>CM044308.1:127877500-129077500 GCA_024291935.2 Okapia johnstoni | reverse complement strand
TAATACTCTGCTTTCAAGAGTTCAGTGTGTGTGTGTGTTAGTCTCTGTCATGTCTGACTCTTTGTGACCCCATGGATTGAGGTCCCCCCTGCCAGGTCCCTCTGTCTATGAGATTCTCCAGGCAAGAATACTGGAGTGGGTTGTCATTCCCTTCTCCAGGGGATCTTCCCAACCCAGGGATCGAACTCGGGTCTCCTGCATTGCAGGCAGATTCTTTACTGTCTGAGCCACCAGAGTTATCGCTGGATCCATTTAAAACATCCTGCTTTCAATACAAGTATTTATACTGACCTCTTTTCTTTGAAATCAGAAGCCTAACTCCCAAGGCCCTGTGGAAGGACTCTTCCAGCTTCTCTCCTCCCCTCTTTACACTCTGTTTGTAGTTCCACTCAGTTAACTACGTAGTATAAACCTGGGGCATCCTGAGTGAAAAAACTCACAAAGAACTCCTCTTTGCTTTTCATTGGCTGTAAAGTCAACCAGTGCAGAGATGTTCCTACACAACCAGTTTTACTTCAGTACATATTATTGAATATCTTTTGTTTTACTTTATTGTTTGATAAACATTCTGTTATTCTCTGAAGAAGTCTAAGCTAACATAGGAGACAGGGGACTGCAGTTGAACCTACTGTCTACAGTTGACCCTTGAACAGTGTGGTGATTAGGGATACCTACCCTCTGCACAGTGAAAATCCACATGTCACTTATAGTTGGCCCTCTCTATCTGTGATATCCACTATCAGATCTGCAGATTCAACCAGCCTCAGATAGTGCAGTGCTAGAGGATTTACTGTTGAAAAAACCCTAGTCATCAGTGCATTTCAAACCTGTGTTCAAGGGTTAACCGTATGTAACTTTATCTTAAGTATTCTTATGTAATCCTCACAGTCAAGTAATGTTACTATTGTATAGAGTAACTTTATTCCTGTATCTTGGTGCAGAATCTGAAGAATGATTTTCCCCAAATCTCCTCACTAAGTGGCAGATCCAGGATATAAACTTAATTTGTCTGATGCCAAAGCCTGAAGCTTTTTGTTAAACACAAAGGAACCAGGAGTTGCCTTCCCCTGTCCAAACCCTCTTTCAAGACTGCAAAGGCCTTTTGTACTGGGACATAAACAATAACTCAGATCTTATGTGGGTTTGAGTGTATATGTTAGATCTCGTTAAACAGTGAGTTTCTTGGTTTTCATAGTGTGAGGGGGATATTGGACTCACCTGGTATCATGTATCACTTTATAGAAATGTAACTTTTCTGTATATGAATAAGGTCATATATATTATTATAATCATTTTATATAAAACCACCTAAAGATAAACTTTTAAAAATTCAGCATTTCATCTTTGTATTGGAAATTGGGAATCATGCACACAGTCTCTTCAAGTCGCTAAGTTGAGAACAAACTTACTTAGACTTTTTTGCCCAATAACATAGAAGTAGCCAGGAAACCCCTCCTTGAATGGCTTGGAAAGAGCTTCATTGTAAAGGGTCAAGGAAGTCTAACCTTAGATTTCCACTCTTTCAATTAACCATCCCACCCCTGTGAGGCCAGTTCAGCCATCTTCCCTTTCTGTCCTCTGCTCCCATACTTAGCAGATTTCAGAAGACAGTTGAGTGACAAATACCTGCCAGCATTGCTTAGACAGTCTTTTAAGTGCCATACCCATTGTGAAACTGCTTATTTGTAAAATCTTAAGCCCCTGTGGAATAAAATGGTCTAATCCCTTACTGAAATGCCTTGAATGCAAGTGAAATATAAAAGAGCTTAATGTTAAACAATACTGTGTTTATTGCTGTATGGATCTTACAAAAATTATAAAATGGCTTCCTATGTTTATTTTGCGGTAACAAATAATGAATATTAGTGAAGAGGAAATAATAAAAGCAGTGTATTTAACTCAAAAAAAGTGTATATTTAACTTTGGTATAGAAATTTTACCTTCCAACTTTTTAGACATACATCATAAGGAAAATTTACTTGGGAGAAATATCTCTTCAACGTTAGAGGAAAATGAGAATGGGAACTGGAATTATATGGATCATTCACTTGAATATAAACTAAAATTTAATTGCTTTTAAAGAACCAAAAGCTAGATCAGTTTTATTTTAGAAGAAGGGCCAGCATGTATAGAATATTGGATTCTAGATTAAATAACTATTAAAGTCTAATTTGAATGACAGAATCAGAGATACCTCAGGCCATTATTTGAAAAAAAAATTGATTCCTTTTGTAGGGTACATTTAAAGTGAAATCTTAAGAAAATTCTCACTTCTATCTTCCTGAAATGTAACCTATACCAGAATAGTATTGTTGCATAAGTTTGCAGTTCTATTTAAACACTTAAACAGCTATTAATTTAGCATTTTAGTTCATCTCTGTTCTGTGTATTTTTAACAGTGAAATTAAATATATCCTTTCTGATTTGTTTGGTTTTAAATTAGACTCACTCAGGGCTAACTTCCAGAGACTGAGAGATGGCCCTTGGTGCCTCTTGGCATCAGCTTTTATTAAAGTCAGTGCATGTTCTTGTCTTTGTCATCTTGGAAGGACATTAGGCTAGTTGTGCCAACTTGGATCCATTTCTGAGGTTTACCGCAGGAAGCAAAATACTGAAATTATCATAAACCATTCTTCTTCAGATTTTAAAAAAATGCCACTGAAATATGACTCAGAAGTAAAAATAGAATTTCTCGAGTCCAGTAGTTTATGACTTATATGCCCTGTATATATTCCAAGCATCTCTTACCCAGACTCAGCAAGCAGACAGAAGAATAACTATGTAAAAGGGAAGAGCATGTCCTTAACCCATGGCTAGAAATAGCATAAGTGTGTTTCTGTGCCATCCTGCTCTACCGTATGACTCAGGCTCTGGAATCAGCTCTTCTTTAAATGATTGCTGGCATCACATCTAGGTGAGCCCTTAGTGGAACTTTCCCATTAAAAGACACGAATACTGGGATCTGAAGTATATTGAATACTTCTATTGATCAGCTTGGAAAGAACATGCTAATACAGAAATGTCATATATAGTTGACCAGTTGATTATTGACTGTGTTCTAATAGGATATGAGGTTTATTTTCCCCTGTTTTTCCTGGAGTCATAATGAAGTGGCCTAAAAAGATAAATAAGAAGAAAGCTTACCTTCTAGGGTAGGCCTGCTTTGGTCTAGTTATCCCTCATTGTTGCAAATTCATTCTTTGTGTTCAAAAGTTTAACTTTCCATATTCCAGACGATTCATAGAGATTAACCACAGTTTATTTAAACAAACAAAGAAGACACACACAAAGCAATAGTTTTAAATTTTTTTTTTTCAGAAAGAATTCACTTGCTTACTTTTCTTAAAAACATCTTTCCCATTTCATTGAGGCAGATTTGGAAGTCAAACCAGAAACTTCAGGCTCTACTACGATGGAAAGCACTTTGTTGGGGAGAAGCGCTTTGAGTCCATCCACGATCTGGTGACTGATGGATTGATTACTCTCTATATTGAAACCAAGGCAGCAGAATACATTGCCAAGATGACGATAAACCCAATTTATGAGCACATAGGATACACAACCTTAAACAGAGAGCCAGCATACCAAAAACATATGCCAGTCCTGAAAGAGACACTTGATGAGAAAGATTCTACAGGCCAGGATGGGGTGTCAGAGAAAAGGGTAAGCTATCATGAAACCACACTTTATCTTCTTCTGTTTGGGGTCCTTGTAAGAAAACCATTATTGCCAGAAGAGATTGACTTCTCCATGGTGCTTTGGAAAGGGTGTGCCTTTTCCTTAATGTCTAGTTTCTGTGATGCTAAGTTTTGCATATATCTAATTCTTACTCGGTTAAAATATGTCAGGTATGTTTTTGTACTCCTGAGTATTTCTTATTTTATCAGTTTTACAATTTTAAAAATTTGTTGGAAAAATGGCCAACAAATTTTATAGTAAAAGAGTTTGAGTCTTAATCAGAAGCATAACTTATACTAGCTATATTACAGAAAAAATTGAGGGGGGTACATTATCTATCAGTTTGTTTTCTTTAAAAGTAATTTACTTTATAAGTAGTTCTCTTCTTTAGAAAATTGATACATAACATGTATTTTTAAATACACATGGTTAAATTCAGTTTTTCAATAACTGTTACACTATTTTGAGAATCAGTCTTGAGTGACAGGAGAATTTACCTCTTTATGAACTTAGAAGGTAAATCAGGAAGATATATTTTTTTATCATTATGAAAGACAGTTTAAGGTTTTTCATTTGTCTTAGTTGTAATATATTTAAGGTTAACATCAGAATCTTTAATTCCTTGGCATTAAAATAATTTTACTTTGAAAATTGTCCCTAGTATCCCTTTATTCCCTTATCCCAAGAAAAAGAATGAGAATTTCCTCATATTTAATATTGTGTGGGATTTAGTTGGGAAAGTTTTATGTTTTCTAATTGTAATTGTTTAAATGAATTCTTATATTTTTGAGTATCTTAAGTTGCCATATTAAATAAATGTAGTGCTATATAGTGATTTGAGCTTGATTCTGTCACCAAATAGATTTTTGCATAAATTCTAATATTTTACCAGTTGCGTGAACTTCAGCAAGTTACTTAAATTCTCTGTGCTTTAATGTTCTTTATTTGTGAAATTGTAATAATATATTCAGCTTTGGAGGATTGACTGAGATAGTATGTATAAAATAATCAGACACTTTGTGTTGTTACACAAAGTACGCACTCAATGTGAGTTTGATGGGGATGTTATTATGACAGTCATAGTCTCAAGGCAGGATTCTAAAATATTGAATGCTTTCCATTCTCTTGGAGTATTTAGGTACAGAATGGAAATTTCAAATGTGCATTGTCCAACCCAAATCTTAATTTCTGGCAGATCTTAGAGTGGCATTTTGTGGCTACAGAGAAACCAACATTTTAAATTATAGACTGTAGCAAATGGTTTTCATATACTTAAATTTGTTAGGAACTACAAATCTTTTTTGAAAGTAACTAGAATTTAGAATCCTAAGTGCATGCTGTATTTAATATTGTTCTTTGAACTCTAGTTCCCATTTTCTCATTTTTATTTTTCATCATGGCATTTTTTAGTGATGCTTGTATTTAAATATCTAGCACTGACATTATATGTTATGAAGATGTGTCTAGAATATTCTAAGTTAACATCTGTAAAATATTTTTCGAAATGTCTGTAAGTCTTTCAAATTGGGTCAGCCTAATGATAAACTTTGCTGATATGTTCTGTATGCATTTTTCTACATTAAGGGACTCAAGTTAAAGACACTTAGTTATTTAACATTAACATACTAGTCATTTAACTTCATAGGGCCTTGCTTGTCCCTCCTACACAGTGAAAATATTATTCACAGAGGCAAGAGACTGAGGTAGCTAGTGCCTAAAAGAGGCTTTTAGCTCTAAGAGCCATGTTGCCCTCTATATTCTGGCAACATTACTTGTATCATTACCTGGATTTTTGTGCTGAAGGCCAGTGGCATAGGGTGAAATAGCTGGCCCTGGAAAGTGTTTCTCTTCAGCAAACCTTGATTAAGAATCATCTCTTAAAAACTACTCTTTGTTTGAAGCTGCATGCATCTTAAATCTAGTTGGCTTAAAATCTACTCACTCAAAACTAGATTTATTTTATTTACAGGTGTCATCCAACAGGGCAGGGATGATGACCTGTTCAACAGCTTGAAACATTGATTCCCTGTCACAGTGGATGACATTTGTAAGTAAAGACAATCATGTTTAAATGGTTTAAAATACCTACTGACACAAGTGCACTTTGATAAATATTTTACTGCATCCTGAATAGCTAAATCCCCTCTTATTCATCACTCCTTTTTCTCAGAGGTAGAAAATGTTGGCTTTGCAGGAGCTAGTATGTTGTTGTGGAAAGGATACAAGCATTGAAATTAAGAGCTAGGTTCTACTATAGGCATTGATTTTATGTGTCACTGGGGCAAGGTTTTTCACCTCTCTTGAGACTGTTTTTCCCCCTTTAAGTAAGAGGGCTCTGGACTAGATGACATCCATGGTCTGGTTTATATAGTCTATGATCCTTCTGGAGGTACAGGCTTTGTATGAGAACACAGCACAAGAAAGAGCACTAAGGTGAAGTCTAGAAAGGTGAAATCTGTTTTCAGTGTATCTATTAACTGTATGACCTTGAGACAAATCCCTAACCTGTCTGAACTTCATTTTTCAATATATAAGATAAGGGTTTTTCTACAAAACAGTAGTTTATAGGATTTTAATAAATACTGCAAAAAGGGTTCTGTGCTCAAATAGGTTTGATAAAAATTTAGTTTTTTTTTTTTTTAAATAAACTTAATCATTTCTTTTCTGTAGACTGCACAGCTTTGCTAATTCCTAGTGTGCATTGTGCCTCTCAAGAGTTCTCCCAAACTTATCTGAATCACCTCACCCCTATTCAGAACATTTTGGGAGAATAATGTTTCATGAAACCCACTCTGGGAAGTTTTGAGCCAGATGATCTCTTAAGGACTTTCTTAGTTCTAAAACTGAAGGATGAGAATTCTACATATATTTTTTTCAGTCCTTAAGATATTTATTTAAGTTGAGTGTTTGAGCTTTTGTGGAAGGTTGACAGGATGTTTTTTTTTTTTTTTTTAAGATTTATTATTATTATTATTTTTGGCTATAATGGGCCTTCATTGCCACACATAGGCTTTCTCTAGTTGCAGCGAGCAGGGGCTATTCTGCGTTGTGGAGCTCGAACTTCTCATTGTGTTGGCTTCTCTTACTGCAGAGCACAGGCTCTAGGCACGTGGGCTGCAGTACAATAGTTGCAGTCCATGGGTTCAGTAGTTGTAGCACACAGACTTAGTTGCTCTGTGGCATGTGAGGTCTTCCTGGGCCAGGGGTTGAACCAGTGTCCTTTGCATTGCAAGGCAGATTCTTAACAACTAGACCAACAGGGAAGCCATGGCATGATGGCTTTATGGCCATAACTTTTTTTTTCCCCCTAAAAGGTTGTTTTATTTATTTATTTTTAATTATTTATTTTCAGTTCAGTTCAGTCGCTCAGTTGTGTCCAGCTCTTTGCGACCCCATTAACCGCAGCACACCAGGCCTCCCTGTCCATCACCAATTCTCAGAGTCCACCGAAACCCATGTTCATTGCGTCGGTGATGCCACCCAACCATCTCATCCTCTGTCGTCCCCTTCTCCTCCTGCCCCCAATCCTTCCCAGCATCAGGGTCTTCTCCAATGAGTCAGCTCTTCACATCAGGTGGCCAAAGTATTGGAGTTTCAGCTTCAACATCAGTCCTTCCAATGAACACCCAGGACTGATCTGCTTTAGGATGGACTGGCTGGATCTCCTTGCAGTCCAAGGGACTCTCAAGAGTCTTCTCCAACACCACAGTTCAAAAGCATCAATTCTTCAGTGCTCAGCTTTCTTTATAGTCCAGCTCTCACATCCATACATGACCACTGGAAAAACCATAGCCTTGACTAGACAGACCTTTGTTGGCAAAGTAATGTCTCTGCTTTTAAATATGCTATCTAGGTTGGTCATAACTTTCCTTCCAAGGAGTAAGTGTCTTTTAATTTCATGGCTGCCATCACCATCTGCAGTAATTTTGGAGCCTCAAAAAATAAAGTCTGACACTGTTTCCCCATCTATTTGCCATGAAGTGATGGGACCGGATGCCATGATCTTAGTTTTCTGAATGTTGAGCTTTAAGCCAACTTTTTCACTCTCCTCTCTCACTTTCATCAAGAGGCTTTTTAGTTCCTCTTCACTTTATGCCATAAGGGTGGTGTCATCTGCATGTCTGAGGTTATTGATACTTCTCTCGGCAATCTTGATTCCAGCTTGTGCTTCCTCCAGCCCAGCGTTTCTCATGGTGTGCTCTGCATAATTGGAGGCCAATTACTTTACAATATTGTGGTGGTGGTTTTTCCCATACATTGAATGAATCAGCCATAGGTGTGTATGTGCATGCGTCCCCACCGTCCCAACCCCCCCCCACTTCCCTCCCCATCCCATCCCTCTGGGTTGTCCCAGGACACTGGCTTTGAGTGCCCTGTTTCATGCATCAAACTTGGACTGGTCATCTGTTTCACATATGGTAGTATACATGTTTCAGTGCTATTCTCTCAAATCATCCCAACCTTGCCTTCTCCCACAGAGAACAGTTTCTTCTTCCAAGTTGTGAATATAGTGTACTTGCTTCAACAGGTACTGGACCTATGGCAGAACACAGTGGTTTTGTGAGGATTCTACACTTACTAGTAATGTAGCTTTACATTCTCCAAAACCATGCTTTTGAAAATATCTCCTGTAACTGTTAATAATACATGTTGTCAAATAAAATACGTAATTTGCATTTCAAAAACCATACTGTCAGTCAGAACTCTTGACTCTAGCCAGAACCACTTTCCTTTCGGATTTAGCTCAAAACCTGTCTCATACATAAGGATAGCCTG
Source organism: Okapia johnstoni (assembly GCA_024291935.2). Lineage (NCBI taxonomy): Eukaryota > Metazoa > Chordata > Mammalia > Artiodactyla > Giraffidae > Okapia > Okapia johnstoni. The sequence continues at coordinate 129,069,046 of CM044308.1, read as the reverse complement.
TGATGGCAAGAGGGGGCAAAATCAGCTTGTTGATTTTATGGAAGTTCACCAAGCTAAATAATCTATGTGTGTCTGTGTGTATGTATATGCATGTTTCCTTTCCCTAGAATTTTGGAATGAGTGCAATTCTTGGTATGTTTATATATATATATATAAACATATATATAAAATATGGTATATATGGTATATATATAATTTAAGGAATTTCCTGTACATTTAAATTTTTTTTCAAAGACTTCTTTGGGGATCCCCAGACTGCATATGTATTACAGAGCTTTGTTGAAATGAAAACCCTACCAAAAATGCTATAACTACTGGAATTCTTTGGTTAGCTTCATAAAGTGACAGGAGTCTTTATCCCCTGGGAAAGCGGAAGGAGCATGGGCTGTCTGGTTTGCTGATTGTCTTGGTCTCCCACAAAGCCACTCTTCTCAGTGTTTTTACTTTGCTTAAAAATACATATAGCACATTTTCTGTTTCTGTATCATCTCAATGTAGAAATCATAAGAAACCCAAACTTAAATTTAATCAGTATAAAAGTAACAATACCAGAGAAGTAGGTAGCATGAAACAGTCTGAAGAAAACTGTCTGGTTACTGGATTTTGTGTTTTCTCAGTCTCTGGGGCCTTTTTTTCTTCTTCCTTGTTCCTCCACATGCTGTGCTCCTCTTGTTCTCCTTTCCTCTGCTTTTCCCCTCGTCCATCCCTCTTGCCCCTCATCAGGTCTCTCATGTGGTTGGTTCAAGGTTAGGATCAGTTGTTCAGGGAGAACAGGCCCTTAGAGAACTGCCCCATGGGCCCAGGGTCACTATATGTATTAAAAAATCAATTGAGTAAATTATGAGGAGACGACAACTTCCATACAGAACTTCTCATAGTGGGTTTGTCCTCTTCTCGGTGACCTTCTTAAGAAATCAAGTACAGTTTTTAAAACAAAGAGCCTGTGTGATCAGTGTGTGTGCTAAGTTACTCAGTCGTGTCCGACTCTTTGTGACCCTATGGACTGTAGCCCGCCAGTCTCCTCTGTCCATGGGATTCTCCAGGCAGAATACTGGAGCGGGTTGCCATTTCCTCCTCCAGGGGATCTTCCCAACCCAGGGATCAAACCTGCGTCTCTTACATCTCTTGCATGGGCAGGCGGATTCTTTACCACTAGTGCCACTTGGAAGCTGACATGGTCAGTAGATATATATACAAGTCTGTGTGTCCTTAGCAAGCCCTTAACCTCCCTAGATCTCAGTCTGCTGCAGTCTTAAAGTCTATGGATTCCATTGCACTGGTGGTTATGAGTATTAAGATTTTGTACAGTGGCCTTCCTTGTACGTGACACGTTATTGCCCTCTAGGCTCAGAGTGATCACCAGCCAGTTTCATGGGTCCCAGTACTATTCCCCCACCTTCACTAGAAACTGCACGTGTAGGATACTTTTCAAGATCTGTCTTTTCAGTGCTTCACTGGCCCTCTGAGTTCACAAGATAACATCAAAAGGCTCCTACTTGCTTCATCACAAAGTGGAGTCTTTTAATAAGACTGTCATTTTAGTTGTAATATTTTTCAGGTCATGTGTTTTTAGGGAAATATGGGCAACAAAGGAATTGTTGGTATGTAGTTCAATTCAGTTCAGTCGCTCAGTCATGTCCGACTCTTTGCGACCCCATGAACCGCAGTATGCCAGGCCTCTCTGTCCATCACCAATTCCCAGAGTCCACCCAAACCCATGTCCATTGAGTCAGTGATGCCATCCAGCCATCTCATCCTCTGTCGTCCCCTTCTTCTCCTGCCCTCAATCCTTCCCAGCATCAGGGTCTTTTCCAATGAGTCAGCTCTTCGCATCAGGTGGCCAAAGTATTGGAGTTTCAGCTTCAACATCAGTCCTTCCAATGAACACCCAGGACTGATCTGCTTTACGATGGACTGGTTGGATCTCCTTGCAGTATGTATGTAGTAGTGATTGCAAAATACTGTAACTTGTTGAAGTTAAATTCTATCACTGTGGACTCTTCACTTTCTAATCTGTAATAAGGACTAATCTGTAACAATGACAGAGGGTTCTTATGTGCAGGGAGAAAGATCTGCCCTCCTAGAGTCTTGAACCTGAGCCAGGAGCACTGAGCCAGCCCTCTTCTGATCACCAGCTTGCCATTCCTCTCTGACCTGGGCTAGGTCCCATGGCAGGTGTTAGTCACAGTCAAGTTGATGGGAAAGTAGAGTGTCCCCTGCTCTCAGAATCTTTAAAATGTCTCTGTGCAGCAGGGAAGGCCATTCCTCATTCCACAGATATACCATCTGAGTTCTAGAAAAATTGTCTTTGTAACATGAAGTAGTTTGTGAAGGGTGGTGGATGGAGGCACATCTTTAGGGATATGCTCAAAGAAGCCAACATGGCAGAGGGCGTCTCCCCAAACTCACAGTACAAGTCATGTGTTCAGGACAAGCTAGACCCCACCAGAAAATCTCACGCTTGAAATGATTGATGAAAACTCAAATGGGACCCAGGAAATTGTTTGTGTGAATCTCATCTGTCCTTCTATAATACCATCCACAGAAAGGATTAGTAATTGAAAGCCATTAGGGAAAACCAGATGGAAAGAGGAAGATGGATGATAAACATCAGTTCCTCAGCTCCAAAGAACCAGGCCAACAGAAGACCAAATTGTAATTTTCCAAGCCAGCTGCAGTTTTGGAAGATTTCTGTGTATGGGCCAATTAAATAAATAAAATAACTCTTAAATCACTGGTTTGAGGGTTTGAAAAGGAAGCTATTAGAAATTCTTTCACAATTGCTATTTTAGAGCCTTTAGAATTTTGGTGAGGAAATAATCATTGGTGGCAAGATCCCCATTCATTAGCTTCATGGAACAGAAATCAACTCTGCTGGCCTCAGGATGGTCACAGCATTTGGGGTTCCAAGCAAGTAGAGGCTATCATGCGATAATCTGGCCTTCCCACATTGCTCTCTAACTAACTTTGTGGGCCCATTCTAAAAGAATCAGCTCACCAGTGTTAGTAAATACTTATATCAGACCTTATGTTCAATGACTTGGATCTGTAATTTTCATCTTCTGCTTTTTGGTCCATATTTTCCCCTTCTATTTGAAGTCATCCTCTCCCCCCTAATATTTAGACCTCTTGGAGACTGATAAGTCATAGCTATGGCTTGAGCCTTTTTGTGAATTATAAAAACTTAATGTTTTTTATATGGCCTCCTAAGTTAGTCCTTTACTCTTCTTTGGTTTCCCTAAAGTTACCTTTGTTGCTCAGTCGTTTCCAACTCTGCGACCCCATGGACTGACTGGACTTACTGTATCACACCAGGCTTCCCTGTCCTTCATTATTTCCTGGAGTTTGCTCAAACTCATGTCCATTGAATCAGTGATGCCATCCAACCATCTCACCCTCTGTCATCCCCTTCTTCTCCAATCTTTCCCAGTCTCAGGATCATTTCCAGTGAGTCACTCTTTGCATCAGGTGGCTAAAGTATTGGAGCTTCAGCTTCACATCAGTCTTTCAATGAATATTCAGGGTTGATTTCCTTTAGGATTGACTGGTTTGATCTCTGTGCAGTCCACGGGACTCAAGAATCTTCTCCAGCACCACAGTTCAAAAGCATCAATTCTTCAACACTCAGCCTTCTTTATGGTCCAGCTCCCACATCCATACATGACTACTGGAAAATCATAGCTTTGACTAGACAGAACTTTGTTGGCAAAGTGATGTCTCTGCTTTTTAATATGCTGTCTAGGTTTGTCATAGCTTTTCTTCCAAGGAGCCAAGTGTCTTAATTTCATGGCTGCAGTTACCATCTGCAGTGATTTTGGAGCCCTCAAAAATAAAGTCTTTCATTGTTTCCATTGTTTCCCCATCTATTTGCATGAAATAGGACTGGATGGCATGATCTTAGTTTTCTGAATGTTGAGTTTTAAGCCAGCTTTTTGACTCTCCTCTTTCACTTCCATCAAGAGGCTCTTTAGTTCTCTTTGCTTTCTGCCATTAGATTGGTGCCATCTGCGTATCTGAGGTTTTGATATTTTTCCCAGCAATCTTGATTCCAGCTTGAGATTTATCTAGCCATAACTTCAACAAGTTATCATAACTGGTCAGAAATGCTCAAACCTGAGTTTTACATTGCAGTTATTAAGATTCTTTCGATGGGAAATTATAGATGTCTCTAATGGCTACTACTTGTACCCTTGTTTGTATGTCTCTTTAAATTTTTGTGCTGCTACATTATTTTCACTGTGGTTTGCTCAGTAACTTAAATGAATCAACCCTGTTATCTTCTATTTCGTTAGCTTCTAGAACCATCCAGTGAAAATCCACTAATGCTATAGATTAGCTGGTGACCTATTTTACATTATTTAATTTTATATCTCATACAACTTAAACATTTTCCTTGATGATTTCTAAGTTTCTGTACTTATTTACCAGCAATGTTTGATGAAAGGTCACCTTTGCTATAGAATTTCTCTCCAAAAGCAGAAGCTTTTATACAAGCTGCAGATTGTTTAGCACCTTCTTAAGAGATTTACAACTCCCTTCTTTTTGCCCACTCAACAGGAAGGGATCCCTAAGTGTGGATATATTGATAGTTTGCATTGTAACTTTAGAATGACTTTGGGCTGTTGTGCAAATTCATAGTAAGGAAACAACTGATGCCCTAGCTCTTGAGAAAGTTCTTTTTTTCTATATAATGCAGAAAACTCTACAAATGAACCCATACCTCTTTATAGGCTCATTTCCAACAATTCTTTATAAGTGAATTTTATTGAGTATCTTTTACATCCTGTAAAATGTATTCAGTTACATGTACAGTTTGATGACCTTTGACAAATGTATGCATCTGTGTAAGCACCACCTGCAATTAAATATAGAACATTTCATTGCTCCAGAAAGTTCCCAAGTGTCCCTTTGTAGAAAATCCCACCCCTCACCTCCTGCCTAAGGCCACTACTGATTAGATTTCCACCAGGACAGGAAATTTGTTTAATGGTTGATGTGACAGGTGACGTCCCATTTAATGTTTTAGTTTTCTACATTTATAGCACTTCTGACCTCCACCTTTTTCTTTTAACTTATTTTAAACTTGTCATCTTAGTATTTTTAAATACCTATCTTCCTTACCTCTGTTAGATATAAAATTATTCAGGTCATGTATTTTTAGGGAAATACGAGCAACAAAAGAATTGTTGATATGTAATAGTGATTGCAAGATACTATAATTTGTTGAAGTTGAATCCTATCACTATGGACTCTTACTTTTTAATCCATAACAAGGAGTTTAATAATTTTGGGTGCATAGTGAGAGAGGGTTCTTAGATGCAGGGAGGAAGAAGCTGCTGGCATCTTGGACCTGAGCCAGGAGCACTGAGCCAGCCCTCCTTTAATCACTGGCTGTCCCCCATGCCATTCCTCTCTGCGCTGGGCGAGGGCCCATGCCAGGTGTTAGTCATGGTCAAGTTGATGGGAAAAGGTGTCCCCTGCTCTCTGACTGTGAACTGTACTACATGGTATGAGGTATAATAATGAGAAAAACTACCATTTCTGCTTCCTCCTCCCAGGCTACTCCAAGGAAAAAAAGGCATTCTTTGTGGCAGTGATATGATTCCATAATTCCCTATGGAACATGACTAAATCATTTTTTCCAGCTTTGTAAAGACTGCTAAAGCACTTAGATTTTTCTCTCGACAGTCCTTGAAAGCATGCAGTTGGAATCCATTCGAGAGTCCTGTAGACCAGAGTTCTCTGCCCAGTCCCAGGTGAAGAATGACATTCTCTTGTGTAACAAGCTTCCGTGGGGAAGACTGTATAGGTCACATAAAATACCTGGAGAAATGGTTATAACTTTTCTCCCATCTCCCTCAGAAAAGCCTGTTGGAATGGGAGTGAATGAGAAAAGTGAAAAACAGTAAGAATATAAAAACCCCACTATATCCTGCTATTGACAGGTTAACATAATAACCAGTAATATTCTGCTGTTTGCCCTTCAAACAGCAGCCAAACTGAGTGTTTTATATGTCTGTTTGTATATGTGAATATGTGTGTTTGTGGTGGTGGTGGGGGCCAAACGTTACCGGTTCTAAATTAACAAAGCTTTTAAGAGGAAAGGATTTCCATTAAATTCTATCTGCAGGATACACAAGAAGGACTTTTCTGGAACTGTTACTTAAACCAGAAATATATTGCAGTCTTGTGGACATAACATTCAAATTACCACTTATTTCAGTGTGAATAGTAAATGTCTTCTGTTTCCCTTTAGGTAAAGCACCCCCCCCGCCCGCCAATGCCTTTGCCTAATTAATGATTACGACTGATGCTTTAGTTTGGAAGCAGTGTTCATAGTTACTGCAAAGGGGCTTGGTTTTTGTTCAATTTTAGATTTTTATTTACTTTTCGTTTTTTTAGCTACCCAATTTTTATTCTTTTTGTAGTTTTTAAATCAATTTTTGTTGAAGCATAGTTGCTTTACAGTGTCTTGTTAGTTTTTGCTGTACAGCAAAGTGAATCAGTTATATGTGTACATGTATCCACTCTTTTTTAGGATATCCTTCCCATTTAGGTCACCACAGATCTATACAGTAGGCTCTCCTTAGTTACCAACTTTATTTATAGTAGTGTATATATACGTCAATCCTAATCTCCCAATTCATCCCACCACACCCCCTCCGCACTTGGTAACCATAAGTTTGTTTTCTACATCTGTGACTCTGTTTTGCTTTGCAAATAAGTTCATCTGTACCATTTTTCTAGATTCCACATATAAGCAATATTATGCGATTCTTGTTTTCTCTTTATGACTTCCTGTTTTTTTTAAATTCATAGTGATATTGGGCTGTAAACAAGGGGTTTTCACTTTGTGTTTCATACAAGAATATTCTAAACTTTTAAGCTAAATTAATTTTTTTCACTCTAGGACAGAATGCGTAAATAGTAATGGATTCTTAACATTTGACTTAGTGTTAACTCATAAAAGAAATTCTGTAGCCCTATAAGCTAATGTTTGGTCATAACTTTGAAGCAGTCCACAGCACCTAGTTCAAATGCCCTGTTTATGCTATTCCCTTCCTCTCTTAATTCCGTATTTTTTGAGATTTGTTTTCCATAAAGATCCACCTTTAGTTGTCAGATAGAAGCACTTCAGAAGGAGCTTTGATTATCACATATTACCTTCTATTTATCCAGCCCCTCCTACACACACTCCCAAAACTGTTTGTTTTTTTTTTAATTGAGCATCTCCTTGGAACAAGAGATCAGGATCTTCATCTTGTGACTTTGATGATGTCACTTTAAGCATGTCATCAACTTCTCTAAGCCTCAGTTGTAAAATGAAGGACTCAGCTTCAGAGATGACATTCAAGTCCCTCTAGGTATCACTCATAAATTTTTTTTGTTAACCCTCTAGAGGTTTTTCAGACTTAAGATTCTGTACTTCTAAGAACTTATTATTTAAGAGGTAGAACAAACTAAAAGCATGCAGATTTTTTTTTAATTTATATTTATTTTGGTGTATAGTCTGTGTACAATGTTGTGTTAGTTTCAGGTGTACAGCACAGTAGTTTAGTCATACACGGAATGGGTAGCCATTCCCTTCTCCAGGGGATCTTCCCAATCCAAGGATCAAACCAGGTTTCCTGCATTGCAGGCGGCTTCTTTACCGTCTAAGCTATCAGGGAAGCCCCACACGTATATCTATTCTTTTTAGATTATTTTCCCATATAACTTGTTACATAGTATTCAGTAGAGTTCCCTGTGCTATATAGTAGTTCCTTATTGATTATTTTATATATAGTAGCATGCATATGTTAATTCCAGTCTCCTAATTTATCCCTTTTTTGCTTCTTTGGTAACCATAGGTTTGTTTTCTAAGTCTGTGCATCTATTTCTGTTTTGTAAATCAGTTCATTTGTATCATTTTTTTAGATTCCACATATAAGTGATATCATATGATATTTGTCTTTCTATGTTTGGCTTCACTTAAAATGATGTTCTCTAGGTCCATCCTGCAAATGGTGTTATTTCATTCTTTTTATGGCTAAGTAATATTCCATTGTATATATGTACCACATTTTCTTTATCCATTCACCTGTAGATGGACATTTAGGTTGCTTCTGTGATTTGGTTGTTGTATACAGTGCTGTAAGAACGTTGGGGTACATGTGTCTTTTCGAAGTATGGTTTTTTCTGGATATGCCCAGGAGTGGGATTGCTGGATCATATAGTAGTTCTGTTTTTAGTTTAAGGAGCCTCTATACTGTTCTCCATAGTGGCTGTAACCACTTTACATTCCCACCAACAGTGTAAAAAGGTTCCCTTTTCTTCACACCCTCTCCAGCATTTGTTTGTAGATTTTTTGGCAGTGGGAGGGAGGGGATGATGGTCATTCTGCCCTGTGTGAGGTGATACTTTATTGTAGTTTTGATTTGTCTTTTTCTAATAATTTGTAATGTGGAGCATATTTTCAGGTGCTTTTTCGCCATCTGTATGTCCCTCTTTGGAGAAATATCTATTTAGATCTTCTACCCATTTTTTTTAATTGGGTTATATATATTTTTTTTTATATTGAACTGCATGAGCTGTTTGTACATTTTGAGATTAATCCGTTATTGGTTGCATTGTTTACTAATGTTTTCACCCATTCTGTGAATTGTCTTTTCATTTTGTTTATGGTTTCCTTTGCTGTGCAAAAGCTTTTAAGTTTAAACATACTGATTTAGGTATAGGCTTGACTCTGCTTTAAGTCTTTGAGTTGGTCATATAATTTTTTTTTTTTTTTTTGCCTCAGGAAATTGAAGGTCTCTTCTTGCTCCTCAGTATAGATCTCTTAAAGTTATAAAACTAGAAACAGTAGTAACTATCATTTATTGAGCCTCTTTATGTGAGAAAGTCAGCTAAATACTTTACCTGATTATCTCCTGTAGTCTTTATAGCAATCCTTTTGAGGGTAGGTATTATAATAACGTAAGTATCTTTGGAGATGATAGGTTTATGGTGAGTTATCAAGGGATTGTATAGGTGTGTTTTAATAGGGCATCCTTTATTTTAAAATATAAAATCACAGAGGATAACCAGACCCTTCCACCAGATGCCCCTTGATGTCATTGTGGAGACTGAACATTGGACTCTGTTAGTATTTAATCTGAGTAGATCACTGTATTTTGAATAATTGGGTTACTCAAAATAGAGAAGTTAAAACATCCTGGAACCTGTCCAAAGGAAGTTGTAGTTCAGATGGGCCCTTCACCCACTGAGGCATGTCACTGTTGACCTGCAACTCTTTATGTTCAGTTTTTAAAATAAACTCCTATCAAATATTAAAAGAAGAAGATTCTGCCTTACAGAATAAGAGAGCTTATGTTCAAATTTTAAATGTAAAAAAAAACCTATCCTTCTCTGTGATGTAGCTTAGTTCTCTAAAAGTTGATTGTGTCAAATGCTACCCTCCCTTCTTTAAGTACCACAGAAGTGTACAAATCCAAATAGTCTTGTTCCTTTCATAGGAACAACAGCAACACAAATAAATAAGGAAGGATTTATACTTATGTGATGTAAATTATACGTAAATGTGTAAAGCTGTCACTGCAGCATGTGTATTTTAAATCGCAGTATACTTAATAGAATGAGATCTGGATAAATTTGTTTTAAGTTTGTATAACTGAACCATGCTAAATGAGTAACGTAATTTATCTATGTGTTAATAAAATGTAAGATTTATAATACAGTAAAGCATGTCACACTTATTGTATTTATGATTAGTCAGCACACTTGTACATTTTCAGTAGTTAACTTGAATTCAGGTTGACATCTAAAGGTTTTCCTCATTTCAGTCTTCAAAATGCTTGTTAGCATTTCATTGCCAAAGTTGGCGCTTACTTAGCTCTTTGAAACTGACAAGAGACCTCTGAGTTGACAGTCACCTCCTAAATAAACAAGATTTTGAAGGCAGTTGAAGTGTCTTTCAAATCAGTATTCCAGAGACTATAGGTAAAACTTACTGTGGAGAGTTTATTATAATTTAGAGGCAAAAAGAAAAATAAAAACTCGCTCAGCTTTTAAACTCAATTTGAGTTTATCATTCTTCTCGGTATCTCTTAGAAGCAGGGAAACCAATAATAGTGAATAAAGATTTAATTAAAGATATTAATATTAGTTCCTTTGAGAGATGAAACAGTGAATAAACTTTTTAAAAATAAATTTAATGTAAAATAAACTTCTGGGAAAGTTCTAAAATATGTAGTCATGAATAGTTTTTTTTTTTTTTTTTTTAAAGTGCTAAGTCAGATCAGTGCTCTCACCAATGAAACTTAATATACAGTAGAGATACCTACAGACATTTTGATTCAATAGAATCAACATGGGACCCAGACGTCTATTAATATAATTGTCTCTCTATATATTGTATGTGATGTGTATGAGATCCTGTGTGTAGTAAAGATTATGGCTTATGGGTTAGGTCAGTGATTCTCAAACTTTTTGGGCTTAGGATCCCTTTACACATAATATTAAGAACTGGATTCTTTTAAATGCTTCTACATTCAGTATATGGTGGTATGTTATTTTGGTTGAAGTATATGAAAAAATCTGACCTCATACAAATAAACATTTGGTTGAGGAGTGTCTTAAAAGCCTTTTCAGATAATTTGGATGTTTCTCTTTGATACACCAAAACTGGGTAAGTGTAGTTTCTTAAAGATTACTTGCAATACAGAATCTGAAATGTTGTAAATAAGCATTTCTTATTCTGTTACACTAAAATCCATTGGTCTGTCTTGAACCCTGAATGGATCTTTCAACTTAACCACATACATTGGTCATTTGGAAAATAATGATTCACTGAGTTATTTAGGACTTTCAAACATTGAAACATTTCTGTATATGATACAAAAAATCACGTTTCTTAGTATCATCATTCATTTCATCAGAAAACTCATTAAGTAGTGGGAAGCCGTCACATTCAGTGTGGCAGACACAAAGTTTACAGAGTTCTCATTTTCATTTGCATGTTTGGATTTTATCACTGCCTGTCATGTTATTTTCCTTGAGGTGGCAGGCTCATTTATTCATTTTTGAGAAAATTCCAAGTCTCAGTAATCAGCATTTATGTTAGTTGTTTTTCCCAGTTAAAAAATAGTATTCTGTAGAGAAAGCCACCGGCTCAGCTTGCAACTCAAACAATACTTCTCCTAGAGAAAACCATCCCCACAAAGGTCCCAATTGCCTTTTACATCATTTGGTATGATGCTGACTCTTTCTTTGGGATAGTTTTTCAAATGTAGGGGTATAAAACTCTAAACATAATCCAGAGTAGAAAAAACAGAGGAGACAGAGTTAGGAAAAACTGTATAAATATGTGACCCACAGTAACTAATTTAATGTGCTGGTGTTCAAAAAAACAGTACGACTGGTGTAAAATAGTGCAGTAAATTCTATACTTAGTATCTCAAAACCAATTTCTTTTGAAAAGGAAGACAACAGAGAAAACGCTGTTCAAATGGTGACATGGTTTAATATTTCTAACACTCGAAAATGCAGCTAAAGCATCCACTTAAAAAAAATGTACAGCTGATCCTGCAGAAAGAGATATTTTAGGCAAGTTATTTTTTTAACATCATACTTCTTAATGTCTTCCTTATTAATTCATGCATTTGAAAATAGTTTCATCTTGGAATTTTCCAGCAAGTTGTGAGTTTGAGTTCATAGGAAGAAAATAAACTCTAGGCTCATTAAAGGTAGATATTACCAAATTCCCTTTTCCCTTTAACATTTTCTTGGAACTCCTCAGTACAGAGGGATTTTCAGTTCGGTTCAGTCGCTCAGTCGTGGCTGACTCTTTGCGATCCCATGGACTTCAGCACACCAGGCTTCCCTGTCCATCACCAACTCCCAGAGCTTACTCAAACTCATGTCCATAGAGTCAGTGATGCCACCCAACCATCTCATCCTCTGTCATCCCCTTCTCCTCCCGCCTTCAATCTTTCCCCAAATCAGGGTCTTTTCCAATGAGTCAGTTCTTCGCATCAGGTGACCAAAGTATTAGAGTTTCAGCTTCAACATCAGTCCTTCCAATGAATGAATATTCAGGACTGATTTCCTTTAGGATGGACTGGTTGGATCGCCTTGCAGTCCAAGGGACTCTCAAGAGTCTTCTCCAACACCACAGTTCAAAAGCATCAATTCTTCATCACTCAGCTTTCTTTCTAGTCCAGCTCTCACATCCATACATGATTACTGGAAAAACTACAGCTTTGACTAAATGGACATTGTTGGTAACATCTCTGCTTTTTAATATGCTTTCTAGGTTGGTCATAACTTTTCTTCCAAGGAGCAAGCGTCTTTTAATTTCATGGCTGCAGTCACCATCTGCAGTGACTTTGGAGCCCCCCAAAATAGTCTCTCACTGTTTCCCCATCTACTTGCCGTGAAGTGATGGGACCAGATGCCATGATCTTAGTTTTCTGAATGTTAAGCTTTAAGCCAACTTTTTCACTCTCCTCTTTCACTTTCATCAAGATGCTCTTTAGTTCCTCTTCACTTTCCAGCTCTCACATCCATACATGACCACTGGAAAAACCATAGCCTTGACTAGACAGACCTTTGTTGGCAAAGTAATGTCTCTGCTTTTAAATATGCTATCTAGGTTGGTCATAACTTTCCTTCCAAGGAGTAAGTGTCTTTTAATTTCATGGCTGCCATCACCATCTGCAGTAATTTTGGAGCCCCCAAAAATAAAGTCTGACACTGTTTCCCCATCTATTTGCCATGAAGTGATGGGACCGGATGCCATGATCTTAGTTTTCTGAATGTTGAGCTTTAAGCCAACTTTTTCACTCCTCTTTCACTTTCATCAAGAGGCTTTTTAGTTTCTCTTCACTTTCTGCCATAAGGGTGGTGTCATCTGCATATCTGAGGTTATTGATAATCTCCCGGCAATCTTGATTCCAGCTTGTGCTTCATCCAGTCCATCATTTCTCCTGATGTTCTCTGCATATAAGTTGAATAAGCAGGGTGACAGTATACAGCCTTGATGTACTCCTTTCCCGATTTGGAATCAGTCTATTGTTCCATGTCCAGTTCTAACTGTTGCTTCTTGATCTGCATACAGATTTCTCAGGAGGCAGGTCATAAGTCGCTTCAGTTGTGTCTGACTCTTTTCTACCCTATGGACTATAACCTCCCAGGCTCTTCTGTCCATGGAATTCTCCAGGTAGGGATACTGGAGTGAGTTGCCATGCCCTCCTCCTGGGGGTCTTCCCAACCCAGGGATCGAACCCACATATTCTGTGGCTCCAGCATTGCAGGCAGATTCTTTACTGCTGAGCCACCAGGCAAGCCCAATTTATGCCTCTCCCATCACTTTTCGGAAAGATCCCTTGGAGAAGGAAATGACAACCCATTCCAGTATTCTTGCCTGGAAAATTCCAGGGACAGAGGAGTCTGGCAGGCTACAGTCCATGGGATCACAAAGAGTCAGACACGACTGAGTGACTAACACACACACACATCCCTTTCCCCTTTGGTAACCATAAGTTTAAGTTTGTTTTCTATTTTCTATGTCTCTGAGTCAGATTCTCTTTCATAGATAAGTTCATTTGTGTCATGTTTTAGATTCCACATATGTGATATCATATGAGCTTTGTGTTTCTAAGTTACTTCACTTAATATGGTGATCCCTACCTAGTTCCATCCGTTTTGCAGCAAATGGTATTTCTTCTTTTTAAGGCTGAGTAATATTCTATTTGTGTGTGTGTGTGTGTGTGTGTGTGTGTGTGTGTGTGTGTATGTGTGAGTTTATATATACACACTTCATTTCTTTATCCATTCATCTGTTGATGGACATTTAGGTTGCTGCAGTATCTTGTAAATAAAATAGCAGCTCTTTGTGTGTACTATCTCTGATTAAAAACAACAACTATATGATGTGTTCAGCAAAATTTCCTATTGTTTGGGCATTAGAAGGCTTAGGAAGGCATGTTCATAGTGGAAGGAGAGCAAGAGAGAGCTGAGATGGAGAGTCGGATTGAACCTGCATCTCCTGCATTAATGGCAGATTCTTTACCAGTGAGCCATGGGGGAAGCTGGTAATATATGCATTGACCATTTCTGTACTTTCTTTTAATGAATTTGTGGGCTATATGCAGTGTTTGCACTTTTCCAGGCCGCATGTCCAGAACCCAAATTCTTCTAAAGAAAAATGCATATAATTACTCATGGCAATGGCCATTCTGGAATCTCTGTTACAAATATAAGCCTTAGTTGGTTGTTTACCCATAAGATTAGAATGGCTTTCCACGTTGTAAATTATGTATGGTGAATTTTAATGGAAAGTTTAATTACCTATTTCTAAAGATAGCTTAATTAGTTGCTCAAGAGACCCCTCTCTCAATTCATTTGTTTGGAAGATAGTTTTGTTGACTTGTTTTTATTTAAAAAAAAAAAAAAAACCACACACATGAAAACCCAGTGCAAAAATAAAACCAGGCATGCTGCTCAGTAACTTCCCTTGAAGTCCTGGGAGACATTTGATGAAGGAGCTGCATGTACGTCAGGAAAAGGAAATATCACTTTACCCACTACCCTCAAAATAATGAAAACGGCTTTTTAAATGCCAAAAATTAATCACCAAGGCTGACCTTACTTCTCTGGGTGTTGTAAACCATTTGTCAGGCTTAGCACTGAATTGGGGAAGGTAATTTTCAGCTGTGAATATTTCTGCTTGCTGATGGTTCTGGGTCTTTGTAGCCCAGAGCCTTACTAAAGTAAGAGTCAGTCTCCTTACATGTTGAGTGATCTTATCTCCAGGTCTCAGGAAAGCACGTGGAATGGACAGAGGATGGGTGTGAATCGGGAGGCCTGGATCCCCCACCATTGCCCCTTTGCTTATCAATTTCTGCCCTTGATCAAGTACCTTCACATCTTTGCACTGTCATTCTGCAAAATAGGAATGTGAGGATACAGTGAAATAATGTATGTGAATAAATAATGTATGTGAATATAGTGAAGTAATGTGTGTGAAAAAAGCACTTTTAGAATCTAAAACTCTGTCTAAACGAGTGCTGCTGGTTTGGAGGCAGTGTAAGAGTTGGGCCTGAATTTTTTTAAACCAAACAGGCAGAAGAATACAGTAATTGAGGTTATTGTAGAATGATGCTAGAACAGGATTATGAAGCCATTTACCTCACTGATTACTTTTTGCTGTGCACCATGGTGACAGAATCAGACCTGCTGCTGGAAGGGATTTTGTAAGGCACCCTCAGTCACCCACACCTGCTTTCCTGAAACTGGGTGGTGATTTCCTGTTTCTAGGCAGGGACATGCTAAACTTAAAGATCACTGTGACACATCTTCCCAGAGCATCAATTTTATTCAGGAGTCACTAATCAAAAACATTTTTATATGGGTACATTTGGGGAACTTGGAGAGCCACCCCTGGATCCCTGCACACCCCTGTTCACTGTTGGTTGCTATTGGCAACTTTTTGATGGAAAAGGTAATGAAGCACTAGCTAATGCTGGCCAGAGCGCCTTAAGTAGCATTTGATCTTATCAGCCTGAGATCTTCAGTTGCTCCTTAAATTATCCCCATTAACCTATCCTTTGTGGAGGAGGAAAACGGCAAGTTAGATCCCTCTTAGTACATTAAAATGTCACTGAAAGATAGATGTTAATTCATCCTTTAATCTTTGCTTCTTCCTTTTCACAGGAAGTTGATTGTAGTCTGACTTCCCGTGTCTAATTTTGTAATGTGCTGATCATGTGGGGCCTGGTCTAGATGCCTCAAATCACTCATAAGATATCAAGGTTCATATGGAAGAATCTAATATAATTAGATTATCTCTCTCTCTCTCTTACATTTACATACATACATACATATATATATATGAAAGAATCTGTCTCTTATGTGAAAAAGAACATCCAAGTTAGGGGTTGTTCTCTCTTAGTTTCATTAGGATCCTTTGAACTAACAGAAATTTCATGAGATGAAATACTATGGACACAATATAAAATGTTTATTTTAGAAAAATGTCCATATGCAGGTTATTTTTACTTTTCAACGTCATTATCTTAATGTAAAACATGCCATGTGGTAGTATCATTACAAAGAAAAGACAAATTAATATCTGGCAGTGAGGTGAATGATTAACACATCTATGAATTATTCTCATACTTCTCAGGGAAATTATTTATGAAAGTTAAATCTGTTACCTTCAGGCCACTATTGCCATTTTTAAATATTAAAAATAGACTTTCAGAAGTATGTTCAATTTGAACTTCATGAATATACTTTGTACCATGAGCCCGCATTTGTCTTTATTGAAGCTTGAAGTGAATATTAAAATAAATTACAATTGGAATATTCTAATCAAGCTATACATATTGGGCTTCCCTGGTGGCTCAAATGGTAAAAGAATCTGCCTGCAACTCAGGAGACCTGGGTTCAATCCCTGGGTTGGGAAGATCCCCAGAGAAGGGAATGGCTTCACCATTAAAATAAATTACAGTTGGAATATTCTAATCAAACCGTGCATATAGGAAATATGCTTTTATAACTCAAGTTTTAAAAAATCAGTAGCAGATTTTTTTTAATTACCAAATAACATAGACTTCATCTTATCCTAATCAGTTGAAATCAGTACAGCAATGAGAAAACTGATAATATAATGCCTAGTTTTTATTCTGATTCATTGGCTTGCTTCTGTTAAATTGGTGATTTTGAAATGTTCACTGAGCTGCAATAACATGAAATAACCTCTTATGGCAGTTTAAAATCTGAAAATACTCCTGATGTCAATCTGAGTCTGCTTTTTAGCTTTTTAGTTGTACTTTCCTTATGTATATTACAACCAAAAGCTCTCTGAAAAAACTGGAAACTATGGAAGCTATGATCCCAGAGTTTTGCACTGGATTTAAAGTCTTTAATTGTCAGTTCAGTTCAGTTGCTCAGTCGTGTCCTACTCTTTGTGACCCCATGAATCACAGCACGCCAGGCCTCCCTGTCCATCACCAACTCCCAGAGTCCACCCAAACCCATGTCCATTGAGTCGGTGATGCCATCCAACCATCTCATCCTCTGTCGTCCCCTTCTCCTCCTGCCCTCAATCTTTCCCAGCATCAGGGTCTTTTCCAGTGAGTCAGCTCTTCACGTCAAGTGGCCAAAGTATTGGAGTTTTAGCTTCAACATCAGTCCTTCGAATGAATACTCAGGACTGATCTCCTTTAGAATGAACTGGTTGCCAGGTTCGACACATGATACAGGGTGCTCCGGGCTGGTGCACCAGGATGACCCAGAGGGATGGGATGGGGAGGGAGGGGAAAACAGGTACACCCATGGTGGATTCATGTCAATGTATGGCAAAACAAATACAATATTGTAAAGTTAAAAAATAGATAAATAAACTAATTTAAAATAGAATGGACTGGTTGGATCTCCTTGCAGTCCAAGAGACTCTCAAGAGTCTTCTCCAACACCACACTTAAAAAACATCAACTCTTCGGGGCTCAGCTTTCTTTATTGTCCAACTCTCACATCCATACATGACTACTGGAAAAACCATAGCCTTGACTAGACAGACGTTTACTGACAAAGTAATGTCTCTGCTTTTTAATATGCTGTCTAGGTTGGTCATAACTTTCCTTCCAAGGAGTAGGCATCTTTTAATTTCATGGCTGCAATCACCATCTGCAGTGATTTTAGAGCCCCCAAAAATAAAGTCAGCCACTGTTTCCACTGTTTCCCCATCTATTTGCCATGAAGTGATGGGACTGGATGCCATGATCTTAGTTTTCTGAATGTTGAGCTTTAAGCCAACTTTTTCACTCTCCTCTTTCACCTTCATCAAGAGGCTCTTTAGTTCTTCACTTTCTGCCATAAGGGTGATGTCATCTGCATATCTGAGTTTATTGATATTTCTCCCGACAACCTTGGTTCCAGCTTGTGCTTCATCCAGTCCAGCATTTCTCATGATGTACTCTGCATATAAGTTAAATAAGCAGGGTGACAATATACAGCCTTGACGTACTCCTTTTCCTATTTGGAACCAGTCTGTTGTTTCATGTCCAGTTCTAACTGTTGCTTCCTGACCTGCATACAGGTTTCTCAAGAGGCAGGTCAGGTGGACTGGTATTCCCATCTCTTTCAGAATTTTCCACAGTTTATTGTGATCCACACAGTCAAAGGCTTTGGCATAGTCAATAAAGCAGAAATAGATGTTTTTCTGGAGCTCTCTTGCTTTTTCGATGATCCAGTGGATGTTGGCAATTTGATCTCTGGTTCCTCTGCCGTATCTAAAACCAGCTTGAACAGCTGGAAGTTCATGGTTCACGTATTGCTGAAGCCTGGCTTGGAGAATTTTGAGGATTACTTTGCTAGTGTGTGATATGAGTGCAATTGTGCGGTAGTTTGTTGTCACAGCTTCTCTAATTTCATCTCCTCTGTTGTTACAGAACAATAAAAGTGTTTCTTTAAGTTATGCAAGTAATAGATATAAAAAATTGGGGTAAAACAAAAACCAAAATGTTAATGACATAGTTCCCTAATTAGCCCTCAGGTTCGTTTAGGGGGGAAAATTGGGAACAAGTTCCTATGGAGGCTAATTTCAACTTATCATTTGGGAGAACCAAGAAAAAATGTTATGATCACTATACAACTATCATTGCCAATGGCTGAATACTGGAGACTGTTAAGCTAGAATATTTTACTCTTATTATGTAATTTTATATATAATTACATGCGTACATTAACTTGTTACATGATTCCACGCTGGGGAATATCTGCCATTTATTTTATCTTCCCAAAGCACCTATTATATAAAATTGTTATCAATACACCAGGGCTACAATCTAGTATCCATTAAGAACTTGTAAATGAAAAAAATAAGACTGTCCTATGAAAGAACTTTAAGATCACCACCTAAGGTATTTGAGCAGAACTATGCAGAATCATCATAAAGACACACCTGGAAAAAGGAGACTCAAAGAGCTAGAAGTTGCTTATGCCAGTCTAAGCATTGACCTTAAATGAAGGTACCTCTCAATAAATGGGCACTGAGCATTTTAGTTCCATGGCAGGGCCATCCTAATTATGGAAGATTCAAAGGATGTCTTAGCTCTATGCATTCAGTATTCAGTTCATCTAACCCACTTCACTTGTCTGATTCTATTCTCTGCTTCCTAATTATTTTTCTCTTTCTAGTGTAGGTATGCTACCCAAAAGAGAGCATGTTGGTCACCCACTTTATGATCATTATATCTCATATAAACTACACAACCATCATTCTGCTTTTACCTGTCAGTTTCATGAGCTTGGCATTATGTCACTCTCCTCTTGAGAAATAAATGTGACCTCCTTGCTGCCAGATTAAGTTTCTGAGCCTGCAGAACTGAGTACCATACAAAAGCCTGTAGTACATTAGGCAGAGCTACCTTGAAGGGATGCACTCACAGCCAGCTGGCCTTTCCCAGTTAGACACAGTCACGTTTTTACATCCTTGTGTGCTGAATGAGTGTGAACCTTCCTTCTTCCTTTTGAATTTCTTTTTAAAATATGGAGAAGACCACAGAGTTCATTTAGTAGATCTGGGAGTTAGAAAAAAGTTCAGTGACTTGGCTGGTATCAGTCAGAACCAGGCTTGGTAACCAGGCTGTGTGCCGCTCCACCCGCTCCTCTTGGCCTGATGTGCAAAACACTTCCTCAAACTGTCGCCTGGAGAAGTTGATCATACCTGTTGTTTCTTGCAAGAATAAGGAATGTAAGGCTGTGCTTTTTTGTTTGCATTGTGTTTTTAAATGTCTTATGTTTCTGTAATTGCTGCATGTAAGTCAGAGAACATGTTAGAGTGTATGGAGTTTGGTAGTGTGAGTGTTAATATAGTGTAGTTTAAATTTATTATTCAGTGAAATGAATGCATTGCTGTGCCTTATTCTTATCTGTTTAGAGAGAGATTACGTTAATGCTAGAGCCCTATGTAGTGAAGACTCAGTTAGAAATTACAATGTGACTCATGCCAGGAGCATAAAAATTTAGAGCCCTGGTCAGATTTAAGAGTTTCCTGTACAACATAAAAAGTTACTTATTCCAGTATAACTTCATGAATTTATACAGTTCTGTGTAGAAATCTCTAATGTTTGACTTAAAATGTGTTTGAAAATTTTGAAGCGGTGATGAATCTGGTAGATGCTATAAATTCAAATATAAGCAGTACTAAATTGGCTAGTGATCTGAGGGATACTATAATATAAACGATCCAGAAACTTACTCAAATGATAGCCTTTCCAAATTGTATGTTGCTGCTGCTGCTGCTGCTAAGTCACTTTAGTCATGTCCGACTCTGTGCGACCCCATAGACGGCAGCCCACCAGGCTCCCCCTTCCCTGGGATTCTCCAGGCAAGAACACTGGAGTGGGTTGCCATTTCCTTCTCCAGTGCATGAAAGTGAAAAGTGAAAGTGAAGTCACTCAGTTGTGTCCCACTCTTAGCGACCCCATGGACTGTAGCCTACCAGGCTCCTCCATCTATGGGATTTTCCAGGCAAGAGTACTGGAGTGGTAATATGAGGGGCAAGAGAGTTTAAAGGAAAGACAGAACCTGAAGTCACTTAGACATGAGTTCAGCTCCTATTCTCACCACATACTAGTTAGGTGACTTTAATCTGTCTGAGCTTCTGTTTCTTTATCTATAAAATGAAACCCGCCCTGTTGTTTTAACAACTAAGCTACTTTGTTGTTGTTCAGTCACTAAGTCATGTTCAACTCTTTGCAACCCTATGTACTGCAGCCTGGCTCCTATGCTCTCCACTATCTTCCTGAGTTTGCTCAAGTTCATGTCCGTTGAGTCAGACATCTAACCATGTTGCTGTCTAACCATCTCATCCTCTGCCACCCTCTTCTCCTTTTGCCTTCAGTCTTTCCCACTATCAGGGTCTTTCCAATGTGTCACCACTTGACATCAGGTAGCCGAAGTATTGGAGCTTTAGCGTCAGTCCTTCCGATGTGTATTCAAGGTTGATTTCCTTTAGGATGGACTGGTTTGATCTCCTTGCTGTCCATGGGACTCTGAAGAGTCTTCTCCAGCACCACAATTTGAAAGCGTCAGTTCTTCAGTGCTCAGCCTTCTTTATGGGCCGACTCTCACATCTGTACATGACTACCGGAAAAATCATAGCTTTGACTAGATGGACCGATGTCAGCCAGGTGATATCTCTGCTTTTTAATACAGTGTTTATCGTAGTTTTCCTTCCAGAGAGCTAGCATCTTTTAATTTCATGGCTGCAATTACTGTCCATGGTGATTGTGGAGCCCAAGAAAATAAAGCCTGTCACTGTTTCCACTTTTTCCCCTTCTGTTTGCCATGAAGTAATGAGATTGGATGCCATGATGTTAGTTTTTTTGAATGTAGAGTTTCATGCCAGCCTTTTCACTCTTCTTTCACTCTCATCAAAGGCTCTTTAGTTTCTCTTCACTTTCTGCCATTAGGATGGTATCAACTGCATATCTGAGGTTGTTGATATTTCTCCTGACAGTCTTGATTCCAGCTTGTGATTCATCCAACCCAGCATTTTGCATGATATACTCTGCATAGAAATTAAATAAGCAAGGTGACAATATACAGCCTTGACGTACTCCTTTCCCAATTTTGAACCATTGTTCAATGTCTGGCTCTAACTGTTGCTTCTTGACCTCCATACAGGTTTCTCAAGAGACAGGTAAGGTGGTTTGGTATTCCAATCTCTTTAAGAATTTTCCAGTTTGTTGTGATCCACACAGTCAAGTGTAGTCAGTGTAGTCAGTGATGTAGAAATAGATGTTTTTTGGAACTCCCTTGCATTCTCCATGATCCAATGAATGTTGGCAATTTAATCTCTGGTTCCCTGCCTTTTCTGAACCCAGCTTGTACATCTGGAAGTTCTCAGTTCATGTACTGCTGAAGCCTAGCTTGAAGGGCTGTGAGCATAGTCTTACAGGCTTGTGAAATGAGCACAATTACACCATGGTTTGAACACCCTTTGGCATTGCCTTTCTTTGGGATCAGAATGAAAACTGTCCTTTTCCAGTCCTGTGGCCACTGCTGAGTTTTCCAAATTTGCTGGCATATTGAGTGCAGCACTTTCACAGCATCATCTTTTAGGATTTTAAATAGCTCAGCTGGAATTCCATCACCTCCACTAGCTTTGCTCGTAGTGATGCTTCCTAAGGTCCACTTTACTCTGCACTCTAGGATGTGAGGCTCTAGGTGAATGACTACATCATGGTTCTCCCGTTCATTAAGACCTTTCTTGTATAGTTATTCTGTGTATTCTTGCCACCTCTTCTTAATTTCTTCTGCTTCTGTTTGGTCCTTACCGTTTCTGTCCTTTATCATGCCCATCCTTGCATGAAATGTTCCTTTGATATCTCCAAGTTTCTTGAAGTGATCTAGAGTCTTTTCTATTCTTGTTTTCCCCTCTGTTTCTTGCATTATTCATTTAAGAAGGCCTTCTTATCTCTCCTTGCTATTCTCTGGAACTCTGCATTCAATTAAATATATCTTTTCCTTTTCTCTTTTGCCTTTTGCTCCTCTACTTTCCCCAGCTAATTTTTAGCCTCCTCAGACAACCACTTTGCCTTCTTGCATTTCCTTGGGATGGTTTTGGTCACGCCTCCTGTATAGTGTTAAAAACCTCCATCCATAATTCTTCTGCTTCTCTACCAGATCAATTCCCTTGAATCTATTTGTCACCTCCACTATATAATTATAGGGATTTGATTTAGGTCGTACCTGAATGGCCTGAATGGCGCTGGTCATAGCAAACACCCTCTTCCAACAACACAAGAGAAGACTGTACACATAGACATCACCAGATGGTCAACACCGAAATCAGATTGATTATATTCTTTGCAGCCAAAGATGGAGAAGCTCTATACAGCCAACAAAAACAAGACCAGGAGCGGACTGTGGCTCAGATCATGAACTCCTTATTGCCAAATTCAGACTTAAATTGAAGAAAGTAGGGAAAACCACTAGACCATTCATGTATGACCTAAATCAAATCCCTTATGATTATACAGTGGAAGTGACAAATAGATTTAAGGGTCTAGATCTGATAGACAGAGTGCCTGATGAACTATGGACAGAGGTTCCTGACATTGTACAGGAGACAGGGATCAAGACCATCCCCATGGAAAAGAAATGCAAAAAAGCAAAATGGCTGTCTGAGGAGGCCTTACAAATAGCTGTGAAAAGAAGAGAAGTGAAAAGCAAAGGAGAAAAGGAAAGATATACCCATTTGAATGCAGAGTTCCAAAGAATAGCAAGGAGAGATAAGAAAGCCTTCCTCAGCGATCAATGCAAAGAAATAGAGGAAAACAACAGAATGGGAAAGACTAGAGATCTCTTCAGGAAAATTAGAGATACCATGGGAACACTTCATGCAAAGATGGGCTCGATAAAGGACAGAAATGGTATGGGCCTAACAGAAGCAGAAGATATTAAGAAGAGATGGCAAGAATACACAGAAGAACTGTACAAAAAAGATCTTCATGACCCAGATAATCATGATGGTGTGATCATTCACCTAGTGCCAGACATCCTGAAATGTGAAGTCAAGTGGCCTTAGAAAGCATCACTACGAACAAAGCTAGTGGAGGTGATGGAATTCCAGTTGAGCTATTTCAAATCCTAAAATATGATGCTGTGAAAGTGCTGCACTCAGTATGCCAGCAAATCTGAAAAACTCAGCAGTGGCCACAGGACTGGAAAAGGTCAGTTTTCATTCCAATCCCAAAGAAAGGCAATGCCAAAGAATGCTCAAACTACCGCACAATTGCACTCATCTCACACGCTAGTAAAGTAGTGTTCAAAATTCTCCAAGCCAGGCTTCAGCAATATGTGAACCGTGAACTTCCAGATGTTCAAGCTGGTTTTAAAAAAGACAGAGGAACCAGAGATCAAATTGCCAACATCCACTGGATCATCGAAAAAGCAAGAGAGTTCCAGAAAAATATCTATTTGTGCTTTATTGACTGTGCCAAAGCCTTTGACTGTGTGGATCATAATAAACTGTGGAAAATTCTGAAAGCGATGGGAATACCAGAGCATCCGACCTGTCTCTTGAGAAGCCTGTATGCAGGTCAGGAAGCAACAGCTAGAACTGGACATGGAACAACAGACTGGTTCCAAATAGGAAAAGGAGTACATCAAGGCTGTATATTGTCACCCTGCTTATTTAACTTATATGCAGAGTACATCATGAGAAACGCTGGGCTGGAAGAAACACAAGCTGGAATCAAGATTGCCGGGAGAGATATCAATAACCTCAGATACGCAGATGACACCACCCTTATGGCAGAAAGTGAAGAACTAAAGAGCCTCTTGATGAAGGTGAAAGAGGAGAGTGAAAAAGTTGGCTTAAAGCTTAACATTCAGAAAACAAAGATCATGGCATCTGGTCCCATCACTTCATGGGAAATTGATGGGGAAACAGTGGAAACAGTGTCAGACTTTATTTGGGGGGGCTCCAAAATCACTGCAGATGGTGACTGCAGCCATGAAATTAAAAGACGCTTACTCCTTG
Organism: Okapia johnstoni; assembly: GCA_024291935.2. Lineage (NCBI taxonomy): Eukaryota > Metazoa > Chordata > Mammalia > Artiodactyla > Giraffidae > Okapia > Okapia johnstoni. The sequence continues at coordinate 129,044,508 of CM044308.1, read as the reverse complement.
GAAGGAAAGTTATGACCAACTTAGATAGCATATTAAAAAGCAGAGACATTACTTTGCCAGCAAAGGTCTGTCTAGTCAAGGCTATGGTTTTTCCAGTGGTCATGTATGGATGTGAGAGTTGGACGGTGAAGAAAGCTGAGCGCCGAAGAATTGATGCTTTTGAACTGTGTTGTTGGAGAAGACTCTTGAGAGTCCCTTGGTCTGCAAGAAGATCCAACTAGTCCATCCTAAAGGAGATCAGTCCTGGGTGTTCTTTGGAAGAATTGTTGTTGAAGCTGAAACTCCAATACTTTGGCCACCTCATGCGAAGAGTTGACTCATTGGAAAAGACCCTAATGCTGGGAAGGATTGGGGGCAGGAGGAGAAGGAGACGACAGAGGATGAGATGGCTGGATGGCATCACCCACTCGATGGGCATGGGTTTGGGTAGACTCTGTGAGTTGGTGATGGACAGGGAGGCCTGGCGTGCTGCGATTCATGGGGTCACAAAGAGTCGGACACGACTGAGCGACTGAACTGAACTGAACTGAACTGAATGGCCTAGTGGTTTTCCCTGCTTTCTTCAATTTGAACTTGAATTTTACAATAAGGAGCTGTTGATCTGAGTCACAGTCAACTGTAGGTCTTGGTTTTCTGACTGTATGGAGCTTTTCCATCTGCAAAGGATATAATCAATCTGATTTCATTATTGATCATCTAGTGATGTTCATCTGGAGAATCATCTCTTGGGTTGTGGGAAAAGGGAGTTTGCTATAACCAGCATGTTTTCTTGATAAATCTGTTAGCCTTTGCTGTGCTTCATTTTGTACTCCTCTCCAAATTTGCTTTTTATTCCAGGTATCTCTTGACTTCCTACTTTTGCATTCCAATCCCCTATTATGAAAAGGACATCTTTTGGGTGTTAGTTCTAGAAGGTGTTGTAGTTGTTGTTCTGTCACTAAGTCATGCCCAACTCTTTGTGACCCCATGAACTGGAGCACATCAGGCTTCCCTGTATTTCACTATATCCCAGAATTTACTCAAACTCATGTCCATTGAGTCAGTGATGCCATCCAACCATCTCATCCTCTGTCGCCCCCTTCTCGTCCTGCCCTCAATCTTCCCCAGCATCAGGGTCTTTTTTAATAAGTCAGTTCTTCGCATCAGGTGGCCAGAGTTTTGGAGCTTCATCATCAGTTCTAGTAATGAGTATTCTGGGTTGAATTCCTTTAGGATTGACTGGTTTGAGTGTTGTAGGTCTTTATAAAACTGGTTAACTTCACCTTCTTTGGCATTAGTGGTTGCAGAATAGATTTGGATTACTCTGATGTTGAATGACTTGCCTTGGAAAGGAATTGAGATCATTTTGTCATTTGTGAGACTGCAGCCAAGTACTACATTTCAGACTCTTGTTGACTGTGAAGGCTTCTGTATTTCTTCTAAAGTATTCTTGCCCACAGTAGTAGATATAATGGTCATCTGAATTAAATTCTCCCATTCCTGTACATTTTAGTTCACTGATTCCCAAGATGTCGATGTTCATCAGTGTTCATTTTTGCCATTTTCTGCTTGACCATATCCAATTTATCTTGATTCATGAACCTAACAGGACTTGAGCATCATTTCCACTTTGACCCAGCCACTTCATTCTTTCTGGAGCTATTTCTCTGCTCTTAGCCAGTATCATATTGGACACCTTCTGCCCTGGAGTCATATCTTTCAGCATCATATCTTTTTGCCTTTTCATACTGTTCTTAGGGTTCTCATGGCAAGAATACCAGAGTGGGTTGCCATTTCCATCTCTGGTGGACCATGTTTTGTCAAAACTCTTCACTATGACCCATCTATCTTGGGTGGTGCTGCATGGCATGGGTCGTGGCTTCATTGAGTTATGCAAGCCCCTTCACCACGACAAGGCTATGATCCATGAAGGGGAACTAAACTATGTCATACCTGTAAAGCATTTACTAGTACAGTGCTCTGTAGTTGTCAGTTAATAAATGTAAGCTGACATATAATTGTTAAGTATCTTGAATATATTCCACTCTTGGCTCTAATGGAGAGAAAGTAGGTTACAAATGATAATTTAGGGGATACATGTATGAATAATCAGTATATCTAGAGTGAGCTGAATTTGCTTGGGTCTACAAATTTGGATTGTGGAAGAGCTGTTGTTTGTAACTCACTTTCAACATTTTGTAGAAATTGCAGAATTTGCTAAACCAGAATTAGTGTTTTAAATCACTCAGTGGTAAGTAAATCCAGCTACTCTACATATCCATGAGCCTTAGGGCCATGCCAGCTAGAGCAATCCTTTATGGTACTTATTGGATGGAATGTTGATTTAGCTTAGTTAACTGGAACATTGAGCTCATGAGTCTGTGATGTCATCATGATGTTACAAAGGAGGTAACTGTTTGCATGAGGTCTTTCTAGTTTTCTAGAAAATATTCTTACCGTTATTGTGTCCTGACATTCAGTAATTGGAGATTTATTCTTTTGGCTTAATTAAGTCTTGGTCCCATACTAAAATCCCATATTCGTGGAAAAGGAAGTGGAATCAGTCATCTGCACCTTAGTATAAGCAGGATTTGAGGCAGGAAGAAGGAGAGGACAGGGCTTACTCAGTTTGAACCTAGGGGTTCAGATTACCAGGACATGGTAAGTTAAAAACTGCAGAACGGTGATGCCTATGAAAAGACCCTGATGCTGGGCAAGATTAAAGGCAGAAGGTAAAGGGAGCGACAGAGGATGAGATGGTTGGATGGCATCACCGACTCGATAGACATGAGTTTGAACAAACTCCGTGAGTTGGTGATGGACAGGAAAGCCTGGCATGCTGCAGTCCATGGGGTTGCAAAGAGTCAGACACAACTGAGTGACTGAACTGAACTGATGCTTATGATGTGTCCCTAAACCATGTGGCTACAGTTTGACCTGAAACCCACATTGCTTAGGACAGTGGCCTTGGACCTTTAATGTGTATCACTGTCACAGGTTATACTAACTCTGAACTTGGACAGATGGGGTCTTGGAAGGAAGAGGTGAAACTTCTATTTATTAATTACTTTCTGTGCTAGGAATAATGAAAAATGCTTATTATCTCCTTTAATTCTTAATCATTCTACAATGTAAGTACTTTTAATCCACTTTACACTTAAGCAAAGAAAAATAAATCAGTAGCTTGAGCAAAGACTCAGCACAGCCCGTAGATGAAGGGGTTAAGGTCAGCACTTCTCTCTGACCCAAGAGCCCATGTTCCTGTTTTGCTACACTTGGTGAAAACGAGAGGCTAGCTCAGCACAAATCCAGTATTGTTACTAGACAACAGCATAGTAGGGTCAGTGGTAAAATTTTCCTTATTTGAAAAACAGCAAATGCATTCCTTTCCAAGGTCACCTATTTCCCCCTTACAACACTACCAGCCCGCATTTTCCCAATCCTCTTCTCTGAACTGCAGATGGTATGGACAAAGGTAGACACAGAGAAGTTGTGGAATCTGCACCTCTCCCATCTCTCTCTCCAGCCTAGACACCCTCATCCGAGCAGAATACAGAAATGATATCTGTGTTAAGGATGGACAGAGTCAGGTCCAAGACAGGCCAAAGATTCTCAGTCAAAATACAAAGCAAAATACTGCTGGTGTTTCCAGCAAGAATGACCCGTGAGCATTTCTTTGCCTATAAAATGTCCATTATGCAACATGTCTCAGGCTCTATAATCAAGAACTAGGACAAAGATATGAAGCATCGCACATTGTTCCTGACTTCTTAACAAATGCTCAGAGTCATCTTTCCTTTTAGCCCCATACCATCCCTGCTCCCTCAGCTAACACACGGTATATGCCTTTTGAAAGATAGGATTAGAACTAGAATTGGGGGAATTTGGTAGAGACCATAATATAAAGAGAAGAGCAGGAGTTTCTAGGCATGCTTGTATGTATGAACCAAAAGCAGATTAATCTAACTCCTTATACAGAATGGGTTCCCTTGTGGCTCAGCTGGTAAAGAATCTGCCTGCAATGTGGGAGACCTGGGTTCGATTCCTGGGTTGGGAAGATCCCCTGGAGAAGGGAAAGGCTACCCACTTCAGTATTCTGACCTGGAGAATTCCATGGACTCTACAGTCCTTGGGGTCACAGTCAGACAGAACTGAGCGACTTTCACTTATTCAGAAACCTGTCTTATATTACACGGTGTACATACTCTGCAGCTAATATTTGGCACAGCAGCCCTGTATCATTTATTGAGTGCTTGTACGGATGTGAGAGTTGGACTATAAAGAAAGCTGAGCACAGAATTGATGCTTTTGAACTATGGTGTTGGAGAAGACTCTTGAGAGTCCCTTGGACTGCAAGGAGGTCCAACCAATCCATCCTAAAGGAGATCAGTCCTGGGTGTTCATTGGAAAGACTGATGTTGAAGCTGAAACTCCAATACTTTGGCCACCTGATGCGAAGAGCTGACTCATTGGAAAAGACCCTGATGCTGGGAAAGATTGAGGGCAGGAGGAGAAGGGGACGACAGAGGATGAGATGGTTGGATGGCATCACCGACTCAATGGACATGAGTTTGGGTGAACTCCAGGAGTTGGTGATGGACAGGGAAGCCTGGCGTGCTGCAGTTCATGGGGTCACAAAGAGTCGGACACGACTGAGCAACTGAACTGGACTCTCTGTAGTCTTTTCCTCTTTATGTATCATCCCCAGACTGTCCAGTACCCTATAAGATAGGTATTACTAACCATGAACATGAAAGTGAAAGTGTTTGTCACTCAGTTGTGTCCAGCTCTTTGAAATTCCATGGACTGTAGCCTGCCAGGCTCTTCTGTCCATGGAATTCTCCAGGCAGGAATACTGGAGTAAGTAGCCATTCCCTTCTCTAGGATTATTATCCATAGTATGTAATAACCAAGGCAACAAATAAATCTCCCAAGGTCAGGATTCAAACTTCAGTGTCTCTGGTTTTAAATCACATTTTTTATTATAATACACTGCCCCGCCCAGTAAAAATAGCTGCCTTCATTTGATTTTTATTGATTGAATCTGTATTTGTACATACTATGCTGAATTCAGGATTTTTACTGAGATGTGTAAGACCTAGTTCTATATAAATAGCTACATAGGCGACTGCGATATGAGGTAGAAGGTGATACGTCTCGTAGTTAATGAGCAAGTGAAGGACGCTGAGGTTCACAGGTGGGTGAGGTTACATCTAATTGCTTCAGACGGTCAAAGGCATCCTGAAGGAGGGAGTATCTGAATGGAGCCTGAGGGCTGCATTTCCTACTGCATGTATTGTGGGCTACACTTGAGATCTAGATCTTGGTGATCATTACTTTTTCTTACCATTCAGTGTTCCTCATTGTCTGCTGTGTCTTACAATCTATTGCTGCTCTTCAGAACTGAAAGGAGAAAATAACTAGAGGAACACCTTGAAGAGAGTCAGAGAGAAAAAAACAACTACTCTCAGACTCCATGGTTCCCTTTCACTTTCTCACTGGAGTGGATACAGCATAGTGTTTAAAAGCCCAACTCCTGTCTCCACTTAACCTAATAGATGTACAACTTGGGGAAGTTAACTTCTGTAGGCCTCAGTTCTTCCTGCTATAAAATGAGGGTAATATATGCCTCATAGATAGTTTTTCTGTGGAATTAATGGGATTCTGTATATAGGTAAACTGTTTAGCTGGGTGCTTAGAATCTAAGTACCTAGTAATGAATGATAGTCATAATTAACAGATGCTCTATCCATCTAAGCAGATACATATGGCCAGAAAAATATAAGGAAGAGTGGTAGACATTTGTCTGGAATGTCAGAACATTGATACTGGTTCTGAATTCAAGAGTTAGCAATTCTGACTTGAGAGCTCCTTAAAATTAATGCAGAAATGCAGTTGCAGTTGTGGAAGGTGTAATAGTGATAAGACCTCCAGCCAGTTGAGAGGAGCTAAGAAGTTTTTCATCTGGAACCATTGTTTTTGTCTCCTTAGTGCCCTAGATAGTTGCCCAAGTTGTAATTATTCCGGTATTTCTTGCTTAGGTAGAACAGTTACTCAGGAAAGACAGTGACCGTGGAGTCTTAGTAGACCTTACCTCTCAGTGACAGAAATATTCATTTTTATTCAGCCGTGAACTTTCTGGAGAACTGTACTATGAATATTTTTATGCTTTGGTTAAATTTTAGTTACTACAGCTGAAGGACTGGGATGATCTATAATAAAGTATTTCTTGATCAGAAATGCTCAGGAAAAAAAGTTACTTGGGTTACATGGATAACTGTTTTCTTTAACTTAGTAATTTAAACATTCATTGTTAAATAATGTGGAGAAAAAAATTGCTGTCAAATTTGCCTTTAGAGTCGGTGCTTTTCAGGCCCACTGAGAAAAACATAAACTTGACTGTAGGTTGTGTGTAACTGACGAGTTGGCTGGCCTTTCTATTTTTAGTCATCACATGACAAACTAGGTCTAAGCTAAAGAGCAATGTAGGTTAGGCAAGGAGGTTCTTTCCATTGTATTTCTACTTGGAAAAAAAAATTTTGTCTCATATTAATCATGTAAGGGTATAAATTTGTGGAAATGAAACATCTGTAGATGTAAATGTTAATGTTTGCCTTTTTATTTACTTAGAAGTGTCTTTTAAAAAAGAAATCATTTTAAAAGATGGAACTATAGACTCAAAAAATATTGGGGTATGTTTACAAATCAGTCGTTCAGTATTATCAATATCTGCCATGGTTTAAGGACCACTTCATGCCCTGTTTAAATTAGAATCTGCAGGGGCCCCATATTCCTTACAGACTATGAAATCTGAAATAAATTTTTTGCACTTATCTAAGCAGATGGACTGAATTCATTTGAATATAGCATTTTTGATTCTTTAAATACAATGTAACTTGAGAATCAGAATGGGTTAAACTTAATTACTATAGCATGAGGAAACAGATAGGAGGTATTGAGGGAACCAATATGAGAAAACCTAAGTTTACAGCCCCTTAGTTTTAAAAAAATGTACTGTGTAGGTATTGCTCTTAAATGGAGCTGGGTTTGAGTCTCTTGCCCAGCACTTGCCTTTCTACATCAGCAGACACCTCAGGGTCCAACACTACATCTGGGACCCATGTGCCCAACCAGCCTGTGACCTGACCTGAAGCTCTTTGAATGAAGAATGTTGAGATTAAGATTTAAAATAATGGTTGGACCTATTTAAAATTACAGATGCACAATAAAACTACTCATGGTAGAGAGAGAGAACTGACCGTTCTAGGGTGTTGGCGCAGACCAGGGTGTGCTCCTTGCTCTTCGTGAAAACAATATGATACCTAGTTAAACTCCTTTTGTTTTTCATCAAAATACATCTCAGCTTTTGCTCATGTTTAATAAAATGGGATTTTAGTTAACTGTAGTCCATATGCACAAAGGCAAATTACAGATCAGTTTTTCATAATTTACCTGGCAGGTGGTACCTTCTTTTTAAAACCCAGTGCTGTGTGTGTGAATTTTCCTTTGCTTTTAATAGGTTAAAAAAAATCCATTTTGTAATGACACATGACTCATTCAGTGCTCATTGTCTTCCCACTGATTTTTTTTTTTTTTTTTTTTTTTTTTGCCTTGAGCCAGCAAGAAAATCTTGCATGAGAGGAGGGATATACAGAGTTGAAGAATACAGTACTTAAATACTGTTGCTCGATTCTCATTGGTTCTCTCCTTTCTTACGGTGACCAGTCTAATCCAGCCTTCCTGTCAAACCCCTCCCCTCCCCCACCCTCTGCCAGGGGCTTCCCAGGGTGTCAGTTGCTGGAAACTGACTGCAGGCAGTATGTAGGCATCTCTCCTTCAGAATGGACATTAATATATTCACTAGAAAAGAAAGCTTTTAGATATGTATCATTTGTCAAAATTGCATGGCTCTTTAAAAATGATAGAGAAATGCTGAATGTTTTGTATGTTGGCATCGACTCTTTATTTCTGTTCAGACTCTTAAGTTTTCAGAAGCTTAAATATAGAGCCCTTTAAAAAAAAAAAGGAAGAAAGAAGAATTTTTCTGGTTAGTGGACCTCTTTTTAAGAAGTGCTTCATCACCCTCCTCCACCTCTCCGTGCTGTTTCTCTGCAGCTCTCTGTAGGGTAGGGCTCTGTGCTGGCTGGAAGAATGCTCATTTGTTAGCTGAATAGAGTTCATCGACAGACATAGATCAATATAGGTTTGCTTTATTTCCTGTGAATTCCAAAATGCCATCCAAAGAGTCTTGGTCGGGTAGGAAAACTAATAGAGCTACAGTTCACAAATCAAAACAAGAGGGCCGTCAGCAAGATTTATTGATAGCAGCCTTGGGAATGAAACTGGGTTCTCAAAAGTCGTCTGTGACAATCTGGCAACCTCTGAAACTCTTTGCTTATTCGCAGTTGACATCACTTGTTAGAAGAGCAACTCTGAAAGAAAACGAACAAATTCCAAAATATGAAAAGGTCCACAATTTCAAGGTAAGAATATTTATTTTTAACCTTTTCTTGTAAGAAAGGAAATGCACATAACTTGAAATATACAATATTAAAAGTATGTCTTTTTAAAATTAGTATGACTGGACTAAACTGTTCTTGCTAGTCAGGGAATGAAGATGTTTTAAGCATGATTTTTTTTTTTAAGGAATAGCTGAGTAAAGCTTACAGAATCCAACCCCATTTTCTCTAGTGCTGATTTAGTATTCTGTTTGATCAGTGTACACTTAATGGTAAAAGTCTTGACTGGTGTTTAAAAGGTCTCAATTAATAATGATCTTGGCATTATTATTTGTGATACAAATATGTCTAACCACCTTTGTGGGATATATTGTGAGAGGATTAGATCTTACCTCCTTTCATTTCTGGTAAAAAGCTTTGGCTATAAGAAGCATGTGCTGTTGCATCTGGATTGAGCAGATGGTGTCCATTTCCCATAGTTTCTGTCTTTTCTCCTCTGCTAATGAATTGACCATGATGAAAGGACCATGATGAAAACAGACCATGGGACTGTTATGCTGCTGACACTTAGCAGCTTCTCTTCACTTTTTGAGTATTTTCTTTTCCCTTGTGTATGTGTATATATGTATAGTTTTTAATTATTATGTTACTGTGTTTTACCAACTGTACTTTAATCGTTTTTCATCAAAATGTGTGTGTAGATTCAAACTATGTGTAGATCTTGCCTGCGTTTATAGCATGGTACAAGACCTTGAAGTTCAGTCCTTTGCAACCTAATTCAGAGAACATATGTGAGACTGTATGTAAGGAGACCCAATTACACTTCATGGGTAAATGCACTAGCATTTCTATAGTAACTGCCCAATAGTTATACAACTTTATGATGAAGTTCCTGAGATAAGAATATTGTGTCGACAAAATGGCATTAGTCTTGATGTTAGGAGGTATCTGTTTTCAGAAGATGATAAGGCTGGAGGAGACCCTGCTCTTCCATTTGTTTATTAATTTATTCAGCAGATAGAATGCACCAAGCTCTGTAGTAAGACATTTCATTCCAGATTTGCAATTTATCCTGATTTTTAACACTAGCATTAATTTTACTAAAATGCCAAATACCCAGCTTCCAATATGCTCAGCTTTTTCCATAGTGAAAAAGATTTTTATGAACTTCAGATTATCTGGGGATAAAGGATACATTCCAAAATGCATGGGCTGTGTAATGATTGCTAATATTTCAAGGTAAACCAAGTAGTGTTTTCTTTTCTCTCTTTCAACATTATTAAAGACTTGACCTTTCAACCAGTCTTTGATGTAAAATGAAATTGAGACCACTGATGTAAAATGTATCCAGTCTTAACTACCTCTTCCATTTATGAACCTAAACAGTCCCTGTAGGTACTAGGCCTCAGTGTCTTGCATGATGTGCCACCTGGTCTTAGAGGATTTTTATCAGGAAAATGATCCCAAATATATCCTTTTGCAAATATCAAATTATGTACATGTTTGGTCTCAAAAATAGCCATTTAGGTTCCTAAGCAGGAAATTATGTGAACCCCTTCAAAATGGCTGAGATTTTGAAATATATCCCTCTGGTATGTTAAGCAGAAACAGATTGACCTGTTAAGGATGCTATTTTAGTGCTAAGTTCATTGTACGTGCTTTCTGTCAATATTGATAAAAAGCAAAGGGTAGATCTGTTCAAGAATTTCATAAACAAGCATTCTTTCATTTTTTGGGTTCTGTCTTCCAGTAATTTCTCAATTTTAATTTAACATGTGACTTTAATGAGCAAATTTTGTATAACCAGAAAGTGCTGACTGTGGGACCAATTGTGACTCATAGCTTGGTACCAATACTGTTTTAAAATTCTAAGTTTTTTTTCGTTTATAAGGAGCATATTAAAAAGTAGAAGTCTACTTCCCTTTCTGGAGCTAAAAAATTAAAATGAGCTTGGACTCAACTGTTTTAGAAAAAAGTAAAGTATTTATGCTCAGGAAGGGCTCATGTTGGACAGTGGATTGCATTACATATTTTTTAGAGTTGCTAATAAGGTCAAAAGTCTCAAAATTTGACTCTTTCCTTTGAAATTACTCTTTCTTAAAAAATGTTTCTGTGGGGTCACACTATAAAAAAGAGGGGGGGGCATACTTGACTTCTGGGGACATCCCTAAAAGAATTCAGAGTCTGTGGCTGGAGCAGTGCTCTCCCACACAGTGCTCACTCAGAAGGTCACTGCCTGTGATATATAAGTATGTCCAGCTCAGAGATTTATTGTCGGGAAAGTCCTGAGCATTTACATACTGATAATCATTCATGTGGCCTTGCCATTGACTGTTTTTTTGTTGCTGAAAGTGTATTCTGCTGAACCACCAACCCACTCACCAAAGCCTCACTTCAGTGTGGTTTTCTTTTCTGCCTCTTGAACTGCCTTGTTATATAACATTGCTCTGTGGTGTGGAACAGCTGTCAGATCTCATTTCAGAAGGTGAAGCCATGAGTATCTTGTACCTTTAGTGAAATCCCACCCTCCTACCCACCCCCCCACCGGCAAAAACTTCACCTGGGACTAACTCCATATTCTAGGCAGGTGTTTGTTTTTTGTTATTGTGTTCTTTATAATAAAAGAGAAAAAAACAGGAAGGCTTCCCATTTTGCTGTGTTATATAACACAGTCCCCCTCCATTATTACTTACAAGGAAGGATTGGATAAAGAATCTATCACAAGAAAGATAGTTGTCTTTCTTAGGGAGGTCATCATTTAAAACTAAATATACCACATCCTTTAAAAATGATTATCCTGTAAAGTTGTCAGCATATATTAGAGTGAAAATAACTTTAACTGTCTCCTGGATCAACCTCTCATTTTAAGAACTGCCCCTATCTTAACACAACAGAGACAGCAAATGCACAAGTGCAAATTTCTTAAACCGACTTAAAAACTAAGCAAAACAAAACCACCTCTGCCATTAAAAGTCAGACATAGGCACCCCACCAGCAGTGACTGTATCCTACATCTGAGGCTCTCCAGATTGAATGATAACTGAGATCCAGTCCTTGCCCTCAGGAACTTGCTGTTTGTGTGACCTTGGGCAGGTTGCTTCATCTCTCTAAACCTCTGGTTCTACATGAGAAAAGTTGAATCCCTGATATGTGTAGGTACATGATAACCACTATTCCTGTTATTACAAATTACCCCTAAGTGGATATTTTTTCTGAATCCATACCAAGACTGTTTCTTCGCCCAGTAGCAGAGATCCTAAAGCAGTTGAGAACCCTGGTATGATTGTGGTGCTAAAGAAAGCTCTTGCTTCTTTCTTAGCTCCCAGGCATAGTTATGTAAGAGCAGTGCATTTTCACGCACCACAGAATACAGTGAAATCTTCTGTGTTTCTTTTACTTCCTTCAGATTATTCAGTGTTCCATTTGATATGTTTAATTCAAATAGCTCTATAAGACAAAATTAAGATTACATATAATGTAATAATAATAACAGAGAACTGGCTATTGGGCAAATTAATTAAAAGAAAACATAAAGGATTATATATCCTTTTTAAATTTTTATTTTATATTGGAATATAGTTGATTAACAATGTTGTGTTAGTTTCAGGTATACAGCAAAGTGATTCAGTTATACATATACATGTATCTATTTTTCAAATTCTTTTTTCATTTAGGTTATTGCAGAGTATTAAGCAGAGTTCCCTGTGCTATATAGTATGTCCTTGTTGGTTATCTGTTTTAAATACAGTAGTGTGTACATGTCAATCCCAGACTTCCAATCTATCCCTCCCACACCCCATAACCATAAACTCACTCTTCGTCTGAACGAGTTTGTTTTGTAAATTAGTTCATTTGTATCATTTTTCTTAGATTCCACATACAAATGGTACCATACGATAATTGCCTTTTTCTGTCTGACTTACTTCACATAGTATTATAATCTCCAGGTCCATTCATGTTGCTGCAAATGACAGTATTTCCTTCTTTTTGATGGTTGAGTACTAATTCCACTGTGTATATGTACCACATCTTCTTTACCCATTTGTCTACTGACGGACGTCTAGGCTGCTTCCTCGTCTTGGTTACTGTACACAGTGCTGCAGTGAATACTGACGTGCACGTATCCTTTCGAACCATATTTTCCCTGGATACATGCTGAGGAGGGGGCTTGCAGGGTCACATGGTAGTTCTGTTTTCAGTTTCTTTAAGGAACCTCCATACTGTTCTCCAGTGTCTGTACCAATTAACATTCCTACCAGCAGTACACGCAAGGGTTCCCTTTTCTACGCACTCCTTCCATTTATTGTTCGTAGACTTTTTTGATGATGGCCATTCTGAATGGTATGAGGTGATAGCTCATTGTAGTTTTGATTTGCATCTAATAAATTAGCAATGTTGAGCATCTTTTCATGAGCCCCTTGACCATCTGTATGTCTTCTTTGGAGAAATGTCTATTTAGGTCTTCTGCCCATTTTTTAAATTGAATTGCTAATTTTTTTATATTGAGTTGTATGAACTATTTGTATATTTTGGAAATTAATCCCCCAGTCGCATCGTTTGCAAATATTTTCTCTATTCTGTGGGTTATCTTTTTGTTTATGGTTTCCTTTGCTGTGCAAAAGCTTTTGAGTTTAATTAGGTACCTTTTTTCTATTTTTGTTTTTCCATTATTCTAGGAGATGGATCAAAAAAAGATACTGCTTCATTTCATGTCAAAGAGTGCTCTGCCTATATTTTCCTCTAAGAACGTGGTATATTTTTCCATCTGTTTGTGTCATCTTAAGTTTCTTTCATCAGTGGCTTACAGTTTGTGGAGTACAGGTCTTTTGCCTCCTTATAGTTTTCACAATACAGTTAGATTTATCCTTAGGTATTTTATTCTATTTGATGTGATGTTAAATGGGATTGTTTCTTTCTTTCTGATCTTTCATTGTTAGTGTATAGAAATGCAACAGATTTCTGTGTATTTATTTTGTATCCTGCAACTTTACCAAATTCATTGATGAGTTCTGGGAATTTTCTGGTAGCATCTTTAGGATTTTCTATATATAGTACCATGTCATTGGCAAACAGTGACAGTTTTACTTCTTTTTTTCCAATTTGGATTCCCGTTATTTATTTTTCTTCTTTGATTGCCATGGATAGGACTTTCAAAACTATGTTGAAAAGTGGTGAGAGCAGATATCCTTGTTTTGTACTAATCTTACAGGAAACGCTTTCAGCTTTTCACCATTGAGAATGATGTTAGCTGTAGGTTTGTCATATATAGCCTTTATTATATTGAGGTATGTTCCCTCTGTGCCCACTTTCTGGAAACCTTTTATCATAAATGGGTGTTGACTTTTGTCAAAAGCCTTTCCTGCATCTATTGATTTGATCATATCGTTTCCTTCAGTTTGTTGATGTGGTGTTATCACATTGATTTGCGGATATGGAAGCATCCTTGTACACCTGGGCTAAATCTCACTTGATGATGCTGTATGATCCTTTTAATGTATTGTTGGACTTGGATTGCTAGTATTATATTGAGGATTTTTGCACCTGTGTTCATCAGTGATATTGGCCTATAAGTTTCTTTTTTGAGTGTTATTTTTGTCTGGTTTTGATATCAGGGTGATAGTGGCCTCATAGAATGAGGTTTGGAATATTCCTTCCTCTGCAGTTTCTTGGAATATCTCAGAAGGAAAGGTGTCAACTCTTTAAGTGTTTGATAGAATTCACCTGTGAAGCCATCTCATCCTGGACTTTTGTTTCTTAGGATCTTTTAAATCACAGTTTCAGTGTTGGTGATTGGTCTGTTCATATTTTCTGTTTCTTCCTGAGTCAGTCTTAAGGAGATTGTACCTTTCTAAAAATTTGTTCATTTTTTTCTAGGTTGTCCATTTTGTTGGCATATAGTTGCTTTTAGTAGTCTCTTATGATCCTTTGTATTTCTGTGATGCCCATTGAAACTTTTTTTTTTCATTTCTAATTTTATTGATTTGATCTCTCTCCCCCCTTTTTTTTTTCTTGGTGAGTCTGGCTAAAGGTTTATCAATTTTGTTCATCTTTTCAAAGAACCAGCTTTTAGTTTCATTGATCTTTTCTTTTACTTCTTTATAATTTCTTTTCTTCTACTAACTTTGGGGTGGGGGGTGTTCTTTTCTCTCTCGTTGCTTTAAGTGTAAGGCTAGGTTGTTTGTGATTTTTCTTGTTTCCTGAGGTAAGATTGTCTTGCTATAGACTTCCCTCTTAGAACTGCTTTTGCTGTGTCCCATAGGTTTTGGATGGCCATGCTTCTGTTTCCATTTGTCTGTTTTTTTGATTTCTTCAGTGATCCATTGATCAATCGTTTAGTAGCATATTGTTTAGCCTCCACGTGTTTGTGTTTTTTACAGTTTTTTTCCCCTTCAGTTATTTCTAATTTCATAGTGTTGTGGTAGGAAAAGATGCTTGATATGATCTTTAATCTTAAATTTATCAAGGCTCACTTTGTGGTCCAGCATGTGATCTGTCCAGGAGAATATTCCATGTGCACTTCAGAATGTGTATTCTGCTGCTTTTTAGGGATAGAATGCCCTATAAATATCAAGTCCATCTGGTCTAATGTGTCATTTAAAGCCTGTGTTTTCTTACTGATTTTCTGTCTGGATGATCTGTCCATTGATGAAACTGATGTGTTAACGTCCGCCACTATTATTGTGTTACTGTCCATTTCTCCTTTTATGGTTGTTAGCATTTGCCTTATATATTGAGGTGCTCCTGAGTGCATATATATTTAAAATTGTTATATCTTCTTCTTGGTTTGATCCTTGATCTCTATAGTGTCCTTCCCTGTCTCTTGTAACAATCTTTAAAGTCTATTTTGTCTGAGTAGTGCTATTCCAGCTTTCTTTTGATTTCTATTTGCATGGAAATACCTTTTCCATCCCCTCACTTTCCGTCTCTGTGTGTCCCTATATCTGAACTGGTTCTCTTATAGACAGCATATATATGGGTCCTGTTTTTGTATCCATTTAGCCAGCTTGTGTCTTTGGTTGGAGCATTTCATCCATTTACGTTTAAGGTAATTATTGATATGTATTGGGTTGGCCAAAAAGTTCGTTCCGAGTTTCCATATCTTATGGAATGAGCAAAATTTTAAGCCAACTCATATGTTCCTTTTGTCATTCTTTTTTTTTTTTAATCAAAGGATAATTGCTTTACAGAATTGTGTTGGTTTCTGCCAAACTTTAACATGAATCAGCCGTAAGTATACCTATGTCTCCTCCCTCTTAAACCGTCCTCCCACTTCCCTCCCAATCCCACCCCTCTAGATTGTTGCAGAGCTCAACTCAGGTTTGAGTTCCAAGTCATACAACAAATTCCCATTGCCTATTGCCATTCTTAATTATTTTGGATTTGGTTTTGTAGATGTTATTTCTGCCTTTCTTCTTCTGCTCTCTTATGACTTGATGACTAACTTTAGTGTTGTGTTTGGATTCCTTTTTTGTTTTTGTGTATCTAGTGTAGATTTTCAGTTTGCAGTTACCATGAGGTTTTGATACAGCAGTCGGTATAGAAACAAGATTGTTTTAAGTTGCTGGTCTTTTAATTTCAAATGCATTTCCAATGTCCTGCATTTGTGCTCTCCTCTCTCTTGAGAGTCCCTTGGACTTCAAGGAGATCCAACCAGTCTGTCCTAAAGGAGATCATTCCTGGGTGTTCATTGGAAGGTCTGATGTTGAAGCTGAAACTCCAATACTTTGGCCACCTGATGAGAAGAGCTGACTCATTGGAAAAGACCCTGACTCTGGGAAAGCTTGAGGGCAGGAGGAGAAGGGGACGACAGAGGATGAGATGGTTAGATGGCATCACTGACTCAATGGACATGAGTTTGGGTGGACTCCAGGAGCTTGTGTTGGACAGGGAAGCCTGGCGTGCTGCAGGTCATGGGGTCGCAGAGTCAGACACGACTGAGCAACTGAACTGAACTCCTCACAATTGCTGGTTTTGATATATTTGTGTGCAGATGATTTCTTTCCCTTACTATGTGTTTGCCTTTACCAGTGAGCTTTTCCATTTGTAATTTTTCACTTCTAGTTGTGGCCTCTTCTGCCTAGAAAAGTAATAAGTTCCTTTAGCGTTTGTTGCAAAGCTGGTCTGGTGGTGCTGAATTCTCTTATCTTTTGCTTGTCTGTAAAGCTTTTGATTTCGCCATCAAATCTGAACAAGAGCCTTGCTGGATAGAGTATTCTTGGTTGTAGCTTCTTTCCTTTCATCACTAAATATCTCATGCCTCTCCCTTCTGGCCTCCAGAGTTTATGCTGAGAAATCAGCTGATAACTTACAAGGGAACTCCCATAAGGTTATTTGTGACGTTTCCCTTGTTGCTTTTTTTTTTTTTCTTTCAAAAGTTTATTTAGTATCAAGCAAGAGGAGACTTTGCTTAATACTACAGAACATTTCAAGACTTGAGTTATAAAAGAATACCACATTATTTGCACTTGTAATTGGCTTTTAATGTTCTTTGTCTTTTTGTCAATTTGATTACTGTGTGTCTTGGTGTGTTCTTCCTTGGGTTTATCCTGTATGGGACTCTGTACTTCTTGGACTCAGCATTTATAAAAAAACTGTTTCATATTAAAGACTTAGATATAAGCCCTGAAACCAAAAATCTAGAAGATTAAAATGTAGAGGAAAATGTTTTTGACATTGGTCTTGGCATTAATTATTTACATATAGCCCCAAAAGCACAGGTAGCAAAAGCAAAAAATATATAAGTAGAAACTTTTACACAGTAAAGGTAACAGTCAATAGAGTGAAAAGGCAACCTATGGATTAAGAAAACATTGACATCTGCAAATCACGTATCTGGTAAGAGTTAATATCCAAAATATATAGGGAAGTCATACCAAAAAACTCATTTCAGAAATGAGCAAAGGACCTGAATAGACCTTTCTCAAAAGAAGATATACAAATGGTCAACAGCTGTACGAAGAGGTGCTCAGCATCACCAAATATCAGGGAAATACAAATCAAAACAAGATATATCATTCTCATACCTGTTAGAATGTCTATTGTCAAAAAGACAGAAATAACCAGTGTAGGAGAGGGTGTAGAGTGAAGGAAACCCTTATGCACTGTTGCTGGGAATGTAAATTGGTACAGCCACTAGGGAAAGCATTATAGAGGTTCCTCAAAAAATTAAAACTAAAACTGTTTGTTAGTGTATTGTGACCCAGCAGCAGGTTGCCTTTTCACTCTGTTGATTGTTTTGCTGTGCAGAAGATCGTTAGATATGGTCTCACTTGCCTATTTTTTGCTGTTGTTGTTTTCAAATTTGGAGAGCGATTTGGAAGTTTGTCTTTCTTGGAGACTGTTAGTGGAATTTATTAGGAGTCCTGTTTCTTTTATGGGATTAAAAATCAAAGTGTTAGAGAGTAATTTCGCATTTGGGGAGAACTTTGCAAGTTTGTTTTCGCTAGGAGGCTGTTAATGAAACACATGAGGTGTACTATGTCTTTTATGAAATTAAAAACCAAATAGTTTAAAAACAAAACAAGCTTTTAAGATGTTAAGGTCGCCACTTTTAAACACCTTGAGCAGGAGCCCGGCACTCTTTCTCTGTCACCAGAACCTATCCTAGTTCTTGTTTTCAACCAGTATCCTAATTTAAGACCCTCTGTCCGAGAGCTGCAGCTAATGCAGTACTGATTATTTCCATCATGTCTGTCTGTGCTGTTGACAATGTTTTAGAAAACTTGGTTTCTCCAGAATGTTTCCTAAAGTGGAGAATCAGCCTGGCATATGACTCTCAACACAGTAACAAGTTAAAGGATGTAAATCCTTAGGAAAAACACACAATTTTGAAAAGTCACCTCCTCTAGAATTCTTTTCTCTTAGTACTTTAGTTTTTGTCCACACAATAATCTAATCTTCAAGGATTTGGGACATGTTCATACTTTATAGGCAACTTTTTATAGTTGTTTGTATCGTATATCCATCCCCCCGCCCCCAGAGTTAATTTAGGATTAAGTCTTAATTCTATTCATGTGTAATATTTCATATCTCTGTTTTCTACAACCTTGACACATTATACTTTTCTTCATTTTCTTTGTGGCCCATTATATCAACATTCCTTGGGAGACAGTCTAATAGTGAAGCCTATTGTGGCTTTAATAAAATAATCAAAGTTTATGCTTGAGGAATATGTACATGTCATAACATCTTCTCTATATCGCAGTACAATTATTACTCTTATTAGTTAGCATTCATTATTCTTATAGCCCAAAATATTGCCCAAAGGGCAGAGAGAACAGACACCAAAAGAAATGGAATATAAATCTAGGAAAGATCTTTTTAAGTGAAAAGAGCACATGCAGATATTGATTTTTCTTGCTTAGATATCTTACCACAGCACTACTGATAGCCGAGAAACCACTACAGATTATTTTCCTATAAATAACATACCAATAGCTTTTTTTCCAGGCTTACTAACCTCTCATCTTAAATTACATTAATATTCTTGCTGCTGCAGAATAGGAAAGATAGAAAGAAAAGGGGAAATAGCCCAGTGGTGGTACACTCCTGAAGAAAATAATCAACTGCTTATTTTCTATATGTGTGTATTTTGTAGGGAGCAAAAGTAGAACCGGGTGTGTTTTTAAAGTGTTATCCAGACATAGAAGTTGAAAAGAATACATTCATTTTTAGGTCACGGGAGCCAGAGGATTCTTGAATGTCCTCCAGTCTGTTGCAGTGGAGATGATGTTTTTGGCTATGTGAATGGATTTGCCCAAATCAGGCCTGAATATGAGGTTCATTCTTTCTCTTTTGTAGAACTCCCTGTGTTTGGAGTCCTAGCCCTTACGTGTTCCACACCCTGATGGCTGCTTGTGGCTCTGCCCTGCAAGCTCACATAGTGTGTTCATAAAGAGAAGATCCACCTCTCAGAGGCCTGTAATTTTGCTTTCACGGTTTGCTATTACAGCTCATTACTCCACCATTGTATGATGTTGCTTCAGCGTGTCTTTTTAGAAATCCACTTGGAACCCAAACTCATATTTACCATTTGAAAGAACAGATGGGAGACTTTCCATCCAAGTGTCAGAAAGCCCAACCCATGCTCTCTGAGGCAAAGTGGGAAATTACTGGCTCACATAGTAGGAAAAGTCCAGTGTTACTTGAAGGTATCCCTCGGCCCAGGGCTTAAAATGCTACCAGAACTCTGTCACCCAGTTCTGTCTTCATTTTTAGGCTCCTTCTGGTGACAAGATGGCTGGCAGAGGTTCCTGCTCTGTATATGCTTAGATTCTAGTCAGCTGCTTAAAGACTATTTGAGCAAAGGGTCTAGGCTTGGCAGACATTCACCCAATTATCTTATATGCCCATCTCTGAACCAGTAGCTCTGGTTCAAGAGAATGGAATGTGCTGATTGGCTTGAATCTAGGTCACATACCTTCCCCTGGAGCTGGGGATAGGGTCGGCTCCATACAGTTCACATGGGTTGAAAACTGTTAGCCAAAGACAAGACATTTATTCTGCATGGCTGAAAAATAAGAAATGCCCATTACAACATTAAATGACAAATGAAATCACCAGTTACAAGATCCTAGTGTACAGCTTACTGAATACAATGTTAATGTGACACTTTTTGCTGAGAGAAGTGCACATGTAGAGAATGAGGGTAAAAGGATCCAGAAGCAGTTCAGCCTATATAAAGGGCATTGAGGATTGCTGATTAGGTTAATGCCATTTGACATGTGTTGAAATGGATGCCCAGAAAAGTCGCAGGTTCAAGCTAACATGAAAGATCAGTTTTAGAATCAAGAATATAATCTCAACTCCCACTTTCAGCCATGATGGAAGAAATAGATATACCTTCCCATCTTACACAACTAGGAAACCATAAAAAGTATACAAAACAACAGTCAGACATTGAACAACAGGTATTACAGTTCTGTGATACCTAGAGAAGGAACACAAGCAAGGTGAGTCTTAAGATTGCTCTCACTCCCTGCGTGAAGGCAGTGTACAGACCACAGCACATGGAGGGGGAACCCTCTGGTCTAACCAAGTTGAGGACACAGACTGGAGTTTGACAAGACAAAGAAGCTAAAATTTGGGGGCAGAGTACCTGGGGGGACAGAGCTGTACATAGAGCTCTGGAGTTCTACGTAGGCATCTTCATGAGTCTTTTGAGTGAGTACTTATCTATACCTGCATGAGAAGAAACTGTCAGAAAACCACCAGAAAGCAACAGGCTGAATAATTACTGAAATTCACCCTAGGCTGAGAGTAGTTTTGCCCACCAGTAGAAGTGGAAAGACATCTTAATAGATGCATTATTTTAAAAGTCCTCAGAATGGTATCATCTTAGTAACAAGATTAAATTAGCAGTAGACTAAAGGCTGCAGTGAGGAAAGAAAAGGAAACTGTTTAAAACAATCCAAATGGAATCTCTAGAGATAAAAAAAAATGTGCCTGAAATTTAAAATACACTGGATGGTATTAATAGCATACTAGGTACCAGAGAAGACGAAGATTGTTGAACCAGAAGATATAGCAATATATCCAGATGGAGGACAGAGACTCGGGGCAGGGGGCGGGGGCACAGCATCAGAGACCAGTGGGACAGGATCAGTCTACCTTAAGTGCAACTGGAGTCAGAAGATGCAATGGTGGGAGGTCACAGGATAAAACAATTATTTGAAGCTATAATTACCAAGAATTGTGTAAATTTGATGAAAACCCATAGATCCAAGAAGTGCTATGAGCACCAAATAGAAAAAACATGAAAACACCACTAGGCACATCATAATCTAATTGCTGAAAACCAGTGCTAAAGAGAAAATTGTAAGAGCAGCAGAGAAACAAAGAGGAAACCAGGTTATGGATAAGAAGTTTTCTTCCTAAAGTGGTACTCTGCTTCAGCCTGAGAGGTGAAGTTTTAATCCCTTACATATGGTAAAATATATAAAAGATGTCTCTAGGCTCTAAAAATTAAACATGTGTTTGGTTTCTCTTGAATTTTATTTTCACATTCCAATTTCATTATGTATTTGTAGTTTTATGGTTTCATAGGACCTTAAATGTCCACACTCAAATAGAAATAGAGTGTACATTTTTTAAAAAGAGATTAACATCTTTAACTAAAGATTATTTCAGTGCAGGAAAAATATGTCAACAGAAGAAGCATATTTTGCTTTGTCACTAGTACTGCATAGACAGAGGAGCCTGGTAGGCTATAGTCCATGAGGTCTCAAAGAGTCGGACACAACTGAGTGACTTCACTTTCACTTCACTAGTACTGTTGGGAAGTGGGGAGAATACATACAAATGCTGAAAGACAGCAAAATTCTCATCAGTAATTATGCAAAACAATGGAATAACATCTTTAAAGTACTCAATAATAAAACTATATTCTAGAATACTATATTCAGCAAAAAATCTTTCAAATATGAAGACAAAATATTTTTTAAACAACAACAACAAAAAAAACCCTGAGTTTTTCCGTCACCAATAGACCTATAGGAATGTTAAAGGAAGTTCTTTCAGACAAAAGAAAAATAATACCAGATGGAAATTTAGGTCTATACAAAACAATAAAGAATGCCAGAAATAGTAAACATGTAGGTAAGTGTAAAAATATGTTTTTTCATCATTTTAGTGTTTTTTTAGAAAATTAATTTACTGTTTAAAGCAAAAATAGTAATATATTACGTAGTTTGTACAAGTAACACACATAACAATAGCATATAGGGTCGGAAAGTGGAAATGTACTGTTGTAA
Source organism: Okapia johnstoni (assembly GCA_024291935.2). Taxonomy (NCBI): domain Eukaryota; kingdom Metazoa; phylum Chordata; class Mammalia; order Artiodactyla; family Giraffidae; genus Okapia; species Okapia johnstoni. Next base: position 129,022,319 of record CM044308.1, on the reverse strand, counting down.
GATACACTATACATGAGGTGGTATAATATTGTTTGAAGGTAGACTATAATATTGTTAAAGATGTACATGGTAAACCTTAGAACAAACTCTAAAGAATAAAACAGTTATAAGCTAATAGTGTGGACAGAATGGATTCATAAAAAGTCTGCAAGAAAAAAAATCCAAATAGAATATATAGAAAACAAAAGCGAGATGACAATGTAAAGCCAATTATATTGAGAGCTACACTAAATGGAACTAAACTACACACTCCATTAAAAGAGAGAGGTTGTTGTCAGATTGGATTTAAAAACCAAGATGCAACTATATCCTATCCACAAGAAACCCACTTTAAAGACACAGAGAAATAAAAAGATTTATCATATAAACAGTAATTCAAAGAAAGTTCAAGTAGCTATACTTAAACATAGTAGTTTTCAGAACAAGAAGTATTATTGGCAGTAAAAAGGGTAAAAATCATCAAGAGGACATAATTTAAAATTTATATGTACCTAATATTAGAGATTCAAAATACATAAAGCAGCAACTGAAAAGTGAAATGGGCAGATCCACAATTACAGGTGGAGATCTCTGCACTTCTCTCACAGTGATAGGGCAAACAGACAAATAGAACAGATGTAAAATCAGTAAGGATTTAGAAGACTTGAGCAACAGTATCAAACGTGGTGTTTGCAGAGTATTCTACTTGGCAGCAGCAGAATACACAGACGATTCAAGTGAACATGAAAGATTTACCAAGTAGACAATATTCTGGGCCATAAAACAAGTGTCGATAAATATAAAAGGACTGAAATCATATAAAGCATATCCTCTTACCACAACAGAATTAAAGTCAAAATCTGAAAATGTTTCCACATGTTTAGAAATTAAACAACTTACTATGAAATAACTCATGAATTAAAGAAGTGATCATAGGAACATTAGAAAGTATTTTAGCCTGAATAAGAGGAAAACTACAACATACCAAAATTCATGGAATGTGGCTAAAATAGTGCTTAAACTGAAGTTTGTACCATTAAATGCTTATTTTGGGGGAAAAAGGTCAAATTAATTTGCTAAACTTTCACCTTAGGAAACTAGAAAAAGAAGACCCAATTAAACCAATAGAAAAACAATAGAGAAAATTTGGCTCTCTTTTACCAGAGCTTTAAAAAGAGTTTGAACTACATAGTCTTAAGAATTTTTTGTGCATTTTAGTCAAACCTTTTCCAGGTAATTAGAGGAATACTTGATTCATAATAAAACAACAGACTTCTTCAGATGACATTTTTACAACTACAAGCCAAAGAGAAACTGAAACCTGGCTTTGAGGAAATGTTACTATTAGTACAGACTTGGCTTTGAGAAATTGTGGGTCCTAAGATAATGTGGATTAGTCTGAGCTTTTTTATCTCTTAGTGTTCAGTTTACATCCTGTAATGTGGTATAGAGATTATCTGTCACTCAGCTGTGGATTGTACAGTGGTTTTTATTGCACAACCTAGTTGATTCATTTATTGTATTTTCCTATTATATTTTCATAATGTGACTTTAGGAGATTGATATTTTAAAGTATTGATTTACTGTGTTGGTTTTTCCCTACTGATATTTAAATGCAACGTTAGTCCAAGTAATGAAACTAAACTTTTGGAGTAGACGTGTTTTAGGCATGGTGTTCAACATTTTAAAACTTTTAAACTGTGGTTCAGTTTAGAGACAAAGCTCTCATTAGAGCTCCTATAAAAATAAATTTAAATAAATTTGCTCCTGAAACTTGAAAAATGGCTAAACATTAAATTATAGGTTTTATAATGCTTTAAACACCCATATTTTAGAATGGAAAGTTTTTAAATTACTGGGTGATATTTATTGTTATATCATTTATTACACAAACTTCACCTTGTAATGTGATAAATAAAACAAATGCCTTGAGTAGTTTGGTGTTTCCACTGCCTGATTCCTGGATTTCAAGTTGATGGCTCTGTGTAAGGGGCCAGTCTGACAGCTTAGAACATTGACACCAGAAACTGTAGTTGTGTTTTAGCACTAATGAAGTTGTGTATGAGCCTAAGCAAGTTCACTTGTCTGTACCACATTAACTTAGCTGTAATTTTAGAGATATTTCTCCCTCACTGGGATAGTGTTGATGTGGAAAAATAGATCACGGAGGAAGCCATAAAGAAATTTAAACTTTGTTAACAAGGCCCAAGAGGGTGATAGAGGATGAGATGGTTAAATAACATCACCAACTCAATTGACATGAGCTTGAGCAAACTCTGGGGGATAGTGAAAGACAGGGAAGCCTGGTGTGCTGCAGTCCATGGGGTCGCAAAGAGTTGCAAAGAGTTGGACATGACTTAGCAACTGAACTATTGTTCAGACCCTGTGCAGGGTCCTCCAGACCCTGTGTAGGATTGTGGTGAATGGACTGTGTGAATAGAATTGATAATATATTATTTTTTCTGTACATGCTTATGTTTAAAGAACTGTTTTATATACCAATTACTAAAAATCATTTTTATGTTTTACATGTGGGAGCAGAACTAAATTATTAATAGTGTCCTGATAATTGTCCTACTAGTAAAGCATGGCTAGTGTTGTGGTAGCCTGACCCTGTTACGTTAGCTTTTTCCTGTTGTTATTTCTCATATTTAGGGGGATGCCACTGATTTGTGATATGACCAAGGTATGTCCAGGAGTCTCATGATATCTCCCTCAATTCTGAACAGTTTTGTCACTCTTGAAACCTTAGGTTACTGAGTTTTCTGTCCTTTGTCCTCCTTTTCACAGTGATACCTCTGACAGTATTAACTACTTGTGTGGTGAAGTGAGTACCTCACAGTCCCTGCACGATCATGGGTGGTAGCCAGTTGTGGACACTGTTAACACCTGGACACCTGGCAAAGGGGACATTTGTCCAGTGCTTCCATGCACACAGAACCCCCTTGAGGTTGGCCAGAGGCTGTGCCCCTCCTCCTATACCAGGCACCCCCCAGCCCCAAGCATTGCTTGAGGCCATGTTTCAGCATGTGCTCCAGGCATTCCTTCTGCCTTTCCTGCCCTGGGCAGCACCTTACACTAGAACAAGTCGGGGAGGCATGGCCAGCGCCATGTCAGTGCTGCTGGTTTAACCATACCCAAACCTTACTGTTTGGTATAGAGTTTTCCTGAAGAATGTTAAGACCACTCATAGTTTAAATAACAGGCAGGAAGTATTGCTCTGATACTAAAAGAAAAAAAAGTGTTAGTCGCTCGGTTGTGTTCCATTCTTTGTGACCCCATGGACTGTAGCCTGCCAGGCTTCTCTGTCCATGGGATTCTTCAGGCAAGAATACTGGAGTGGGTTGTCATACCCTTCTCCAGGGGACCTTCCTGACCCAGGGATCAAACCCAGGTCTCCTGCATTGCAGGAAGATTCTTTACCACCAAGCCACCAGGAAGCTATGATACTAAAGATACTCCTATTTTTAAGTTCCCCCTCCCTACCATTTTTTTTTTCCTGCAGGAAACTGTACAGTTTTAAGTGTTTGTTCCTAATGATAATAGCCAATGTTCTGCCGTCTTGTCTCATTATTTAGTATCAATCAAAATATACCTTAACCACAAAGAGGTCAAATTAGGACCAAAATTCTAAATCCCAGACCTTTTGGATCAAAATTAAGCCATTTCAGTAAGACTAAAATTGGCTACTTAAAAGAGTACATTCAGCTGCCCTAAAGATAAAAATGAAAAAAAAAAAAAAAGCCTTTCGTGCCCAGCTGCCTGCCTACCTACATTCCTTTCGTTTTGATTTTGATCATCTGTTCTCTCCCTTCATTGCCTAATACCACACTGGAGAACTGACTCATCAGAGCCTCCCAAGTGAAGAGCGGCAGCTGAAATGTCATTCCCACCTTTGCAGGCAAAATTTCATTTCCCCTAATGTTCTTATCACCTCCAACATAGTTTATATTTGCAGCAGGCTTTGCAGGCACTCTCCTTGGCTGTTTGCATTCATGCTTATTTCTAGAGGTAGTGTTATGGCTTGAGAGGAATAATGAAGATGTGACTTTTTCTTTCTCTTGCCATAGCATAGAATTCTCTTTTGCTGTTTCTGTTACTGACATTCAAACTGGAGATGTGAATGTCAGAAACCTGAGAAGCAGATGTGCTGGTTTTCTTATGGAAACCAGGGTTCGGGTTATGTGACAGTAGGCCCAGTTGAGAACAGCTTCAGTTTTTATCTAGATTGATACCCAGGAGACACAGGACCCTTGGCCTGTGCCATGTGGACCCCTCAGGAGCCCACCCATCTCCCTCCTTGTCTGTCCTTTTCAGCCTGTTTCTGACCGTTACCCACCCTGGGGCAGACGCTGTTGGGTCCACTAGTTAATACAATCTTTCCTCTCTGCTTTTAAGGTGATTGATGTGACAAGAGGTATTCACAGGTGAGAGCAGTCTCAGATGCCATGGTAATAAAGTTGTCTTTTTTCCAGTTGCAAAAGAGAAGAGGTCCTTAAAACAAGTGCTCTGCCCTTTGTTCATGGCAGTATAATTCATGCCATGTACTGTGTCACTTGCATTTGTCAAGATGTACCAAAAGCTTTGCAGGTGGCCTAGAAAAAAACACCTGTGGCCAAATTAAAAGGTAGCTTTCCTCAGGACCATCTCTGACCTCGCTAACACTGTTACATGCTGACGCTGATTGGGATCAAAACATTCCCCAAAGGAATCCCTTTTTTATAAGTTAATCAAGTGATTGGTTTAAATAACCAAAAGGAAGAAACAGTGCCGTTTATAAAGGAATTGGGAATTGGTTATTTTCCCACCTTATAAAGCCAGCATATGTCAGTAAGGTCATACAGTACACAACAGAAGTTGAGGTGGCCTCTGCTTATAACAAACAGTAAATATAGACTAAAGAATGTTATAGAATAAAGCATGATGCTACTAACACATTATTTTTCACAGGACCAATATCCCTCAGCCTTAGCTATAAGAAACACAGACGAGGAACCAGAAGTTTGGTGGGTTTGGTTTGGTTTGGTTTGTTAATGCCTTCAAGAGGAAGCTAGGTGATACATTTTCTTGACCAACATCCAGTGCTAGCAAAGTTACCTTATCAGATTTCCAGGTTTACAACTAAGAATTAGTGGTAGGAAAACGGTTGCTGCTGCTGCTAAGTCGAGTCAGTCGTGTCCGACTCTGTGTGACCCCACAGACGGCAGCCCACCAGGCTCCTCCGTCCCTGGGATTCTCCAGGCAAGAATACTGGAGTGGGTTGCCATTTCCTCCTCCAGTGCATGAAAGTGAAAAGTGAAAGTGAAGTCGCTCAGTCATGTCCGACTCTTCGCGACCCCATGGGCTGCAGCCTACCAGACTCCTCCGTCCATGGGGTTTCTCAGGCAAGAGTACTGGAGTGGGGTGCCATTGCCTTCTCCGTGGAAAAGGGTTAGGAAGAAAAAGAGATGACAGCCTTGGAGAATAAAAAGAGACAGGAAAACTAAAACACAGACTTATATAATCATAAAAATCTGGGACAATTTACAAAAATTCCCTAAAAAATTACACATGGAAAATGTCACTTAATGAGTATCTGTTCATTGTGTCATGAAGATGCCAGTAATCTTGATTCCCTGAGTGCTGACCTGTGCGGATGTCTAAGAGGGTTTGCTGTATACTACAGGGCATCTCAGGCACAAGCCATTCTCTTTTATAACCTAGCACTTGCCTGAGCTCCTTGTGAACCACTCAGGCCTCAGGCATCCTTTCTTCCAGATTCCAGCCTAGCTCTCTCTTAGCATACTCCTAAGCAGAAAGAACCTCCAAGATGCAACTTTTGACCTCTTAATTATTGTATTTTGAATGTCCATTACATTTCTGATTAAATTGTTCTGAGACGGGTAGTCAGAATGCAACCATATCTAGTAAGCAGAATCATCTGCAGGGGTAATGAGTGCCCTGTTTCTGTGGTGCCAGATAGAGCAGAATAACTGGAAATCATACAACTATTCTAAGTTGTATAGTTTGTACAATTGGCTTGTTAAAGGTTATCATTTTTTGAATCAGTAAAATATGTGATATAAACATCATTGATAATGTAAAACTGCATATAAAATAAAACATTCAGATAAAGCTCAAATGTAACACAATCACCCTTTTTAAAAGAAAGTATGCATCACTTTTTCTTTAATGCATATCACTGTTACAGTAGTGATATGATTATAATGCCATCCAGGAAGGAGACTTGCTTTCAGGTACAGCAGCCCTTCTCTGAATTTCTGACCAGTTCCAGTTCCTTTTCCCCACTTTTTCTAAACTCTTCATTTGCTTCATGACTGAAGTTACTTCCTAACACAACAGCAACTCAACCGTCAAGTGTGAACTCCCTTAGCCTTCTGGGTCCAGGGCTCCCACCACTCCTGCTCTGCACAGCCATCCTCCCACCTCGGGGAAGGGGAAGAGTCTTTTTTCTCTTATTCAGGGCTAGTCCCTCTGCCCTGGCCCCATCTCCACTGGGTGCCCTCAGGAAACTTACTCCATGAGCTACCTCCTCTGTCTCCATCCCTTCCCCTCTTCCCCTCCCCCCTCACTCCCAGACCTGTTCCTCTGCTTCTGTTCCCCCTGTTAATGCCATCTTCCCTCATCAACAGGCCCCAAAGCGTAAGACTGGACCTCAGTCCTCCTCCTCTCCTTTGCCTATGACTCAGTCCGTTACCAAGTCCTACTGATCCTGCCCACGCGTTCTCAGTCAGCACTGCCTGAGTTCAGGTCCGTGTCATCCGGCACCTGAACCACTGCTGTAGCAGCCTGCCTGGTCTGTCTTCCTCCAGCCTTGCCCCCTTGACTGTGTCACTTTCCTCAAAAATCTTCAGTGGCCCTGCATTGCTGACTGAACAAAGTATACGTTTGCAGGTATGGAAGAGGCCCCATCTGCCCCTCTCCGCTCCTGCCACTCCAGTGACTCCCACCCCACCCACACTGAACTGCCTCACAATCCTCTAAACATCCCATTGTTTCACTCCTGATTTCCTTGGAGCAGCCTTTCCTAATGCATCCTCCGACCCGGAAGCCTCAGCTCATTCATCTTACCCAAGCAACGCCCCTCCCCAGCTGCCCTTATACTTTGCAGACACTTTCAGAAGAGGCTTTGCATGTTGTATTTAGCAGGAGAAACCTATGGTGAATTCCTTGAGCCAATATTTTAAAAAATTTTTGTATATGTCATCACTTAATGTTTGTAAGTGAATAAAAATGATTAATTCATAAATGATGTCCATTTGTTTTGATAACCTTTAGGAGGATCAAAGAGACACAAAGACTACAGTATTCAGTTTTTACAAGTACAATCCAGTGTCATGGAGTCAGGAAAGTCAAAAAATTTAAGAAATAACAAGTTTTAGATACAAAAATTCAAAAGGGAATTCATTTAAATCCTGTTACACAAATACTAGTTTAGCAAGCTTCTGGTGCTTCAAGGCCTACTTCTAGAACCATTTCCTTGAGAGCTATATAACCTGCCTTACAAGTGGTTTAAGAAAACAAAATTAAAACCACCACCACTACTAAAACCAGCCCCAGGTGGCAAGATGCCTTTATAAAAACCTGTCCGAGAAGGAACTAAATCAAGAACAATTTCCTAAAGATTGCTTTCTGAGATGCACGTGTGATCCTGATTAGAGAAATGTCACAAGGTTTTCAAAAGGCCACATTCACTACTGCTTTGTGAAGGCAAAGCAGGGAATTGGTTCTATAACAACATCTCAGTACCCAGCTCTGTTTGCCAAGAGCCCTTCTTTGTTCCAGTGATTTACACACCAGTGGAACTTAAACACCTTTTATCGTGAATAACAGCAGGTACAAAACTGGGACTTCTCCACTCTTCTAGTCCAGTTTATTAGCCTTACAAGTTAAGTGAAACTGGATTATCCTGAGATCGCCTCTAAAAATAAGTTCACAGTTCTATAGCTATTTTGTGACCTATAACTTTTAAAATATGAGTCAGTGCTCTCTATTTCACTCATTTGCCTCAGATTAAAAGCAAGATTGCATACTTTATCCAGTTTTATTCACTCAGAGGAACATAGGAAAAAACAAAGATATCAGACACTATCTGGATGTTAATCTTGGGCTCAGCTTCAGGAACTCCAGGAAATGCTTTCAGTTTGCAGGCTCTGAACATCATTAACAAGCCAGAAGCAACTGTGTCTGCATTCCTGACACTTCCATAAAAAACATAGACAGGATTATGGCCTTTTTTTTTTTTTTTTTTTCAAAATCAACACAAAGTTTTGTACTTGAGCTCACTTGGCAGCGACCAGAGCCACAAGTACATACCTGCTTGGAATGAACCCTGGGTTATCCACTGTTGCCTTATATGGATATTTTGGCCAGCAGTAGTATTTTGAATTTTAGTATACCATATTTCATTGATTATACTACATGTTTTTTTTCATTATAACATCTCTGAAATTGGGATGAAGCTTATAATCAGTGGCATGCCATAAGTTAGTTGGTGATTTCTCTATATGGAATATATGTATCTTACATTCAGGGTAAGTCTTATGTTCAGTGGCATCTTAAGTTTGAAGTTTATATATATATATTTATATCAGTCTTACCAATAAACAAGTGAGACCTAATTAAACTTAAATCTTTTGCACAGCAAAGGAAACCATAAACAAAATGAAAAGACAGCATACATAAGAGGAGAAAATATCTGCAAATGAAGTGACCGACAAAGAATTAATTTCCAAAATATACAAACAGCTCATACAGCTCTATCAAAAACAAACAATCCAATCAAGAACTAGGCAGAGGACCTAAATAGACCCCTTTCTGCAAAGAAGAAATACAGATAGCCAAAACGCATATGAAAAGATGCTCAACATTGCTAATTATTAGAGAAATGCAAGTCAAAGCTACAGTGAGGTACCACCTCACACGGGTCAAAATGGCCATCCTTAAAATGTCTATAAACAATAAATGCTGGAGAGGAGATAGAGAAAAGGCAACCTTCCTCTACTGTTGGTGGGAATGTAAATTGGTGCAGCCACTATAAAGAATAGTATGGAGGTTCCTTAAAAATCTAAAAATAGAGCTACCATGTGACCCAGCAATCCCACTCCTGGGCATATATCTGGAGAAAACCATAATTCGAAAAGATACAAGAATCCCAGTGTTCATTGCAGTAGTGTATATACAATATCCAAGACATGGAAGCAAGTTAAATATCCATTGACAGAGGAATGGATAAAGAAGGTGTGGTACATATTTATAGTGGGATACTACTCAGTCATAAAGAATGAAATAATGCCACTTGCAACATGGAGGAACCTAGAGATTATCATACTGAGTGAAGCCAAACAAATATATGATACCATTTATATGTGAAATCTAAAAGAAAAAAAAAAGACACAAATGAATTTATTTCTGAAACAGAAACTCACAGACACAGAAAACAAATTTATGGTTACCAAAGGGGAAAGGGGGCCAGGGGAGGGATAAATTAGGAGGCTGGGATTAACATAGACACACCACTATATATAAAAGATAACCAACAAAAAGCAAAAACAAACCAAAAAAAAAAAAATCACTTAGTTTCTAAGACAAATTTAGTACATAAACAGAACATCAGTAAAAGTGACAATATTAGCTGTAATTTCATTGTTTGCAAATCAGATTGTCACACTATAGTTTTGACTCTCGTATTACCATTTTCTGCTGGAGGATATCATATATATAGGAAATTATCTCAAGTAAATGTAACTGATGCAGATCAGTAACTTCCATGTTCCCTCTCCCTTTTCTTCTGTTTTTTGAGTACATTTTCAGCCAGTATTTGCTCAGAAGTCTTAAAGTGTTAATATTCAAGATATTTTTTCCTCTATTCTTTAATGTTCAGGATTTGGATGTATTGCTTTTCTATTCTACCAATGTTTTTTCATCTGGTTTAAGCTAGAATGGCTTCTCTTTCCTATGCATAAAGTCTATAGGTATCTTAGTGTTTGAATTCTTTGAGAGTTCCTTTCTTAGGGATAAAAGAATCTACTGCAGTAAAACTTTTATGAGCTGGGAAGATGAGTGAGTAATTACTGTACTCTAACAGGGTTTCTGATTAACTGTGACTTCTGTAGTTTCTAAAATATATTTTCTTTGCTAACACAGTAAGCATCAAAATGGTTTTGAACAGAAATTGGCCCTTTTTGATGATTCTGTTGTGACCAGTGCCAATTTCTGTTCATAAATATCACCTTCAACACCCATGGCCCCAACTATGGTCACAAAGAACAGAAGGTGGATCATCTGACAAAATCCTTCCAGGATCCAGACAGATTTTATATCACTCCTCATCCTCCTCTTCCGTGCTATATAGCGCTCAGAATACACCAGTGCTTATATAACATGTAGATGAAACTGCTTACAGCTGGAGGAAACCAGTTGGAAAGTTCCACTGTAAAAACTGTTTTCAAAAGTAAATCTCAGGATATTGGCTTGATTTATCACCGTTTCTAAAACAAAATCAAGCTCTGAAAGAAATTTTAAATGCTTAGTTCCACTCAACCAAGGTTTTTGTAAATGTAACCGTATTGTGCCTCTTCATACTAACTGTGACTTGTATATTGATGGGAAATAATCTCATGTATGGGTTTCCCCTGGCCACTTTGTCACTACTCTTTTTCAGGTCCATACATTCAGAGGGCCACACTGGTGTGAATACTGTGCCAATTTCATGTGGGGGCTCATTGCTCAGGGAGTGAAATGTGCAGGTAAGAGCTCTTCCCTTTTCTCTTTATTGAGTAAGACATGAAGTTACAAGGAATAACTTACGAGGAGACTGGCTGTTAGGCACATACAATGGGCTGAATCCCTATTTGCTCTTAACATGCAATAGGCCGAATTCTCAGGCATCCTCTTTGGATATTGATATTTTATCTACCTTTAACCTTCCTGTACTTAATGGGCAGCAGTCTGGTCCATTAAAAAGAGGGAAGTCATCTTGTTCAGTAAGTCTGATAAAAGGAGGTAAAAGTAAGGCAGTTAAATTTGCCTTGCCTTTGATGTTGCAGTAACTAAATTTGTAAAAATGATTTTTTTTAAAGCAATGTACAGGGACCTATGATTGTTGCCTTAGAAACTGAATTTTAAAAGCTCGTTAAGCTGAATTGTCCTTACTAAATTTTGTGAAATCAAATTGAAGCTTTAAAAACCTGTGAATTTATCTTCAAAGATGATTATCATATTTTGAAAAACCACTTAGTCACTGATACTTTTTTTTTGATATTTTGAAATCTTGAATTTGCCAAATCCTTTTTATAACATATGACCATAGTATTTTAGATTTAAATTTAGAAACTTATAAGATTTCCACATAAATAACCAACTCAGGGATTTATTGAAATGCTTTATGAAATAAGTGTTACTGAAATCATGTGAAATTCATTTGTATAGAACAACTATACTGAGTACTGGCCATTTACTCAACTGCTGTAAATTCTGGCATAGACTTAAAAATAATTGTTTGTTTCAAGTGTGTAATGTTAGGTCATAGAAGTTTCTGCTATTTAAATTTTAAAGCTAAAAATTATGTTCTTATGTGTTTTTTGCATGAAGCTTAACTCTAAATATGTATATGAAGAGTAAAGTATTTTGAAATGGTAACTGAAGTAATTGTCAAATTTAGCACTGTAAAAATCCACATTTCTTTTGTGGCATGATTCTTAATGGAATACTTCTGTTGTCTATTATGTGCAGAAACTTCTAGAGTCTGATTTTTTTATTTCTCAATTGCATTTTCTTTGAATAGCAAGATAAGTATGCATTGCATGTGAGCATTCCAAGTTACCCCCCCCCCTTCAGTTATGACTTCCTTAGCACCACTAAGGCGTGATAAGGTTCCAGGCATATGTCACTAGCCAGATCCATTCATGGAGTGGTAAGAATTCCCCAGGCCTTGACTTTGAACTGTGCAAAGGTGTCCTTCAAGGAGAGCCTCAGCTCAGAGCCAGTCTAATTCCTCCATCATCCTAGAGGACTGACAGCCCCATTTGCAGATTTCTGCCCAGAGAGTAAATGAGAACATTATCTTTCTGGCTGGTGGTTGCCTAGAGTCAGTATGAGGAAGCATCACTGGGAAGGCTATGGTTGAACCTTGAACTGGAGGGGACCACAGTGGAACATAGTAGTGTAGTTAAGATCAACCACATTGTCGTGGTGTTCCAAAGCACAGCTCACCTGTTCAAAGAATGATGGTCTCGATAAGCCTAGTTTGCCTTTATGACATAACCTTGACCAGCTGAGACTGCAATGGTTTTTAAACACTTTATGACTGTCACTAACTCAAAAGCTTTTCTTTTACTAGAGTGATGATGTGTATCATGTATGTTTTGAAAGAGTGAAGGCCATCTATATGAGAATTCTGAGTTAGCTATTAGCAGAAAACTAGCACCACAGATATTAATAATTTTTGGCAGTATGCTACAGTCCTAAGTCATATTTGAAAGAAATGTTTATGATAGTAATAATGTGAAGGAAAAGAAATAAAATGATTCATCCCATCCCATAGGCACTGACTTGAATAGCCTTTTCTTTTTATTGTGAGTAAAGGTCAGGAATGTAAAGAAAAGCTTATTGGTTTTATGTTATTATCTTGTCTTCAAAATCATTATATTCTATGTGATTGGAACTGTATTACTGAGCAGTGTAAAACAGGTCAACCCAGTTTTTAAATGTGGAAGGTTGGGATTTGAATTATTCTATGACAACTAATTACATTTAGATTGACAGTGAGATTCTTTCATCTAAAATGGCTCATCCTGATCTTTGAGCCATCTACTTTATTTTAAAACAAAATGCAAAGAATTAATAATTTAAAGAGAGAGAGAACTATGGTAGGGTGAACATTGGCTGCCCAAAAATGTCTGCTTCCTAATCACCAGAACCTGTGACCATGCACAGGTCTTGCCTTTCGTGGCAAAGGAGACTCTGTGACCAAGTTAAGGAATTTGAGATGGAGATGGGGAGGGTCCTGTGGATTGTCAGAATGGGCCCAATGTAATCATAGTTGCAAGAGTCTCCAGAAGAGCAGTGCAGTAGAGGCTGATTCAGAGAAAAGATCAAGCACAGAAGCAGAGGTCAGGAAAGAGCAAAGATGATATACAGCTGGCTTTGAAGATGGAGGAAGCGGGCCATGAGCCAATGAATGCAGGCGGCCTCTCGAAGCTGGAAAAGGCAAGAAAAGAAACAGATTCTCCCCTGGAGCCTCCAAAAGGAACACAGGCTAGCTAAGGCCTTGATTTCAGTCCAGTGAAACTGATTTTGTACTTCCGACTTCTAGAACTGTTAGATGATATACTTGTATTGTTTTAAACCACTGAGCTTATGGTAATTTGTTACAGCAGCAATAGTAAACTAATACACTAGCCACTAAACATGAAAGCTGGTACCTCCAAAGAAAAATGGCTTGCTTACAACTTGTCAGAAAAGAGATGTATTTATCTGCTTTTGACAGCTTGCTTTCTTCTGGTTTCTTTTTTTCAAAATCCACCAAGGCAGAAGAGAGCTTGTTAGGAACTTTTAAAGAATGTTTGGCAAAAGGAGCAATTTTGTATCCCACCACCCTTTTCTTTTTTTTTTTTTTTAACATTATATAAAGTGTTGGGTGGTGTTCCAGTCACCAGGCTGGCAGCCAATAGCGAGCAAGCTGTCCCTTCAGGACCGAATGCTCTAGGCTTGCTCAGCAGCCCACACAGACAAGGACAGCCGAGGGAACAGCAAGGGTAGGCATGGGCCTGCACTCACTGCAGACATGCTCTCCAAAGTCCCACAGTCGGCGTTAAACATCTCCGCTACCAGTCTCCCTTACTCTTGCCTTCTTTAAAGTGAGTAAAGCGACATTGCAAGGGACCATCGAACTGCAGCTTGGGAGCACTGCTCCTCCTACTAAAATAGTTATGAGCAAAGTAAGTAGCGTTCAAAAGTAAAGGGCAAAGGATCATTGTCATTCAGATAGAATAATATTGAGACCATTTTTCCTTTATGAAATGTAAGCTTATCGGTTAAAGTAATCTATTATTATTATATAATCACTGAGATCACCAAACATCGCTCTCATTAAAAACACCATTATTCTACCAGCATTCCTGAATTGTTCTCATTTAGCCTGCCCAGAATATTCTAAGAAGTTAAGCTGGATGATAATTGTAAATCAGACACATCAGCGTAGTGTTTGTTATTTAGGAAAGTGACTTCATTTTTCCAGTGTATCATTGTCATTGCTGCCAGCCCTCAAAAGGAAATAGCAGCAGTTTTTTCCTAATAATAAAATGTATTTATTGCTTTGTGCATAAAGCACTTAACTCTTAGGTTGGAGAAAGGGAAGTGATGTCTTTTAATTACTGCTTTGATTGTATCTAAAAAGTTGTTTGCCCTTGTAATCCAATGAGAAATTGGTCAGACTTGCTTAAGACTTTCATGTAGCTCCTTTTAACTACATGAAAGCGGTATTTTCATCAATATCCCCAAAAACAAAATATTCTTCTTAATTTTGCTTGTGAAATTAAGGCCTTCTGATGCATGTTAAAAATGGTCTAGTCCCACTTTTCTGGGGTGGTGGTGGGGACAACTAAGAGACATGTTTAAAAACTTCTATTTGCAGTTATTTAAAATGGGAACACTCATAGAAAAGAATGAAAAATTACCTTTCTTTTGAAAACACACATTAATATTACCCCTTAATCCTGTCAGTAGAATATAAATATCAGCTATGTATTTCAAAAAATAGGTTTCTGTGCTTTTTAGATATAAAACACATTTTTTGTAGAGAACTCAAGCCCAGAAAATCTGACAGTAACTTCAAGTTAGTAGTCTAACAGAAATACTTTATAAGGATAGAATAAGATATGTTTGAATTTTTCATTCCTCCTTTCTTGTGTTTATTCTATGCTTATTAACTTGAAGAATTGGGAGGGGACAATGTGGTTTAATTGTAACATAAAAATAACCTGCCAAGCCAAGAGATGCAACAAATGAAATAATCTTTTATGGATTTTTTTTCATTTATAGTGTAGAGGTTCCCTGGGAGAAATGGAACTATATAGGAATTATATGACTTTAATAAATAAGTATGAAAACCAAATAAAGTCTTAATGGCAAACTGAAATATTGATATACTGCTAATCCCTGAAGCAGCAATTTTCAAAGCACGCTCAGAGCTGGTATATTGCACTGTGAACTTAAGGGTATAAAGATGCTTCATTTTAATGACTTTGCCCTATCCTTTGGTCCTCTGAAGGACTTCATATCCAATCCTGCCAAAAATTTGGCCTTTGAAATTTCTAAAATTGAGGATAATATTTTGTCCCATAGTTTAATCTTATTCAAATAGAAGAAAGAATATCAGTTTAGGAAGCATTTCCGTCCTCATTAAATACCTAAATCTGACCATAGTCATCACTTTATCCAGTTTTTACTGAATCACAAATAAATTAGGCATTTGCTGATGTTTAAAATGGGAGATAACTGCAAACACTCAAAGGAAAAAAAGTTAATATCAGACCATTAGTGAAGATTGAGGGCAGGAGGAGAAGGGGACGACAGAGGATGAGATGGTTGGATGGCATCATCGACCCAATGAACATGGGTTTGGGTGGACTCCAAGAGTTGGTGATGGACAGGGAGGCCTGGCGTGCTGTGGTCCATGGGGTCGCAAAGAGTCGGACACAACTGAGCAACTGAACTGAACTGAACTGCCATTCAGATATTTTGATATTCTGTGGATACATTCAAATTTTACTGTCTGCTTTCTACTGGATTTCCATTTAGAGTTTATAGTTAGGAAAGCATGTGACAAAATAAGATATAGTGGATAGGTTTTATCACTGCTTTTTAAACGTCCTTGCCAAATCATGTATCGTTACCTATGTAACAGTAAAATACAGCCATGTCTTTTAAACGTAAGTATATACAACAAATAATAGAAACAACACACATTATTGAATAAGAGGTTTAAAATAGCAAATTCATCTTCAGCCCTGAAAATAATAACTCAGCATACATGGTGTACTGCTAGTGAAAAGTGATATATATCACTGAGTGGGAAGAGCACAGGCTAGGATTAAGAAGCCAAGGTTAAAATCTCCTTTCTACAACTTTCTGGCCGAGTAACTTTGGAACAAATCCTTTAGCCTCTCTGAGCTTCACTGTCTTTGTGAAATGAAGACAGTGGGATAGGTTATTAATACCAGCCCTTGCCAGCTGGTTCTGTGACTTCTGTGCACACACTTAAAGCATTAAAGTATCTTAAAGTAACTTAAAGTACCTCAGCATTATTTCTAGATAATGAAGCTCTGCCAACTTTTATACTTCTAAAATACTATGTAAGAGTTTTTCCAGTGCTAGGCGAGATGAATAAATAGGCTTTGTTTTATTCCTCACAATGATGATAACAAAAGACCCTGGACAGAATATGTATGTCAACTATCAGAAGACCGTGAAAGTTTGGTATAAGAAGGAAGGCTGGGACTCCCTGGTTGTCCAGTGGTTTAAGACTTCTTGCCTTCCAACGCAGGGGATGCAGGTTTGATCCCTGGTCAGGGAGCTAAGTTACCATGTGCCTCGGGGTCAAAAGACCAAAACACAAAAAACAGAAGCAAGATTGTAACAAACCAATAAAAGTCTTTAAAAAATGGTCCACATTAAAAAAAGAAAAAGACGGCGGCTGATTAGGGACCTCAGGACTCAAGGAACTCAGAAGTCAGTTGCCTGATGGTATTTTGGATTTTTTTTTTTTTAACTCCTATGTATCCCAGCCTGAGCACTAGAGAGACCCACAAGTCATAAATTCCAGCAGACACAAAAATAATCCCGAGAGAACCAGCTCTTCCTAGGCAAAGTCCTGGGGAAAGGACAGCTGAGCCCGACAGAAACCTTTTAGTGCATCTCCATTCTCTAGGTGGACACCATGACAAAGCCACATTGCTCTCCTGCTCCCGTGGATGCTGCAGCAGAAGCCTGTGGGTAGATCCCTGTTTTCCACCCTACTCTGCAGTAACAGGATTGTACTTCTCTCCTGTGAGTCTATGAGTGGAGCCCTGTCTTCCCCCACCATCCTGCAGGAAGAAGGTGGTACCCTTCCTTGGCTGAGCCTGTGGATGGAAACCTGACTTTCATCCTCACCCTCTAGTAGAAGTAGCACCCATTCAGCCTAAATCTATGGAGAGAGCCCTGTCTCCACCCCTCACCTGCAGTAATGAGGCAGCTGAGACCATGATCAGATCTCTGTCTTTAGTGCCCACCGTGCAGTTCCATGCAGCACAGTACTCCTCCTCGACCAGGCATGTAGACAAACCAAGACTTCATCTCCGCCCTGCAGTAATGACTAGGACCTCTTCCCTGCCCAGAATGTGGGGTAGAGTCCTGCCATTTGAATAACATACAAATTTGGTGGGCAAAATAGCACTGCAAAGGCATTACAAAGGCTTTGTAAACTAGGTTGACATTTGAAACACAGCCTATATAGTGTGCCAGGACTTGGATTCTAAATCTAAACAGGTTAACTACCTGCTAAAATTGAAGATTTCAATAGGGACCACACAGTCTTATAACACTCAAAATATCTAGGATGCAGTTCAGAATTAAACTTCATTGCCAGCAACCAGGAAAATCTCAACTCAGATGAAAGAAGACAATCAATAGTCACCAATATTGAGATGATATAGATGTTGGAATTATCTGATAAGGAAAACAGCTTTCATAAAAATGTTCCAAGAAGCAATTAGAAAGATTCTTGAGACAAATGAAAAATAGGAAATATCAGAAAGAAATAAAGATACAAGAAAGAATTCAGTGGACGTTTTAGAACTGAGAAATTTATGAACAAAATACCCACAGGATGGGCTCAGTAGTATTGACAGATTGGATATGTCAGAGGCAGGAATCCATGAACCTGAAAATAGATCAGTAGAAATTATCCGACTCAAATGAGAGGGGAAAATAGAGTTTAAAAAGGGAACTGAGCCTCAGAGACCAGTAGGACAGTAACAAAAGGTTGAACATTTGTGTTGTTGGAATCACGGGAGAGGATAATAAGTGGCAGGGAGGGGTAAAGATACTTGAGAAATCAGTGGCTGCAACTCCCCAAATTTGCTGAAGCAGAGAAAAATGAGGTACCTGCTTGGAGGTACTTGTCTGTAAATGAAATGTACTAAGAACTGTGTAGATGAGGAAGCAGCTATAATCCCAGCATCCAAGTCCTTTTCAGGACCTGGTATTCACATCTGACAAACAGAATTGGCCTAGAGGTCAGCTTAGCTCCTGACCCTAAGCTGATCGTGACTGTGCCATTCCAGGAACCCTGGGGCACTGCCTAGGAGAGGCCCCTCGTGTTCTTCCCTTCTTCTGAAGAACAACAGAGTCGTGGTACAGCCTCACATTAACATAGTAATAGAACCTAATAATAGATCCAATATTAATGGATAAATACTATTATTATTCCCATTCTATATAAGTCACAGAAAATTTTCAGTAACTCACTCAAAAGCACACAATTAATAGATCTAGCTCTAAATTACAGAAGCTGTCCAGAACATTAAAATGTTCAGGGGAAATGAGGTCTTTTAAGTGGACATTTTACCACCGATTTGCCTTATGATTGAATCAGAAATCTTATTTATATCTAATGTAGAATAAAGAGAAATTTAGGGTTTGGGTCCTGGACTCATTTGGACATTATTTGACTATGCAGAACACTGTTGGGCCATTTCTTCAGATGGCACAGTAGAGCTCCTATCCCTGGCAGCCTTTACATACTCAAAGCAGCAGCTGCTGTTCTGTAGTGACGGTGATGTTTGGTGATGGTAATGTTCTTTACCACCATCAACACTGGCCGTGCCATCTCCGGTGCTGTTCACTTACAGACAGACTCCTGCAAAGACCCAACTTCCCTCTACACCAAACCTGTCTTTTCACTTGGGAGATGCTCAGAACATAGGACTTCCTCCCTAAGAGTCACCATAAGCCTTAAGTTCTTTTGTCAGATTGGCAATGTCTACATATTTGGTGAAATAACAATTTCATTTTTTAAGCCATGGCTAATTTTCCCTGTCTCTGTTAACTGTTACTGTCGTATATAACTCGATTGCAACTTAACCAAAGGTCATGATGATGATCATCGTCGGTATTTGTCTAACATTTTACAATATGCAAATCACCTTGACTACATTGGCTCCTTAATTCTCATATCAATTCTGTGAGGTGAATGTTATGCTCCCCTTTCTGCCCAAACAGTAAGCAAAATTGAAGCTTACCCAAGGACCACAGACAGTGGTAATGGCATTGTATGGTTTTCAAATCCATTGTGAGCTAAGTCGTTCCAGTCGTATCCGACTCTTTGCAACCCCATGGATTGCAGCCTGCCAGGCTCCTCAGTTTGTGCGATTCTCCAGGCAACAATACTGAAGTGGGTTGCCATGCCCTCCTTCAGGGGATCTTACCGACCCAGAGATCAAACCTGCGTCTTTTGAATCTCCTGAATTGGCAGGAGGGTTCTTTACCACTACCGCCACCTGGGAAGCCCCTAATCCATTAAGACCTGGCTATAAACTGTGGGTACCCCACTTGGATTGGATTTACAAGAGGTCAGTGTCAAGTTTTCATGAGCTTAAAAACAAACGGGTAACATTTACCAAAAAACCAGAAAGACAAAATTTAGTTAAATTATTCAAGTACAGTCCATGTCTCCTAATTTAGCAAAATGTTTGTATTTCTGTCTGCTTCTTCTAAAATGCCATTGTGCTCTTCTTGAAAATAAAATGTCTCAAAATGTTACCTAGAAAATATTTGGGCTCTGGCATTTTAGAATTTATAACCCAATAAAATGACAAAGCAAAGGAACAACTTTAGTAGAGGCAGTATGGTATAGGTGTTAAAATCGTGGACATTACAATCTTTGTAGGCTTGAATCTTGGCTCCACAATGTACTAAATGCTGTAGGTAAGTTACTTAACATCTGTGTGCTTGGTTTCATCACATTTATAAAAGAGAAGAATAATAACACCTGTTTTATAGAAATTTGTGAGCTTAAATGAAATAATGTAAAGCACTTGAAATAGTGTGCTTGGCATTAGTAAGCTGTTGATGATAGCAGTAACAAATAATAACTATAGCTCTTTTTAGCTATCTAGATTCTGTGTCATTATCATATGCATATATTTAAAGAGCTATGAGTATATATAAATATTATCAGCATCATTTTAAGAGGGCCCTTGGATACTCTTTACTTTTGGGGGTTCAATTCCACCTCCTATTAGATTTGTTAAAATGCAGTTATATCCCACATTGAATATAATTTTTATATAACTTTAAAGAAATGGATAAATTTTTAATTGGCATAATATTACATTTTGTAGACATTTAATTGAACACTTATTAACTTTGGTCTGGATTGGTATTCTCTTGAGATCATACAGTGAGTAAATGATAGAACATGAGCTGGAATTCTAGTCTTCTAAGTTAAAGTCAAAATTTTCCAAAAGAGAGAATGAGAAGAATATACCCCTTACTCTGCTGGCTGAAAGCTAGTCTGTAAACCTAATTCAGGTTGAAGTGTCTTGCCAAAATAAACACGCCAGAACACTCAAAATTCTGAAAATAATGATGATTTTTCCTTTTGAAATTCTTTAGATTGTGGTTTGAATGTTCATAAGCAGTGTTCCAAGATGGTCCCAAATGACTGTAAGCCAGACTTGAAACATGTCAAGAAGGTGTACAGTTGTGACCTGACGACGCTCGTGAAAGCCCACATTGCTAAGCGGCCCATGGTGGTGGACATGTGCATCAGGGAGATTGAATCTCGAGGTGAGGCATTTCCAGCGGGGCTCAGAGCAGTCATAACTCCCTGCACAACCAGGCTTCCTTCTGCAAGCTTAGGGGGAACGATTTCAGAGAGCAATCTGAAAGCAGTTAACAAGTAATTAACCAACATGATTTCAAGGTACACTTAACCAGTTGTAAGAAATATGCTTAACAATATATTTATGGATGATGCTTCTAGTCTGTAAAACTTGATATGTAGATGCCAGTTCTTTTTTCAGTTTTTATACTTTTCTTAGGTCCAAAAAGCAAAGAAATTAATGCTCTGTTTAAAACTATCCTAGGCCAAACAACCAAAAACCAGAACTATGCCCTAATTAGTCTCTGCCACTTTGGAAATAATTGCTACGGGCCTATTAATATAGTTTATCTTAGTCTTCTGTTATGTAATAGAATTTATGGTATAGTAGTGGTGATGAAATTATTTCCCTTAAGACTTAAGGCATTTGATCTAGTTAGACACAATGATGAGCCAAATTGCAGATATTCAGGTTACAGTAGGTCAGAATGAAAGAACTGTGAGTAAAAGTATTTTATTTTAGGAGAAAAGTATGAAGAGGTTTCTAAATACATATATTTCTAAACATATATATTTCATCATTCTTCCTGACACATTACTTCCCCAGCCTGAAGTATGAGAAGAAGTTAAAATCTGAGGAAAGGACATTACCCCAAAGAGACTAATTAGCCCCCCTGCTCTATTTTTACAGGTCTTAATTCTGAAGGACTGTACCGAGTCTCAGGATTTAGTGACCTAATTGAAGATGTCAAGATGGCTTTTGACAGAGGTGTGTTTTCCAGCAGGTTCATTAACTTAGGACAATAATACTCGACCCAAAGAGACACAATTTCTTACGTTATTCTTCCACAGTTTTTTCTAAATCACTAATTATTGTTATGCCAAATAAAATGACTTAGATTATAATTTTTATAATTTCTGTATTAGTTGTAAGTTTTAAGCTATTAAATTTCAGGATGAGAAGGAAATGTAAAATTTAACTATATTACCAATATTTGCATCTCCAAGGCTGGTCCATGTTCACCAAAATATAGACAGAGCAATTAAATTTACCAGAAACCATGGAGCAAACAGTGGCCGTGGGTGGGAGAGGAAGGGATCTGAGTCATTACAGAGCTCAGATTTCCCAGGTTTGTGGTGACCGACCTAACTCTGCCTGCTGTGCATGCCTCCCCAGCATCTTGTCATCTTAAGTTCAAGCTCATTAATTTTTATATAATAAGAAATTTAGGGTTTTGACCACATGTGCTAATTAGCTTACTTCCTGAAAGCTTTACTTCTGAGTTGATATGATGCTATTTGGTAAAAAGGAGAACCTTTGTGGATTTTCCTGTAAGTGGGCATGCATGCTTAGCACTTTCCAGCTAATTGACTGTTGGAATGGTATTACATGGTCAAAGTAGTCTTCTCTCCAGCATTGTTATGCTGAAATATTGTGTTAAATCTACAGTATCACAAAACTGCCAAAATATGTGGATTTGAAAGACCAACCAGAAAAAAAAAAATTCAAGCTCATGTGTTGGGGCAAGAATCTGAGAGGACCTGAAGACCTTCTGGCATCAGACTCCTCTGTGGGAGGAGGGGCCCAGCCAAAGAAAAGTTCAGTGCAGCTCATTTTCTCTTAATATTTAAATTAAGGTTTTGTTCCCATGGGTCTCCAATTTGTCTTTGTTTTGAGCACTGGAATAAGTGGTACCAAAGAGCTGTAAGCTTGAATATAGGAAGTAAAAAGAACAGGAGCTGTGATTGTGGAGAGACCGTTTTCTTTGCAAGTGAACACTTCTGGTTCCATCACACTCCTCTCCCATCACAGACCTCTAACAGCCAACAGAGGTAGAAGACAAAATAAATGAGATATTATCATCAACACAGTAAGAGGAAATCTAGGTCAGCCCACATATTTGACAAGATTGAAGAAGACGAGGTGAAGAAATGGCATTGGGAACAACCCTGAATCTACACAAGATTGAACGTTAAGGGCGTTTCTTTTTCTCTGGAGAGTAGCAACTGATCAAGTCCATTCCCAGCCACTAGCCATGGGAGATTTGCCATATAACCCCTCCTTTCTTGCTCCTGCCCAGTTTCCTTATTAACCTCTCTCATTCATATAACACCGTCTGTTATAATTGTGAGCCAACATTGATGTCAATACATTATTACTGTCAGTAGTTTCAAGTTCATCTTTATGTTGTACAGTTCTATGGTTTTGGGCAAATGCGTAACGTCACGTATCCACCATTACAGTGTCACACAGAACTTTCACTACTGTAACAATGCTTGCACTCCACCTGTTCTTCTTCCCCTACCTAACCCTGAATGCTGCTGATCTTCTTACTGACTCCACAGCTTTGCCTTTTCCAGATTGTCAAATAGTTGGAATCATACAGTATGTAACTTTTCCAGACTGGCCTCTGTTACTTGGCAATGTGCATTTAAAGTTCCTCTGTGTCTTTTCATGGCTTGAGAGCTCATTTATTTTTATCACTGAATAATATTGTTTTTGTCTGGGTATTCCCAAGTTTATTGGTTCACTTATTGAAAGCCACCTTGGTTGCTTCCATGTTTTGGGCAATTGCAAATAGAGCTGCTAGAAACATTTGTGTGCAGGTTTTTGTGTGGACAAAAGTTTGCAATTCCTTGGGATAAATACCAAGGAGTATGATCTCTGGATTATATGTTAAGTGTTTGTTTAGCTTTGCAAGCACCTGCCTGTTTTCTGAAGTGGCAGCTCCTCTTTGTATTTCTGCCAGCAACCAGAGAGTTCCTGCGGCTCTACATCCTTGCCAGCATTTGGTGGTGTCAGTGTTCTGGGTTCTAGCCATTCTAATAGTTCTGTAGGGAAGAGGCTGCTTTTTCATCCTTAGAAATTTTCATAAGCCAAATGGAATAAAAGAAATTAGTATGAGATCTAGCTCAGAGTAGAAACTAATTAAATCTTTAGTAGATGAAAACTGAGCTGTTTTAACAAAGTACTAAGTGCAGGGGAGGGCAGAAGGGGTCACCCTGAAGGAAGGCCAGCTTTCCTTAAGAGTGTTAAGGCCCAGCAAGTCTAAAATATTCCTGTGTTTTATAATTTCTTCTCTTGTTATCGCAACACTCTAGAGTTTTGTTTTTCTTTTTCCCTTCTCACTAACTCTCCTACCCCCGGGGCTCAGGCAAGATCGGACATTATGTATGGGAACCCGGGGTGAATCAAAGGTGGCCTTTTGTTCTGGGTCTTTTGTAAGTTGGGAGGACCTCAGTTGTTATTTTTCACATTCTCTGTGTTTGTTTTAAAAAGAAAGAAAAAGTTACCCCACAGTATTCCTCTAGGAATTCTCATGAAATTTTAAAATATTTCTGTTAACCTCAGTCATCTCCTACTATCCCTCTCCATCACAAATCGTGGAAGAATAAATAACTTTAGAATAAAAATTTCAGGTTGTCTTCCACAGGAAAAAATATATCAGCACATGAATTTGATATTTAAAACTGAAGCGTTGTGAATCTTTAAAAACGGTGTACAAAAATGTTATTTGTTAGAAGTGCTGTGAATCCAGATATTTACTATTGCTTCTTTTAACATCCTTCAAAGATGGTGAGAAAGCAGATATTTCTGTGAACATGTATGAAGATATCAACATTATCACTGGTGCACTGAAGCTGTACTTCAGGGATTTACCAATTCCACTCATCACATATGACGCCTACCCTAAGTTTATCGAGTCTGCCAGTAAGTATGAAGGCACATGCTTGTAACTTGACAAATCGTCTCTTCTAGGTAATCACATCTCCTGTTTTTTTCCGCTGAGTATCTTCAATGCATTTTATGAAATATTTCTCTCTGGCCTCTCTCCATGGCTAATGTACTCACAAGAATTTTGAACTCTTCTCTAATATAGGTTATTTATGACTTCTACCATCAGAAGCATCTTTGTAATGTGTAACCTTTACTTTCCAAAGTAAGGCTTACACCAGTTCTCCTAGACCTGAACAGTAGTTTTGTAAAGTAAAATAAAAATAACTAGAAAAACAAAATTGAAAAAATACCAACTATATGTTGTTAGATTCAGCGAACACTAAGATTACTCTGTCAGACTGCTACAAAATATATAAATTCTTACTTTCAGTTTCTGTCCTTACCCTGTGACACGCCAGAAACAGTTTGCAGACTGGCTCAGGTTCTTAGATTATACTTTAAGAAGCTCTGGTTTAGATCAAATGTTAAGAAATAAAAGTCTAAAAAGTTAACTTTTTAAAAAGTTAAAAACTAAGCTCTAGTTAAGATGAAAATGAGAAAAAGCAAAGGCTTATTTGCCAAATTTTATTTATGGTGCAAAAATCATACCTGTAATTCACACTTGTTTTTTTTTTTAAAGAAGGGACTTCTTAACAGATTTTAAGTGTTGGCATTACCTTTTTTTTTTTTTTTCTGAAAAGATAGGCTATTTCCATCGTTTGCTTCTCTCTCTTAAAAACCATATGTTGTCTTGATCTTTAAATAATAACATCACTTCCTTAGTAACACTCATTTGCTTCTTGATTTTGGAATTTCATGAAGTACAAACTTTCTTTGTTCTAATTTTCAGTTTCTCTTCAGAGCTTGTGTTGAGAATTTTTGTGGTTAGTTCCATGGAGCCCTGATTCCTTGCGGGTCAGTTCAAGCTCTCATGTAGAGAACAGCTCTGAGAATTGCATTGATTTTTTACAAGCATTCATGTTAGAAGCCACAAGACTCTATTCAGGATGGGTTCAGGGCAGATCATGAAAATTGTCTGAAGGAGCTTACAGGTTCTTGTTTGGTGGGGCACAGGTTTCCTCCCAGAGAGAGAAATCACATAACCACTACTCTGGAAAGCACCTGACGCACTGTACCATGAAGGGCTGCACAGACCTCAGTTTACCCCAGTCACCAGGACAACCCGGGGGCTCCACTGGACGGTGTTTCTGTCCCCATGTGGCTTGGGAGTAAAGCTGAAATGTGATGCCCGTGGGCATCCAGTTAGCAAAGGACAGAGCCAGGATTCAAACCCCAGTTCTGAATGCTGCATAACCACTTTATCTACCTAGAAGAAGGATCTAAGCTCTCCTTATGGATTTTAAGGCCTTTTCACCCTCACACCCAAATTACCTCACTACCTTTCCCCATATCCACCTAAGCTGCTGAGGACAATTTCCCCTCTTTATTATTCTTCCAAAGCATTTGTCACCATTCTTGGGTTTGTGTCTGAAACAGCCCTCCTATTCAGCGAAGTCAGCAAGCTCCCTTATGTCACCCCTCAGAGAGCGCTTGAAAGCACATCGTAAGAAACTTCCTTTAATCAAGGTAGACATTCCAACTCCCTCTAATGTAAGACTGTTTGATGTGTGACACCAAAAACCCTGGCGTAATGTTTACGTACAATATACGTGTTTAATGTATGTGTTTGATACTGGTATCAAAAAGTTTGTAGAACAATGTGTCCTTATAACATGTCTTTCCCGGTAGTAGAATCTGTTTCATTCTTCAGACTCATAGATACAGCCTTTCTCTTTCTGTATTGATAGACAAGGAAAATGAGAGAAGCTAAGATTTGTAGAACATATTCAGTGCCAGAAATGATGCTGGGCACTTTACACCCATGATGCTGTTTTAGAAGAAATGAGATGTTAGCTATAATTGTCCATGGTCACATGGCAAGAGGGGGTGGCCCTGGCATTCAAATTCACATCTGTCTAACATCAAAGCCCTGGCCCTCTCCCCTCTGCATGCTGCGTGGCTTCCCTCATGGAACAGGGAACAGAAGGATTAAAAGGAGGAGGAAGATGAGAGGGAAGGGGTGGAACCCTTTTCAAACAGAGCACAGAGCTAACTCACCCTTCGCGATGAGCTTTTTTGTATCTCAGCCATTGAAACAACTGGGGACCATGTTCTTCAGGTCTCAGGTATCTCTGGCATTTATTAGAAGCTCTTGCCAATAGCAACCACAACACAAAGTCAGAGTTCTTGTTAAAGCTTTCTCCTGCAAAATCTGTTTGAATGCTGCTCTGGCAGCCTTCCCTGGAGAAGCTGCTGGTTGAAAGCTGGAAGGGAGTGGTTGCAGAAAATGAGAAAAGGATTCAAGGATGGACAAGGCCAGGACATCCCAACCAAAGGCTTGAAGAGCTTCATAACCCTTCATTCATAATCCCTTAGAAGCTCTCTTATGAACGAACTTGAAGCCTTGGTCTCCCCAGTGAAGAAATCGGTGCCCTACAAAACAGGCCATGCTCAGTAACCCAGCATGCATCACAGTGAAAAGAGCACTGCCGCAGCTGAGCTCTGGGTCGGGCTGAATGGAGAAACCATCTTCTGGCCAAGGAGTCTAAGAGCTCTTCCCAGAAGATCTCAGAAAAGTTACATGACTCAGTTAGTATGTAACTGTGAGTGAGTCAGATCAACTTAGAGAGAAAACCCAGGGTTCTTTGCCCTCAGCAATTTAAAATGTGCTGAAGAGAAATCTGGAAAGAGAGTTTGCTGAGTTTCCCCGTCAGCTGTGCCACTGATTCACCCCTTTTGCTTGCCTAAGTTTTATTCTTCATGGATTTGAATTTCTCTGTGAAGAATCAGATAGTACTTTCATTCAGAGAGCTTGTAACTAGGCCTGATACATGTCCAGAGTGCTCACTTCCTGCCCCCACAATGTCCACACCCACATCCCCAAATCCTCCAGACTTCCAGGATCTCTCAGCTGCAGGCCACCTTTCTCCCTTAGAGTCCCCTCACACATAGATGGGCCTCGTTCACAGCCGCATTCCTTCCTGCCAAGGTTATAGTCATGTCTGGTCTTCCCTACTAGACTGTAACTCCCTCGGGTGCAGGGGTCCTCTCCTGTTTTTATTACCACAGTGCCCAGTTACATAATGGTTTAGTTACTAAGTCATGTCCGACTCTTGTGACCCTGTGGACTGTGGCCTACCAGGCTCCTCTGTCCATGGAATTTTCCAGGCAAGAAGAATACTGGAGTGAGTTGCCATTTCCTTCTCCAGGGGATCTTCCTGACCCAGGGATCAAACTCAAGTCTCCTGCCTGCATTGCAAGCGATCTCCTCCACTGCAGGCAGATTCTTTACCAACTGAGCCACCAGGGGAGCCCAAAATAATAGTGCTCAAAAACGTTTGTTGAATGAGTAAACATAATTTTATACTAAGAACCATAGTATCTTAGCATTTTTGGATAATCTAACTGGACTTCTTTCTCCAACACATTCTTTTTTTGTTGTTGGTGTTGTTTGGGGTCTATTTGGTTCTTTCAACTTTTAATTTTGTATTGAGGTATAGCCAATCAACAGTGTTGTGATAATTTCAGGTGAACAGTGAAGGGACTTAGACATACATATAAATGTATCCATTCTCCCCCAAACTCTCCTCCCATCTCTGTTGCCACATGATACTGAGGAGAATTCCATGTGCTATAGAGTAGGTCCCTGTTGGCTCTCCATCTCAAATACAGCAGTGCCAACACATTCTTTTCTAAATACCCTGTAACTATAGGAATTACTTCCCTGGTGGCTTAGTGGTAAAGAATCCACTTGCCAAGCAGGAGACAATTAAACAACAACAAACTGTAAGATCACTGTTTCTCCAGGTGGCCTGTCCACTGGTAGACAGATGTCCACTGACAGAGGCGCCAGGAATCTGCCTGCGTTTAACTCCCCACCATGGGCAGTGATCCCAATGTCCCCCCTCCCACATACAAGTCTTTCATATACTTCAACAGCTAATGGTGACCTTCCATCTCTGAGTACATTCTGTATCTGTCTCACTCTTACATTATGCTGTGGTTTTCTTGGGGCTAAAGGTTTGCATTTTCTGAAAAATTGATCATGGGTGAGACTTTAGGAAAAAGAGAGAAATTAATTCTAGAGAAGAATCTTGGTCAGTTTAATATCAGTCTACTCAACTGCATTTTGTCATTTGTTTCCGAATTTATATTTCCGGTCTGGCCCTCTCCCTAAACCCCAGATCAGTCCAAAGTCAGCACGTTCACTTTGATATCTGAAAGACATCTTAAAAGTAACTCTCGATCTTTCCCCCAAACCTCACCCACCTGTGATCTTCCCCATCTCAGTTAATTGAGGCTCCATCCTTCCAATTGCCTAAACCCAAATTTTGGCCCATTCTTGATTCTTCTCTTTTTCATACATCCCTCATCAGAAAATCCTCTGGACTCTGCCCTCAAAATGAGCCCAGAATCCAGCAACTTCTTATCACCTTCACTACACCACCTGGTCATTCCTCACCCGGGTGTGTGTAATTATGACCAGAGCCATCTTTCCGGTTTTCCTCTTGCCCTTCCATAGGCTGTTCCCTACATGGCAGCCAGAGGAGTGATGTGAAAAATGTATGTCAGATCATGACCCTCCCTCATGTAGAACCTTCCCACTTCTCTCTGTAAATGCTGTGCTCTTAAACTAGCCACAGCCCATGCCGTGACGAAGCGCCCTCTTACCTCTCTGACCTCACCCCCTTCTTCTCTCCTCCTTGCTTGGGCTCCTGCAGCCACACCTGGTTCCTCGCTTTTCCTCAAACATTACAGGCACACTGTCCCCTCAGGCCCTTTGCACAGCTGTTTCTTTGCAAGGCTTCTCTCTGCATGGAACCATCTTCACCCAGATCTCCATGGAGTTCATTCCCTTACTACCTCCAAGTCTGTACTCAAGACCTTTTTCTCATTAAGGCCTATCCTGACCATACCATGTAATACTGCACCCTCTCAGCCCTCCCAGTGTTTCTTATCCTGCTGATTTTTTCCATAGGAATCATTCTAATCTAGTAAAAACTCTAAGATAGGCTGTTCATTGTTTATCGTCTGTTGCCTCCAGTAAAAAGGAAGCTGTCTGTGAGCAGGGAATTTGGCTTGTTTGCTAGGCCACCAACACTGTCCTTAATTTCACACTCTCAGGATTCTCCTTATGAAGATTAGCTGTAGAAGTTAAAAGGAAACTGTTCCTCTTTTTTCAATTTCCAGAATACTGTAGTTTCAAATTAATTAGTCCAATCATAAAAACTATAGCCAAGTAAAAACTAAGTAGTAGCTTTCTATAGTAAATGGAATTTTCTTCTCTTAGTTCTAGAAATTAAATGATTGAATTTCAGTATCTGAGATGTTACGGCTGTTATGAATTGGCACTTTGAACCTTGAAGTCCCAAAGTTCAAAGGCTATGCATTATTTATTATAGCAAAAGGCAAACAACACATCCTTTATTGCTGAGAAATGAACCAAGAACTCTGAGGAAACTTGGGGCAGAAACTGTAAAATGGCTCAAGTTTCTTTGAATTACAAAACTTCAGTCAGTGTTCACATTCTAAAATTGACCACATCTGCTCTGCCAATCCTAGGAACTTTTCACATTGATCTTATATTAGTTTTTACCTGACTCCAGTACATTGCCATTGAATTAGTTTTATAAATTAGAAAGAATAGGATTCTTGGGCTTGTGTCTTAAAGTTACATTCTGGTTAGATGTGGACTTCCAGCATTTCAAGACTGCTAGACTTCCCTGGTGGCTCAGAGGGTAAAGCGTCTGCCTGCAATGCAGGAGACTCAGGTTCGATCCCTGGGTTGGGAAGATCCCCTGGAGAAGGAAATGGCAACCCACTCCAGTATTCTTGCCTGGAGAATCCCATGGGCAGAGAAGCTTGGTAGGCTACAGTCCATGGGGTCACAAAGAGTCAGACACGACTGAGTGACTTCACTTAGCCAACATTTAAAGGCAGTTGCCCTGACACCCAACATTTAAAGGTGCCCCATCTTCCTCATGTTTGGGTTGAAGCAGGAATGTGCCATGGTTCTCTTTTTGAGAACACAAAATTCCAAAGATATCTATTGTTTCTGAATATGGAAGTAACTGATGGATTAAATGCACTCTGACCTGAAAGGAAGGTGACTTTTTGGCCAACAGAGAACTAAAATATCTAAATGAAGATGCTGAAAGGAGATTTTCAGAATATTTTGAACAGCACAGCATGGCTTCAGTATGTCTGTAGTGCTCAAAGATGACCTCGTTTGCATATATGTTTTTATCCTTGCATACATGTGTCTGAGTTTTTTAAAGTTACACCCTATACATCCAATATCCCAATTTTCATAGTTAACAGACCCCAGGACCCTCAAGTGAAAACACTGGGTGCCCTCCCCAGAAGTCCAAGGAAATGGACTTGCCACATGGACACTAACCTTTTGGAAGTCTCAGACTTGAACCTTAAAAATTATTTTCCAAAGCCATGGGCAGTAACCTTGTCAGTTTCAGAAGATCACCACAAGAATAGAATTAAATGAGCCATTTGTACCAGTTGTCTGTTAAAGTTTCTCTCCTTGGTATTCATCTTGCTGTTACAGAAATTATGGATCCTGATGAGCAATTAGAAACCCTTCATGAAGCACTGAAACTGCTGCCGCCTGCTCACTGCGAAACCCTCCGGTACCTCATGGCACATCTGAAGAGGCAAGTTTCCAACTTGGAATATACTTGTACCACATCCAGATGTTAAGAATCAAATGAAAGCAAAGGTTAAAGAGAGGTCAGGTGATCTGTCGAAGAATGAATAAATGCATAGCTATCTTGTCTCCTGGTGTGAAATCACACATGTTGAAAAAGAAGGCTAAAAATATTCTATACTATAATACGGTATGCAGACTTGATTCTTTCATAAATAGATTTTCAGTTCCAGTATATGTTTGCAGACATGTTAGAAATACCAATATTTTGCCAAGGACATGCATTAACTTTTGTGGAAAGGGAAAAGGTTGCAGCTATATAAAGACACTAGCATTAATATAATAAAGCAAGATTGAAGCAACTTGCAAGAAAGCTCACTTTTCTTATGTCTTTCTCCAAAATAGGCACTTCAGACTTACTATTTTAGATTATTAAATTAATATTGCCAACACTGAAACCTATAAAAAGTGATGGAGTAAAGAAAGGGGTAAAGAGAGGAATGGAAAATAAAATATTTCAATTACTTCTGGTTTAATGTTTCAAAGTAATGGATGGTGAGGTAGCTTTATTTCCCTGCTCAGTCACCCTCCATCTCTCCCAGTTGAAGCAAAGTTTCCAAAATTGTATGACCAAATTTTAGTGGTTTTAGGGATCCCAGATGTAAGACCAATCAGAAGCAAACAAAAAAACTCAGCAGAACTTGACATCTACTTTGTACGCCTTTGCTGCTGCTACTGCTTAGTCGCTTCAGTTGTGTCTGACTCTGTGTGACCCCATAGACAGCAGCCCACCAGGCTCCGCTGTCCCTGGGCTTCTCCAGGCAAGAATACTGGAATGGGTGGCCATTTCCTTCTCCAGTGCAAAGAGAAAAGTGAAAGTGAAGTTGCTCAGTCGTGTCTGACTCTTAGCGACCCCATAGACGGCAGTCCACCAGGCTCCTCCATCCATGGGATTTTCCAGGCAAGAGGACTGGAATGGGGTGCCATTGCTTTCTCCTTGTATGCCTTTAGGTCCAAGTTATCCAAAAGTGAATATTTAACTCATGGTGCTTTCAAAGACTTTACATGTTCTCCATCCTCAGAAGCACCGTAAGTTAAAACTTTTAATGTGCTTATACCTTCACTTATAAGTTCAAGTTTGCTGCATATGTGGATGCAGTTAAGAACTCCACACTAAAACAAAGGAATAACTCTCAAATTATAGTCTCTGTGCCTTTGCTATAGCAATAAAAATCATAAAAATACTTAACACTCCTTGATGAGGTTGCTTACCCTGAGCCGTTTCCTATTAATATCACTACCACTCTCCCCCTAGATACTCAATAAACTATTCAGCTTGCAAAAACACTCTATAGGAAACAAGCTCTCGCCAAAGTGGAGGGAGAGCTGATGGAATAATCAAGATGACCCAGCCCCTTCCCTGCAGCTCTGGGCCGTGGCAGGAGAATCCACAAATAGAACAGAACCCACTCAGGCCAGCACATCAACTCTAGCTTCAGCTCCAGTGGTCACCAGAAGTTTAAATTATTCCCATCATTTCCTTGAAGGAGAGTCAGTACTTTGAAGTTGAGAAATAACCTAGCAGAAGGGTTGATCAGTGGACACAACCCACTTTGAATCTTGCTTTTGTTTAAGCGCTCCAGCATGACAAAGACCCCCATGCCCTGCCTGAAGTCATGCTCCCTTTCTTGTATTTTTTCAGAGTCACCCTCCACGAAAAGGAGAACCTGATGAATGCAGAGAACCTTGGGATTGTTTTCGGCCCGACACTCATGAGATCTCCAGAACTAGATGCCATGGCTGCCCTGAACGACATACGATATCAGAGACTGGTGGTGGAGCTGCTTATCAAAAATGAAGACATTTTATTTTAAATTTTTAGTTTGAAGGAAAAAAAAAATGTTTTACAGATGAAGGAATGTTTTATAGTAATTTAATTGGCTCTTATAGCTGAATTATTTCTTGGTTAGAAGTTTGGGCATATAACCAGATTGAAATGAAGGAACTTCCCCATTGTTTTCATAGCACTGCTCAGCTGTCCTTGTAAAACAGTGAACACACGCTTTCCAGTTCTAGTAATCCTGGGTGTTTATCATGTTCAGAGAAACTCAAGCTATTGCATGATTAGCCCCCTGTTTGGCAAGGGAACCCCATACAAAGGAGACATCAAGCCTGCACCACCCCTTCATCCCGGGTCGCCTGTGGTTGTAATTCAGCATGTTTCGCAGAGTAAATCTGTCGTGACTTTGCTTTTGGGTCCTATGTCATTGATTTCTGATGCTTCTATAAACATGCACACAAATGGAGAAAACAGTACCTCTGGCTGCTGCATTGCCGTAGAGTATAACATATGCCTACTTTTCTCAAATGCTTCATTTCTGGTTTCTCTTAGTTCTTCTCTAACATAGTACTTTCTTTCCAGCAAAAACAAAATGTGTTTTCAGATTTGTTACTTTAGTAAATTATCTCTACCAATAAAAAAAGTATAACACAGCATTTTGTTAAATTATTATTGGTTTTCAGTTGTAATTTTGTGTTTTCATCTGGCATGCATTTATTAATTTATTAAATTTGGCTTTTAGAAATAAAAAAAATATTGATAGCTTACTGTTTTCTCATGACTGAGAGTATGTGGGAAAATGTGTTTGACCATTTATTTAATACTGAGTATTCCTTGCCACCTCTTGTTTACCGTTGAAAGTTTTGCATTGAATGCTCCTTAAAAAAATAATTTAAAACTGCTTAGAAATAGAATACCCACTCATGGATTTATTTCTCTTCTTGCATACTCTGGCAGAAATCTAGAATATTTTCTCAACTTTTTGGGGGAGTAGGGAGGGCAGGAAAAAGCTGAATTTCTAAACACTTGGTTTGTCAGCAGTGCATGATGTTGACATGCCGTTGAGCTGACACGACCTGAGATGAGTCTCAGGTAGCAACCTGACAATGGGGAACGGGTGTTCTGTACCACACAGCACTGGGAAACCCAGGCAACAGGCCTGATGCTGTCACTAGACACTCAAGTGCCTTTGAGCAAATGACCTTCCAGATTCTGTTTCCCCATCTGTCAAATGAGCGCCCTTCCAGAACTGAAGCTCTGTCCTCCTTTAAAAACCGAAAAAGTAATAAAGACACATTTCCATTTTTGCCATTTCAATCCGTAATGCTTTCAAGACTATCTCAATGATAATGGGAACTGACAGAAGTATGTTGTTTTCCATATTTTTACCCTTAGGCTATAGTAGGAAGTTGATCATATGTTTTATTAATGTTTATGCTCAGCAAAGTGTAGTTACGCAGTCCTTCACAACTGTCTCAACCACAGTCACCCGTGAAAAACGTCACTGCACTAAGCAGCATGGGATCCATAGGTTAATAAAGTTCAGAGATTAGTTTCCTCTAACGTAGATGCTTTCTTTAAAATGGAGGTCACTGCAAGGCACTAAACACTAAGGTGATGCTTTTGACTTATGAAACACATTTGTCAGAGAAATCTGATGTCTGACTTATGAAACACATTTGTCAGAGAAATCTGATGTCTGACTGTCCCAGGGTTAGGTACATCTGAACTGCCACTACATAGTAGGGACTGAAGTTCGTGTTGTACAAGGTCCTTTTAAAGGAGACTTCAGTTGTAAAGAAATATGCCATATTAGAATATAATCACCCTATTTTTTCCCTGAAAGTAACAGATATGGTTGATTTTAGAGCAGGCACTTTGTGGAATTAGAGGTGGATCTGGACCAGGAGCAGTGCCTGATCCCAGTAAATATGAAGCAGATGTTCAGATAAAGTTGTGAGTATGTCTGCAGACAAGGTGACTGTTTACAGGTTTATGAACAGTGCACTGGGCATGTTTTGAAGTAGATGGATGTGTGGTTCCTTCCCCCAGGATGTGCAGATACACATCACAGCCACGTCATCTGT
This sequence comes from Okapia johnstoni, assembly GCA_024291935.2. Taxonomy (NCBI): domain Eukaryota; kingdom Metazoa; phylum Chordata; class Mammalia; order Artiodactyla; family Giraffidae; genus Okapia; species Okapia johnstoni. The sequence continues at coordinate 128,987,108 of CM044308.1, read as the reverse complement.
GAGTACCCTTGTACCATCGGGTGACACTTCTTGAACTGAAGGAACAAATCTCAGTCAGTTAGGGAGGCTCTTACTCAATAATTCATCAGAGTCTTTTATGTATGTCTTTCTAAAACTACTTGGAGATTTTTTTTAAAGCATGACCGTCTATAAAAAGAGGCAGCAGCTTCAATTTCCATCCCATTGGGAGTGGGAGGAGAGACCAGTGAGCCTCTCCACCATCTCCCACGGATTGGGCAGTACCGCAGATACTCTGCCCTGAGCATAAAGCCCAGTTCTTCTCAATTTTCTATACATAGTTTTAAAGAAATTATTGATAAATGAAAGATTTTCCCTTCTCTACATTTTTTGTTAGTTTTAAATGCCAGTTAGTTATACCAATCGGTCAGAGGAGGTAGTTCTTCATTGAATTGAGATGAAAAAAATGTGTCCCTAAGTGGAAGAATGGATATATATCAAAATGTTCCTGGTTACCTAATGAGCTCAACTAGAAAGCCTCTGAATAAATTAGCTTCAGAGCTCCAACACTGTTCATTTTTAACAAAATATTTTAGAGTTTCTAGTCCCAAAGCTGATTATGTATTATTGGTAAATGCACTTAAAGAGCCAAAAGTGTTTTTTATTTAATGCACAATGGAAAAGCAGGATATCCAAACTCATCCCAACTATATGTTTTAGTCATCAGGAGGGTAGCTTCTTATGGAACTCTTTAAGTGTCTTGTTAACTTGACTTGGCTGTAGCAAGTGTGTATATAACATTCATGTCTGTCTCCTAGTGTTAGTGAGAGGCTTTCCTCTTATGAATGGAAGTAACCATGCTCTCTACGTACATCATTACCACACATCACACCTCCACTGGACACTGGGAAGCTCTGACCCTTGATTGCCAAGCGTTGTGGGTAGTGGGGGGTAGAGAAGGCTGAGAGGAGTATAGGACTGTCTGGGTTCAGTCAGCATCTCGTTTTTAGCAATCTAGTTTCCACTTGCATTGTCTCAACAAGCAAAGCCCAGACCTGCATCCCCTGGTACATCTGCACTTATTCCACACCTAGTTCCTGCCTGCTCCCTCCCCATGGGCCATGCACTGTGCTAGCCTGGGAACAAGACTAGCTCCAGTTTTCAAGGAATTTACCAGATCACCCTGGCCTAGGGAGATTTGAATCCTGCTCTTTTCCTGTCTTATTTCCTATGGGCCTCTACTGGCTGCCTGTCCCTGTGGTGAGGGTGTGTTCTCTGGAAGGGGACAGCAGAGCACGAAGAGGCCCCGTCATGCCATCCTCTGCCGTGGAGTCACTGGCCCCTGATTTCCCAACATCTCATGAGGCTCAGGGATGATGGAATCGGTCAGTCTACTGCAGCCAAGTGCACTTTTAGCTCATTTTGGCCAATTCCACACGTAGTTGGTGGTCTTGCTGGAAAAAGAGATGATCTCAACATGACAGCTCGAAGTCTCACCATTTATCTAAAACAGACTGTGACAGGCTGCACATTTCCCTAATAGTAATGAAGGGGTCGGGGGGGGAATGAGGTTGTTTTCTCTAGATTTTGTACGGTCAAGGACTTAGATGATAACTACTACACCAGATCTTATTTAAGACCAATTAGCAGTTTTATTAATAAACATTGTATTAGTAACATTACAGATTCAAACATCTGTTGGTTTCCACACATTCTTCTACCTTATCAAAGTCATTTGGGCCTCTCAGCAAATACTTAAATAACTTTTAAAATTATTTCACTAGTCCTGCGTATCACACAGGCATCTCACGTCAATTGATATTTCAGGTATTGAAACCAAAACTCAAGACAGAGCTAAGCTAATATCAACACATAGTGTAAGGAAACCCCTGATTTATGAGATTTTGTTCTCTGCTGAAGAGATAATATTTTAATACGGTCAGTAATAGCATATTTCACAATGTAAATGTTTTCTGTTATTGCTTATTCCAAGGATAGCACAAAACAACAAGTATAAGCATGTTGCTGATCTAGTTTGGGGAGCTCTGAAAGTGTCAGGGGGGTTATTGTTCAGATGCAGTCATGATTAATTGTAGCAGGTAATGTCAGCATGCGAAGCTAGATACATTTCTAGTTCTGAAACATAAGTATTTATCTGCCCATGTCATGGTGGTAATACAGAAAGCAGAGGAGGTAATGTTTAGAGATTAAAGTGACTCACTGAAGAAAATGAGCAAGAGGGGCCTTTCAGAGGTAAAATGTTGTAAACCTGGAATATTCGAGAAAACATAAAAATCTTTTGGTTTTCATTATGTGGATCTCAGACCAGTGAGTCTCCTCTGATGTGTCTATGGGTAAAATGTGGGCACAGGCTGGGGCTTGTCTGTGCCAAAAATCAAGGCCCGGCCTGCTATCTGGATGCCTTTCCGTAGGAATGAACATTACCCTAACGCAGTTTTTATTCTTACCAAAGAAAATTGTAATTTTGAGGAATAACTTGCTCAAGTTTTGTTTTTTTGCAATTGTATCCAAACTATATGAGAGAGGAGATGGGCATACAAAGGTTAAGTTCAACTACATCAGTGCCAGCTCTGTCCCAGGATTCCAGGAACACTGTGATATCCAAAACATAAAACGTGGAGGTGGAGGGAGGAAAAATGTAGAGCTTTAGAATGCGCTCAAACTTGTACTCATCTTAAAATAGACTGTTACAAATATAAGTTGTTTTATGTAAGCTTCATGGTAACTACAGAGCAAAAACCTGCAGTAAATACACAAAAGATAAAGAGAAAGGAATCTAAGCATACCACTGCAGAAAATCATCAAATCACAAAAGAACAGAGCCAGAGTGGAAGAAAGGAACAGGAACTACAAAACAGCCAGAAAACAATTACTAATAACAAAAGGGCGATAAGTACACAATTATCAGTAATTAATTTAAATATAAATGGACTAACTCCTCCAATCAATAGACATAAAGCGGCCAAATGAATAACAAATACAAGACCCATCTATATGCTGCCTACAAGTGACTCATGTCAGAAGTAAGGACACACATAGGCTGAAAGTGAGGAGATGGAAAAAGATATTTCATGCAAATAGAAACCAAAAGAAAGCTGGGATAGCTATACTTATATCAGACAAAATAAGACATAGACTATAATAAGAGACAAAGAAAGCCATTACATAACAGTAAAGAGGTCAGTCTAACAAGAGCTTATAACATTTATAAATATTTATGTTCCTAATCTAAAAACACCTAAATATAAAAGCAAATATTAACCGACCTGAAAGGAGAATAGCAATGCAATAAAAGGAGGAGACTTTAACTCATCCATGGATAGACTCCAGACAAAAATCAATAAGGAAACATGGGCCTTAAATGACAGGTTAGGCCAAACTGATTTAACATTATTTAATGTTATTTAACATGTCTAGAACATTCCACCCAAAAGTAGCAGAATATGTATTCTTCTCAAGCACACATGAAACATTCTTCAGGATAGATCATGTTAAGCCACAACACAAGTCAATATGTTTAAGAAAACTGAAATCATATCAAGCATCTTTCCTGGTATAAAACTAGAAATCGATTATAAGAATAAAACAGGAAAATTCACAAATGTGTTGAGACTAAACAACATGCCACTGAGCAATCAATGGGTCAAAGGGGAAATCAAGAGAGAAATGACAAAATAACTTGAGACAGACAAAAATGGAAATACAACATACCAGAATTAATGGGGTGCACCAAGATTCCAGGAAGACAAGAGGCTGTTGCTCAGCACCAGGAGATGGCATTAAACGTGGCCATAAATGTAAGGGCTCCAGGCCCTCAGTGCATTAGTGGCCTGCTTCTCTGACTCTGTTCTGCTTTAGCCCAGCACAGTGGTTTTCAAACCTTAGCCTCATTCACAGTCACCCAGGAGAACTTGATTAAGACCTTACTGCCCGAGGTTCTGAATTAGGAGATGTGGGTGGGGCCCCCAAATTTGTATTTCTAACAAGCCCCCAGGTGATACTGATGCTGCTGGTCCCAGGATCACACTCTGAGAACCACTTGCTGAGTGTTTCTCAGCCCTGGCTACACATTATCACCTGAGGCCCTTCTGCAGGCCAATTAAATGAAAGCTCTGTGCACAAGTGCTGGGCAGACAGCTCCTTGGGTGACTGTAATGTGTCACTGCACACTGTTGCATTTCCTATTGGTATGTTAAAATGTGCCCAGGATTTGTTTTAATCAGGTGCAAGACACTCAGACATGGAAATGACGACCCCTAGAAACAGGAGCCAAGCAGGGCCACATGGGGATGGACCAGGGTCAGTCAGGAGCAGAAGGGAACCAAGCAGAGCATGGCCCAGAGCCTTTATTGGGAAGGAGTGGATGAGGCAGGGTAGGTTCCCTGAGTCGGTTTAGGTTGGATAGTTTCAATAATTTCAATGAGCTTTGGGCTACAGGAGTAGCCCCTCATTGTCCAGGACCCAACACTGAGGTGACTTAAGGCCAGGGGTATGTGGGCTTAGTCTGTGAGAGTTTAATAAAGGAGATAGTTGGGGATGTGGGCTCTGGATTGGTTGGTTTGTATATCAGACATCTCACAAGAATCCTTTGCAATCTCTTTGTAGTTGTTCAGTTGCTAAGTCATGTCCAACTCTTTGCAACCCCATAGGCTGTAACGCTGCACACTCCTCTGTCCTCCACTATCTCCTGGAGTTTGCTCAGATTTATGCCCATTGAGTTGGTGATGCTATCTAACCATCTCACCCTCTGCCACCCCCTGCTTCCGTAGTGGCTGAGTGGTAAAGAATCCACCTGCTGAGCAGCAGGCACAGGTTCAATCCTTGGGTTGGGAAGATCCCCTGGAGAAGGAAATGGCAACCCATTCAGTATTCTTGCCTGAGAAATCCCATGGACAGAGCAGCCTGGTGGGCTACAGTCCATGGGGTCACAAAAGAGTCGGACACTTCTTAGCAACAGACTATTTTTGCAATCTCTAGGAGTTAGCTAACCCTTCAAGGGGCAGGCTATCCAGGAAGAAGGCCTCAAATGCCTGAACATCAAGAATACAGAAAATAAGAAAGTACAGTCCGTACAGTCGGCTACATGTGCTTCCTGTCAGTGTCTCATCTCCTACCTAAGTCTGATTCTGTCCTCAATACTTTTCTTTCTTATTCAAATTTCATTCAAAATCCCATTTCGTAACCAAACTTAGATATTAAGTCAGAAGAAGAAGATGGGTTCTAACAGGAAGCAGCATGTTAAATCACTTAAGGAAGGATTCCACATTTCCCAGATCACATTTAATGAGACTAACTTTCCACAAAATGAAAGAAATGTGAATTATTCTGACAACTACAACCACCTGCACCAACCTCACGCAGCTAGAAGGCCGAACAGCTGAGGCCATTTCTATTAACATTATTTAGCTCTTTGTTTCAAGAGACCTTTCCCGGGGACGATAAGACTTTGCTTCAGGAAGTGAAGTCTCTCAGTTGTGTCTGACTCTTTGCGACCCCATGGACTGTAGCCTACCACACTCCTCTGACCATGGGATTTTTCCAGGCAAGAGTACTGGAGTGGGTTGCCATTTCCGTCTTCATTAGGAAATTCCTGCAGATCACTTAACCTGAGATAATGGACACCTCACCTGGTCAAACAGCTTGCTTATCAAACCACAGCCTACCTCTCAAGATCCTTGCTATGTTCACCAGTCTTAAACAACTCTATTTCCCCACCTTAATTCCATCCATCACGTGTTCAGTTCTGTCTGACTCTTTGTGACCCTATGGACTGTAGCCCACCAGGCTCCTCTGTCCATGGGATTTTCTGGGTAAGAATACTGAAGCAGGTTGCCATTTCCTCCTTCAGGGTTGGAGATCCCCTTGAAAGATACATCTTAAACACTTGAGCCCAGGCCCCTGAAACCCTGCAAAGCCCCCCTCTGACATACCCCTTCTGCAACACTGCTTGGCCACTGTATTATTCCGCTCACTACGTTCAGTTCCAGCTACCTTAGTTTTGCTTTATTAGCAGACAGTCTGATAATACACTGGGAAGCAAAGGGTTCTAGAATTGAAAAAATCTGGGCAATACTATACAGTTGACCCTCGAACCACAGGGATCTGGATGGCACAGCTCCACTTAAGCATGGATTTTTTTTCCAATAAATATGTACTACAGGATTCACAGTGGTTGAATTCACAGAAGCAGAACCATGAAAATGGAAGAACCACAGATATAGCCACCTATGAGTTACACTGTGTAGAGGGTTGGTGCCCCCAATTTCTGCTTTACTCAAGGCTTAACTGTTCAAGCATCAATGCCACCTATATTAAGATTGCAATCATGTTAGCATAATAAGTCTGAAAAATTCTGCATTTAAAAAAAACTTGAGACTTCCCTGGTGGTCCAGTGGCTAAGACTCTGCTCCCAATGCAGAGGGCTTGGGTTCAATTCCTGGTCAGGGAACTAGATCCCACATGTGACAACTAAGAGTTCACATACCACAACTGAAAAAGATCCCACATGAAGCAACTAAGACCTGGAACAGCCAAATAAATAAATAGATATTTTTTAAAAACCAAAAAAAAAACAAAGAGAACTGGCAACTTGTACATGGGAGTATTGTTTTTCTGCAAACTTACTAACTTCTCTAAGAATATTTTTCCCCCTTAACATCAGTTTTCAAAACACTGATTTAGGTAGTCATGAGTGACTGGAGGGAAATTAAGACCTACTAGGCATGTAACTGGCTTTCCTGGTAGCTCCGCTGGTAAAGAATCCATCTGCAATGCAGGAGACCCTTGATTCCTGGGTCAGGAAGATCCCCTGGAGGAGGGCATAGCAACCCACTCTGTATTCTTTCCTGGAAAATCCCCTTGGACAGAGGAGCCTCAGGGGCTACAGTCCATGGGGTCTCAAAGAGTCGGACATGACTGAGCAACTAAGCACAGCACAGGCACATAACATATAACCCTGACATCCTAAAGCTACTGGTGAGAGAGCTGACACCAGGCTTCCCCACCTGGGAGAGTCCCCACCCACCATCAGCACCTCTGGGCTGGGCTGGCTGTGGGTGAGAGGAGTTTGCACATTATAAATGGTTTCTACCTGACTTGTGAGGGAGGATCACCAACATCCACCAGTCTGTCTCCAGAGGACCATGCCCTAAGGCTTGCGAGCAAGGTAAGCATCTACTTTGTCAGAGAAGGAGGAACCAGGACGCCTCCTGGCTCTGGATTTCTAAAGCCACTTGACTTTGCACCGTGCTTTGTGCTTTGTGCATGATGAGCCTCAGAGAGTGCTCACCAGGTACAATTCCTGTTCTTGGTGGCACTGCTGAAAGATCAAAGCAGCTCCCCACCTGGTTCCCCAGCCTCCTCCTCAGAGGTGGGAGGAGAAATCAGTCAGGGCAGTTCACGTCCCCACTGTTTCCACCCTGGAAACACCAGAGATGTAGGAGGAGAAATGAATACATTATCAGAGAACTCTGGGATCCAATGCATTGTCTGTGAAACAAGTGGCCAAGCCAAAAAGGACGATGGCCTCACAAAATCAAGGTTATTCCAGTTACCAATGAGCATTTCTGCCAGTGTGTTCCATGATATGTCCTCATTAAAAATTAATCACCATTAATATTAATTACAGTGATTAAAAGGGAACATCTGTGAAGACAGACTTGAATCCTTATAGCTCTGGCTGGGTGTAGCAAGATAAAACAGCTGCCAAAGGGAAGAAGCTTTATCATGTCGAGAGAGAGAGAAAGGGAGGGGGAAAGTGCTTGAGCTAGGCAGCAGGCCTGGGTTCCTGGAGACACTGAGCCCCTCTCTGCCTCTTTTGCTCTCTCTCTTTCCTCTCCCCACCACCCCCCTCCATGCTTTCTTCTTTGTCTTGCTGTTAAGCTTCCATTTAATAGCTTTCTATCTACAAAGGAAAGCCAGAGCTTTTCTTTCTGCAAAATCACATACTTTTCCCTTATAGGTTATTACAAAATACTGAGTATAGTTCCTCATGCTATACAGTAGGTCCTTATTGGTTATCTATTTTATATATAGTAGTTTATGTTAATACAGCAAAGTGATTCAGTTATACATTTCTTTTCAGATTCTCATTCTGCAAAATCCATACCACTCCAAGTCGACTGAGATGAATATGGATTATACCAAAGGCTTTTTTTTCTTGCCTATACCCCATGAACCACTGTTCTTTCCTCTCTTTCCAGCTCTGGGGGAGGGGGGGCAGGAAGCAAAGGGTTTGGTCCCTCTGATGGAGAACTATAAACACTGCACAAGGAATACCTGCCAAGTGCCCGCCTCCAGAGTGGGTGTTGAGAAGCCTCAGGGAAGGCCCAGCAGAGGACTAGCCCAGCCCAGCTTTAGCCAGTGCGTGTTAGTCCCTCAGTCCTGTCCAACTCTTTACAACCCCATGGACTATAGCCCGCCAGGCTCCTCTGTCCATAGAATTATGAACTGGGTTGCCATTCTCTTCTCCAGAGGTTCTTCCTGACCTGGGGATCGAACTTGCATCTCCTGCATTGCAGGCAGATACTTTACCATCTGAGCCACCTGAGATGCAGCAAAACTCCACCTGTCAGGAAGTGCTGCCCCTCCCCCACTTTGTACTTGCTCACAGGTAAGGAAAATCAGTCCAGTTCAGTTCAGTCACTCAGTTGTGTCCAACTCTTTGTGACCCCATCAACTGCAGCACACCAGGCTCCCCTGTCCATCACCAACTCCTGGAGTTTACTCAAAGTCATGTCAATCGAGTCGGTGATATCATCCAACCATCTCATTCTCTGTCGTCCCCTTCTCCTCCTGCCCTCAATCGTTCCCAGCATCAGAGTCTTTTCCAGTGAGTCAGCTCTTCGCATCAGGTGGCCAAAGTATTGGAGTTTCAGCTTCAGCATCAGTCCTTCCAATGAATATTCAGCACTGATTTCCTTTAGGATGGACTGGTTTGATCTCCTTGCACTCCAAGGGACTCTCAAGAGTCTTCTCCAACAACACAGTTCAAAAGCATTAATTCTTCAGCACTCAGCTTTATGGTCCAACTCTCACATCCATACATGACTACTGGAAAAACCATAGCTTTGACTAGACAGACCTTTGCTGGCAAAGTAACGTCTCTGCTTTTTAATATGCTGTCTAGGTTGGTCATAGCTTTTCTTCCAAGGAGCAAGCGTCTTTTAATTTCATGGCTGCAGTCACCATCTTGCAGTGATTTTGGGGGAGTTTTCCTCATACAGTGATTTCCATTGTTTCCCCATCTATTTGCCATGAAGTGATGGGACCGAATGCCATAATCTTAGTTTTCTGAATGTTGAGTTATAAGCCAACTTTTTCACTCTCCTCTTTCACTTTCATCCAGAGGCTCTTTAGTTCTTCTTTGCTTTCTGCAATAGGGTGGTGTTATCTGCATATCCGAGGTTATTGGTATTTCTCCCAGCAATCTTGATTCCAGCTGGTGCTTCATCCATCCCAGCATTTCACATGATGTACTCTGCACATAAGTTAAATAAGAAGGGTGACAATTTACAGCCTTGATGTACTCCTTTCCCAATTTGATTTGGAACCAGTCTGTTGTTCCATGTCCAGTTCTAACTGTTGCTTCCTGACTTTCATACAGATTTCTCAGCAGGCAGATAAGGAGGTCTGGTATTCCCATCTCTTGAAGAATTTTCCACAGTTTGTTGTGATCCATACAGTCAGATGCTTTGGTGTAGTCAATAAAGCAGAAGTAGATGTTTTTCTAGAACTCTCTTGCTTTTTTGATGATCCAATGGATGTTGGCAATTTGATCTCTGGTTCCTCTGCCTTTTCTAAATCCAGCTTGAACATCTGGAAGTTCATGGTTCATGTACTGTTGAAGCCTGGCTTGGAGAATTTTGAGAATTACTTTGCCAGCGTGTGAGATGAGTGCAATTGTGTGGTCATTTGAACATTCTTTGGCATTGCCTTTCTTTGGGATTGGAATGAAAAGTGACTTTTTCCAGTCCTGTGGCCACTGCTGAGTTTTCCAAATTTGTTGGCATATTGAGTGCAGCACTTTCACAGCATCATCTTTTAGGATTTGGAATAGCTCAAGTGGAATTCCATCACCTCCACTAGCTTTGTTCATAGTGATGCTTCCCAAGGCCCACTTGACTTCACACTCCAGGATGTCTGGATCTAGGTGAGTGATCACACCATTGTGGTTATCTAGGTCATGAAGATCTTTTTTGTATAGTTCTTATGTGTATTCTTGCCACCTCTTCTTAATATCTTCTGCTTCTGTTGGGTCCGTACCATTTCTGTCCTTTATTGTGCCCATCTTTGCATGAAATGTTCCCTTGGTATCTCTAATTTTCTTGAAGAGATCTCTAGTCTTTCCCATTCTTTTGTTTTCCTCTATTTTTTTTTGCATTTATCACTGAGGAAGGCTTTCTTATCTCTCCTTGCTATTCCTTGGAACTCTGCATTCAGATGGGAATATCTTTCCTTTTCTCCTTTGCCTTTAGCTTCTCTTCTTTTCTCAGCTATTTGTAAGGCCTCCTCAGACAACCATTTTGCCTTTTTGCACTTCTTTTTCTTGGGGATGGTCTTGATCACAATGTCATGAACTTCCATCCATAGTTCTTCAGGCACTCTATCAGATCTAATCCCTTGAATCTATTTGTCACTTCCACTGTATAGTCGGAACAAATCAAGATGGCGGAGTAGAAGGACATGCATTCATCTTCTTCTGCAAGAACTCCAAAATTACAACTTGTGCTGAACAACCATCGACAGGAGAATGTTGGATCCCACCAAAAAAAGACCCCATATCCAAGGGCAAAGGAGAAGCCCCCAGAAAGATGGTATAAGGGGCAAAATTGCATTTAGAATCAAACCCCATACCCGCCAGAGATGCTCGGAGGGCTCAAACAAAACCTTATACACACCAGGAGACCCCACAGAGACTGAGCCAGACCTGCCTTTGAGTGTTTGAGTACCTCCCGTGGAGGTATGGGTCAGCAGTGGCCCTGCTGCAGGGGCAGGGGCTCTGAGTGCAGCAGACCTGGGTATGGCATAAGCCCTCTTGGAGGAGGTTACCAGTAACCTCAGAGCTGCCAGAAATTACACAAGACTGGGGAAACAGACTCTTGGCGGGCACAAACAAAACCTTGTGCGCACCAGGACCCAGAAGAAAGGAGCCGTGACTCCACAGGAGACTGACCCAGACTTGCCTTTGAGTATCCAGGAGTCTCTGGCAGAGGCATGGGTTGGTGGTGGCCTGCTGCAGGGTTGGGGGCACTGAGTGTGGCAATGCATGCATGGGACATTTTGAAGGAGGTTGCCATTAACTTCATTACCTCCATCATAGCTTGGTCTCAGGTCAAATAACAGGGAGGGAACACAGCCCCACCCATCAACAGAAATTGGATTAAGGATTTACTGAGCATGGCCCTGCCCATCAGAACAAGACCCAGTTTCCCCCACTGTCAGTCTCTCCCATCAGGAAGCTTCCATAAGCCTCTTATCCTTATCCCTCAGAGGGCAGATAGAATGATAATCACAATCACAGAAAACTAATCAAACTGATCACATGGACCACAGCCTTGCCTAACTCAATGAAACTATGAGCCATGCTGTGTAGGGCCACCCAAGACGGACTGGTCATGGTGGAGAGTTCTGACAAAACGTGGTCCACTGGAGAAGGCAATGGCAAACCACTTCAGCATTCTTGCCTTGAGAACCCCATTAACAATAAGGAAAATAGTAAAGGAAAAAAAGAATCCCTGTGATCCATTGTGGACAGTTGCTTTTTTTCATGTATGTCTTCCTTATCCTGGAAGCCTGACCCAATCAAATATAATGAAAAGGGCAAACACACCAAATCAGCTCTCAGAGGGACCCAGGCTTTCTGCAATGTTGTGGGAAAAGAGACTTGAGGCCTGGAATCTAAAAACAGAACTTGCTGATTATAAAAACTGAGACATGAGGGGAATGCTAGCCATTCAGGGGCTGGGGACCCTGAAACATCAAAATTGCAGGCTTTCATTTCTTTCCATAACCCTCTGCAAAGCTTTCCTTGTGTTATCAGGGGAGGGTGACAGGAGAAGGTGGCCTTATCACAAGTAGGCCATTCTGAAATGTTATTTGAAAGTGGTACTGAGAACTTACATTTGAAATTAGTACTTGTTCTGAAAGATCAAAGGGAAGATGACATGGAGACCCTATAAAGGGGTCATGATTTCTGTTCAAGGGAATAAAACACTGAGGATCTAATTATCATCCGAGCCTTTACTGAATGTGGGACTTGCAGTTCCTGTGATTACCAAGGGGCTGATTTTCTGGTCACAGCATACCCCTGCATCCCAGTTCTCCAAACCCTGAGGAGGCAGCAGGGGCCTTGTGTTTCCACAGGGCGACTGGTTGCCTCTGAGTCCTCCTAGTGACTTTTAGGAAAAGCTGGTCCCCTGCCCCAGATTAGATCCAGGTCTCCAGGAATGTCCCTTACAGACTAGAACAAGCCCTCAGCAGCAACCCTGGAGGCACGGAACTACCACAGTGAATAGTATCATCTGGGCCCCAGGTGTTTTGACAGGAGGGGCTGAAGAGCTGAGGCTTCCAAATGGGTAGGTGACCTGGCAGAGATGCGTGATCACGGTGGAATCTGGTTGCCATGGGGATATGAGGTTTTCTGCTCAAGCTGTTTGAGAAGAAAAATTTCCATTGTGTATATATAAACATCCTGTGGCATCTTCCAATTCATTTTCTTTTTCAAATAGTGCCCAGGGTGGGCTCATGCAGTAAAAGAAGAATTCTAAAAGGTAGTTTTCCAAGAGACAGCTCCTTGAAGGGTGGTGGGGTCGGCCTTTGTTTAGGCATGAATGCACGAGGGAGAGAGTTGGGCTACTTTTCAAGTAACAGTCAAGCCTACCTGGTCATTAGTCATTCGTTCATCTCCGATGTTGACAGGGCTACAGGAGGGGCTCCAGAAACCAACCAAGGACAGTGATTTATTTTCCTTCTTCAGTCTTCAGTGAGGAAAGTTCACTTAGTTTTCTATTGTTCCTGCTATTCAGAAATGATTCCATAGCCCTGGTCTCTATCTCAGCACCCAGGAACAATTTTTTGAGCCTGTCTGAGTCAGTTGGGGTTGCTAACACAAATTATCACAGACGCCTGGCTCAAACAGCACGTTTATCCCTTACAGTTCTGGAGGCTGGGAGTCCAAGATCAAGGTACCTGAAGATCTAGTGTCTGGTAAGAGCCTGCTTCCTAGTGGATGGATGGCTGCCCTCACATAGCTCACAGCAGAGAGAGGAAACAAGCTCTCTTGTCTCATCTTATAAGAGCTTGAGTCCCATTCAGGAAGGTTTCATTCTCTTGACCTAATTACCTCCCAAAGGTCCCATCTACTAACAGCATCACGTGGTTGGTTAGGATATTAACATATGAATTTGGGGGGCCACATTCAATTCACAACATCCCCTGCAGACTTTTTTTTTCAAGTGCATGGTAAGATATACATAACCATTTAAGGGGTTTAATCCCTAAATATTAAATATATTTTTAATCTCCTAATAATTCAGTGGCATTAAGAACATTCATAGCTTGTCCAACCATCACCAGGCTCTCTTTTTTTTTTTTTAATTTATGGCTATGCTGCATCTTCATTGGTGTGTGGGTTTTCTCTAGTTGCAGTAAGCAAGGCCTATTCCTCGTTGCTGTGTGTGGGCTTCTCATTGCAGTGGCATCTCTTGTTGCAGAGAATAGGCTCTAGGGCTGGCAGACTCTAGAGCACAGGCTCAGTAGTTGTGGTACACAGGCTTAGTTGCTCCAAGGCATGTGGGTTCTTCCTGGACCAGGGATCCAACCCATGTATCCTGCGTTGGCAGGTGGATTCTTTACCACTGAGCCACCAGGGTAGCCCCAGCACACTCTATTTCCAGAACTATTTCCACCAGGCCAAGCAGGAACTCTGTACCCATTAAACAATGACATATAAGTGGAATCATACCATGTGTGTCCTTTTGTGTCTGCCTGCAATGCGGGAGACCTGGGTTCAATCCCTGGGTCGGGAAGATCCGCTGGAGAAGGAAATGGCAACCCACTCCAGTTCTCTTGCCTGGAAAATTCCATGGATGGAGGAGGCTAGTAGGCCACAGTCCATGGGATCGCAAAGAGTCAGACACGACTGAGCAACTTTACTGGTTCACTGTTTCACTTAACATAATATGATCAAGGTTCATGTATGTTAGAGCACGTATCAGTACTTCATTCCTTCTGTAAGGCTGAATTACATTCCGCTGCAGTATACACCACACTTCATCTTTCCAGTCATCTGGATAGACTCTTGGGTTGTTTCACATTTTGGCTGTTATGACTAATGCTGCTATGAACATGGGTGTGTAAGTAACTGTTTGAGTCTCTGTTTTCAATTCTGTTGGGTATATACCCCAAAATAAAATTGTGAACCATATAGTAACTCTACATGTAACTTTCTGAAGAAGTGTCATTTTCTTTCCAGCCCCATGGACTTTTGATCAGTTTAGTTCCTGGGGCACATGAGAATTTTTTCCTTTTGGAGTTTGGCAAAGAACATCATTGTCTTTATTTTTTTTTTAATTCTCTCACATTCACTCATTTATTTTTCTCTGAAATTTTCTACATGTCTTAGTTCAGTTCTCTTCTACTGATTGTTTAGACTATAATGTCCCTGGGGGAAGCAGATTGATGATCTGTTGATTGATCGACACACCTAGACTAGCAATAAGGTGGGGATGTGAGGGAAATTCATTTTCCTGGTTTTCTAAACTGTCCTGAGCTGCTCTGTCAATCAAAAAAAAACTTGGCCTCCACTACACATCCAAGGGGATCTGGGCATCCAGTCAGGCACGGCTCCTTTGCCTTCATAACCCTCCACGGCTTCCTGCACCTTTCACAACATCCTTCCCTTCATCACAACACCCTCTTCTATTCCCCACCCTCCCCACAGCCACTGCTGCCTCCACCCAGCCCATCCTCCAGACCAGCAGAAACTGACAGGCACCACACAAGCCTTCACAGAGTTCCTTCTCTTAAGAACCTCCCCAGCACTGGAAGTTGATTTTTCTTGGTCTGGTGTTTTCACTGTTATTTCTAATGGTTTGTCCTCTTAGAAGCAGCACATTCCCCACCGTGACCCCCACCAGTGTCTGGTCCAAGGCTGAGCTAGTAGGAAGAACTTGGTAAATAAGAGCATACTCATGCCTGACCTTGGTCAGAGACTTGAACAAAGATGCTGCCTGAGGTTCTTGCAATAAAGGAGTCCTTTGGGTAAAAGAAGAGACCATTTCTAGACATGGAGGCCAGAAGATCCCTTTGCTACCTTTTGCTTTTTTTTTCTTCCTAGTATTTTTGTTGGAAATATGTATTCAAAGAAGCACGTGAGATATAATTGATTTGTTTAATGGATAATTATAAAGCAAACATCCTTGTCACCAGCACCTAAGTTAAGAAGAACATTGCTAGGCACACCAGGAGTCCCCTCCACCGTGGGAAACCCTGGCGATGCTGACTCTTCCCTTCCCACTGGGGTAACCCTATTTTAACTTCTATAATAATTTTTCTGAGTTTTTTTTTCATGTGTTCACTACCTTTATATGCAATCCCTAAAAAAGATGGTTTAGTTTTGCTTGTTTTTGAATTTTTCGTTAGTGGATAATGCTGTATATATTCTTCTTGAATTTGCTCTGTTCACCTGACTTTATGCCTGTGAGTTACATCCATGTCATTGCTCCTAGTTGTAGTGAGTTAATCTTTACAGATGTATAACCTTCCGTCACATAAACATAGCTCAGTTTATTTAAGGCATGGATGCTATAAATGTTGATGAACAGTGGGTTGTTTCCAGTTTGGGGATATTGCATAAAACATTTCAATGATCATCCTTACACATTTCCAGAAGCAGAGCATTCACCTAGGAGCAGGTCACAGTGTCTGTATATCTTCACCTCTACAAGATAATAAATACCAGCCTGCTTTCCTGAGTGGTTGTCATTCTCACTCTCACCCCAGGTGAGAAGTGCCTGCGGCTCCTCAGCTCCCCAGTACTCAGAAAATGCTCTGCAAATCCATACACAAGGAGCATCCACCTGGCTCTCCTGCTGGAGCTAAAAACATTCAACAGACATATCCTTGACTTTGGCAACCTCCAAACCCGGGGACCCTTGGAGATCCCTCCACAGGAGCCTCTATGCCGGTATCAGGGGAGCTGGGGGGAGAGAGACACCACACAAGAATGAGATGCTTAGGGGTGGAGGGACTGGGGGCTTGTCACTGCCACCCTGGAGCGGTGAACAGCAAGCCCCCCAGCTACAGACCTGGCCAGCCATCATAAAACATCCTTCAAAGGCTCAGGATGCCTCTGGCTGTGGGTTTAAACAGAGCCCAAGTGTTGCCTGCAATCTCCCTCTCGGCTCCCTCCCTGCTGAGCTGCACACCTGCCCCTCCTGGGCTTCAGGAGTTCAGCAGGCATCTCAGTGTCACCAGGGAGCAAGGGCCTGAGATCAGAGTCTTGCTTGGCCTTACCCGCTGAGAGTGCTCACTTGGGTTTGGTGACTGGGGCCCACCCCAGGAACAGAAGAGAGATGTTCTTTTAAAAAATGTACCTTATTAAAAAATTCAAATAACAGAGGCTAAGTATGAAGAACACAAACAAAGGCATTTGAAATCTCACCACTCAGAAATAACCACCGCAAACATTTGGTCAACATAACTCCAGATATCTTTCTTTGCAAATACACAGATGGAAGGATGGACGGATGGATAAATGAAAGAAGGATGGATAGGTGGGGAGATAAATGGGTGGATGGACAGGTAGATGGATATGCAAGTTATACATGTAATTCTAAAAAACATCCTACTGTACATGTTATTTGAAGATAAAAATTTATTCCTTCTCTTTACAAATTAATATTTGTGGGCTTCTTGGGGTTTCCTTGGTGGCTCCAACAGTAAAGAATCTGCTTGCAATGCAGGAGACCTGGATGCGATTCCTGGGTTAGGAGAAATCTTTTTCCCTCCTGGAGAAAAAAATATAGCAACCCACTCCAGTATTCTTGCCTGGAGAATCCCATGGACAAAGGAACCTGGTGGGCTACAGTCCATGGGGTTGCAAAGAGTCGGACATGACTGAGCAACTAACACACACACACTCCTCTAATAACAATAGTAAGATATTATCAAAGCAGAAACCTGGAAATCACAGAACATAAAGAAAAAAAAAACTCACCTGTATTCCACCACCAAATTACTTTTTTAACATGTTGCATACATGTGCATATATATATATACAATGTAACATTCACCAACTTGAGATGTCTTTATCAAAACAGCATAGCAATGTGGGGCTCTCACCCACCTCCCTTAGCTCCCTCCTAGGTTTTTATACCACCCAGTGGCCAGTGACTCCCTGGCAATGCTGGCCTCCAGGTCTCAAACTGGGCCTGCTCAAAACGACTCTCCCACCCAGTCAGGGCGCAATAACAACCAAATTATCACACTTCCTCATAAGAAGCCACGTGTTGACCATCCTGTCCCCAATCCTTTGTCCTCACTCATTTCAATCTTCCTGTGCCCCTTGTTATCCAAGAGTCTCATGGACCCCTCCTTCCAGAGCCCTGGCCACTGCATGTCCCCTCAACCCCTTCACTAGCATTGAAATCTCTCCAGTCCCACACTTAGGCCACCCCCTTAACCCACCCCGCAGTAACCAGGTGGCCAGCTTGGTGGAGGGGACTCGGGTAGTCATTATTGTCCCTGGGTAACAGGATGGCATTTCTCCTGGGTCTATGGGAAGCAGTGCTGTTCTCCAAAATTGCTTCTGGCCCCCACCAGAAGCAACCTGCCCAGTCTGGTTGGTGGGGCTCTGTTAGGGGACTGCTGGCCATGGGGACCCTTGGACCACATCGTGTTGGGAGTACCTACTTCCTCCATCCTGAGACTGTCTTGATTTCAAGGAGAGGGGATAAAAGAGAGAGGGCACTTCTCCTTCCTGCCTGGGCCCCTCTGTGTGGGGGTGCAGAGCACACTGGCTCTGCTCAGCCCCGCAGCACCAGCTGGTGAGCTCGCCAGATCTTTCTCTATCCCCCATGCCACCTCCTCCTCTCACCTAAAATGGGAGGAGAGAGGGGGAGGATGTGCTGCCTTTTCCTCCTGTGCTGAATTTATCCCAACTGCAGACCGGCTGCAGAAGCCAGGGAGAAGAGAAACAGAGAGTCTTGTTAGAATCTTTCAAAACCTCCCCCTGTTCTCCAGCCCACTCCGTTTCCTTCCTACCTGGCCGGGGGAGGAACTCTCCTGGCTCCTGATGCTCCATCCTGCAGCTAGACACTGTCCCCTTGCTCAGAGAGCTTCTCCCACTCCCTGTGGGCGTGGGTGCTGCAGACCCCATCTGAAGCCCTGGCTGAAGCTTTGTTCCGTGTGCTGAGTTCTCACAGGTGCTTAGCATTTCATTTTCTAATCAGGTCTCCACCCTGCCCCCTAAACCGTCTGCAGAGCAAGGGCACACCTGATTCTGCCCACGCACCCCCCCACCCCCACCCCTCGCACACTGCCCTCTCTCCCGAAGGAGTTTCTAAGGAGAAAAATAAAAATGGCAACAGTCTGAGAAAGAGAAAGGAAGGACACAGATATCCACCAAGTTGAATACTAGCCTCGGACCAAAAGTGATTGGGTCCAGGGCCAGCGGAAGAAACTTCCAAAGCTCGGGGGACTCTCCTTCCGTCTTCATTAAAGCCTCTTGACAATAAAAAGTGGGAGAATCAGCATCGGAACCCAGGCATAGGGATGTTTATCGCCTTGCAGTGGGGCACAGGCAAGTGGCTGGCCTTGACCAGGTGGGGCAGCTCTGGACTCGAGTGAGGAGGTCAGAATGGTGGCAGGAGCCGGGAAGGAGCCCTGGGGCTGAGAGCTGGGGTATAGCCCCAGCTGGGCCTGGGGGCCGCAATGCCTGGAGACGCCCCGCAGGAGGCGCAGAGGCCTGGTAGGACTGGGTTAGATGTGATTTTGCCCGTGGGCCTGGCTGTGGCTGAACCCTCAGGCTTTTGTTTCCAGGGAAGCTCGTTCTCCAGCCGCGCCACCCCCCTCACCCCCCCACCCTGAATCCTAGGCCATCCTATCGCCATTTTAACACATTTGTTTTCTGCCTAAAGCAGCCAGAGTTGGTTTCTGTTGCTTATGGGCCGGCGAGAGTCCCAGCTGACTCCCCAGGCCTCTGGGCTGTGATTCTAGAGACTTCCACCCCACTTCTTTCCAAATGCCCTCTGCTGCCCGAGGCCAGAGTAGGTCCACTCCACAGAGACAAACCAAGCACAGCACAAGTCAAATTAAAAGCAGAAAGCCTCCAAATCTGGTGCCGGCCCACCGTCCTACCCTGACAGCCGGGCTTCCTCCAAGCCATGGGTGGTGGAGGGCACCTGAAACAAGACCACCAATCAGGGTAAACTTCCAGAGAAGCTCCACGTCAGCCTCCTGCAAGGCTCCTGGGCCAGTCGATTTGAGCTCAGCTGCTTTAGTCACAAGGTTATTTCCAAACAGGACTTTTTATTACTAGGAGTGAGGTGTGGGGAGCTTAGCAGCCTCTTCCAGCTTCCAATCCACATCACAATGATTCACAATCACCATCGTCCCATCCAAATAACAATTCCAAAACTAGGCAAGTATTTCCTTTGGTCTTGCCCTCTTGCATTAATATTTTTCTCTTTGCATATGCTTTGAGCACCTGCCTGCCAATGTTAGTTATTTAAAGTGAAATAGGGGTGGTCCAGAACATCCTTCCATACCTTGAAATTATGTGTTTGCTTCAGCTCTCAGCAGTCCGATTGGATGATTCCTTAGTCCTTGGGAGAAGGGTCAGATCACAAGAAACAGAGGGTCTCTTAAATCCATCCAGATTGGTGGGGAGGGAGCTGGGGAGAGGACAGAGGTCTCGACGTGAATTAAGACCTGGATGACTCCTTTTGAATATCTCTGGCCCCCCAAACCCAAAGGCCTTGAGCAGACAGAGGCCGATCTCTGATGGTTAATCCCTGAAGGCTGTGTAACTCACCCACAAAGGGTGGGCTCTGAAATCAGTGGAACATGTTGGCTCTGCGAATACCCAGCCCCCTTGTGGTACCCGGATCCCACCTTCCTAACAACAGGGAGATGTGTCACTGTTCCACAGGGCTGATTAGCTGTAGAACATGAGATTTCCAGGTTCCCAGCATTCACTGGAGTTCACTGCTGCTAATTGGGTCTGTATGTGGCAATGGTGACATCGAAAAAAGGTTTTATAGTCAATTATGTTCTCCTGGAACACACAGGAAGGGGTTGTCCTGTCAACACTGAGGAGTCTCTACCTTAATAAGCTGCCCCAGACAAAGGCACAAAAGGACATTATTGTCCCTGAGTACCCGTCTGTAGTGGCTACTGTTGAACAAGAAGTGGGGCCCTATCTGGGCACTGCTCAGCCTGGCTCTTTTGCACTTTCAAATCGCCTGCTTCCCAGGGAACGCATCTGAATGTAATGTAAAGTGCCCTACAGCCGTTTTTTTAAAAATCCTCCCCAAGGAAATGAAATGCACAAATGCTCTTGCAGAGGCCTGTTGAGGAGGGCTTGGAGTAACTGCACCAAAGCCAGGAAGTAGACCCTGACAGTCCCCACTGTCCCCATAAGCCAGCCACATGGCGCACACCTGGAGAAAGAGAAGTGGAATTCTTCCTGTAAGGTTATTTCTGATCCAGAACAGATCATTCTTCAAATGTTTTAACATCCTGAGTGTGGGTGGAAGCGATGCTTATGTCTTATGGAAAAGATGGCCTGTTTACTGAAGACTCCACTAGCTGACTGGGGTGGTTGCAGGAAGGGCCAGCAGCCACTCAGGGAAAACAGCAAAGCCTGAGCTTTGTTATTCTTTTTTTCTATTTGATTTTTGGTGGGTCAAAAATCTGCCACTTTTTTTAGAATCCTAGGGGTTTCCAAACCTCTGCCCTGAAGATCTAGAGGCACTTCCTGTTCACAGGGAAAGCTCCACATTGATGGCTCAGAAACAGGACAGCAAGGCTGGGAGTGGCTGTAGGAAGTGGGCTGGCTCCAGGGCAGGCCCCTGGGGACACCGGGGAGCCCCAGGGCGAGTGACCTTCTGAGGAGGTGGCTCCAGTCACTGGCAGCGGTGGGAGCGAGCCAGGCTGCGGGCGGTCTGTGGTCAGAAGGGGTTTGGTGCAGGGGACGCGGCGCCCAGTGTGTGCGGTGCCAGATCAGCCAGGCCTGAGGTCGGCCTGCATCAGGTTTGCCTCCAGGATCCCATGACCGGCATGAGACGCGATGCAGTGTGGTCCAACCACTTCTGCTGTGGGAACTGGAGCTGCCCATTTCCTGCCTTTCATCTTGACTTGTTGGGGATGAGTACGTCAATTTAAGCAAACCAGGGCACTGGCCCGGGGGCAAGGGGCAAGGCCCTGGCTCTGGGGTGTGTGGGGGGGGGGGTGCTGTGCAGCCTGACAGCAACACTGGAAACCGGGGGCATGCTGTTCCAGGCAACACCTGCCCTCACCTGACCAAGCCATCCTTCTGCTGGCCGCGGACAGGGATGCTAGTCAGACAAGGCATGCGGCCCGTGAGGGGACTTATGCTGTGGTTGTCAGAGCCAGACTGCTAGTTCTGGTCCTCTCTGGGTGATGCTGGGAAAGCTTCACTGTGGAATTTTATCATTAACTGGAGAACATCAGGCCCTCCCTTGATCTCCTGCCAGAGTGGATTTTTGGACAAGAGCCTGGCGTTGAAAAGGCGAATTCAGAGAGCATAAAGGCAGATCATGAATGCAGCAAGCATAACTTTAGGGAAATGAAACTGGTTTTTTTTTAGATCAAACATATCAGAACGTTTGCTCCCATACAAGTGTCCTTGTATCATCATCTTGGGGGTGGCAGGATTGAGGAGAGGGTATGTATGCATCCCATTCTAATCCAGGTGGAAGGGTTACTTTGTTGATGTGTGAGAAAATTTAGGACCCAGTAAATTTGCAGAGGCCAGGGCTATCAGGCTAGTCTGAATTTTCTCCCTAATTGTTTTCTCCAGCTCCCTTCTCCATACCCCATATCTTCACCCTTTCCCTGCTCACAGCCAGTCAAGATTTCCTTCAGCCTCTCATCCTTGAAATCATGGGTTCCTCCCTGATACCAGGGCCCTTTCCCACATCTCCAGGAAGTTCCCTGGTATGTACCCCTTGGGTCTCTGACAGTACCCTCTAGTTCCCTAAACCTGCTTTCTAGTTCTTCCCTAGAGTTAAGCTGACCCAATTCCCTGATTCTCACTTTCTTAGCTCAGTTCCTCTAAAGCCTTTGCCCTTCCTAAGCCATTGGGGAGGAGGCTGATGCTCTGCCTTCATCTCAGGGATGAACTTCCACTTGCGAAGTCTTCATGCTTATGATACTAGAGAGAACTTTGGTTTAGGATAAAAAGGGATACACGAAGCTTGTGCAGCTAGGAGGGTGTGGAGCCCGACCCTGGAAACACACCCCTAAGGTGAACATTCTAATAAATGTACAAGATCCTTCTTGACCAACGTGCTAATGAGTCACCAAAATAGAAATGAATATGGAAGCACAATCCTCCAAACTTATTCTCTAGAAAACACAAACCAAGATCAGTCTCTGAGAAATTACTTTTTAAGAGGTTGTGCAAGAAAGGCTCTCTGAGAAAAGTCAGACCCTGAACCTTAATCCAGAGTTAATTGAACTGGGCCTGGAACTGGCCTGGCTGTAACCAAAGACTCTCACAGTCAGATTTCCAATAAATGCCTCCCTCGGTGCATTTCTTCCCACCCCAAATACACCCTGAATGCCCTCTGAGCAGGAGAAAGGAGGAGAGGCCAGGTGAGCAGCAGCAGTTGTGGGTGCAGGAGTCCAGGAAAAGGTCATCCTGGGATCCCTCCACCCAGTGGCAGCCATGTGCTCAGAAAGGCCCCTTGTTCCTGCCTAGGTTCCTCTGGGTTACTAAGGGTAGGAAAGGGAATGGAGCCCTGGGGATGGGGCTGTGTGCGCTGTTGCGTAAGTCTTCACAGGTAAGCCACAACGCTCCATCCTACCTCAAGTTCTCTGACTCAACCTCCCCAGCACCAGCCAAAGCTGCCTTTGTCTTTCTTGAAACAAATAACAACCAACGTACAGCTAAATTTCACCAAAATGACTTCACATACTTCTGAAAAAAGTGTATAGGAAAAGAGAGAAAAGGATCGGTCTGCACAAAATTGGCACAACCATTTTGTGAATCCAAGAAGAAAGAAAACTGGCTTATCCTTCTGACATTTCACACAGATTGGCAGGAAGGGATAAAGGCTTTGCAGGGTGTTTAGTTGGGAGGCTGGATATCTGGAACTGTGTGGAATTTTCCCGTATTCCCGTGGGACACGTGCCCTCTGAAGAGCACTGTCCACAGTCTGGGGGGTAGAACCTCACAGGTGTTTCCTTCACCTTGCTTTGATGTCCCCCACAGTCCTGCTTCTCCAATGTGCCTGCTGGTGGCGCTGTAACCGCAAAGGAGGATGCATGCACCCCCAGGGACTGCTCAAGGGGCCAAAATAGCACCCATCTTCTCTGAGATCTTCCCAGTCATGTGAATTTTGCATTCCTATTTATTTTCACAGAGAAATCAGGCTGTAGACAATTCAATCCTTATTTCTGGGAATGGATCACAAAAGACAGGAAGTTGAAGCTTGGACCAGGGTCAAGGGCCGGATGTGAGCAGGCTCTGCTGCTCATAATGCAGCAGACTGGTGAGGGGAAGGGTACCACGGGGTCATGCTATGGATGGTCCCCATCCAAGGTGGGGATTCAGAAGTTGGGAGGTGCTGTGGGAAGTCTGGGAGAGCAAGGGGGACAGTTCTTGGAGGATGTCCAGGTGCCCAGGGCAGGCCTAGCTGAGGTGAGAGGGAACTTCTGTAATGGCTCTGGCCACACCCGGCTGGCCCAGGTTTTCCAAGATCTCACATAACGGAATGGGTCCTGTTTCCTTGGGTTGGAGGTTTCCTTTCCTTCCAGCAGTCCTTAGAGTTCCTGTCAATGACAGGAGATAGGAGGAGCCAGCTTTGGGCTGCCTCACCTAGGGGTCAGGTGGGACCTTGGCCCATCATGCTTCCAGGAAAAAATGGCATCAGATTTTTTTTTTCTCCATGTCACCAGTTGGTTTCTGGCTGGAACTCTGACAGCTAAACAGACACACTTCGTGGTTTACAAGTTGTTATTCTCTCACTGCAAGTATTAGCCAATATTTAGTTTTTAATTATAGTCAATGAATAATTTTACTTGCTTCACAGAAAATTAAATAAAGAACTGGCAGCACATTAAATAAATGGTTAAATTGATTACTTTTTTTTTCTCCAAGTCTTCAAGTAAAACCGAAGCTCCAGGCAGATGCGCCATGTCTATCTAGGAACTCCAGACTCTCCAAGGGACTACTGTTGTGCCCAGAGCTGTGACAAAGCTAAGCTACTGCCACCAGTACAAGGAGTTAGGGTGCACAGAAGGGATACACAGATATTGGCAATTTAAATAGCACCGGTCACACCCATACGATAAGCTAAAATACTTAAAATTAGTGAAACCGAGTCTCCCTAAAACCCAGTTTCCTTGCTGAGTTTATGATTAATCTCTTTATCCAAAACTTTATTCTCTTTCTCCCCCCACTCACTCAACCTCAATCCTGTGCTAACTGCACACTAATCCACCAGAGTCAGATGACTAAAACTGTTGTTGTTGGTAACATCATTGATGTAGAGACTCTGGTTGTTTCTCCAGGGCAAGATGAGCTAACAGACACATACCACACCTCCTGCCCTTGTCATGGAGTGCCAGATCAGAGACATATATCTTAGGCACCCTGACTCCCAAGACTATGATGAAATGTCACAAGGCGATGATTAACCCCAGCTTCTTTGTTCTTCCCCTTTAAGAAAACCTGGTAGGATGCTTATCTCCGACTCCCTTGCTTGGAGCCCTGACATAAACTCTGACTTTGCCACAAACACCCACTGTCAGAGTTTGGCTTTCTGCGCTGCAGGCCCACGAGCCCTTGCTCAGTTCCATCAATATGACAAATAAAATAGTGCTTGTTTGAATAAAAGTCAGTCTTGGCTTGCCAATCTTTAAAAGTCTAGGCAAATCCTTATGGTGCTGACACACATGTTTTAATTTGTTGAAAGACCTCTAGAACAAAAAGAGAAGGTAAAACTTCATAAATATTCAAGCACATCTATACTCTTTTCCACTGAACTGCAGAATACCAAATAATTCTGTTGGTTGTTCAGTAACATTCAAACCCCATCCTCCTAATCTGTAATTAGCTAAGTGGTCCCAAGACCAAATTACATAGTACTTAAGAGCACAATGAAAATGAGACTGTAGAGAGGATCACAGCTGATTGCTGCACTCGTCAAATTTACCCTGCAGGTCTGCAGGCTTTCACTACAGAAACTCGCTCATGCATTTATGACTTTATAGGTGTTTGGACTAAACTAGAGCATGCTTGGATTAGTCTCATGGGCAGAATCCTCAGAGGATAGTCCACTGATGTATCAGAGACCTTTACTGAATTCTCTGTGATCTTTGCCAGATTTTTACCCCAAAGGATTCAAAAGGCTTTACTCATTTTGGAAAAGGGGCTGACCCCAAGATTAGTAGCTGTTTGATATTTGACCACTTTTTAGCTGAAGGGATGTACAGGTCTTTGTTAGAATTAACTGTCCCCACCAGGGGACAACTGATATCATTGTCCTAAAGGACAGGGGAGGGAAGAGAAGTGACTTGACTTAAAAATGCCAACAATGTTTTAAAATTTCTTGTCTTGTCTGCTTTATGATATTCTTAGAGCCCTGACAAGCATTTTCCTTTGGCAATTTTTTAGGTGAAAGTGTCACTGCTCGTGTTTTCCACTATGTAATGAAAATAGTAATTATCCAGGTTGATGTGAGGTTTCAAAGGCTACATACAGTTGCTGTTTTGATCAGTGCATTTCTTGCACTAATGCAATTGATTTCACTGATTTACAACAGAAAAATTCCATTGTGAAAAACACTTCAGAGGTGAAAAATAATGCTTAAGTAACCTTTTTACCAATGTAATTATTGCTTTGAGGAAAATCATTAAAAAACCAAAATTTAAATCATCTGTGTCTCTGTTGCAATAGATATGATAAAATACTATAATGTTAGTGAAGTTTTTTTTTTCTGAAGTTCATTATTAATTTTACTTTTGATAATTCCTGTCACTATGTCAACGGCAGAACATGCTTGGTCCAAATTAAAACTAATTAAAAATTATTTAGGGAACACAAGTGAATAACAATGTTTAACAGTTAGCACCTCTCAGAATAGAAACTCAAGCAGCTGACAAAAGGAAACTGAGAAACATGCCTGGTTTTGACTCTGTCAGATGACAGCAAAGACTGAAGTTTTGCTTATGTAACTGATATAAATCAAGGATCCTACATAGTCCAGTCTTGGACCCAGTCCTGCAGGAAAATATAATTAAAACAATTCAAATCTTATATGTCTCTTGAGAAAATGCTAAAGGTAGGCGTGTATTTTAAATCTCCAACAAAGGTGGGATGGAGCAGAGGGTGGGAGGGAAGTCCAGGAGGGAGAGGACATATGTATACCTATGGCTGATTCACATTGTTGTATGGCAGAAACCAGCACAACTTTGTAAAGCAATTATCCTCCAATTAAAAATAAATTAAAAAAAATCTCCAACAGAGTTCCTTAGTGATACTCTTTGGACTCCTCTCTCTCTGACAGGTTCTCTCCCTTCGCCACCCCAGATACCCAGCCCCAGGCTTTTCTGTCTCCACCCCTTCTTTCTCTGTCCCAGGTTCCATCTGTCAATCAACTTGGCCTCCCCGGTTTCCTTAGTTTTCCATCAGATTGTTATCACCCAGACTCTGGGCGACAAAGAAAAGTCCAAAACACACCCTTTGTCATAGGAGGGTGGCATCAGGATAGGTTCAGTTTTGTATCAGATTCATTTTCCTTGATTCGTGTCTGTTCCTGAGAACATGAGAAGCCAGTGGCAGAAGGATTTTGTCCTCAAAGTATTTCCTGAATTAATCAAGTGGTTAGACTCTGGAGCTGCGGGGGCCATGGCCTTGCTGTAGTTCCTGTGAATGTTGTTTTTTGTCTTACAGCCACAGTGCACACTTCTGCCATGAGTCCCATGTCAGACTGCACCCCGAATCAACATATCCTGTGAAGCGCAGAGCTTCTCTCTCCTTATACTTTACAGATGTACATAAAATTTCACGGAAGCTTTCCCTTTAGAAGGAGAACACACACACACACACACACACACACACACACACACACATGCACGCACATATTTTTTTTTCTCCTTTTAAGCCCAAGTACAGTTGCCCTTGATGAAGCTAGGGTGGGAGGCAAGAAGCATGACCCCTAGGCCACATCCCCCCTCTGAGGGGCCTTGGGGAGCACAGTGTGGACCATGAATGTAGTAGATGGAGCACCATATTTGGAATCAGAAATGTGTCTGCTACTTAGGACCCAGTGGGCTTGGACACATTAGCATACACCCACCTCTCTGGGAGGCTGTGAGGGTGAAATGGTAGACGGCTGGATCTCAGCAAACGGTGATCTCCTCACTACCATAAGTCTCAAGAGAACACAGGAGAGAGAGAGTAAAGGTGGACAGATGGGGGCAAATCCACCCCAGCCCCTGGAATAAAACCAAGATGGGGTGGACCACACGGAACGGAAAGAAACCTGTTTGGCACGAAACCTGTTTGGCACGCCATAAGAAGCATTTCTATAACCCAATGATTTGAGACCAGTAATTCCTACAAAACTGTCAGCCTGAGCTGCCTGGGCTTCCCATGTAGCTCAGACAGTAAAGAATCTGCCTGCAATGTGGGAGACCTGGGTTCAATCCCTGGGCCTGGAAGATCCCCTGGAGGGGAGCATGGCCAGCTACTTCAGTATTGTTGCCTGAAGAATCCCCATGAACAGAGGAGTCTGGGAGGCTATACAGCCCATGGGGTCACAAAGAGTCAGACACGACTGAGCAACTAACACACAAGCTACCTGGCACTGAGGCAGGCTGAAAAAAACAAAACAATTGAATTAAAAGAAGCTGAGCACTTCAGACAGGCTGAAACAACAGCAGAGGCAGGTCAGTTGGTGTGAACTGGTAAAGTCTCAGAGCCTGGTAAGTCCAGATTTTCAAACGAGTTTCATCTGACTCTTGAGCTGTCAGGTAAGGGTTCCTTGAGCCTATAAACTGTAAAACGGACTCTCTTGGGGGCTGAGAGCTGATCCCTCTTTCCCGACTCTCCTGAAGGGAAACCACTGCCCTGATGTCCCAGGGAGCATACCTGAGCCTCCAGGTTTCCGGGTGGATGGCACCCTGACAGGCTCTGGTACCGCAGTTGGTGTTCGGTCAGGAGAGCCGCCCCACTGACACATCGATGACCCACTGTTGCCACCTGCTGGCTGCTGGGAGGAGGTGCTCAGCTCAGGAAACGAGGGTTTGGCTAAGGGGTAGCCAGGCTCCTGTCAGATGCACCAAAATATAGGCACAGACTGAGGGTTTTCTCCAAGTAAGTGACCTGGGGAGGATCCACAGTTCTTCCTTTCACTAATCACACAAGAAGGCGGGCTTTTGTAAAAGCAGTACCCTCATTCATACATTATTTAATTAGTCAATTACAAGCACTTTTATCACTATAAACCAGGTAGCCTGAGAGGCACTGTGGTGACGGATTGCTATCCCACATTGCACCCTCAAATGACATAATCAGTGTGATCTTCTCCCCTATGCACTGAATTAAGCTTTACATTTATTCACTCCATCATGAATAATTATTAACTGAATGCCTACCTTTGGACGAACTCTGGGGCCGAACGCTGAGGACACAAGAGTGAGCAAAATCAGGCACTGTCTCTGCACTCACTGGTCGGCAATCTAGTGGGAGAAAGAGATATTAATCAGATCATCACATGAATAAATGTAACAGTACACAACTGTGATAGATACAGTAGAAAAATAAAGAGAGATAAGGGCAAGCCTGAATGACTTTGAGCAATTCTAAAACAGAGATTGAAGCAAGAGAGTTCCAGAAAAACATCTATTTCTGCTTTATTGACTATGCCAAAGCCTTTGACTGTGTGGATCACAATAAACTGTGGAAAATTCTGAAAGAGATGGGAATACCAGACCACCTGACCTGCCTCTTGAGAAACCTGTATGCAGGTCAGGAAGCAACAGTTAGAACTGGACATGGAACAACAGACTGGTTCCAAATAGGAAAAGGAGTATGTCAAGGCTGTATATTGTCACCCTGCTTATTTAACTTGTATGCAGAATACATCATGAGAAACGCTGGGCTGGAGGAAGCACAAGCTGGAATCAAGATTGCAGACAGAAATATCAATAACCTCAGATATGCAGATGACACCACCCTGATGGCAGAAAACAAAGAAGAACTAAAGAGCCTCTTGATGAAAGCGAAAGTAGAGAGTGAAAAGTTTGGCTTAAAGCTCAATATTCAGAAAACTAAGATCATGGCATCCAGTCCCATCACTTCATGGGAAATAGATGGGGAAACAGTGGAAACAGTGGCTGACTTTATTTTTCTGGGCTCCAAAATCACAGATGGTGATTGCAGCCATAAAATTAAAAGACGCTTACTCCTTGGAAGGAAAGTTATGACCAACCTAGACAGCCTATTAAAAAGCAGAGACATTACTTTGACAATGAAAGTCTGTCTAGTCAAGGCTATGGTTTTTCCAGTGGTCATGTATGGATGTGAGAGCTGGACTATAAAGAAAGCTGAGCGCCAAAGAATTGATGCTTTTGAACTGTGGTGTTGGAGAAGACTCTTGAGAGTCCCTTGGAGTGCAAGGAGATCCAATCAATCCATCCTAAAAGAGATCAATCCTGGGTGTTCATTGGAAGGTCTGATGTTGAAGCTGAAACTCCAAAACTTTGGCCACCTCATGCGAAGGGTTGACTCATTGGAAAAGACCCTGATGCTGGGTAGGATTGGGGGCTGGAGGAGAAGGGGACGACAGAGGATGAGATGGTTGGATGGCATCACCGATTCGATGGACATGGGTTTGGGTGGACTCTG
This sequence comes from Okapia johnstoni, assembly GCA_024291935.2. Taxonomy (NCBI): domain Eukaryota; kingdom Metazoa; phylum Chordata; class Mammalia; order Artiodactyla; family Giraffidae; genus Okapia; species Okapia johnstoni. The sequence continues at coordinate 128,957,026 of CM044308.1, read as the reverse complement.
GGAGTTGGTGATGGACAGGGAGGCCTGTCGTGCTGCAATTCATGGGGTCGCAAAGAGTCAGACACGACTGAGCGACTGAACTGAACTGAAAACAGAGATTTGGGCTATTTGATATGCATTAACACTACTTAAAGTCTTTTCATTCTTTCACCTAGTCTTCTACTGTGGGGAGCTTATCCTAGGGTAACAATCAGAAAATTGCCTGGTTTATAAGGATATCCACTGTATGGCTGTCTATAAAACCAAAAATATAAATAAAAAAATAAAGGAAATCATCCAAAAGTCCAGTGATAGGGGTTGTTTAAACAAATTATCATAAACACAAAAACAGAATATTCTACAGCCATTAAAAATGAAGATGTAGACACATTATTTGACTGGGAACCTATTTTTAATATACTCTAAGTTACAGAAAAGTATATATAGTAATCTAAAAATGTAAAAATGTAAAAACATTTTTACAGGTGTTTTCTTCCAGCTCCCAACTCCACAATCAATTCTTTTTCTTGTTACTGTTGGATCCTTATGATCATCACACTAATATGCTGTTATTTTCCCCATCCCCACAAAAGGGCACAAAATAAAAAACTTCTATTGATGACCTCTCTCACCAGCTATGACCTTACTTCTTCCTTATGCTTTGCAATAAAGCCCCTCTAATCCCTTCCTTTGACTGTGTGGATCACAATAAACTGTGGAAAATTCTGAAAGAGATGGGAATACCAGACCACCTGACCTGCCTCTTGAGAAACCTGTATGCAGGTCAGGAAGCAACAGTTAGAACTGGACATGGAGCAACAGACTGGTTCCAAATAGGAAAAGGAGTATGTCAAGGCTGTATATTGTCACCCTGCTTATTTAACTTGTATGCAGAATACATCATGAGAAACGCTGGGCTGGAGGAAGCACAAGCTGGAATCAAGATTGCAGACAGAAATATCAATAACCTCAGATATGCAGATGACACCACCCTGATGGCAGAAAACAAAGAAGAACTAAAGAGCCTCTTGATGAAAGCGAAAGTAGAGAGTGAAAAAGTTTGGCTTAAAGCTCAATATTCAGAAAACTAAGATCATGGCATCCAGTCCCATCACTTCATGGGAAATAGATGGGGAAACAGTGGAAACAGTGGCTGACTTTGTTTTTCTGGGCTCCAAAATCACAGATGGTGATTGCAGCCATAAAATTAAAAGACGCTTACTCCTTGGAAGGAAAGTTATGACCAACCTAGACAGCCTATTAAAAAGCAGAGACATTACTTTGACAACGAAAGTCTGTCTAGTCAAGGCTATGGTTTTTCCAGTGGTCATGTATGGATGTGAGAGCTGGACTATAAAGAAAGCTGAGCGCCAAAGAATTGATGCTTTTGAACTGTGGTGTTGGAGAAGACTCTTGAGAGTCCCTTGGACTGCAAGGAGATCCAACCAGTCCATCCTAAAGGAGATTAATCCTGGGTGTTCATTGGAAGGACTGATGTTGAAGGTGAAACTCCAATACTTTGGCCACCTAATGTGAAGGGCTGACTCATTTGAAAAGACTCTGATGCTGGGAAAGATTGAGGGCAGGAGAAAAAGGAGACAGAGGATGAGATGGTTGGATGGCATCACCGACTCAATGGACATGGGTTTGGGTAGGCTCCGGGAGTTGGTGATGGACAGGGAGACCTGGCATACTGCGGGTCATGGGGTTGCAAAGAGTCAGACGTGACTGAGTGACTGAACTGAACTGAACTGAATCCTTCCCTTCTTAAACCTACTCCAGTCAGGTTTTGTGCAAGTCAAGGTCACCAGTGGCTGCCATATTGCTAAGCCCCGTGTTCATTTCCATCTTCATGTCAAGGGCTCCAACAGTAGCATTTAACACAGTGGGTCACTCCCTCTTTCTCCAGAGCTGTTCGCCTGTCTTCCAGAACCTACACTCTCTTGGATCTCCTCCTGCCTCAGTGATTCCTTCTCAATTTTTGCTGCATCCTCCTCTTCCCAATCTTATTTTATATAATCTACAACATTATATGGGGTTTCCCAGGTGGTGTTAGAGGTAAAGAACCTGCCTGCCAATCCAGGAGACATAAGAGTTGCGGGTTTGATCCCTGGGTCAGGAAGATCCCCTAGAGAAGGAAATGGCAACCCACTCCAGTATTCATCCCTGGAGAATTCCATGGACAGATGAGCCTGGCAGGCTACAGACCATGGGGTCATACAGAGTCAGGCACGACTGAGGTGACTTAGCATGCACAACATTGTATGTTTCAAGTGTACAACATAGTGATTCACAATTTTGAAAACTTATACTTCATGTATAGTTATTATAAAATATTGGCTATATCTTTTGCCGTACAATAGATCCTTGTAGCTTATTTATTTTATACACAGTAGATTGTACTTCTCAATTCCCTACCCTTATCTTGCTCCTCCCCCCTTCCCTCTCTCCACTGGTAACCACTAGTTTATTCTTTGTATCTGTGAGTCTGCTCTTTGTCATATTTACTAGTTTGTTGTATTTTTTAGATTCCACATATAAGTGATATCATACAGTATCTGTCTTCTGTCTGACTTATTTCACTAAGCACAATACCCTCCAAGTTCATCCATGTTGTTGCACATGGCAAATTTCCTTCCTTTTCATGGCTGAGTAGTATTTCAGTGTGTGTGTGTGTGTGTGTGTGTGTCACATCTTCTTTATCCGTTCATCTGTTGGTGGACACTGTGGTTGTTTTCACATCTTCGCTGCTGTAATTAACGCTGCTATGAGCATTGGGGTGCAGGTATCTTTTCAAATTAGTGTTTTTTCCTTTCCTTTGGAAAATATACTTAGATGAGTAGAATTGTGGTCTTGACATTAGTTCCCTTCTCTGCCTATGCTCATTCCTTTGATCTTACTCAGTTGTGATTTTAAGCACCTCAAACTAACAGAACTCATGATTTTCCTCCCTTTTAACCTGCTCCATCCACAGCCTTCCTTAAATCACTTGTTGGCACCTAAAGCCTTCCTAATGCTCAAGCCAAAACCCTGCAAATCATCTTTAATCATCATCCTGTCTTGTCTTTTGCATCCGGGTCCAATCCTCAGGAAATCCTGTTAGCCCTAGCATCAAAATATAGTTCCCAAATCCAGCCATTTTTCATCTGCCTGCCTGTATCCGCTCGGTCTCATCCACCACCGTCTACTGCTTGAATTGTTGTGTAGCTCCTAAATTGTCTCCCCTGCAGCTCCTGTCACCATAGGAGCCAGAATTGCCCTTTTACAACATGTGTCAGATCATGTCTCTCCTGCTCAAAATCCTGCTGGGGCTCCATATCTCATACAGAATAAAAGTCTACAGGCGGTGCTGTGTCCCCTTGACTCCTAGGCTACACCTTGACCTCATCCTCTAGCCGGCTCTCCATCACTCACTCTGCTCCAGCCTGGCTGTTTTCTTTGCTCATCTTCAGCACACCAGACCCATTCTCCTTGGGGACCTCTACTGCTGATCATTCTGCCCAGAATGCTCATCCCACAGTTATCTGTGCCTCCTTCAAGCCTTTGCTCAAATGCTTCATCCTCACTGACCCTCCGACCTACCACACTTACAGTTGCAATCCCCTCTCCAGCTGTCCTGACCCCCCCAAACCCTGTTCTATTTTTTCCTTTTCCCATAACATTTTCACCAATTGTGATACTAAATAACCCACTTACTATCTCTCTCTATATATTTTTATTGACAATTTCCACCAACTAGAATGCATTTTTCCTGAGGAACAGAAATCTTTACTGTATTTACTGATGTATTCCAAATGCCTAGCACATAGCAATGCCCAGTGACAAATTTTTTAATAAATGAATACATAGAATCCTTTCACAGTATATATGCGTATCAAATCATCACATTATATACTTCAGATATCTTAAAATTTTATTATATCTCAGTAGGACTGCAAAAAAGATTAATCTTCTCCTGAAAATAGCATTTCCCTAGCAGTGGTTAATCCATAAAAACCTAAAAATTATGGGCAGTCTTTTGACTTCAAGTAACATAAAACAGGGTTTGGGGATAGTGAAAATAAATACACAAATACAGAAATATATACATAAATGCATGGAAGGAGACTGAATGCATATAAAATAACCCATTAACCATAGGTTTTCTGGTAGAAGATTAATAGGTAAGTATTTTTCTTTTTGTTCATCTCTTTTCTAATTTTTCCATAATAAAGTTGAATTACTTGACTAATAAACTTTCCACTGAAAAAAATAGGTTTACTCTTGAGGATGACAGCAGTTTTAATAATTTTTTAGTCTACAGTTCCAGTGGCTCACCTATAAAAGAGAATAGGTAAGATGCTGGAAATGTGGGGAAGGCACCCACTCACACCATTCTGAAGACATGGTGATGATCCCCTGACCAGACGGGGCGAGAAATTCTGTCTTGATTTGAGTTTCTCCAGAAGCAGACCCTGCAAGTGGTTGATCAGAGAAGTGGCAGGGTGGGGAGAGTGAGACAGAAGAGAAAAGCAAGCCAATAAAGGCAGGGTTGTCAGGCCACTCCCAGCACGGGCCGAACACTGCATCCCATGGATGTACTCAAGGTGCAGAGCATGCCCAGTTACCCCATCAGAGAGGAGAATTTATCCTCCGACAGCTGTCGAGGGCTCCTTCTAAGGGCATTAACTCCCTGGAATTTCCAACACACCCTCTGTGTTCCCAGAGCCAGAAAAAAAGAAAAAACCTCAGGCAGAGGGTTGCGGGTGTGGGAAGTCAGTAGATTGCTCCAAGTGGAGAGGAAGGCCAAGGGGATGTGGCTGAGCACTGAGAGGGCCTGCAGTGACTCCGTGGTTAGTCTCTGATTTCGCTCTCTGGGCGGAGCTTCCCTATCCGTTGCCCTCCGTGGCTCCTGGATGTGGCCCCTGCCGATTTTACCTGGTCCGTTACCTCCAAGGCCACCTGTGAGGTGAGCAGTGCGGAGACTGCCCTCTTGCGGAGACTGAGGAGGTTGCAGCCCATTTTTGGCCAGTGCGTCTTTGGGCACCCAAGGAAGGACTCATTCAAGGCTTGGGCAACCAAAATTTTTGTATTTTGAATTCAAGAACTCTTTGGCCGTAGAATTCCTTCAAATACTTACTAAGCTGAAATTTTCTTTTGCAGTCATTTTTACATGTATCCATACCTGAGGTTCTCTCCCAGACACAATTCTCAAGCCCAATTTACTTCTTTGCATCCTAACCCCTAGGCTTCTCTCCAGCTTAGTGGAAACCACCTTGAAGCCCCTCTGGGAAAGAAATGAGTCTGAGCATGAAGAGCACAGCCATAAAGTGTTTTTGCTACAGTGATGAGACTGTCGAGAAATCCTAATGGGCTTTTGTTTTGCTCAAAGCCTTTTTTCCACGTTATCGCTTATTCTTAGGGCTCAAAGCAGAAGGCTCCAGATTCCTGGACTCATTCTAATCCCCTTCATTTCTATTCTTGAACAAGCCAATTACTGTCTGAGCCAACAAGAACTGGGAATTCCCTGGTGGTCCAGCAGCTAGGGTCCCTATAGTCAAAGCTATGGTTTTTCCAATAGTCATGTACGAAAGTGAGAGCTGGACAATAAAAAAGGCTGAGGACCAAAGAATTGATGCCTTCAAACTGTGGTGCTGGAGAAGACTCTTGAGCGTCCCTTGGACTGCAAGGAGATCAAATCAGTCAATCCTAAAGGACATCAGCCCTAAATATTCATTGGAAGGACTGAAGCCAAAGCTCCAATACCTTGGCAGCCTGATTCAAAGATCCAATTCATTGGAAAAGACTGATGCTGGGAAAGATTGAGGGCAAGAGTAGAAGGGGGCAGCAGAGGGTGAGATGGTTGGACGGCATCACTGACTCAGTGAACATGAGTTTGAGCAAACTCAGGGAGAGAGTGAAGGACAGGGAAGCCTGGCGTGCTGTAGTTCATGGGGTCACAAAGGGTCGGATATGACTGAGTGACTGAACCAACACCACCACCACCAGTGGTTAGGACTCTGCATTTCCACAGCAGGGGGCAGAGGTTTCATCCCTGGTCAGGGAACTGAGATCCCACAGGCTGTGCGGCTTGGTAAAAAACAAACAAACAAACAAAACCCACTAACTTTGCATTTTCCAACTTATCTAAAGCCGCTGGCTTGTCACATTCTTTGCTCATGAAGTAATCAAAGACAAAAGTTTTATTAAGTAAGTTGCCATTATCTTCATCTTTTCTGCCTCCAATACCAATTTTCTTGCCTTCCTCCACTGTGCTACATATTTTAGGATCCCCAATGCAAGGGAGTAAAATTTATATTAATAATGATAAAACCATCTGCTGTACAAATTTCAACAGACTTAACACTGTAAAAATATTGTTCCCATTCAGGAAATAGAGCTGGGTGGTGACCAGGCCAATGTGCCGCCCTCCTCTCTGGAGACATTCAAGGATGCAAGATATCAAAGCCCCTTTCAACATGTGGGTTTCCAAGGTCACCCTAAGAGTCACGTCCATTCCAGGTCCTTTCCAGCCAGTCAGGGACTAGAAGGGCATGGGTGAGCTCCAGTGGGAGGACAGTGAGTCTCATAAAATTTCCCCTCCCATTTCATTTTCTAGAACTCAGTCCCACGGCTTCATCTAGATGTAAGGGGCATGGTGGAAAGACGTATTCCTGGCTTTGTAGTCACAGTGCTATGCTATGGAAAGGAGGGAACCAATCTTTTTGGTGGACAGTTAGTGCATCCCCCACAATTTAAAACAGGCCCCAAGCTCTCTCCACTACACTTCCAACTCTTTCCCTAATTATTTCTTTGGACTTAGTGGAATAGGGGAATTGGCCAGGAGGCTGTTCTTGATCTTAAGGTGAAGGACCTTGTTCATCTGATTCAATTTGAGAAGGAAGCAAGGAAAGAATAGTCAGGATGTCTTTAAATAACTGCTCCCTTTTCTATTTTGGTAAAAAAAAAAAAAAAAAAAAAAGTCCTTCTCAGACTGAGCAATTACTAATGGCAGGTTTTTGAGGTTTTTTTTAAACAAATAAATTGAAAACCTGAACCACTCTGCTCCTTGCTTCCCTGAGTGAGAGTAGGCAAAGGAATGATGGCAGGAAGTAGGAGCCTGGAACAGCACTTATGCAGTGGGGCACTTTTCCCTTTAATTACTTTTCACTTGAATAACAGGCCATAGGCTGTTTGCCATCACTAATGGCACACTGCGGAATAGGCATTGCCTGCTACAGAGACGGGTTGGAACAGGCACTCTGGGGGCCATTGTAAAATCAATTTTATGGAAGAAGTCACCATTGTTTAAAACCAAACCAAATCAAACATGGAATTCTCTCCAGCAACCGATTCAGTATGAACCAAACTCTTCTCAGATTCATTCAGTCATGAAAGTCCCTGGCACTCTCAGCCTAGAAGGAACAACAGCAAGAAAATTTTCCTTTTTTTGTAGAATGTGGACTTTTGTGATTTAGGATAGTCTTACACACACAGCTGACTATCTACTCAGACCAAATCGTCCTGATCAGATCAATCCACATGGATGAGATTCTGATTTGTACAAAAGGGAGGGGGTTGCTCATCATGCAAAATAATTTATTCAATAGGGAAACATTTTTTTTTCATTAAGACCAGACTCATGGTGCATTTAAAACACAGTGCAGTACACACTCAACTTGTCAAAGATCCAGCAGTTGTGTAAAACGTACACCCTGTAATAACGTTAACGACCTCAGCCCTGGGATCTTGAACTCTGGGAAGCCCAGCTGTCACTGCCACTAACAGGTGGTGTAAAACCATAGCTCAGCTCAGCCGACTCACTTTCCAAACCCTCCAGCAGCCGAGTGTCCATCCAGAGAGTGCCAGCGAGCAGCACAGGCCACCACTCCACCACCAGCCCATGGAGCCCCGGCCACTCCTCCTGCTCCTCGGACTCTGCTCAGGTAAGTGAGGGGCTGGGGGCCCTCCTTTGAGGCTGAGGCACTAGGAGCCCCCAAACCAGAGTCTTGCTTCTTTGATGAGAATACAGAATGGCAGGGTCTCACCAGTCCCAGGCTCTTCTGTCAGTTTCTCACTGACGTTGGCTTGATTGTGTTTGCAGATAAAGAGTTTTTGTTTGGGTTATCCAATTAAAATAGGAGCTTCCTGATCAGAAGCTACAAAGTAAACCTACCATTCTCTCCCTCCATCAATGTCTGCATCTGAGTCACCTGGATGATGGGACTCAGCACCTCTTCTACCATCCCAAAGTCACTATCATATTTGAGCAACTATAGGGACTTAGCAGGGTGACTTATGATCACAAGTAATACAGTTAACTAGTCCTTTTATGGCTCTAGGAGAATTCTGAAAATGAAGAGGATTGATTGACAGCTCCATGTGCTGGAGGGAGAAACCTATTCATAACCACAACTAAACTCTCCATGAGAGAGGAACTATTTTGTAATCTTTTAAACTCCTGAAGTTAAAAAAAATTCATATGAATGCATTCCTTTTTTTTTAAATGACATTACTCTATGTGGGTTTGGGTTTGAATTGAACCCATAAAAATCTTGCACAGCCCTTGACCTGCATTCAACTCTGGAATGTGTCACAACACAGCCACTGAAACGCTATCCTGAATCCCAAACTTCCGGTCGAGGGAAATAGATGTTGGCTGATTGTTTCATATAAAAGTTTACTGGTGACATCATCCCAACTCAGAAACAAGGCGACTGACATTCTGTGATTTCCCTTCTCCAATATTGCTCTGACAAACACAGGTCTTCTGGGCAAAAGAGGTGAAGAATTTTATTATTAGTGTTTTTCAATAGCAGAGTGGAAGGAAATAGCCTAAAACTCTGGTAAATTATATCCTGTGGGATTTGGATTCAATCCAACCAAAGCTGGCCTGGTGGTGATGGTGGTGGTGAGGTGTGTGTGTGTGTGTTTGCAAACACCACACTCAATGGAAATTCTTAAATGATATATTTACACTTAAAAATCTTTAAGAGATCTCTTAGGACACCAAAAACCTCCAGAAATTCATGTTGAACTATTTTTTAAAAAGTATGTGATATGTATGTAGATCAAACCTAGAGTTTGCTGATGTCAGTTCACATGGATGATTCACGGAAATTTAGGGCAAGGTGAGGCAATCCAACATCTCCTTTTTTATTATAGGGAAACTAAAGCTAAGAGACATAAACTGACCATCCCAAACTGACTTTGGGACCATCCCAAAGTCCCTTGATGTATAAACTTTGGAATGTGATCAGACTCCGTTTTTTATGTGCACAGTCAGAAAACATAGCCTGAAATTGGAAAGATAGCAAGAGACACAGCACCAGTCAAGATAAGAATTACCCAGGGTGACTGTTTTTGTTTAGTTGCTCAGTCATGTCCAACTCTTTGTGACCCCCTGGACTGTAGCCTACCAGGCTCCCCTGTCCATGGGATTTCCCAGGTAAGAATACTTGAGTGGGTTGCCATTTCCTTCTCCATGGGATCTTCCTAACTGAGGGATCAAACCTGTGTCTGCTGCTTTGCAGGTGGATTCTTTACCACTGAGCCACCTTGGAAGAACAGGACAGAATTCCTTTTGCCCAACCCAGCAAGCTGTCGCCCAAATAAAAATACAGATTGGACCAGTATAATACAAAAGAACACTTTGAAATTGTGGCTGGTTCCCCTACTTTGATTCAATCCCTTGGGGGCAAAATTCTCATTTATATCAGTGACACTTTTTCCGGTATTAGCTTAACACATAATGATCTCTGTTCTATTTATATAGCACTTTCATTACAACCTTTCCTCTCTCCCAGCTCAGGAATCTCAAGCACTTCATTGCCACCTTCCTTATGGCATATTGCTTTCCAACTTGTTCACGGTTATTTACGTAAATGACAAATGTCGATGTCCATGAGAGCAGGAAGACAGGATCTGTGTCAGATTCATGTCTGAAAACCTCAAAGCTCTTCAAACAATGCTCTGCCTGCAACAAATGTTGGACAAATATATGAGTGGATTAGTGTTGCCACTATCTGAATAAGAATGACCAACATGATTTTGCTGAAAAAGGAAACTTTGATATTTATGTGTTTATCTGTGTGTTTGTCGATTTATATCTGCCTTCCAAAGAAAGTATTTACTGTGATTTATTGAATCTGTGAAGAAATTGTCCAATTCTCCAGACCACACTGGAATTGGGAACAAAAGCCAGAATTCTGAGTTCAAGTCCTTTAAGTTTATGTGATAAAACTTTGAGTGATACTCTGCCCTGCTTTGAGAAGGAAAAAAGAACAGAATATCAGTGAATGTCTAAGAAAGGTCTAAGAAGGTCTAAGAAATGGAGACCTCCTCAGGAATGCCTTAGAAACTCATGGCGGAAGGCACAGGGACTGTTGTCCTTGGCAAGGGCACAAAGGAGGGAGTGGTATCCCTGGAATGCCATCCGTGCCTGGCTCCCCAGTCCTCCCTTCTCCCTAGTTGACCTTAGGGTCTGCCTGCGTATTTTCCTGCCATATAATGCTGATCATCTGCTCTCTCTGCCCTTTCTAGTATGTTCTTCCTGTCAAACTGGAATAAAGTGTCACTTAAAAATAAGCAGCCCAAGATAACATCAAAGCAATAACCTGAAACCCAGTGGCCAAGGCTCGAAGTGATCCATGCCAGCACCCCCCTGCCCCCACTGCAGGCTGGATGGGGCCGGGGATAGACAAAGCATAGAAGACAGAGGATTTCTGTGTCCCAAGGGGCCACCGCAAAAACGCCATCTTTGGACAATATGCAGCTCTAAGGGGTCTCCAATGCCAGTGGTCTGGGGGAGATGCCATGTGAAAGCTCTTCATGAACCCTTTGGGTTCAGACATTTTGAGAAACTAGAAATGAAACGGTAGGCTAGCTGGGAGTTCAACAGACAGAGTCCAGGAAGGTCATGATGAAGATATTTTAGCAATGCTGAAAGCTTCAAAAGGTTGAATTGACACCATACGCTTGCCTTTAGGGAAGTGGTGAAGTATACAGGTCCTTGTGTCTGACTGTCTCCACTTAGAATCCCACTGGTAGCTAGCTGGGAGCCATGCACATGTGCCTCTGCTGTTTCGACCTCAGTTTTCCCATCTGTAAAGTAGGAGTAAAGGCTGACCTCATAGAATTTTATAAGGATTCAATAACGTAACACAAATCTAGGACCTCTAATGAAGCTCGATAGGCTAATTAGAACATACTTTGGGGAGGATGAAAACGTTTCAGCTCATTATACAGCATTAGTCATTTCAAGTTGATCTAAAGTTCTGGTTGAGAAATAGTGGTTGAGAGCATAGACTCTGGGTGTGAATCCTGGCTCCACCACTGATGAAATCTGGGCCTCAATTTCCCCATCTGTAAATTGAGGAAGATGACAGTATATACTATCATTGTTATGAGGGTTGAAAATTTTAGTTCATATAAAGCATGTACAGGAGTATCTGACACAAAACAAGTTGGACATGTGATTATTTTTGTTGATCAATAGAAACAGAAAAGGGGACTACTTTTTACTTAATAATTGTTTTGTTGACAAACCCAAACTCAGGATCCAAGCAGAAAAATAATAAAAAATAATAATAACCTGCCTTAGAGGTGATTGGTTAATATGAACACAATGCGGGGAAAAAAGGGAAAGTGTCTCATTCATTTCATTTTAAAAGTTGTCTTGGCCCAGGGAAAAGGTGTGGTTTCAGCAATAACCTGCGGAAAGGGGAGATCTGGTTACATGAATCCGGGCAGATGGATTGTGTGTCTACTTCCTCTCCCAGCCCTGAACAGGCAAGTCCCAAACCACCAGGGCTTGAGTTACAGGGATCCTTCATAAGGCGCTTGGAATTTGGAACACATTTTCTCATAGGAATAACAGCACATGTAGTTGTACAATTTCTAGGACAGCCCACAGCACGCTCATAATATTAAACGTAAGTTCAGGAGCACAGCACAGAGTGATGGCTCTAACCTGGGCTCTGCCCTAGCCGTGTGATCACAGACAAGTCAGTCCACGACTTGGAACCTCAGGTGAGAATGTCTCTCTGCCTGCTCACCAGCGAAGACCGTGTCACGCTGGACACCTAAAGGCTGTGGGCTCTGAGAATACCACATGATATTGCCCTTCATCCTGAAGGAAAATGTAGTCAAGATTCCTTGGAATTAAATATGCTCCAAATAGGGCACCCAAATCCAGGTCAACAGAATATGTGATTTTTTCTCTCTTAGCAACTTAATTGGGACATAGATGATATATATTTTTTTATTTTTAAAATTATGGTAAAAATACATAAATATGTATGTAAAGTTTACCATGGTAAAATAGACATTACATAAAATTACCATTTTAAAGTACACAATCCAGTAGCATTAGGTATATTCACAATGTCAGGCAACCATCACCACTATCTAATTCCATAACTCTTTGATCGCCCAGAAGGACATCCTGGGCCCATCAGCAGTTACTCCCCTTTCCCTGTCACTACAGTCCCTGGTAACTGCTAAATCGACTCTGTTCTATGGATTTACATATTCTGGATATTTCATATAAACATAATCACACAATACATGTCCTGTTGTGTCTGACTTATTTCACTCAGCATAATGTTTTCAAGGATCATTCATGTTATAGCATGTACCAGAACTTCATTCCTTTTCATGGATGAATAACATTCTGACGTACGGATATACCACAATTTGTTTAGTCATTTATCTGTTGATGGACATTTGCGTTATTTTCACCATATAGCTGTTAAAATATTGCTGCTATGAACATTCACGTACACATTTTTGTTTGCTTTTTTGCTTGTTTTTTTTTTTAATTGAAGCATAGTTGATTTATTATATTGTGTTAGTTTCAGGTATACAGCGCAGCAATTCAGATAGATATATATATTCACGTTAGTGTGCGTGGAGTGTGGGAGTAGACTCTGACAGTGAGTGTGTCCTTTGCCATCTCAGCTGGCCTCGTCCTGGGCTCCAAACATGAGACCCGTCTAGTGGCAAAGCTCTTTGAAGGCTACAACAGCGTGGTGCGGCCCGTGGAAGACCACCGCCAGATTGTGGAGGTCACAGTGGGCCTGCAGCTGATACAGCTCATCAACGTGGTGAGACAAGAGAGTTCCCAGTGCCCCACAGAACCCACACCACCCAGTCCGGAGCATCCTTTCCAGCTCCCCACCTGTCCCCCTAAAGATGGGCCTTATCTTTTTTTTTCAGGATGAAGTAAATCAGATCGTGACAACCAATGTTCGTCTGAAACAGGTAACACAGCTAGATAAGTGTGTTCACACTGTTCTTATTCACTCTGAAATTTAACATGGGCCCAGAGGAAATCAATTTGGGTAACAGGGATATGTACCAAAATGTTGAAAGCACATACTTTGGGGCAGTGGAATCATGTTTTGTGTTCATTACTATCATTATTTTTACTTTGTGCTTTTACTGTGTGTATTAGTTTGTTAGGTCTGCTGGAACAAAGTCATAACCTAGACAACTTAAACAATAGAAACTTACTGTCTCACAGCCCGACATTAAAGTGTTGGTAGAACTGGTTCCTTCTAAAGGTCATGAGGCAGAACCTGCTCCAGGCCTCTCTCCTTTGCTTAGAATTGGCTGTCTTCACATTCACATGACTTTCTTTCTGAATATACATCTTCTTCAATGTCCCCTTCTTATACGGACACCAGTCATATTGGATTAGGGCCCACCTTAATGACCTCGCTTTAACTTAATTACCTCTATAAACACCCTATCACCAAATGAGGTCGCATTCTGAGGTACAGGAGATTAGAATTTTGTATTAATTTGGGGGAGACAGTTCAACATTGTGTTATCCAAATATACTGCATTGGGCATATGTAACTTTTATAATGCAGAAAAAATACAGCACTTTTCAAAAAGTGAGGGTGCCTACTTGAGGAAAATGTTCACAATAGGGTCATTTACTTTGCTAAGGTGGGCAGTGTACTTGGTGGCATGGCTTGGGGCTACCTTTGTTTTCTCATCTGTTAACTGGGGTCAATAATCATTCCTTCCTCATGAGAACATTGTGAGGACTAAATGATGAATATGGGTTGAAATGCTTATAACTGTGCCAGCATGTACTCAGTGCTCTGTATTTGCTTTTACTTCTTACTAAAGTGAAAGCTAAACTCTGAATCAAACCGTTCTTACTGGAGCACAATTTCTGTCCATACCTGAATTACCATGCCCATCAAAGCTCTTGATAACCCCAGATTTTTTCATTGTTTTTAATTTTTTTCATTGACTAAAAATGTCTTCATTTCTAGCAATGGGTGGATTACAACTTAAAATGGAATCCAGATGACTATGGTGGCGTGAAAAAAATTCACATTCCCTCGGAAAAGATCTGGCGCCCAGACTTCGTTCTTTATAACAAGTGAGCAAATCAGCCAGGATAAGAAGGCAGATATTTGATGGGGGCGGGGGGAGGCCAAGTGCCCTAATGGAAGGGCTGCCACTCTTGGTAGGCGTTTCACCTCTGTTCACATTAAATAACCCTTAAAAACCAAGAGCCAAGTTGACATGCTAGGGGTGCCATATGGTGTCTCATGTTATGAATAGAAATAATTATCAGAGCCAAATTGAATCAGGGCTGTGGGGTGGGGGACATTTAATCCCTGAGAACTCCTGAAGGGTATGTGGCAACTATCCAAGGAACCCAAACGTCCTATAATTGAGTTCCTTGGAATTAAATGTCCTTCCGACCAATAGGTCTGAACCTCCCGGGGTTGTTATTCATCACCTCCTCATGGCATCCCAGGACACCGCGTGCTGCTGATGGCCTGGGATGCCTGTGTAGCCCATCCGCTGGGCTCTGTGACAGACTGCACGTTGTGAAATTATAATGTGATTCAAGACACTCTGCTCTAATGACATGTTCATTATCATACGCCCTTCATTTGTCAGGGAATGTTCATTGCAAACAGCATCCTTCCAGGCAGCAGCATTTGACACTGGCCTAGAGGATCTGTGGCCTGACAGTCTGCAGCATGCGTCTGGGGCGAGCAGGCTGTGCATACTAGCAGACTCTCCAGGGAAGATGGCCAGGGCTAGTTAGCGGACATGATACCCTTTAAGGTGACCCTCCCCAACTTTTATATTTTATTGTATATTTTCCAATCAGACCTGGGATTCAAGCTTGAGCCAAAGTATCGCATTATTTTGTGTAAACTTTGGGACAGGTGTGCTGATAAGGAAGAAGTGTCTATCTCTCAGGGTTAAGTTTATCTTTCACTTAGAATCTAAGGGAAGCAATTAAAACCCTCTGGTCCTTTAGATCAGCTCAGTCAGAAACACTCTCACAGGAAAGAGAATCATGTTTCACCTGCTTGGAAGGAGAAACATAGACCATCCTTCACCTCAGCTCTGTTGGGAGGGTCTAAAGCTGCATAGTTTTCTGGATAGAGCCTCTTCTCAGTCCCAAGGAAAAATCAATAGGAAGAAAATTTCTTGATTTATAAAGTGAGGCATGACATATCCCATATGTCCCTGGGGCTCCAGGCAGACCCCACCCACTTTTAAGCCCCTAATTACACTATCCTGCTCTCTGCCAAGGCCCTAGGGGACAGGCCATTTGGGGGATGAATAGACCTGCAGGGAGAGTTTCTTATTTTTTAGTATCCACCACGCTGCTTTTTCAAGTGAGAAATTATTGCCAACATTTGAAAGTCAGAAAATACACCAAAACCTGAATTTTTAGCCCCTCTGCATGCATGCTCAGCCTCTTCAGTCTTATCTGACTCTTTGTGACCCCATGGACTGTAGCCCGCCAGGCTCCTCTGTCCATGGAATTCTCCAGGCAAGAATACTGGAGTGGGTTGCCATTTCCTTCTGCAGGGGATCTTCCCAACTCAGACCAAACCTGCATCTATCACGTTTCCTACATTGGCAGGCAGGTTCTTTACCACTACTGCCACCTTGGAAGCCCTTTAGCCTCTCTGGAAAATTCCAACATTCAAAAATATGAAAACTTTGGATTAAAAATCTAGACTTCCAGCTTCCGAGGCAGCATCAAATATCAGGCAACGTGGAGCCTTCACTCCCATGCAGACATACTTCCTTACTGGGATGAGGGGCTCTTCCTTCGTGAGGCTCACCTCTCCCTCCTTCCTTGCTTGCCTGGCCTAGAGTCATCTGAGTTTGTGACCCTACTCCACTGAAGTCTAAATAGTTCTTTCAAAGGTAACAGAACCCTCTTTAACCTGCTTATCACAGTAATGAGCCACTAGCCATATTTTTATTTAAAATTCCTGGATTTTCCCAATTAACTTTTTTTTTAAGTTTTTTTTTTTAATGTTTTTTAAAATTAATTATTCTGCTCTTTGTTGCTGTGAGGGCTGTTTCTCTAGTTGAGGAAAGTAGGAGCTACTCTTTAGTTCTGGTGCACGGGCTTCTCATTGCAGTGGCCTCTCTTGTTGCAGAGCCCAGGCTCTAGGGTGCAGGGGATTCAGTAGTTACGGCTCATGGGCTTTAGAGCACAAGCTCAGTAGTTGTGGCACACAGACTTAGTTATTGTGGGATCTTTCCAGATCAGAAATCAAAAATGGGTCTCCTGAATTGGCAGGTGGATTCTTTACCACTGAGCCACCAGAGGAGTGCCCCAAATTAACTTTTAAAGTATATCAGAGAGGGCATAGATGGAGACTGGGGTTTCCCTGATGGCTCAGACAGTAAAGAATCTGCCTGCAATGCAGGAGACCTGGGTTCGATCCCTGGGTTGGGAAGATCCCCTGGAGAAGGGAATGGCTACCCACTCCAGTATTCCTGCCTGGAGAATCCCATAGACAGAGGAGCCTATAGGGCTACAGTCCATGGGGTCGCAAAGACTTGGAAATGACTGAGCAACTTACACTTTCGCTTTTCACTTTTTCAACATTACAAACACTACTGAGGACTGAGAAGAAAAAAAATCTGGGATGCAGTGGATCTCTGTTACCAGTTAGTTCTTTAAAACTATAGATTCTCAGATTCATCCCTAGATATCCTGATTCAATGCTTAGACGGTGCTCAGGAATCTATATTTAATTTTTTTTAAATTGAAGTATAGTTAATGTGTTAGTTTCTAGTGTACAGCATAGTGATTTGGATTTTTTGCAGATTAATTCCATTATGGATTATTACAAGATATTGGGTATAGTTCCCTGTATTACACAGTAAATCTTTGTTGTTTATCTATTTTAAGTATAGTAGTTTGTATCTGTTAACCCCATACTCCTAATTTATCCCTCCCCACCCCCCTCCCCTTTGTTGATCATAAGTTTGCTTTCTATACCTGTGAGTCTGTTTTGTATATAGATTCACTTGTATTATTTTATAGGTTCAGGAATCTATATTTTAAACAAGCACCCCAGTGATCCTTCTTAGCAGGCAAATTTGGAGAACACTGCCATGGATAAAACGCAATGCCACTCAAAAGAAAGCTTCTATAATTAGCACCTGAATAATTAACAGCTGTCTCCTGTTAACATCCCCAAGCAGAACTGAAGGTTCATCTGTCACTTGGAGCCCTGTTCTTCTTTTATCCCAATTGTAGTGCAGATGGTGACTTTGCCATTGTCAAGTTCACCAAAGTGCTCCTGGACTACACTGGCCACATCACGTGGACACCTCCCGCCATCTTTAAAAGCTACTGCGAGATCATCGTTACCCACTTTCCCTTTGACGAACAGAACTGCAGCATGAAGCTGGGCACCTGGACCTATGATGGCTCCGTGGTGGCCATCAACCCGGTATGTGGTGACCCCTTGGGAGGAGTTTGGATGCAGGAAAAGCAAGACTTAGGTCTCCAACTCTGCCCCCCCATTATCACTGGCTCGCTGCATCCGTTAGCTCTTTGGGGATCATCTGGTTTCATGCTTTTGCTTGGGCAAACTCTTGACATGCTGTATAAGAAACCATCTGGGGCTTACATAATTTCCTATGCCCAGGCTCAGGCCCAAGAATTCTGACTGAATCGGCCTAGGGTGGAGCTAGGGCATCAACAGGTTTTAAAGCTCCCAGATGACTTGAATGTATAGTCAACATTGAAAAAAATCCCAATAGTCCCAACCCACTTATTTTTTAAAGATTTTTTTGGATGTGGACCATTTTCAAAGTCCTTATTGAATTTGTTACAATATCACCTCTGTACTGTTTTGGCTCCCTGGCAGAGCAGCATGTGGGACTCCAGCTCCCCAACCAGGAATCAACCCCACACCCCCTGCACTGGAAGGTGAAGTCCCATCTGCTGAACCACCAGGAAAGTCCCCAACCCCCTTCTTTTATAGGAAAGGAACATACACAAGATTCCCTCCTAGATATGTGACAGCACTGGAATCTGTCGCTTTGTCACAGCTGATTAGGAAACCCTGCCCCTCCTCATGGTGACAAGGATGGGATTTCAAAGTTTCATTCCGTCTTCTCAGGAAAGTGACCAGCCAGACCTGAGCAACTTCATGGAGAGTGGAGAATGGGTGATCAAGGAATCCCGGGGCTGGAAGCACTGGGTGTTCTACGCCTGCTGCCCCTCCACCCCCTACCTGGACATCACCTACCACTTTGTCATGCAGCGCCTGCCCCTCTACTTCATTGTCAACGTCATCATCCCCTGCCTGCTCTTCTCCTTCTTAACCGGCCTGGTGTTCTACCTGCCCACAGACTCAGGTGGGTGTGGTTGCCATGGTGGCGGCTGCTGATGCTGAAAGATCTCATGCTGCTATTTTAGGGGAAGTCAGAAATAACCATGGCTATAAACAAATACAGGCAGACAGACCCAAAGCACCAGCCCTGAAGGATGCATACACTGAGTGGCCATGTGGGTGAAGGCCACTGGGGCAGACAACAGGGCAGGCAGAGAACTGAATGTGACCCTGAAGATGCACACACACTGCCCTGGTTAAGTGAATAACCACCAGCACCTATTTGTTGAATACTTGCTGTGTGCCCTGAAACATGTTGGGCAAGGCATGGATCACAGACACTCTCAGGGTCCCTTCCCCCATGAAGTCACTTGCTTTCTATGACTAACCCATGCCTTGCCTCTTTTGTCTACTGCTTGCCGCTTGGAAATAGCTTTTGTGTATCTCTTCTCCAGATGGCAGTATCTTTACACATAAGACCATACTTCCCAACTGGCAATTCTTTCTCTTGTATCAGCCTGGGCCTCCTACTGAGTAATCACATCTGTGACATAATTTCACCAGACACCAACAATCTAGAGAAAAGGGGGAAAGGAAACACACATGTCTGCCAGCAAGTCACTGCTCTCAAACAATGCAAGGCAGACAAGTAGGAAAAAAAGAAAGATAGTAAGATAGTCCTCAAACTTATGCCAGAAAACAATTGTATCAAAATGCCACAGGAAAACCCCCACAAAAGTCTAAATGCAACTTCCCAATAAGGAAAAAAAAAAAAGCTTACACATTAACTCACTCAACATATACCTTTTAAACAACTGTTGCAAGACAGGGATAAGATAAAGAATAAGGCAGAATTTGCCCCACAGAATGTATGTTCTAGGGGATTGTACTTGTTCTTAAACAAATGATCACAAATATTTTTTAAACTTTCTAATCAAAAGAAGTTTCTCAAAGTGAAGAGAGAAAACACGAGGCGGAACACTATGGAAACTAAACAGAGTTTCTATCAATATTAGATGATTTATGCTAGAAAAGCATTTAGAACAGTGAGACAGTTTGATGTTAGCTGCTATTATCACTAATTGAGAAACTTGATGTACTTTGATCCGTATCTTACATTTATAATTCTGAAGATTATACTTTTTTTACTTTTTTACTTTTTTACTTTTTTTATACTTTTTAAGATTTTTTACTTTTGAAGATTTTCCTATCCACCAGAAATTGACAACTTCTTGTTTGCCTCCACTCTGGATCCTGTGTATATCACTAAACATCTGAAAGCATCCGGAATAGGCAAAGTTCCACACGGGAAAGCAGGGCCACATAAGGGCTTCCCAGGACACACACAGCAAGACCAGCCCAAGGAAAGTCCCTTCCAAAGGCTCTTCACTGCCTCTGAGCTGATCAATCCCCACGAAACTATTCCCGTGTCATTCACTCCCTGCCTTTCTTGTTTACTTGTCCAGGCAAGACACCATCCGGGAATTGTTTGCCCTGAAATTGTAGGGCCTGGGGAAAAGATTCAGGAGAAAGGGAATCCCTTGGCCCTTAATGAAAAAACAAGCAAAAACATCAAAACACACACACACACACACAAAAACAAGTCATCCCCTTAGAGAATATGAGCAAGTGAGTGGTGTGAAATCATTGATTTTGTCCCTGCTCAGCTTTGGTCTTGCAGCTTGCTTCCACAGTGAGAAAGATATGTGTACTTCTGACCTACACATCCATCTGCTGAGTAACAAGTAGGCCAGGCTGCGGTTCAGTTTTGTGAGGTTTTAAGACGTTCTGCTGCAGACAGAAAAACTGCCATCTGGGTTCTCACTTGCCACCCAGAACCTCTCTGGTTTCTCTGGATTCCACCAAGAAATAGAATTCTGGGGCATGAGATGAAGTAGCATTTCCTGCTTGGCAGCATCTGATGGAAACGCCTGCGACTTGCCATTGTCAGCAGAGTTAAGGTGCCAGGGTCTCGCAGGAAATACTGCAGAAAAAGACTCCCCAGTGTGAGGCTTTGAGAACAGGCCGGTCACGTTCCTCTCTCACCCTTGGGTTTCACTGGTGTGTTCATTTGCTAGGACTGCCTTCACAAAGGACACCAGGCTGGTGGCTTAAACAACAGAAATTTATTTTCTCATAGTTTTGGAGGCTGGAAATCAAGATCAAGGTGTCAGCAGGATTGGTTTCCTCTGAACCCTCTCTTCTTGGCTGGCAGATGACTTCTCCCTGTGCCATCACATGGCCTTTTCTCTGTCTTAATCTTTTCTGATAAGAACCCTAGTCATATTGGATGAAGACCCACCCTAAGACCTCATTTTAATTTAATTACCTCTGTAAAGGGCCTGTTTCCAAATATAGTCCCTGAGATGCTGGGGTTTGGGGCTTCAACGTATAAATTTACTGTTCAGTTGTGTTCAATGCTTTGTGACCCCATGGACTGCAGCCTGCCTGGCTCCTCTGTCCATGGGATTCTCCAGGCAAGAATACTGGAGTGGGTGGCCATGCCCTCCTCCAGGGGTCTTCCCAACCCAGGGATCAAACACAGGTCTCCTACATTGCAGGCAGATTCCTTACCAGTGGAGCCACTTAGGAATCCCTATAGATTTGGGGGGAAGAGCAGTTTAGCCCATAACAGGTGAGTTGTTGTGTCTGTTTCCTCTTCATTTCATCCAGGAGAGAAGATGACCCTGAGCATCTCTGTCTTGCTGTCCTTGACCGTGTTCCTTCTGGTCATCGTGGAGCTGATCCCTTCCACCTCCAGCGCTGTGCCCTTGATTGGGAAGTACATGTTGTTTACCATGGTGTTTGTCATTGCATCCATTATCATCACTGTCATCATCATCAACACGCACCACCGCTCCCCCAGCACCCACGTCATGCCCGAATGGGTGCGGAAGGTGAGTGAGTAAGGCACTGGGACACTTTGCACAGGGCAGCGACTCCCTCAAGGGCATCCACAAGTCTCCCCTTCCATCTGGCCAGTGGCGTCCTAGGTAATCCTGCTAGGCACTTAGAAACAAAAAGTCTTTCTTGGGCTGTAGGAGCTTTGGGGGAGGAATTTTTCTGGACTCTGGATAAAGATAAATAACTCATGTAGCCTCTCCAGGGAGATAAGAAAACCAGAATTAATAAAGCCCACTTCAATGTCAACCTTAAAGAATCTCTTTGATTAGAAAAAACAAATAAATCACTATCTTTTAATTCAAATACCATGAAATCTTGACCTGTTTGTATGTGAACAGACTGATTATTTCTTTGCTGGTGGAATCATCTGCTGAGGCTAGAATAAGGGCTGGAGACTGGGGGCGCAGGGTGGCTGGGCTTGATGAGAGATTGTCAAAAAGTTAAGTTTTAATGAAGAACTTTGTCTCATATATTTATTTTTACTGAATTTTAAAATGTGTTAATGTTTCAGGTATATCAGTTCTTTAATACACAGACACTGATGTCCAGGCTTTTGTTCACAATGCAAAAGATTTGTCATGAACTGACAGAGAAACTACTGCTTGCAATGCATTCTTTTGGGAGGAGTAGTCTCTGCTTCTCTAAAGACTGTTAAGTAACTCCTAGCAATATATGTAGGGCTTCTCAGGTGGTGCAGAGGTAAAGAACCTGCTTGCCAATACAGGAGATAGAGGAGACTTGGGTTTGATCCCTGGGCCAGGAAGAACCCCTGGAGGAGGAAATGGCAACCCACTCCAGTATTCTTGCATGGAGAACCCCATGGACAGAGGAACCTGGAGTGCTGCAGTCCATGGGGGTCACAAAGAGTTGGACATGACTGAGCACGAATGTAGCAATACGTATGTTGCATTTCTTCAGGAACAAGAAACAGAAGAAAACAGTCTAGCTGTTTTGTGGGGTTGGGACATTACTTTTTTTTAGAAGGAGGGGCCCTTTAATCTTTTGGTCATGAGAATAGGGGCTTTGAAG
The DNA here is from genome assembly GCA_024291935.2 of Okapia johnstoni. Classification (NCBI taxonomy): domain Eukaryota; kingdom Metazoa; phylum Chordata; class Mammalia; order Artiodactyla; family Giraffidae; genus Okapia; species Okapia johnstoni. The sequence goes on along the minus strand of CM044308.1, from coordinate 128,934,494 downwards.
AAAGCAGGTGCTTATGGAGGTCTGGAAGCTTAAGCATCAGTGGTTTCTCAGGAGTCCAATAGCTGCACACTGGCTCCCTCCAGTGGCCAACTTCTGGCATTACAGGATCATCTCTATTAGCCTTGGTCGTTTAACAGGCCACAGGACACGGATGAATCTGAGAAAATCTAGTGTGGTCCTTTTGTTTTAGGAACAAAGTGGCTGAGGCCTAGAGAACCTGAATGACTTGCCTAAGGTCGCATTGCTTATTCAAAATCAGAGTTTGATGCTTGCTCTGCTGACAATAATGCCCATACCTGGACTTCTTTTGTATTAGGTTTTTATCGACACTATCCCAAATATCATGTTCTTCTCCACGATGAAAAGACCATCCAGAGAAAAACAAGACAAAAAGATTTTTACAGAAGACATTGATATTTCTGACATTTCTGGGAAGCCAGGGCCTCCACCAATGGGTTTCCACTCTCCCCTGATCAAACACCCCGAGGTGAAAAGTGCCATTGAGGGCATCAAATACATCGCAGAGACCATGAAGTCAGACCAGGAGTCCAATAACGTAAGCTTTGTGGCTTGAGATCCACACGTTGGGATTTAAATTGTCACATGCTCGAGCACAGAGCATCTGATGGGTTTGGCCTGATGGGAAGGTTGGCATTCAAGGGGCAGCTACTGATGTAAGATGTGCCTAATGACTCCCTAGGCCATCTTAGCAAGTCATCACATTGTGAATAACCTCTTTAAAAAATAAAGATCATAGTGCCAGTGGAGGGAGGATCCACAGTCAAAGGGCCCCTGGATGATGGGTAGCGAGTCCACGATCACCTTCAGGACATTCTGACACATTCCTCTCTCCCAGGCGGCTGAGGAATGGAAGTACGTTGCAATGGTGATGGACCACATTCTCCTGGCAGTCTTCATGCTCGTCTGCATCATCGGAACCCTGGCTGTGTTTGCAGGTCGGCTCATTGAATTAAATCAGCAAGGATGAGTGGAAAGCTGGGCTGAACCTCCGTGCCAGGGAGATCTGTCTAGTTGGATACATGTTCACTTATCAGATATTTAATTTTCTGTATTTATTATTCATAGCAACGGTTTATGTTTACATAAGGTTATGGCCTCCAAGTGTGTTCACATTGCTTCTCCCTTCACTTCTGCTGTGGCTGCCTGGAGAGTGAATCCTTTGCAGTAAGTGAACCTGGATTGCTACAAAAGATGTTCATTTCCAGCAGCATCTGGAAGAATTTTGCCCATGATAACTGAGGTTTTCTGTTAGTTTAAAAAACATTATTTTTATTTTAAGCAAAGAGTCTATTCTTTGCTTAATGGTCAGTTTTGTACTTACTAAAAAAGCCCCATCTGCCAGTCCCTCAAAGATAAAGCATTTGACTTGGAGAGAAGGAAAGCAATAGAAAGACAACAGGGAAATTCTAGAATGGCCACCAAAATACAAACTGCCTCAAAAACCCAAGTTTTAAAGTTTCTAGAATTTGGAGGTGAGGGACTGTCTTCCCAATCTAACACAGCACCTGAGTTTGATGTTTGGGGTTTGAGGGAAAAGAGTAACTAACCTGAATGGAGTGTGGGGCCAGGCACTGTGGGAATGGGATCACATGTATGTTTCTTTTTATCCTCATAACTCTGTAAATGTCCCTAGTTTACAAATAAGAAAACTGAACTTGAGGGAGGTTAAGTTCATTATCCAAACTAGCAAGTAGAACTGACATTTGAACCCAGATCTTGTGGATTCAAAGTAGCTCCTGAGGTGGGCCGGTTCATTTCTCACTTGCTCTTTGGATCAACCCTGGCTCCATCTGGGCCATTCTGTGACTGTGGTCAGTGTTTTCGAGAGGTTCAGTCCTAGTATTCGCCATCTTCCCGCCTTCCCAATTAAACCACCTGCCTTTCCCCTAGTCTTTATCTCAATTCTGTTTGAGGTTTTAGTTCTATGAATGGAATCACACATGTGTGCACATATCATCATTTCTACAATTCTGGACACATGAGTAGGGAGGAAATTTATTTCCTTTCTTCATAGCAACCTACTGGCCACAGGCAGTGCACCCCAGTACTAGAAAATGTACAGCCCTGGGCTCAGTAATGACCATCATCCCCAGAACACATCTGATCCACATCAGCACCACAGAGAGTGGGGAATGGCAGTACCAGGTGACCTGTCTGAACTCAGGCAATTTCAATCTATGTCTCCTTGGTATTCCCCATGACACACCCATGGCAAGATTGAGTGCTTCATTTATGAGTAAACTAAAGGGAAAACAGTTTGGCATTTCCTCAGAAAACTAGGCATAGAATTATCACACGATCCACCAACTCCTAGGTATACACCCAAAAGAACTGGAAGCAGGGACTTGAACAGATTCTTGGATACCAATACTCACTGCAGCATTATTTATAATAGCCAAAAGGTCAAAAAAAAAAAAAAACACCCATGTCCATCAGCATAAGGGCAATCGTATGAAGGAATGAAGTTTTTATAAATACTATAATATGGATCAATCTTGAAAACATTATGCTAAGTAAATAAGCCAGATCTGAAAGGACAAATATTGTATGATTCTGCTTATGGGAGGTACCTAGAGTAGTCAAATTCATAGAGACAGAAAACAGAATAGCAATTACCAGGGTTTGGAGAGAGGGGTGAGTTATTGCTTAATTGGTAGAGCTTCAGTTTGAGATGATGAAAAAGTTCTGAAAGTGGGTAGTTGTGGTGGGTGTACAATATCGTGAATGCCACTGAACTGAATGTTTAAAAATGGTTAAGATGGTAAATTTTATGTGCACATGACCTTAATTAAAAATAAAAAAATTGGTAAGTTTCATGTTCTGTATATTTTACAACAATTAGATAAAAAAGAGGGGAAGAGAGACTCAGTACCTAAATCTGCTTGCCTAATTTATCACAGTCCCCCAGGATTCACTAACGATTCAGAGAAGGAACTTAAAAGTCATGTTGTCCATTCTAAGGACAAGGAAACTGAGGCTCCCTGATCAGTGACTTCCCTCAGGTCACACAGCTAGTTAGTGACAAATCAGTTCTCTTAATTCCTGCTCTCATACTGTCTCCTTTATATCAAATAGCCCATTTGTCCCCCAACAGTGAGACCTTCCAACATGTTCCCTGCTCACCCCCTGGCCCGGAAGCCAGCAGGGAGGCCCCGAGTAGGTATAATAACATCACGGTGTGAAGCTCCATCAGCCCCTAAATACCTGTTCCATCAATCTGTCACCAAGTTGAGGATGTTCACCTTTGGAATCTCTTCCCTTCATTAAGGGCTGATTTCCTGATGAAATAGGAGGGGAGACAGATGGTTCTGGGATCTGTCCCCCGTAGAGGTGAGCACCCAGCCCTGTCCTGCCCCTGTGTGGCTTTATCGATGAGTGTGTCTGGGTAAAGGGGTGACTTTGGGGAAAATAAGGAGCATCCTCAAACTGGAACAAGACAAGTGTTCTTGGGGGTGAGGAGTAGGGAGGCTGTTATAGACTGGAAATGGAAGGAGGAATTGTTGAGACTTTGAATCCCTACGTTTTTTTTTCTTTCTTTTCTAGTTGTCAGAACCAGGATTTTATTAAATTGGAAAATGTATGAACAATTAAATCAGATGGTGAGAAGTTTCGGGGCTGAGGTGGGAGGTATTTGGTTTTGGCTCTGATCACTGTGGACCACAATGCCAATGTGTTCATTCTGGGGGTGACAGGGCGGACAGAGGAGCTCAGGCGGCCTCCCTGCCCGTGGCCAGAGGTCTCCCCTCACACCCTAACTACTGGGTCTTGCTTTGAAGCCTGAGTTTCCCTGCTCCTAGTTCTCAGTCCACCACTTTCAAGGTCATTTCTCCCACTGCTGTTGTTGAGTGCCAGGTCTGCTCCAGTTCTTCAGTGGGCAGAGCCGCTGAGCGCCCCCCTCCTCCACCTGAATTCCTCATCTCTTGCTCCCCCAAATCACCTGCCCCCGCCTCTGCCTGCCAATCACTACGACCGTTGTCTCCACCTCTGTCTAAGGTCTGCCTCCACCCGTTGCCTCAATTTTCAACCACTACTGCCTGAGTCCTTCCCATCACCCGGTCCAGGTCTGTGCTGACGGCTCTGTGTGGACACTGCACTCTGCTGCCTGAGTTCTCCAAACGCTGCCGCCCAAGGTCAGTCTCAATGCTCAGCATTCTCCTGCTTTGCACCTGCCAGTGTTCCTTGACACACACCACCCCCAGGCTGCCCCACCTTTCCTTTTGAATCACATAGTCACCCGCCCTGAGGCTTCCCCACTGCTACTCAATATGCCAGCCAAGTTGGAAAACTCAGCAGTGACCACAGGACTGGAAAAGGTCAGTTTTCATTCCAATCCCAAAGAAAGGCAATGCCAAAGAATGTTCAAACTACTGTACAATTACACTCATCTCACACGCTAGCAAAGTAATGCTCAAAATTCTCCAGGCGAGGCTTCAACAGTGTGTGAACAAAGAACTTTCAGATGTTCAAGCTGGATTTAAAAAAGGCAGAGGAACCAGAGATCAAATTGTCAACATCCGTTGGATCATCGAAAAGCAAGAGAGTTCCAGACAAACATCTACTTCTGCTTTACTGACTACACCAAAGCCTTTGACTATGTCAGGTCAGTTCAGTAGCTCAGTCATATCCAACTCTTTGCGACCCCATGGACTGCAGCACTCCAGGCTTCCCTGTCCATCACCAACTCCTGGAGCTTGCTCAAATTCATGTCCACCGAGTCAGTGATGCCTTCCAAGCATCTCATCCTCTGTCGTCACCTTCTCCTCCTGACTTCAATCTTGCCCAGCATCAGGGTCTTTTCCAAGGAGTCAGTTCTTTGCATCAGGTGGCCAAAGTAATGGAGTTTCAACTTCAACATCACTCCTTCCAATGAATATTCAGGGGTGATTTCCTTTAGGATTGACTGGTTTGATCTCCTTGCACTCCAAGGGACTCTCAAGAGTCTTCTCCAACACCATAGTTCAAAAGCATCAATTCTTCGGCACTCAGCTTTCTTTATAGTCCAACTCTCACATCCACATATGACTACTGGAAAAACCACTGACTGTGGATCACAACAAACTGTGGAAAATTCTTAAAGAGATGGGAATACCAGACCACCTTACCTGCCTTCTGAGAAATCTGTATGAAGGTCAAGAAGCAACAGTTAAAACAGTACATAGAACAATAGACTGGTTCCAAATTGGGAAAGGAGTACGTCAAGGCTGTATATTGCCATCTTGCTTATTTAACTTATATGCAGAGTACATAATGTGAAACGCTGGGCTGGATGAAGCACAGGCTGGAATCAAGACTGCAGGGAGAAATATCAATAACCTCAGATATACAGATGACACCACCCTATGGTAGAGAATGAAGAGGAACTGAGGAGCCTCTTGATGAAAGCGAAAGAGAAGAGTGAAAAAACTGACTTAAAACTCAATATTCAGAAAACTAAGAGCATGATCATGGCAGCTGGTCCCATCACTTCATGGTAAATAGATGGGGAAATAATGCAAACAGTGATAGACTTTATTTTCTTGGGCTCCAAAATCACTGCAGATGGTGATGGCAGCCATGAAATTAAAAGACGCTTGCTCCTTGGAAGAAAAGCTATGACCAACCTAGATAGCATATTAAAAAGCAGAGACATTACTTTGCCAACAAAAGTCTGTCTAGTCAAAACTATGGTTTTTCCAGTAGTCATGTATGGATGTGAGAGTTGGACTGTAAAGAAAGCTGAGAGCTGAAGAACTGATGCTTTTGAACTGTGGTGTTGGAGGAGACTCCTGAGGGTCTCTTGGACTGCAAGGAGATCAAACCAGTCAATCCTAAAGGAAATCAACCCTGAATATTCATTGGAAGGACTGATGCTAAAGCTAAAACTGCAATACTTTGGCCACCTAATGCAAAGAATTGACTCACTGGAAAAGACCCTGATACTGGGAAAGACTGAAGGCAGGAGGAGAAGGGAACAACAGAGGATGAGATGGTTGGATGGCATCACCGACTTGATGGACATGAGTTTGAGTCAATTCTGGGAGTTGGTGATGGACAGGGAAGCCTGGCATGCTGCAGAACATGGGGTCTCAAAGAGTTGGACAAGACTGAGTGACTGAACTGAACTGCAGAAGCTGGGTTTGTCATCCTTTTCTCAGATCCAGATGCTCCATGAGTGGAGGAAGCAGGCGAGGAGGGGGTGTGCAGGATCAGGGCTGTGCATGGAGGGTGTGCACATGCCCACAAGGGGGCAGCAGGGCCCGACCCTGCCCTCAGGACAGTCCCTCACAAGTCAGCTGCTTGGATCTCCACTGCCAAGTGCAGGGGGCTCCGGCCCCATTCGGGCTGGTTTGTTGAGGTCAGCTTGGCCTCCTGGGAACAGCTGGACAGTCTCTTCATCTTCGAGGATGGAGGCACATGGATGGCGGTGGGACCTTAAAATTTTCAACTTAGAGCTGCAGTTTCCAACTCCCCCACTTTCCTCTTTCTTCTCCAGGTAGGTTCCAGGTACAAGACTACAGGAGGCATTTGATGTTGGTGTGTGGTCATGCTCTGAGTGAGGTTGGTGGGGGGCTCCTCTGAGTACCAGACAGGCACTGGAGCTTCCCCATGGCCAACCACGTGCACTACCATGAGGCCCCATAGCCTACCATGTGCAATGTGGCACCTGCTATGTAGGTCTGCTGCACCCTGGATGCCTCCTCAGGATGGCTGCCAGGTGTTGGGCTGTTTGGCCCAGTGCCTCTTGCAGGCCCAAGCCACAAGCCTAGGAGGAAACCCAGGAAGGGCTCCTGCTGATAAATCACCGCCAAGAGCATGGCCAGGTCCCCACCCTCAGTGATACAGCCAAAGACCAAGCGCATTGATGACAGCCCCCAGCCACCCAGTGTCCATCCTCCCAGGGCCACTGAATCTGGACCCAGGATGCCCAGGCCGCTCTCACACCACTTGCCCACATCCTCAGCTGTCCCCCAGCACACAACCTGCCTTGGCCCCACTGAGCCCCTAAATCTTCTCTTGGATTGGTGGTCTCACTGAGGAGGGTGCTGGGAGAGCTGGGAGGACCACTGTCTCAGGTTCCAAAGGTTGTCATCATAAACTGGAGTGTCCTAAAACAACAGACAGCTACTCTCTTATAGTTTCAGAGTTCTGCTATGGCCTGCCTTGTGTCCCCTCAAAATTCTCAGGTTAAAGCCCTTACCCCCAGGTGATGGTATGTGAAGATGGGGCTTTGTGGCGTTCAGGTTTAGATGTGGTCCTGAGAGTGGGGTCCTCATAATGGGATTAGTGGCCTTTTAAGGAGGGTCACCAGAGAGCTTGCTGTCTGTCATTCTTTCTGCCATGTACTGGCCACAGAGAAAAGGCAGCAGTCTGCCAGCCAGGAGGAGGGCCCACACCAGAACCCAACCAGGCCAGTACACTAAGCTCAGACTTCCAGGCTCCAGAACCATGACAAAATTGATTTCTGTTGTTTAAGCCACCCAGTTTGTCATGCTTTGTTATGACAGCCAGAGCTGAATAAGACAAGGCCAGAAGTCCAAAATCAAGGTGTTGACAGGCTGGTTCCCTCTGGATGCCTGAGGAAGGACAGGCTCCACACCTCATTCCTGGCTTGTAGTGGCTGCCACAACCCTTGTTGTTCCCTGGCTTGTGGCAGGATAACTACAGTCTCTGCCTCTATCTTCAATGACCTTCTCCTCTGCCCCACCTGTGTCGTCTCCTTTTATGTCTCTTATAAAAAAAAAACACCTGTCATTGAATTTAGGGTGGGTCTGAAAGACAATCTGATCACAAGATCTTCAATTCAATTTCATCTGCAAAGACCCTATTTCTTTTTTTTCTTACGTTACAATATTTGGATACACTTTATTTTTGTGTTGTACTGTACTCAGTCGCTCAGTTATGTCCAACTCTTTGATACCAGATGGACCGGAGCACCCCCGGCTCCTCTGTCCTTGGGATTTTTCAGGCAAGAATACTGAAGTGGGTTGCCATTTCCTCCTCCAGGGTTCTTCCTGACCCAGGAATCAAACTCACATTTCCTGTGTCTCCTGCACTGTAGGCAGATTCCTTACCCGTTGAGCCAGCAGGAAAGCCTCTTTATATGGGTTAATATTCTGCTATATTTCATTTCATTCATTCTTTTTGAGAAACTGAAAACAATGGGAGATTGAGGGTAACTTGAAGATTATTTCCAACCAGTATCTGAGTCTTGCAGTATCTTTTATTCCCATTTCTTTATAATTTTTTTGCAAATAATAGTCATTTTTGACCCATATCCAGCATATATAGCTTTTCACCAATTCCTAACTTAAGACAACTAAAACTTACAATCATGTGATGGTATAAATTTTAAAATTATAGTTTGTACATGTTGACAATCAAGACAGTCTGAAGTACAAAAATTGTCCTTTAGAAGAATTACCTTTTTAAAATATTAACCTGCTAGTTAACCTTCAAAAAAATACAAGTTTCAGGTGTCTTTCAAATACCTTTTGTAGATGTCATCTGCTAGTAAACAACATATGCATGTTTCTGGAAGATTCCTCCCCCTCCCCAGCCTATTCATGACATTCAACAGAACTCTTTACATGAAAATATGTTTAAAAAAAAACACTTTGAGGGGATTTATGTACTCTTAAACAGAGTGTGTTATTTCCCTTTGTTTCAGATATGAGGCACAAACTTCTGATTTTAAGCTCTATGAGCCGTAGTACACACCTCCAATTTACAAACAAAGGGATTCTCTGTGGGCTGGAACTGCCATGTCACGCAAAAAGGGAAAAATCCTCCGTAAACAGGTCCACTGCAATGTGTTAAGTGAGTCATGAAACAGCTGCTTGCCTTGAAAGATCCTATGTCTAAAGAATGTGACATTAACAGGTAGCAGAGGTTAGGCTTTTGGGGGGGCCACCATTCAACCCACTATTGAGCACGAACCAAGAAGACTTGTGGGAAGGAGTGGCCATGGGCAAAGAAGAAATCCTCCCAGGAAGCCCCAGGGGGAGCCAGGAGTGGAGGAAGCACACTGAACTCAACCCCTGACATCTCTCAAAACAGATTCAGAACTCACCCTGCCCCCTAAGCCCGGGACCCCAACCTGGAGAGGACTACAAAGCGGCTGAGCCAGCTCCAGGTCTCCTCCCCACTCTGTGGCTGGGGGCATCCCAAGTCGCCATTTCAGACACCAAGGGAGAGAGCGGAGCCTGTAACCTCCAGCCTCTCTCCACCCCAAAGCATGGAGCTGCTGGCACTTGGGGGATTTTCTTGTTAAATACACAGGAAGCATTGGGAGGAGGCCCTGATGGAGGCCAGAGCCCTCAGTCAATCGGGTCAGTATCCCCTATGGGGTCAGGAGTACCAGGACTCCTCTGAGCAGGGCAGGCGTCTGGGGGAAGGCGGGGACAGCCTCCCTCCCCTTGGCCTCTGGCAGCTGAGCCACCAAGAGGCACAAGACCTGGTGCAGGGCAGGGAAGCCAGCTGGTGAGAGTGGGGATGCTTCAGGCTTCAATGTCGATCCTTTTTGTGGACATGAAGCTTAATGGCCCACAAAATACTCTTACCTCTTCTAGCCCCTCAATCCTCATCAGATCTTTCAGGGTGGAGGTTACTGTTATCCTTGTTCCCACTGGACACATGAGAAAACTGAGGCTGGAAGAGGAGCATGTCTGAAGGGTCTTGGCCAATTAAAAGCCGCTGAGCTGCTACACAGCAACAGAAACCATTCACAAAATGAGAAGGCCACCTACTGAACTGAAAAAAATATTTGCAAATCATGTATCTGAAAAGAAGGTAATATCCAAAAAATATAAAGAACTCATACAATAGCAAAAAAAAATAAAATCCAATTTTAAAACAGGCAGAGGACCTGAATAGACATTTTTCCAAAGAAGACATACAGATGGCCAACAGTCACAGGAAAAGATGTTTAACATCACTAACCATCGGGAAAATGAAAATCAAAACCACAATGAGGCATTATCTCACACCCGTTAGAATGGATATTATCAAACAGACAAGAAATAACAAGTTTTAGAGAGAATGTGGAGAAAAGGGAACCCTCCTATACTGTTGGTGGGAATGTAAATTGGCGTAGCCCCTATGGAGAACAGTATGGAGGTTTCTTTAAAAACTAAAAATAGAGCTACCCTATGATCCAGCAATCCCACTTCTGGGCATGTATCTGGAAAAAACTCTAATTTGAAAAGATTCGTAGCAGCACTATTTACAATAGCCAAGACATGGAAGCAACCTAAATTTCCATCGACAGATGAGTGGATAAAGAAGATATATATATATATCTATAGACACAAACACACAATGGAATATTACTCAGCCATTAAAAAATGAAATAATGCCATTTGCAGCAACACGGATGGACCTAGAGATTATTATACTAAGTGAAGTAAGCCAGACAGAGAAAGACAAATATTGAATGATTTCATTTATATATATGGAATCTAAAAATAATTATAATAATTTAAAAATCCAGAGCCAAGCTCATAGATACAGGGAATAGATTGGTGATTGCCAGAGGCGAAGACTGGAGGGGAGAGGAACAAAATGGGTGAAGGGAACCAAAAGTTACAAAGTTTCAGCTATAAAATAAGTAAGTCCTGGGGATGCAATGTACAGCATGGTGACTACAGTTAATAACACTGTATTGCATATTCGAAAGTGCTAGTCGGAGAAGGCAATGGCACCCCACTCCAGTACTCTTGCCTGGAAAATCCCATGGATGGAGGAGCCTGGTAGGCTACAGTCCACGGGGTCGCTAAGAGTTGGACACGACTGAGCAACTTCACTTTCACTTTTCCCTTTCATAGACTGGAGAAGGAAATGGCAACCCACTCCAGTATTCTTGCCTGGAGAGTCCCAGGGACGGGGGAGCCTGGTGGGCTGCCGTCTATGGGGTCGCACAGAGTCGGACACGACTGAAGCGACTTAGCAGCAAAGAGAATACATCATACAAGTTCTCATCACAGGAAAAAAAATTTTTGTAACCATATAAGGTGACAGATGTTAACTAGACTTACTGTGGTCACTGTTTTGCAGTGTAAACAAGTATCAAATCATTATGTTGTGAGCCTGAAACTAACATACTGCTATGTGTCATTTATACCATGATTTTTTGTTTTATTTTCTTTTAAAAAATATATAAAAGAACATTTATTTATTATTTTGACCATGCCCCGCAGCATACAGAACTTCCCCAATCAAGGCTCAAACCCATACCCCTGCACTGAGAGTTTGGACTCGTAATGGCTGGACCACCAGGGAAGCCCTATACCTCTATTAAAAAAAAAAAAATTAAAAAGGAGAGCTGCTTAGTGCCATTCAGAATTGCACTCTGGAACAGGAAAAGGACTTTAGTGGAAATCTGATGAAATCTGTATAAAGTCTATCATTTAGTTAATAGTATTATACCCATCTTCTCTGCTTAGTTTGGATAAAGGTACCATGGCTATGTCAACAGTGAGGGAAGCTGGGAGAAAGGCATGTGGGAACTCTTTGTACTGTTACAATGGTCTAATTGTGTCTTTCCCCAATTCCTATGTTGACATTCTAATGCCCAATATGAAGGTGTCAGGCAGTCAGCTTCTTGGGAGGTTCTTAGTCATGAGGGTGGAGCTCCCATGAATGATATTGATGGCCTCATTAAAGAGGCTCCAGAGAGCTAGCTCACCCCTTCCACAAGGTAAGGACACAGCAAGAAGTCTGCAGTCAGATCCTTCTCACCAGGACCCAACCCTGCCTGCACCCTCATCTGAGACTTCCATCCTCCAGAACTGTGAAAAATAAATTTCTATTGTTCATAAGCCACCCAGTCTATGGTATTCTGTGATAGCAGCCCAAACAGACAAAGACTACTTACTACCTTTATAAACTTCCTGTAAATCTAAAATTATTCCCAAATAAACATTATTAAAAAGCAGAGCTGGGGGGCTTCCCTGGTGGCTAAGTGGTAAAGAGTCCACCTGCCAATACGGGAGACACAGGTTTGATCCCTGATCTGGGAAGATCCCACATGCTGCAGAGCAACTAAGCCTGAGTGTCACAACTATTGAGCCTAAGCTTGAGAACCCTGGAGCCACAGCTACTGAATTCTGGGCGCCTAGAGCCCGTACTCCACAACAAGAGAAGCCACTGCAATGAGAAGCTGATGTATCCCAACTAGAGAGTAGCCCCTGATTGCTGCAACTAGAGACAAAGTCCATGCAGCAATGAAGACCCAGGACAGCCAAAAGATAAAATGAATTTTTAAAAAAAGCAGAGCTGGGAAGGGAGGATTCAGTTGAGTTCAGTCGTTCAGTCATGTCCAACTCTTTGCAACCCCATGGATTGCAGCATGCCAGGCCTCCCTGTCCATCACCAACTCCCAGAGTTTATTCAAACTCATGTCCATTGAGTCGGTGATGCCATCCAACCATCTTATCCTCTGTCATCCCCTTCTCCTCCCATCTTCAATCTTTTCCAGCATCAGGGTCTTTTCCAGTGAGTCAGTTCTTCGCATCAAGTGGCCAAAGTATTGGATTTTCAGCTTCAGCATCAGTCCTTCCAATGAATATTCAGGACTGTTTTCCTTTAGTATGGAAGGATAATTAAAAGAAAAAACCAGAAGTGGTACTTGACTTCTTTCATCTCAAGTTCATTCTTCTGCAGTTGCTATCGACAAGGATGTGAAGCAATTGAAACCCTTGTGCACTGTTACTGAGAATACAAAATAGTGCAGCCACCATAGAAACCAGTTTGGTGGTTTCCCCACCCCAAAAAAGCTAAACAGAATTACCATACAATCCAGCAATTCTACTTCAAGGCATAAACCCAACAGAATTTAAACGGGGGACTTGACAGGCACTTGTACACCAATGTTTATAGCAGTATTATTCATGACAGTCAAAAGGTGGAAACAAGCCAAGTGTCCACCAGTGGATAAATGGATGAAGCAAATGTGATACATATATGCAATGGAATAGTATTCAGCCTTAAAAAGGCAAGAAATTCTGATACGTGCTACAATAGAGATAAACCTTGAAAACATTATGCTAAGTGAAATTAGCCAAATGCAAAAGGACAAATACTAAATGATGCCACTTAAATGAGATATCTAGAGTAGTCAAATTCATAGAGACAGAAAGTAGAATGTGGTTACCAGAGGGGGAGGGAAGAGGCAAGTTATTGCTTCCTGGGTATAGTTTCAGTTTGGGATGATAAATAAGTTCTGGAAATAGAGAGTGGTGATGGTTGCATAACCTTGTCAGTGTACTTAATGCTGTTATATCGCATACTTAAAGATGATTAAAATGATACATTTCATGCTGTGTGTATTTTACCACATTAATAAGTGTTGTTTTTTTAAATCACAAACTTCTCCTTTCTTATACTTGACATATAGTCCCTGAGTGAGGATAGGGTGAAAATGGGGCCTGGAGAGAGAAACTAGCTCCATCTTGGGGGAGATGAACCGCCTCGCTCACCACACCTATCCTTAGGGAGCCTGACTCTCTCCTCCAACCAGGCCCCCACATATTTCCCCTCAGGATGGGAAATCTCCCCACTTCACAGTTAAACCCACTTTGGGGCAAGGGGCCCACCCACCACCCAGAGAGCCCACAAGAGCAGAGTGAAGAGAGCTCGCTTTTCTCTTCCAGGCCCTTGGGCACCTCCTACTCAAATCCTTCTCACCCTTCTGTCAGTGGGTGAAGGCCCTGCTAAGGTACTTCATAAAATGTTTTAGCCAGAAAAATAAACCTCATGAACAGCCTTTATTTTTTGAATATCAATTTAATGTAGTGTTTCCCATTCTCCTTTCTGTAGCCCTTTGCTATGTATCACTTATCACTTCACTTTGTTTTCTTGTATATCTGTCTGATGTCAACTCCTAGCTTGGAATCTTCCCCAAAGTCAAACATTGTATTTTATTTGTGTTTATATTCTCAGGTATTAGGTAGGTGCTTAACAACAACAACAAAATGCACCGAATAAATGATGAAAGAAGCATATGGCTGGTGAGTCAAGCCAACTAAACTGTGTTTAGATCCTCTTGTTCTCTCATTGATATCCTACCTTGGTGTCACTTGTTCAAACAAATGCCTACGGCCTCAGCTATGTCATCTGAATGCCTCATCCACCACATTGTTTACATGATCACGTAAGGCTTTCAACCTGAGAATATGCATAATTCTAGGAAAAGCTGGTCAGCGAGCACTTCTTACACATCTAGGACACCTACTCCCACTGTGACCGACATGTACAAACCTTCCCTTTCTATAAAGACCCATCTACAGGCCTTTGCCTCCAGAAATCTTCTCTGTTGCTGGCAGCTTCTTTTGCTTCTCCTGACCTCACCTTATTGGGCCTGATGACCTCCTGTGGGGTTTCCCAGGTGGCGCTAGTGGTAAAGAACCCAGCTGCCAATGCAGGAGACATAAGAGACTTGGATTCAATATTTGGGTCAGGAAGATTCCCTGGAGGAGAGCATGGCAACGCACTCCAGTATTTCTGCCTGGAGAATCCCATGGAAAGAGGAGCCTGGCAGGCTGCAGTCCAAAAGGTCGCAAACAGCTGGACACAACTGAAGCGACTTAGCACGCACATGCGCACGACCTCTTGTGACATCTGCTTCACTAGTTACTCTAGAGATGTAAGTCATCTGTCCTCAATAAAACTGTCCCTACTGGAAGAAGATGGCCGATTCCTGCTACTCATACTTCCTGAGGGACCTTGGGCAAGCACCGTAACCTTTCTGAGTCTCAGAGCAAGCAGTGTGGACAGCGACATCACCCAGGCTGCTGGGGAAGGTACCCGTGACATTCTGAAGGTGCTCTATCAGTGATACCCTCCAGAGCAAAGATTATGTCCTAAACCGCTTCATACCCTCCACCATGCCCCGGAGATAGTTGAGTATCTATTATGTGTCCATAAATATTTGTTGAATTTTCCTCCACTACATTTTTAAAATTGAGATATAATTCACATACCATAAAACCTACTCTTTGAAAATAAACATTTCAGTGGGTTTTAGTATACAAGGCTATGCAACCATCACCACTATATAATTTCAGAACATTTTCATCACCCCATCTCCACTACATTTTTTAAAAGCTTTATTTTGACTTTTAATGAATCAAAGTACACTTTGACTACATCTCAATCAATATAATTATTCTATTTTATAATCACTAGTAGTACCTACTAGATGTCAGACACTGTTCTGTGTATTTTATAAAGAATAAACCCTATGTGGGAAGTTTCATATCCACATCGGCATCATCCCATGTTACTGATCAAGAAACAGAGACATGAAAAAGATAGGACTCTTCCCTAAGAACACACAGCGAGAGGCAGCAGAGCTGGGATTTGAACCCCGAGTCTGTGCTCCTTACCATCCCTGCTACCTCTTGACTGGAGCATTAAGATTTAACAACCAAGCAGCCAGAAAATAAGCAAACATATAACCTTAAACTTTAAGAGCCCATTTTTTTCCTCCTTTTTAAAAATCAGTCATCCTTGGCTGTGATTTTTTTCTTTTCTAAAAGCGATTGAAGAGCCTACCACCGGCCCGCGGCTAGGCTCTGTAAGTGACACAAAAACCAAGAAGCCCTGGTATTTGTCCTCTAGGAGTGAAGAGCATGGAACAACAGTACAGGTAGAAGGGGATATACAAACATGGGCATCAGACAAGGGAGAGTGTGGCCACTGGTGATGGCAGAAAGCCGGGACTTACTGTTCCAAAAGAATCGGCAGTAATGAAATAGTTCTGGGAGGACCAGAGGGGTTGTTTTCTTCATTGAAGATGAAATTCAGATTTCTTTATGTAGGTTGAGTTTGGTTATGAATCAGGCAAATATTCTTTCACTTTAAACTCTATTATTTCATTCTCAGGCAGCTAAAAACACATTGATCTCAGTTTACCTTAACAATGCTACCTCCCACATTTAAATTATCTATACACTCATTTGTAGAGGCTGTTTTTAGATAACAGCACACACTTTATTTGACAGAAATGATGTTGCTGAAAAACAGTGTGTAGATTCAATTTAGGGAATTCAAGTGTGTTTTTTTTAATGTACAGTACTAGGAAGATTTCTGTTGGAAAAGTTCTATAAAGAATCCTTTATAAATCAAGAAATCCTTTGAAAGTATATACACAATTACTTGCTAGCTTTCTTTCTAAGCTCTGGTTACTATATACACCAGGTGCTTTTATTTAAGACAAACCTGTATTTTGACTACTTTGTAATCTACACTTTGTGGTGGTGCTCAGTCGTGTCCGACTCTTTGTGACCCCACGGACTGTAGCCCATCAGGCTCCTCTGTCCACGGGATTCTCCAGGAAAGAATACTGGAGTGGGTTGTCATTTGCACCTCCGGGGGATCTTTCCAACCCAGGGATCCAGCCCACGTCTCTTGGGTCTCCTGCATTGGCAGGCGGATTCTTCACCACTGCACCGCTTGAGAAGCCCTCTATACTTTGTAGCTTTTGCAAAATGAAATTGCACCTAGAAGTTCAAAAGTCTGTACTCAACTGACATCTCTCCTAGACGTTGAGTCTCATGAATTCAGTCTCATGAATTCTCAGGCACTTAGAAGTGATTGTTAACTCAGATTTGTTGCCCACACATGAGGTCCTAAGGCATTTTTATAAGCAAAGTTCTCATAACTGGGAAACCCTGGATTATTTAGGACCTGAATAACATTCCAGCCTGGTCTAAGTTAATTGTTTATAAAACATTTTAAATATACACACACACATACACACACACACACACACACAAATCATGTAACTTAGAAATTAATTTTAGAAAATTATACATCATCAATAATAATTTTATTGTATTGTGATAAGAAATTTTGGCTTGGCGGGCTATTTAGGGGGACGGTACTTAAACGGCACAGTACGGGTAAACCTGCTGCTGCGAAGTCGCTTCAGTCGTGTCCGACTCTGTGCGACCCCACAGACGGCAGCCCACCAGGCTCCTCCCTCCATGGGATTTTCCAGGCAAGAACACTGGAGTGGGTTGCCATTGCCTTCTCCGACGGGTAAACCTAGAGAAATACTATTTTAGTTAAATAAACTGGGCAGCAGCTCTCTCTTGTGGTGGAAAATAAGTACTGCAGCCAATGAATTGAAATCTGAGAAAACATCCCTTGAGGACTTCTTAGGTGGCTCAGGGGTCAAGAATTCACCTACCAACTCAGGAGACGCAGGTTCGATCCCTGGGTCAGGAATATGTTCTGGAGAAGGAAATGGCCATCCACTCCAGTATTCTTGCCTGGAGAATCCCATAGAGAGAGGAGATTGGCGGGCTACGGTCCATGGGGTCACACAGAGTCGGACACGACTGAAGTGACTGAGAAAACGAGTACAGGGATCTAGGGACACTAGGGTGATCACACAGTTGCTGCCCCCACGATGCTCACATAGTTTGGTCCATTTAGATGTCATCTTTCTCATAATGCTTCTGCTGGTCCCCTGTCACCTCTGTCTCCTCTGAACTGCTCCCTGTTTCCCCACCCTGATCCTGAGATTGCTGCATCTCACGCCTCTCCCCCATGGGCCCCTCTTTATCACAACTGGTAATTTTCTTGTCTTACTGACCTACTGGGTTGTAACTTCTTGGAAGGCAGAGGCCACATCTGATCTACTCCTAGTTTTCCCACTGCCCCTCATTCCACATTTGCCCAGTTAGTATCCAAATACATATTTGTTCAATTTAACAAAAATAGAAAGCAACAGAGCTAATTAAAAACAGATTCCAGTGGAGAAGCTATTTCAGGTTCTTTCTACACATAACTCAAAAACAGAGATGCTGTGCTGTGCTTAGTCGCTCAGTCGTGTCCGACTCTTTGTGACCCCATGGACTGTAGCCCACCTGGCTCCTCTGTCCATGGAACTCTCCAGGCAAGAATACTGGAATGGGTTGCCATGCCCTCCTCCAGGGGATCTTCCCCAATCCATGGATCGAACCCAGGTCTCCCGCATTGCAGGTGGATACTTCACCATCTGAGCCACCAGGGAAGCCCCAAAACAGAGCAGATAGCATTTTGTGGCTGCCAAAATGCATGTTGAATTTCTCATCAATTTATATGGTATGATAAGGACATCAGTGGGAGGTAAGATTTGTTCTATCCTAGAATCCATGATGTCAGAAGGAGTCTGCTCTATCCCCTTCCCACCTGTCATGAAAGGATGCTGCGGCACACAGGTGTTCCTGTGGGTACCACGTCAGGCACCTGAATGTGAATGCTGGCTCGGGCCCAGCCACCTGTGGTGGCCAAGGTTTCAAACCAGTGGTTCCCAGACTTTGGGATTTCAAGTGTAAGAGTAAAATGTTTTAAAGAAATTATTTCCAAGGAGTGATATGAGGCTGCTAATACTTGCTTACTTACAGTTTTAAAATCATTTATTATGACCTTCATTTTATGGGAAAAAAAAAGAAATTTTAACACCAAAAAGTAGGAAGGGCATAATCTCAGAATAAATAAGCTTTTTTTTTTTCCTATTGAGTACATTTAACTCTAGATCTGGAGTGCACACTTGAATCCAAACACTGGCGAGAGAAAATGGAGGGTAGACACGAGGGCACACAGCGGGCTCTCATCTTCTGTCCACGCTTCTCCTTTATCGGCTTCAGAGTTTTTCAATTCCCTTGCTCATGCTTGCCTTGTCACGTGTGAGAATGAGCAAGAAGTCACGCCCCTGGGGAACAGGAGCTAAAGTGGAAACGAGCTGATGCCGAAACCCCCGAGTGAGGGGATTGCCGAGTGAAAAGAAAGTCTGAATGCAATAGAGGAGAAAGGTGGGTGGGAGCTGGGAGCTGGGTGTGTGCCCTTGATTCCACCCTCCGCCGTCTCACTCCTGTTTCTTGGTCCCAGTGTGTGGTTTGGTTAGCTGAGTTGTAGGGGAATGCATGGGGCAGCCTTGTGTGGGTTACGGGGAGGAAGAGGAAAGAGAGAAAAAGGACTTGACCCCACTTGCTGGAAGCAAATTTCTCTTCTCTACCGACCACGAGGTAAAAACAGCAGAGTAAGAACTCGCAGCTGTCATGTGCTCTGCTTTCTCGAAAGGCTTTCAAATAGTTCCTTCATCGCCACACAAGCAAGCCATCTGATCTCAGGAGGGGCTGACAGTGGAAATCTCTCCCTCCCACACCAGGACTCATCTAAGAAAGGGGAAAGGCTCAGCTGCTCCTCTCACACCCAGAATAAGGGGATGCCTAAGTGTATGTGTATGCACAGGGGCTTAACCCAGACAATGTCTGTGGGCCTTCACGGGAAATAAACCTATTGCTTGCATCTGCCACATCACTCCTTAAATTACGTTAACTTTACCACCCTCTCCCAAAGAGGGAGGGCCCCTCGATGAGGGGTCAATGGGGCTGATGGCCCATTGGGGCAAGGCCCCAGCCAAGAGGCCAGCCTCCCCAGACTCCATCTGCAACAATGACAGCCTCGGGGCTCACATTAGTCCCGGCTCCGCAGAGTCCCAGGGCATCCCTGCCACTAACAAGCAGGTGTCCCTCGGAGTCGGACAGGACTAAGACAGAGCCCTGGCCTTGGCGGTTGGACAGCCCCCGGCCCTACTCCTACCACAGCACAGCCCTCTCACCAGTGCCTGCAGCACTCAGTGTGTAGGAGGCCGTGGTTCATCTCCCTTGCTTTTAAACTCCTTTTAGCTGGAAAAAAAAAAAAAAAAAACCTGCTTATCTTCTCCCCTGAACATTCTGGTAAATAACTCAACATGCTGACATGTCAGGATTGAGATAAACACCTGAAACTTTACCCCAGTTACCAGTAACCATCCTCCTGCCTTCAGGCCTTTGAAAGTGCAACTCAGCACCTCTCCCTGAGCTTTTCAAACCCCTCTTCATCTTTCCCCCAAAGGGTTCATTCTGTCCTTCATCTCTTAAACCTCCAAGCCCTGAAAGGGTCTAAGGTCATCTCTATTCCTTCCTCAGGAGATCTTCCATCTTCCCTCCAGTTTCCCTGAGCCTTCCATCACTGCCGCCATTCCTACCCTCATCCAATTTCTCTTCCCCTTTCTCCTAAGGCCGGCTTCAAAACAACCCCAGTGGCTACTGGGAGAAAAGAACCAATGCAACAGTATGTTTCTAAGAGGCAGTCCCTCTTATGACATTGTTTGGTTGATCACTTAACTCTCTGTGACCTGAGGCTCTTAAACAAGAGTTGCCAGATAAGGTGCAGTATAGCCAGTTAAATCTGAATTTAAGATAAACAACATTTTTTTTTTTTTTAGTGTAAGCACATTCCAGGCAATATTTCAGACCCTGTGTTATAATGAGATTTCTTTCACACCACAATTCCTATTCATTTGGCAGAACTTGAGCTGTGTTCATTTAAGATGGAGTCATAGTGGCCAACATAAACTTCCTTATTAATTGTTTTGGAACATCTGGGGTAGGACTCTGGTGTCTTAGTGTGATAAATTAAGAATGTCACTTTAGATAAGGAAATTGTCTTGTAATGTGTTCAGGAGAACTTCACTGGAACAGAAGGAGCAACTGGTAGGGACAAGAACCCCTGGGGCACAGCCTTACTCCCCTCTGGCAGACTCTGAAGCGTGGGACCACCAAGTCCGGTGACTTGAAGGCTCTTTGCTGGAGGACCTGGCTCCACGCTGTTGAGAGCTGATTCAGAGCACCAGAGGCCCAGTTGGAGCAGAGGGTGACTTCTCATTCACACTTGTCGCTAGACCCCTCGCTGGACCAGAGGCCACTGCCCTTATTAGACACCTCCTTCCCAAGCTTCTCCTGGGACTGGTTTATGATCTACCCTCTTTTTCTCCCTACTTTAATAACCTGTGTTTCATGCTAATGGTGTGCAATAAACCCAGTGATTCCTGAATTGAACCTTGGCTACATTTTCTTTATTTCTAACCCCATAATTCTCACCTGGTCTTACCGCTGGGCACTGTGACACACCTTTCTTTGCTAAATCTGGCGATCCTTCTTAAGTGGATGTAATGACAGAAATGATATACCATTCATGGAGCTCCTAGGATGTGGTCCTTAAGCAGAACACATATGCCGCTTTGTCAGGGGAACTGCCGCCAGGCCAGGCTCCTGGGGAATTACTAATAGTGCCCTGTTCACACTCTCAGGTGTTTCACTTTGGATACTTAAAAGCGGTGATCCATTTTCATTCCCATGACAATGAAACACAAGAACATTTTATTACCTTCATTATGCAGACAAGTCAGTTGATTTTCAAGAGAAAGAAATAATTAGCCTAATGTCACAGAGGAAGCAAGAAGTAGCAGTGCCAGCACTCTGGCTCAGTCTCCCCCACTCAAAGCCTTCTGGAGGCAGACACTGCCCGCCTCAGGAGGAAGGCCATGGAGTTGGTGCAAACAGAAGTCCAACTTCCACAGGTCTCACTCTCTTGACTAGTCATGCTCCCTTCCGCACTTAGAATCAAACCTGAGCCCACCTTCAAAAGACCTAAATATACATTTCTCCAAAGAAGACATACGGATGGCCAATAGGCACATGAAAAGATGCTCAATATTGCTAACAGAGAAATGCAAATCAAAACCACAATGAGGCATCACTTCACACCAGTTAGAATGGCCGTCCTCAAAAAGACCACAAGTAAATGCTGGGGAGGGTGTGGAGAAAAGGGAACCCTCCTATGTTGTTGGCAGAAACATACATTGGGGCCACCACTACAGAAAACAGTATGGAGGTTCTTTAAAAATAGTAACTACCATATGAACCAGCAATCCCACTTCTGGGCCTATATCTGGAAAAACATTCTAATTTGAAAAGATACAGGCACCCTAATGTTCATAGCTGCACCATTTATAATAGCAGAGACATGGAAGCAACCTTCATGTCCATCGACAGATGAATGCATAAAAGATGATGTGGTGTATATATATATATATATATATATATACACACTATATATATATAAATACACACACACACACCATGGAATATCATTCAGTCATAAAATATAATGAAATAATGCCGTTTGCAGCAATCTGGATGAACCTAGAGATTATCATATTAAGTGAAGTAAGTCAGAAGGAGAAAGACAAATATATATAATTTACATGTGAAATCTAAAAAAAATGATACTGATGAGCTTACTGAATACCTATTGATACTGATGATATGATGAGATCACGAACTCCTTACTGCCAAATTCAGACTTAAATTGAAGAAAGTGGGGAAAACCACTAGACCATTCAGGTATGACCTAAATCAAATCCCTTATGATTATACAGTGGAAGTGACAAATAGATTTAAGGGACTAGATCTGATAGACAGAGTGCCTGATGAACTATGGACAGAGGTTCATGACATTGTACAGGAGACAGGAATCAAGACCATCCCCATGGAAAAGAAATGCAAAAAAGTAAAATGGCTGTCTGAGGAGGCCTTGCAAATAGCTGTGAAAAGAAGAGAAATTAAAAGCAAAGGTGAAAAGGAAAAATATTCCCATATGAATGCAGAGTTCCAAAGAATACAAGGAGAGATAAGAAAGCCTTCCTCAGCGATCAATGCAAAGAAATAGAGGAAAACAACAGAATGGGAAAGACTAGAGAAATTTTCTCGTCAAGAAAATTAGAGATACCAAGGGAATATTTCATGCAAAAATGGGCTCGATAAAGGACAGAAATGGTATGGGCCTAACAGAAGCAGAAGATATTAGGAAGAGGTGGCAAGAATACACAGAAGAACTGTACAAAAAAGATCTTCACGACCCAGATAATCACGATGGTGTGATCACTCACCTAGAGCCAGACATCCTGGAATGTGAAGTCAAGTGGGCCTTAGGAAGCATCACTACAAACAAAGCTGGTGGAGGTGATGGAATTCCAGTTGAGCTATTTCAAATCCTAAAAGATGATGCTGTGAAAGTGCTGCACTCAATATGCCAGCAAATCTGGAAAACTCAGCAATGGCCACAGGACTGGAAAAGGTCAGTTTTCATTCCAATCCCAAAGAAAGGCAATGCCGAAGAATGTTCAAACTACTGCACAATTGCACTCATCTCACACGCTAGTAAAGTAATGTTCAAAATTCTCCAAGCCAGGCTTCAGCAATACATGAACTGTGAACTTCCAGATGTTCAAGCTGATTTTAGAAAAGGCAGAGAAACCAGAGATCAAATTGCCAACATCCGCTGGATCATCGAAAAAGCAAGAGAGTTCCAGAAAAACATCTATTTCTGCATTACTGACTATGCTAAAGCCTTTGTGTGGATCACAATAAACTGTGGAAAATTCTGAAAGAGATGGGAATACCAGACCACCTGACCTGCCTCTTGAGAAACCTGTATGCAGGTCAGGCAGCAACAGTTAGAACTGGACATGGAACAACAGACTGGTTCCAAATAAGAAAAGGAGTACGTCAAGGCTGTATATTGTCACCCTGTTTATTTAACTTATATGCAGAGTACATCATGAGAAACGTTAGGCTGGAGGAAGCACAAGCTGGAATCAAGATTGCCGGGAGAAATATCAATAACCTCAGATATGCAGATGACACCACCCTTATGGCAGAAAGTGAAGAAGAACTAAAGAGCCTCTTGATGAAAGTGAAAGAGGAGAGTGAAAAAGTTGGCTTAGAGCTCAACATTCAGAAAATTAAGATCATGGCATCTGGTCCCATCACTTCATGGGAAATAGATGGGGAAACAGTGGAAACAGTGGCTGAGTTTATTTTTTAGGGCTCCAAAATCACTGCAGATGGTGATTGCAGCCGTGAAATTAAAAGACACTTACTCCTTGGAAGGAAAGTTATGACCAACCTGGACAACACATTAAAAAGCAGAGACATTACTTTGCCAGCAAAGGTTCGTCTAGTCAAAGCTATGATTTTTCCAGTAGTCATGTACGGATGTGAGAGTTGGACTATAAAGAAAGCTGAGCGCTGAAGAGTTGATGCTTTTGAACAGTGGTGTTGGAGAAGACTCTTGAGAGTCCCTTGGACTGCAAGGAGATCCAACCAGTCTATCCTAAAGGAGATCAGTGCTGGGTGTTCCTTGGAAGGACTGATGTTGAAGCTGAAACTCCAATATTTTGACCACCTGATGTGAAGAGCTGACTCATTTGAAAAGACCGTGATGCTGGGAAAGATTGAAGGCAGGAGGAGAAGGGGACAACAGAAGTTGAGATGGTTGGATGGCATTGCTGACTCAATGGACATGAGTTTGGGTAAACTCCGGCAGTTGGTGATGAACAGGGAGGCCTGGCGTGTTGCAGTTCATGGGGATGCAAAGAGTCGGACAAGACTGAGCAACTGAACTGAACTGATGAGCTTATTTACAAAACAGAAACAGACTCACAGACATAGAAAACAAACATGATTACCAAAGGAAGAAAAGCGGGGAGGGATAAGTTAGGTGTTTGGGATACACACTACTGTATATAAAATAGGTAAACAGTAAGAATTTACTGTAAAGCACAGGGAACTAAATTCAATATTTTGTAGTAATCTATAATGGAAAAGAATCTGAAAAATAATGTAGATGTATGTATAACTGAATCATTTTGCTGTACACCAGATGTAAACAATATTATAAATCTACTATATTTCAATAAAATAAAAAACATACAAAAAACATACCAAAAAAACCCAGCCTTCATTGCACAAGATTCTTCACCAGGCAATGAGATCCCACCACCAAATTAACACAGTAGATGAAAAGTTATCCACTAACTTCAAAGAAGCCAGCTCGGGTTTCAGGAGACTTCATTCCTTAAAGGGACACGCTTCTCATGGTGACACCAGAGTCACTGAGAGGAACTGTGACAATAGGGTGTTAGAGGCAATAATGAGAACATGGAATGTTGTTGTCTTTCCTTCAGTCCTAACAGAGCAGGTTAGCTGGCCCAGGACAGATAGGTGGGGATGGGTCTCCTCTCTCATCACTATGTTCATAACTTCAGTGCTGTTCTATCCTTTATCCACAGGTACACCTGGCACATGCATTTGTTATGTGGAGGTAAAACGCTCCTCAAACTTAGGCTCCTTCGACCCTCCACAAACTTGCCGGTGAGCTAGGCAGAAGAGGTCCTACCCCATGGGGCTCAGAGGCCAGAAGGAGAAGTCAGACAGGTCTACTCACCTGGGCCAGCCTGCCCTCTCTCGTTTCTCTGCTTGGTAGGGAGTGGGTCTTGTCATCCCTGGTACCAAGGGAATTCCTGCACCTGTTGGTTGGGCAGCAAGAGGCAACAAGCTCCAGAGGGTCAGGGGCACCCTTGAGCCTGCAGGGTGGACTCTTCTCAGTAGGCGCCTATGGATAAAGCTGAGCACATCTCACTTCAGCATCCCCGAGAGCTAGGTACAATCACTGATCCAACTTTATTAGAGAGGACACTGAGACTTGGTGCAGAGAGGCAGCTGTCCAGGCCGCACAGGCAGACTTTGCTCTGGATGAGGTAAGTCAGGACGCGAACATGGCAGTCTGGCTCCTGCTGAACCATGGCCCCAGGTGCAAGGCTTTTGGGGGCAGGGGCGGAGAGCGGAGCCGCAAGGGCTCTTGGGGGAAGGGGCGGAGAGCAGAGCCGCCAAGGCTCTTCGGGCAGCGGCGGAGAGCGAAGCCGCAAAGGCTCTTGGGCAGGGGCGCGGGCGGGTGTGGGAGGCTGAAGAGCAGAGCGGCAAATCCTGAAGGGCATTTACACGTGCAGGTGCCATCCTCGACCCTTGGCACAGATTACATCATTTAACCACCCCCTCGGCCCTGTGAGCCAGGATTTTATAGATGACAAAAGGAGATGGGGAGATTGAGGAACCTGCCCCAAATGACAAAGTGATAGATACATCAGCGCTTCTACATTCTTGCTTTAATGTGCATAAGAATCAACTGAGGGACCTTATTAAACGCAGTAGGTCTGGGGTTGGGCCCCAAACTTTGTACTGCTAAGGAACTCCCACTTGATGCTAATGCTGCTGAGCCACGGGTCAGCTTTATAATATTAAATACTTTGCTGTTTGGTAGTTCATCTGCCTTTTTACCCTCAATTAAACTTCTCCAAATGGTTCAGTGTGTTGGTAATAACTTTAGTTCTTATCGAGTGCTCACTCTATATCAGGTCCCGTATCAAGAGCTTTCTGTGGATTAATTAAAGGAATTAGAATACAATTAGTGTCCCATTTGAAGTGTGAGGAAACTGAGGCTCACAGAGTTTAAAGAAACTTGCCCAAGGTCACAAGCCCAGCAAGTGGCAGGGCTGGTCCTGTTTGTTCTTGCAGTGCACTTGGGAAGCTTGGGAGGTGAGCATTGCTAGCTCATTCTATATATGGAGAAAATCAAGGTAGAGAGATTGTTCAATATATTAAAGCAAGGCTGGGATCCATCTGGTTCTCATAATACAAAATCCAATGCTTTTTCCCTCTCCCTTTCCCTAACCATGAACAAACAATTCCAGTAAGAGTTTTCTTCCTTCAGACAGATCTGAAGGAGTCCTTAACCAAACCATTATCATTCCCTTGGGACTCGAACGAATTTTCCTCATTCAGCTGTCTCCCTTTTAAAAGTCCATTACGCTGGTTAGAATCCCTGGAGGCCCGCAATATGTCAGGGAACTGATCCGAAGCCTCCAGAACTCCTGGAAAGGCTCTTGTACTGCACACCGGAGTGCACCTTCTCAGAGTTACTTATTACCAGGTTTAATTGGTAGCAGTGGTGCCAGGTGTGTCAGGCCCAAGCCCTGTTGGGAATGAACTTTCAGTGACTTCATGCAAAAATCCACAGGTCATGCTTATTTTCCCTCTAGCCCCTCAGCTCCTCTCCCCTCTGCTTTCAGGCACTGTGCCCCCTGCCTTCTTTATTACACATTGTCTTCTCCCACATGCTTTCCAGAAAGGACACTTTGCATTCTAAACTGATGACGGAGAGTGTTTAAACAATTGTATCAATTATGCCAGGTGCTAGAAATGGGAATTCCTGCCCTTGAGGAGTCTCTACCTTAGTGGGGTACAGAAAGTATTTCAGTAGGAAGAGGTAACTTCTCAGAAGTAGACACCTCAAAGGCACTATGGGAGCCCAGAGACCTTATCAGAGAAGATGCTGTCACAGGTAGAATTCTGAACATTGGGCCAGAGGCAGCCAGTGGAAAGGCATCCCAAGCAGAAGGAACAGCACAAGCAAAAGGACAGAGACATAAAAGAGCTCAGATGCGTGGGAACAGTGCTATGCTTTAGGGCATAAAATGTAAAGCAAGGGGTGGCCAAGGACAAGACTGGAGAGTAAAATAGGAGGAATGTCATGGGGCCTGCACTTGCTTCTCTAGACAGTGGTTCTCAAGTTATGCCTGGGGGTCTATTTTGGAAGTCAAGCGTGGACATACATCTGAGCTCCCTTCCACCAGGGCAGCTATGCTTTGGGTGGCCTTACACTTTTGGTGCTCTGCATAATGTTGTGTAAAGCAAGAGCTCTGCTCTTAAAAGGCGTGACTGACCACTGCTGTACATGATGGGGCATCATCTGAGAGGAACTCGGGGCTTCAGGGGTTGGGAGAGGCTGCATTGGGGGTTTTCTCTAGCTGGTGGATGGCCCAGCAGCACTCTCTACAGGCCAAGAAGCGGCCATGAAAGAGAAAGTGTCAGTAGCTCAGTCGTGTCCAACTTTTTCCGACCTCATAGACTGTGGCCCACCAAGCTCCTCTGTCTATGGACTTCTCCAGGCAAGAATACTGGAAAGGGTAACCATTCCCTTCTTCAGGGTATCGTCCCAACCCAGGGATCGAACCCAGGTATCTTGCATTGCAGGCAGTCTCTTGCATTGCTTCTTTACTGTCTGGACCTCCAACCAGGGAAGCCCCAAGAAGTAGCCATTTCATTTCCTAATTCAGTTCTGTGATGAGTAAGGAAATGGGAGCCACCTTCTCCCTCCCAACCGAAGGGAAGGCT
Source organism: Okapia johnstoni (assembly GCA_024291935.2). Taxonomy (NCBI): domain Eukaryota; kingdom Metazoa; phylum Chordata; class Mammalia; order Artiodactyla; family Giraffidae; genus Okapia; species Okapia johnstoni. The sequence goes on along the minus strand of CM044308.1, from coordinate 128,906,607 downwards.
GAGCCAGCTAGCCTGGCCTGACTGGCTGACCCCTCAGCCCTCACTGGCTCCCCTGGCCACATCGGCCCTGCCAGCTCCTCTGAATCCAATCTCTCGAGTCCAGTCCGAAGGGTTTTATCACTCCAGTGATCTTTGATACTGCAGGTCTGACAGGCCCCGTCATGCTGCCGGAACTGACCTTGCTGGTGAAATCTACCCATTTTATAGCTTTGCTAGGCCTACCCTTGACCACCATGACTTACCACGTTGATTAATAGCCTGGGGGTAAGCCAATCTCATCCCTGCCTCCTGCCAGAGGCCCTGGCTTTTGCAGTGCTCCACGCTTGTCTCCCAGCCTGCCTGTAACTTGGTCTGGTCATGAATATTCCAGTTCTTTTATGCTTTCTGCAGAAGCCAAGTCCCTCAGCCCCTAATCCTACCACTGCTCCGTGGGACACACTCCCTGCAGACCGCCTGGCTAGTGCCACCCCGGCCCCAGGAAGGCAGCCTCAGTAACTCACGCTCCTGCACCACCTTCCAAGAGTGCTTATTAAGCCGCTGCCAGACAGTCACTGAGCTGTGTGATGCCGACTTTCTCCTCAGGGAAGCACTAGCTCAGGGAGCAACCAACATTGTGAATGTGCGTAATGTCAACAAAATGTTTGAGGACGAACCACCCCCCCACACACACAGATTGATAATGACTTAACAGATTATAATCAGGTATTAGTGTACTAATCCATGGTGTATTATTAAACATACGTAAATATATAAATTAAAGCAAATGAGTTAGAGATAAACGGTATTTTCTAAATGTTTTACTTATTAAAGTACAAAAAATTTTGCTCTCACTTAAAGATGCAATGAAAACATTCTGAGAGAGCTATAACTGAATATGCTTCATTTTAAAAAAATAGACTTTATTTTGAAGAGAGTTTTAGGTTTACAGAAACATTGAGCAGCAAGTACAAAGAGTTCCTACATACCTGCTCAAAACCCTCTCCTCTTTGGTTTTCCCAATTAATTACAGCTCATATGAGTTTGGTACATTTGTTATAAAATGATGAGCCAATATTGATACGTGATTATTAACTGAAGTCCATAGTTTGCATTAGAGTTCACTCTTTGTGTTGTTTGTTTTCTGGGCTTTGATAAATGCATAATGACACGAATCCACCATGACAGTATCACACAGAGTAATTTCATTGCCCTAAAAATTCTCTGTGCTCCACCTATTCATCTCTCCTCCCTGCCCCCAACCTCTGGCAGCCGTAGATCTTTTTACTGCTCCATTATTTTTTACAACCTTGGTTTAACCCTTTGTGATAAAATTGGATTTGTAGGTCCAATTCAAAGTATACTCCTTGCTTGTGAACCATGTGTCTGACCTAGCAGAAGAGGCCTTGCAACAGCTACTGACTTCCCACAAAGAAGAACAGCAGTGAGTGCACTTCGGAAATCACAGTGATTTTTTTCAGTCCCACTCAGCTGTTATGTAAATGTATTTATTGACATTCAGCTGGTAAATTTCTCTGTTCCCTGCGGTCAATAATTTATTATTGCAAGCTTATTAAACTTGGATGCATTTCACAATTTTAACAAAGAACTCAGTTGTCCGTCTCTCTTCTAGATACGTTGATAGGAAGATTTCTAGGCAGATCTAAAATTCTTCAAATTTTCAAAGTAAATAGATAATAAACATTAAAAAAAAAACTATAGGACGATAGAAATACTTCTAAATATTTATTTTCAAAAATACTTTCTAGAGTACAGATTTCTTTTCAAAGGCTGTTTCTGACATCATTAAAATGTCACTTTACATTAAAAAGATGGATTAAGAGAACTTATTTTTTTCTAAACTATTGAATAGGTAGCAATAGCTAATGGCCATTTATTATCACAGAAAGAAGAGCAAATTTAGAACATTTGTGTTTTTTGGGGGAAAAAGGAATGTATACACGAAGTTGTTGAAAGTTTTAAGTTTAGTAATATCTTTGAGTACTTTCACACAGATAATAAATCTCAAATTACAGATTTTCACTCAACCCCATTGCATAGATTCTACCGTTTGCTAATTTTATTATCATTATTTTGATATGTTTTATATTGTTATTGCAGCCATGAAATTAAAAGACACTTACTCCTTGGAAGAAAAGTTATGACCAACCTAGATAGCATATTAAAAAGCAGAGACAATACTTTGCTAACAAAGGTCCGTCTAGTCAAGGCTATGGTTTTTCCAGTAGGCATGTATGGATGTGAGAGTTGGACCATAAAGAAAGCTGAGCACCGAAGTATTGATGCTTTTGAACTGTGGTGTTGGAGAAGACTCTTGAGAGTCCGCTGGACTGCAAGGAGATCCAACCAGTCCATCCTAAAGGAGATCAGTCCTGAATATACATTGGAAAGGACTGATGCTGAAGCTGAAACTTCAATACTTTGGCCACCTGATGTGAAGAGCCAACTCATTGGAAAAGACCCTGACGCTGGCAAAGACTGAGGGCAGGAGAAGGGGAAGACAGAGGATGAGATGGTTGGATGGCATCACTGACTCAATGGACATGAGTTTGAGTAAACTCTGGGAGTTGGTGATGAACAGGGAGGCCTGGAGTGCTGCAGTCCATGGGGTTGCAAAGAGTCAGACACGACTGAGTGACTGAACTGAACTGATATTGTTACATATATTTAATTTTTGTAACTTTTAAAACCTACTGCAGAAACTTGAGTTCATCATTCATTTGGGTTCATGACATATTATCATTCTTCAAAATACTCTTGTGATATTTTAGTGAGTGTCCACTTCACCTTTTAAAGAGTTGTCTTCCAGATCAATCATATTTTAACAGCATGTTCATAAAGCATTTTTTTAAAGTAAATATCAATTTGCCACAATAAAGTAAACAAATTCAGCCTTCTCTGTCCTCTCCCAGCATCCTCCACTCCTGCAGAGTAAAGTGTGGAATACATTCCAGCATGGCCACACTTGTGCAGGGACTCCCTGAGAATGCTGACACTGTGGAGGGAGGAAAAGGCCCACACTGAGTCCTGGGGTCGCCATACTTCCTGGTTATGGTATTGAGGGTCCACTTCTCCTCGTCCTCCAGCTGCGCAGCCACATCTCACTGAAGTTAGGCACCTGGATTCTTGTGATGGGAGGAGGACATTTGGAAAACTCTGTGATTTTGGACCCTAAGATCTATTCAGTGGGCTTCCCAGGTTGCGTACATACAAACTAAGTCACTTCAGTCATGTCCAACTCTGTGTGACCCCATAGACTGTAGCCTGCCAGGCTCCTCTGTCCATGGGATTCCCTAGGCAGGAATACTGCAGTGGGCTGCCATTTCCGTCTCCAGGGGATCTTCCAGATTCAGGGACCAAACCCACATCTGTCTCCTGCTTTGGCAGGTGCATTCTTTACCACTAGCGCCACCTAGGAAGCCCTAGCAGTAAAGAACCTGCATACCAGTGCAGGAGATGCCAGAGACACCGGTTCCATACCTGGGTTGGGAAGACCCCCTAGAGGAGGGTATGGCAACCCACTCCAGTATTCTTGCTTGGAGAAGCCCATGGACAGAAGAGCCTGGCGAGCTACAGTCCATAGGGTCACAAAGAGTCAGACATGACTGAAGCGACTTATCACACACACGCAAGGTCTTTGCAGGTACCTGTCCTGACACCTGACCAAGAAGCAAGGCTTCATCATCCACCAGAGTCATCAGAACAAATGCCTTTCATGTCATTAAGTCCATTCCCCCCACGAGTAAAACCTACAGCCCACATGTTCTCCTTGAGACACTTACTCAGAAGCTGTGAGTTTCAGGCCTTTTACCTTCCTCTCTGGCCTGGATGGAAGCTCCTGTAGGGGCACCAGAAACTAGCCGTCAGATCAAACTCCTCTGGACTTGTGCTTCTCACCACCCCTCCTTGGAAAAGCTCGTGCCTTTGGAAGTCCCTCATCTGTATAACAGTGACAAATATCTATTTAGCCAATTTTGCCTTGAGAATTAAATGAGATAATAGATGTATTGCTAAAAGGACCTAGGTTAATGCTTGTTATTCTTTCATCCCATGGTAATGAATACTAGGAATGTTCCAGGTGCTGGGAACACTGCAGTGAACCAGTTGCCTTTACTTTTGTTGTTGTTTAGTTAGTAAGTTGCGTCCGACTCTTTTGTGACACCATGGACTGTAGCCCGCCAGGCTCCTCTGTCCATGAGATTTTCCTGGCAAGAATACCACAGTGAGTTGCCATTCCCTTCTCTAGGGGATCTTCCCAACCCAGGGATCGAACCTGTGTCTCCTGCATTACAGGCAGATTTTTTACCATTAAACCACCAGGGAAGCCCATTTGACTGGGGCAAAAATTGAGACTTAGGGAGCTGATGGGAGGCAGCTCCTGGGCTTAATTTCCATGATTGTGATTAAGTGCTACTGATTTTTTTCTCAAGTCTAGAATAATATACTGATATATGAAATCAATTGTCTTCATTTTATATAAAACAAAATATATGCATATCATAGAAATGGTTGAAAAAGAAAAGCTTTCAATGATGGAATGATGAAGTATACAGTGAAGCTTTAAAAGATGGGTACACTTAGGAACAAAATTTGTCATTGAGAAGTTTCCCATATTATTAATCTCTTTGTCAGAAGGATTACTATATCTGTTAAGAACATGTCAAGGTAGAAGTGTGCACATGGGAACTGGCATAGGAGCAGATAGCTTAAAGTGAAGGATGGACTGACCACCTTCTTAGTCTAGGACATCAATTCTGAAGTGCATATATTCCCAACTTCTCTGCTTTCATTTAAGGGGATACACAGCCTTGATATCTTAGCACTATGATTAAATGGTTACTGTATCAATGATAACTTGTTCTTTTCAAATGCACACGTTCTAACAGGCGTTGTCTTAGTGAGTGTTAACTTTTCTTTGGAGCCTGGAGGTGGCGGCCTTCAGGGCTGGCCAGTAACAGCTCAAGCCAGAGAGGAGAATCTCAGCTTTCTCCAAATGTTTGCAGTTGATGCTAGCGTATTTGAAGATGTGGGTGGCTGATGATAAATCCATTTCCACTAGGAGCAAAACTACTCAACCCCAGCTGATTCTTGGTGGGGACATCGGGCATTTTCCTCGAGAAGAGCAGCACAGCTTCCCCACGCAGTGGTCAGGGAGACAGATGCGGACAGACCTTGGGCCTCCATGGGTGCCACTCCATATTAAGATTCATTTTTAAGATGAATTTGAATTTAAGGTGTCCAGAAGCACGATCTCTCTTTAGAGAGCAGAGAAGGCGAGGAGAAAAGGCTCCCGCTTGGGGTTGGAGAGGGGGCACCCCGACAGCGGGAAGCTGGAGAACTAGCAGTCCATGAGGGAAAGGGCCCTCGGCTGGACACCCCTTCCAGTTCCCGCTCCTCTGCAAGCACAAGGGAGGTGGACGGAGTGACGCACGAGCCCCAGCCTCCTAATCGCCCCACTCCTGCCGTGTACCTCTGGGCTCGCCAGTCCGTGGGACGTAGAACCTCAGCACCAGGGAGCGCGGGCGCGGCGCACAGAGAGGCGGGTGAAGGGCCGGCGGCGGCCTCGTAGCGCGTCCACATGTGGCGGGGCCGCGGGGCGGGGTGGGGGGAGCCGAGGGGGAGGGTTTACATCCAGCGAAGTTCCCGGATGGTCTCAGCCTCCCGGCGCTGAGCGCTTTTCCTGCCCGGCCGGCTCAGCCCTACGGACCGGGGAGAAGTTTCCCAGAAAAAAATGCCCGGCGCGCCGCGGGGGGCCTGGAGCCGCACGGAGCCGCTGCTCGGTAAGGGACGCGCCGCCGCCGCCGCCGCCGAGGGTGCGATCGGGCTCCGGGGACTCCGGGCAGCGCCCCTGGAGACCCTCGCAGCCGCCGGGGACCCCGGGGAGGGGTTGGACTGGACGGCGGCGCTGGGCAGCGCGGCTCGGCGCCGGGTGGGCGCGGGCGGGGGGCGGGGGACGTCGGGGCTGCGTCCGCTGCTGCGGGCGGGGGCGCGGGTGCGCGGTCTCCGGAGGGGCGCGACTTGGGCCCAGCGGATCGCGCGTCCTGCGGGTGCCGGCGGGTAGGGGAAGAAGGGGCCGCGGACCGGTGGGCTCCGGACGCGGGCGTTTTCAGGGCTGGGCGCGCTGCTGGGCTCTGTCGAGCCTGGGGCCGCCCAGGGGTTTCGCCCCCCGCACGCGCCGTAGATACCCGCTGCGGGGGCTTCGCGGGGATGCGCTGGGGCGCGACTCCCCCGCACTGCTTCCCAGCCCCAGCGCAGGCGGATGGGGGCTTTCGGGCATCCCTGGGGCCAGTTCCTGCTCTGGAGCCGCCTCGCCTTCTTCGCTAGGGAATTGTGCCCATCCCACAACTCAGCTTCCCCAGCTCTCCTCCCGCCGGGTGCCCCAGACTGCTGCTCGCTCCCCGGGCGCGCGTTCGATGTGTGCGGCGACCTTAGAGGACTTCCAGTCCGTGTCAGCGCTTTTCTCCTGGGGCCTCTCCCGAACTTTCCGGACAGCTTCGCTTCCCTCTATTTTTTCTTTTTAAAAAAGAACAGTTAAAGTTGCAAGAGTAAGTAAAAGAAACCAGCTGACCCAGTCAGGGTGACCCAAATCTTCAGTTCGTAGTTAGACTTTGAACTTTTTGAGATTAACAAAGGGTGTGTCTGTGAGGAACTGAGCCTGGCTAGATCTGGTCCTGCTGAATCCCGGAGTAATAACATATTCCTTCCTGGGCTCCTGACTTTATCTCAGTTATCTGGGAAGCCTCTCAGGTTGTCAGCAGTAACTGGATGGACTTGGCCCCTCTTTCTGAAAATTGTGTGTCACTGTTGTCTCCTGGATGGTCACTGGACCGCTGGCCGTGGCTAGTCGCAGACTTCAGGCAGTGCAGCCACGGAACCCTGGACAGAGTCCCGCAAGTGGTGGGTTTTCTTTTGCCAATTTCCCAACACAATTCCAAAACAATACAGTAGCTTCATTTTGAGTCATTGGCATATTTTTCCCCTTCAAAAATGCCTTTTTCTGTAACGGATAAAAGAACTCATTAGGCCATCAGTGTGTGTGTGCTCAATCGTGGCTGTCGCTTTGCAGCCCCATGGACTGTAGCTGGCCAGGCTCCTCTGTCCATGGAATTTTCCGGACAAGAATTCTTGAGTGGGTTGCCATTCCCTTCTCCAGGAGAGCTTCCGTACCTAGGGATTGAAACTACCTCTCCTGCATTGGCAGGCAGATTCTTTATTTACCACTAGCGTCACCTGGGAAGCCCTAACCATTCTTTAGGGTGTTTAAAACTCTGCCTTCCACTCTGCTGTGTATCTCTGCCTGCCTGCTATCCCCTGGTTGAGTCTCTCAGGGACTAAATCCTCAGCCACTTGTTGAGTGGAATTGTGCAGACTAGACTTTGCAGATGTTATTAAAATCATCTTCTTCCTTGGGACCTACCCAGCCTTTGCCATAGCTTTGGTTCCCTGAGCAGCACCTAAACTCTTAGGTTTGTGTGATGTAGAACAGAAAGATTTGTAAGCAAGTTAAGGTCAGATTCTGATACACTTAGAGACAATGGGGTTACTTCAGGGGTGGAGATTCATGCCTTCTTTCACTTGTTTGTTCGTTTCACCAATTAAGTGTCTACTGTGTGTTCAACCACTTTCTGGTTGCTTAGGCATATCATGGGCTTTCCTGGTGCCTCAGATGGTTAAGAATCCATTTGCAATGAGGGAGACATGGGTTCGATCTCTGGGTTGGAAAGATCTCCTGGAGAAGGGAATGGCTACCTACTCCAGTATTCTGGCCTGGAGAATTCCATGGACAGAGGAGCCTGACAGGCTACAGTCCATGGGATCACAAAGAGTCGGACAAGACTGAGTGACTTTCACTTCAGGCATATCATGCATGTCAGGTGTGCCTTGAGCCTCACTTATCTCATCCAAGAATTGGGGTTGATAATCTTTCTCTCCCTCCATCTCTTGGTGTGAGGATCAAGTGGAATAATGGCAATGACATGTGAAACAGCAAAAAGCAGCACAGCACAGGGCAGTGACAAGAAGGTGAGGTGCCTTTGCCTTTCAAACGTACTATCTTGTACTATCTCAGTTGCCCAGGCCAGGGATGAGCCTGCTTTTGTGGGAAGTATTTCTTATTTGGTCTGTGTCACTGCCTTAAATACTTCAGGATGGTCCTCACTGTGGTTGTAATTCTAGGAACATACAGGGTCTTTACATTGCACATCAGGAGAACAGAATTAAACCAAAGTGCCTTTTTGTTGTTGTTGCTGTAACCCCTTCACTTTTAAGCATCTGTTGTTTGAAATCTTGTCTCCCAGAGCCATCATCTTTCTGAAGCCCACCCTCCCATGAGGTCTACCAGATTCCTCATGATTTTCATACAGACGTTTCTCTACTCCTGTGCCCCAGCAATCCACAATTATGCTACAGTGCTAGAAGGTTTGATGGGCCTGGTGAATAAGCGGGATCCACATATGTGAATCAAGTCATAGTTGAAAACAAGCAAGATGCTCATTTGGCATTGAGGGTTCCTTTTAGAGATCACTGTTGTGCCCTGTGTCGGGGAAGAAAAAGAGACCTGACTCAGAAGGAGGTGGAATTTGGCCCTGAATGCTTACCTTCTGGTGGAGATGAGATATGGTTTTGAACAGCAGGAATGCAGGGCAGAATGTGGTAAATAAGATGAAAAAAGGTACAGATCAAATACAGGGAATGTAGAGGAGAATGAAATTACTTCCAGCTGGAGGGAGTCAGTCTCCCCTCATTTGTCCATCTAACAAGTATTTAAAGTGTCTGCCATGTGCCAGGCCTGGGGAGATTCATGGGCATGTGTACACTGTGTTCCATCTTCCTTGCTCCAGTCAAGGAAACGGGCATCTGTCTCCTCCCTGGAAGAAAAACACTTTCTTACCCACTTCATTGCCCAGTCCAACATCTATCAGTTGTTCCTTACTGTGTAGAGATTGCAGTCAGGTTAAAATAATTAACTCTGTCTCTTGTATACTTTGGAATAATAAAAACTCTGAGACTCACCAATTCCCCAGAATACCTTCAATTAGTTGAGTAATGCCATGCCACCTAGCACACTTTAACCAGTATTGAAGTATGCGGTCCTTAGTCAGGGTGACTTCTAGAGTCTTGATTCTATAAGGCTGGGGTGAGGCCCAGGAATCTATTTTTGAAAGCCCTCCAGGTGGTACTGATGTCACCACCTGCAAAGTTCCATAAAAGTAAAAGCATGGGCCAGGAGGTCAGGCAGAGCTTCCAGCCCCAGCTCTGTCTTTTACATGTCCTGCAACTTCTGTTTCTTTATCTTTAGCATCAGAGTAACCATCTGCCTTTGGGGTTGTGCTGAAGGTCCAATAACGTCATGGAAGTGCATCACTTGGCAGATTGTCCTGGACAGTGCTGCTGCCAGGTATCTGTGGTAGTGTGTAATATGGCAGAAGGTGAAGTTAAGGGTTAAAACTGCAGAGTGTGGAATCAGACTGCCCCAGGCTTGAATACTAGTTCTGTCACTAGCTATGTGACCTTGGTCAAGTTACCTAACTTCTCTTGGTCTCAGGCTCCACATATATGTATAGAATCTACCTAACAGGGTTGTGTGACTACTAAATGATTAAATTAAAAAAAAAAACACATAGTAAATGATAATGTTAAAGGAAAGGAAGGTGGGGATGGAAGGAGGAAGGAAGGAAGAGGGAAGAAAGACTTAATAAAATTTGGGCTAGATCATAGAAAACTTTGAAAATTTGATTCACTTTAATACAACTAAGTGATAAAAGGAAATTAAAAAGAAGAAGAATTAGCTAAAATAAACAGGAGACACAATCACCGACGAAGATTAGTGGTTTCGATGAACATGGTTCACATTGTAAAAACATGCAGAAATGCTTAAGAAAAGCTGAAATGCTCTCCTAGAGTTTGTTTCTTTCTCTTCTTAGTAAATTCTAATGGCTGTCTGTTTGGGCCTCACCTGTGTCTAAGAATCCAACTTTATTCCGTTTTGGAATCATTTGCATGTGCTTTTTTTTTTCCTTGTTAGATTGGAAACTCTCTGGAGGCAATAAACTAAAAAACCTTAAAAAAAAATCCTCTCAGAAATAATAGGTTCTCAATTAACATTTGTTGAATGTCAGTTTATTTGTGCCACTCTGGTTGTGAGATTTGAAGTGAGCGAATTTTTTTATGAAGGCAAGGTAGATCTTGATGTTGGTTTCTGAAGATGCTGGGGAACAAGTTTCATTTCATTCTAAGAGTGATTTCATCCTACACCATGATTGATCTGTGTACAACATCACTTTTTATCACATACATAATTATTTTTAAGTGCTGTTTATCTGTATATCTTCCAAGTTGAACAATAGCAGTGATCCTAATAATAAAGAGATGAGATTGTAGTCTGGTGGGGAATATGGGAATTATCATTGTGGAACTTAAGAAGTAACATTTCCTGATCTAATACCTGTATGTGGTTCACTTCCACATTAGTGAGATTTTGGACTCTCCCACCCACCAATTTTTCCATCTTTTTCTTTTCTTTTTTTCTTTTACATCACTTGAGATGTAAAACTTGAGAAAGGAGTATAAGCAGAACTGAAGAACCCTAGCCTTTCCTCAGACTGCCACAGATTCTTTTGTATTTGGAAGATAAATAGTTCTCTTAGGTAAGAGCTGTCTACAGGAGGAAGGAAATTGTGAATAAAATGGAAAATTGAGGTCCAAATAGTTTTCCTGAGCCAGAGGAGTCAATTACAGTTTAAAATAATAGTTTCATATAATTTCTATTTTTCTTAGGACAACACACATCTATATATGTTTATGTATATCTATGGTGGTGGTGTTGTTCAGTCACTCAGTTGTTTCCGACTCTTTGCTAACCCACAGACTGCAGCGCGCCAGGCTTCCCTGTCCTTCACCATCTCCTGGAGCTTGCTCAAACTCATGTCCACTGAGTCAGTGATGCCATCCAACCATCTCATCCTCTGTCGTCCCCTTCTCCTCCTGCCTTCAGTCTTTCCCAGCATCAGGGTCTTTTCTAATGAGTCAGCTCTTCACATGAGGTGGCCAAAGGATTAAAGTTTCATCTTCAACGTCAGTCCTTCTAATGAATATTCAGGATTGAATATCTATGCATGTTGACATTATTTAAATTTAATTTCTCTCATAGACAGTACTTGATTACCTTAAATATTGTATATGTAATATGTACACCTTACCTCACTGTAACAGCTAAACACAGTTTGATTACATTCCTCCTGTTCTCCCTCCTCCACCCCCCTTATTCGAAGCTGTGTTTTATGGATATTTGCATTTTGATTGCCTGATTTTTTTTAGTATTTCTTGGACATATTGCTACTATGTTGTTAGTAGCTGCATGGCATTCTACTGTTGGGTGAATATATATGCCTGTTCACTGACCATCTTCCCATCTGTTAGCTCTTGCTAATGATACCCAGACAACTAGTCCATTGAGTCAAGTTAAAGAACCAGCCAATTCACTGACAGCATCAGAATAATTGTAAAACAGACCATATGAGCAGTTAGTTGAATTTCTTGCTTTTCAACTACTTGTGTGTCACCCAGCCCATTTCTGAAACTTCCCAAGCATTTTTCTATAGACATAAAGCAGGAGATAAGATCTCTTGACTGAAGATTTAGGCCTGGGAAGGACCAGGAAAGAAATCTAGCTACATCTTAGAATGGTGTCATTTTAAAGTGTTGAATGTGTTAACAAATAATATTTCAGGAAACTAGGAAACTTTTTCCCCTTAGGCATAGAGGAGTAGATTTTGAAAGCAGAGAACCTTTAGACTTTGGAGACTATCTTGAGAAAACATGTACCCTAGCTATTTTTTTCAGAAAATGTAAACAGTGAGATCAGTGTCTTAACCACAATAGCCTTGTGTTACGGGGATGGGTATTTAAAGAGTGGAGGCAGTCAGATCAGCCCAAGATAAAAGGGGAAAGAAATGGGCTGTTCTTGAAGAGGCTTGTATAATGTAAGCAGAACATATATGTGCTGTGGGAGGGACTTTCAGGAAATACTAGGGTAATGGATGGGGAGAAAAGGGTGGGGGCAGGAAGGATAAAAGAAGACACAACCAGTTATCTTTCCCAAGTCCCAGAAGGCAGGCTGAGGGACACTAAGTTGAGTTTTCAGATGGTACAGGAATTTCTAATTCAAAAATTGAGAAACTAGAAAAAGGCAAAAGAGTCGAGGTCTTTTTAAAGAAAATCTTTCAAAAGTAGTAATTTACTTTAGCAGTGCCTTTTCTTATCTATTAAGTCCAGAATTTGACTGCCATGCATAGTTTTAGACAGGGGTCCCCAACCTCTACTTTCCCTGTAGCTCAGCTGGTAAAGAATCTGCCTGTAATGTGGGAGACCTGGGTTTGATGTCTGGGTTGGGAAGATCCGCTGGAGAAGGGAAAGGCTACCCACTCCAGTATTCTGGCCTGGAGAATTCCATGGACTGTATAGTCCATGGGGTTGCAAAGAGTCGGACATGACTGAGCGACTTTCACTTTCACTTTTTCCCCAACCTCTGGAGTCTAATGCCTAATGATCTGAGGTATAGCTGATGTAATAATAATAGAAATAAAGTGCACAATAAATGTAAAGCACTTGAATCATCCCCAAATCATCTCCTACCCCCCCAGTCTGTGGAAAACTTGTCTTCCACAAAAATGGTTCTGGTGCTCGAAAGGTTGGGGATTGATGGTAAGATATAACCTAAAGCACCAGTATAGATAATCTCAGATTTTGTGAGTAATATTCCACATTGTTCTTTTCCCTAGAGTTTTAGCACTGTTTAAAAAAAAAAAAAAGCCTCACATGTTATTTGAGACCAAATAAAAAGTTAGATCATTGTTAAAATTGGGAATTACTTTACTTTGCCTGATACTTTACAAAGCTGTTGGAGCTAGAACCTTATTAATTAAATATTGTAAACCTTCCTCCTTAATCTTCTCCCTTTGATGAGTAACTGGGAGAACAGAAAGAAAAAACAATTCTTAAGTTGGTTAAAGGACTGTACAGGAGTTATTATGGTATTATTTTCACTGTAACATTCCTTTCTGTACAGGATTATTGTATACATTATCTCTACTGTGATGAAACATGTCCCTTTTGTTAACCACCAAGCCAGGTGCTCAGTCTTTATAATTCGGTCTTTGCTTCCTTGTTTTTGCTGAAAATGTGTTTCTTATCACTTAAAAAAATAAATTGTAGTTTTTACCTTGTTGAGATTATTAAAGTATTATGTGCTTGACATAAATAAGATAAATGAGAAAGCAATATACAAAGAAAAAGTTTGTAAGTTTTCTCCTATGTCTCTCAAATCTAACCACTCGAGGTAATTGATATTATCAATTTGGGATATGCCCTTCTTTTTCTCTTTGCTTATAAAACTATATACAAATATATATGTAAATATATCTTTCTATTAAAAATAGAAACATTATACAGATTAAACTACATGATTTTTTAATCATGGTATAATTGACATATAACATTGTGTAAGTTTGAAGTATTCAACGTATTGATTTGACTCACTCATGTATTGTAATATATTACCACCATAAGTTGGCTAATAACCTCCATCATGTCATGAAATTATCATCTTTTTTAGTGTTGAAATCATTTAAGAGCTAGTCTCTTAGCAACTTTCAAGTATTTAAAGAAATGTTAACTATAATCACAATCCTGTTCATTAGATCCCTAGAATTTACTCATCTTCCCACTGTAACTTTATAACCTTTAACCAACATGTCACAATTCTCTTACTCCCTCCCCTCAGCAGCCCTGGTAACCATCATTCTACTTTCTGTTTCTACAAGTTCAACTTTTTTCAGTTTCCACATATAACATGTAAGTGAGATGATACAGCATCTGTCTTTTTTGAAGTTGTTTCACTTAGCATGATGCCTTCAGGAGTCATCCATGTTTTCACACATGGAAGGATTTCCTTCTCTCTCTTCAGTTCAGTTCAGTCTCTCAGTCATCTCCGACTCTTTGTGACCCCATGAACCGCAGCACGCCAGGCCTCCCTGTCCATCACCAACTCCCAGAATCCACGCAAACCCATGTCCATTGAGTCGGTGATGCCATCTAACCATCTCATCCTCTGTCGTCCCCTTCTCCTCCTGCCCTCAGTCTTTCCCAGCATCAGGGTCTTTTCCAATGAGTCAACCCTTCGCATGAGGTGGCCAAAGTATTGGAGTTTCAGCTTCAGCATCAGTCCTTCCAATGAATATTCAGGACTGATTTCCTTTAGGATGGACTGGTTGGATCTCCTTGCTGTCCAAGGGACTCTCAAGAGTCTTCTCCAACACCACAGTTCAAAAGCATCAATTCTTCGGCGCTCAGCTTTCTTTATAGTCCAGCTCTCACATCCATACATGACCACTGGAAAAACCATAGCCTTGACTAGACAGACCTTTGTTGACAAAGTAATGTCTCTGCTTTTCAATATGCTGTCCAGGTTGGTCATAACTTTCCTTCCAAGGAGTAAGCGTCTTTTAATTTCATGGCTGCAATCACCATCTGCAGTGATTTCGGAGCCCAGAAAAAAAAGTCTGCCACTGTTTCCCCATCTATCTGCCATGAAGTGATGGGACCGGATGCCATGATCTTAGTTTTCTGAATGTTGAGCTTTAAGCCAACTTTTTCACTCTCCTCTTTCACTTTCATCAAGAGGCTCTTTAGTTCTTCTTCACTTTCTGCCATAAGGGTGGTGTCATCTGCATATCTGAGGTTATTGACGTTTCTCCTGGCAATCTTGATTCTCTCTCTTGGCTGAATAATATTCCAGTTATGTGTGTATGAGACAGAGATTTTCTGTATCCATTCATCCATTGATGGACACTTAAGTTGTTTCCTTATATTGGCTATTGTAAATGATTCTGCTATAAAACGTGGAGGTGAAGGTATCTTTTTGATATCTACAAGAGTTTTTTTCACATAACAGAACATTATAGACATTCCTTCCAAATTAAAAATTCATTTATATTATGGCTGGTTAATATTCCATAATTTAACCATTCATATTGTTTCAAGTTTTGTGCCACTACAACTCTTCCCTGTACATCCATGTGTTCTGAACAGAAGCTTTGATTTCTGTCAGAGTCCCTAAAGTGGTATTACTTGCTAAAAGCTGTAGTAATTCAGTCTTACTAAAATTATTTGAAAATATCTGCTTCCCTACATCCTTGCCAATGTAATTCATTTTAGAAGTATAAACTTTATAATCTCTTTTTCCTGTTTTGTTTCACATTATTTCTTTCGGGAGCACTTGTCACTTTTTAAAAAAATTCCATGCATTTGGATTATTCATGCCCTGTCTTTTCCTTAAGTTTCTAAGGTGCATGTGGTTTGTCTTCTAGACCTGGAGAAGAGAAGCTTCAGCCTAAACTCACCAAGCTTAATTGTTCTGTATTGAAATGAAACAAAACACTTGATATCTGCTATGCTTCTCACAGTTACTCTTCAGGCGGACTTCAGTGCAGTCAGGTGTGAGGTCTGATGAGAACAGAAAGATCTCTAGACCCTGAGTCTGCAGGGCTGGCCCAGACCTACAGGACTCTGAACTCTCCACCTCTCAAAAACACAGGTCTTTCTCAAGGCCAGAAATCCACTGGCCCCCAACTAGCCAGAGTCCTAAGGCCGGACTGGGTTCTGGGTACCTGCTTGGCCTTGGTAGGGAAATACATTAGGTTTTAGCCAAAGTGACAGTGAGGGAAGGTGGTGCCCAGGGGGAACTGCGCACTGATCACAGTTTGGGGATTTGCAAACACTCATCTTCTTGGGGCTCCCATATGCTGTTGCCTGAGGGCATGGGTCCCCACTGCCCTACCTTCACTTTCACTCTGCCCCTGTTCTTGGATGTCCCTCAATCCTCAGAGATAGACTCTTGAATGTCAAGTCACTTCCATGTTAAGGCCTGATATCAAATAGCTTATTTACTTAATTGCTTTTGCACTGAATCCTCTGCTAAAGATAGAGTAGTAAAGTGAAAAGAGCTGTAGGAGCCATAGACTAGGCGTTTACCACTTGTTTTATAACCCCAGCTTCGTTGCCTAGTCATCATATGACCTTGACAGCAATAAAGCCCTGTGCGAAGAGTAAAGGAATTTGTAAGAATGGGGAGAAGGGTGAGGCTAGGATGTCTGCAATGCCTGTGATGGGATACACCTGAGGTCTCCAGATAAGGTGCTTCTAAACAGTGCAGCTGTTAACAGTTTAACTCATCAGTTGGAAATTCGGTTTAAGTCTGAAATGTTATTTTACCTGTTTTTGACTAAGCATTTGATAAATAAGGGAGAGAAATAGATGTCGTATTTCTCATTAGCTAAAATAGGGTGGCTGTATTATATGTAACTCATAGGGTTCTTCATTTATACTCGAATTTTGTTTTATTCTTAGAAAAAGACCATTAGATTATCTTGTAGTGTTATTTGTGGGGGTGAGATATGAGCCAGATAAGTCCAGGTATGTCTGGCAGATCTTGTTTTTCTTAAATGCAATGAAAATCACACTAGCTCACATGTGCCTACACTCATCCATTATATGCACCCTTATTCTATATTAGTGCCCACATGGTCCCAACCCTGAAACCACGTGTCCTCACCATCTGCCACCCACAGGTGCGTGTACACACACACACGTCTTTGGCTTACCCCTTTTAAAGAACACTTCAGTTAGAATCAGGAAGTACCGATTCTAAACGTTGCTGGGAAAACACGTATTGCTGAGTTTTGTATACATCAGCCTTTGCGATTTCTCAGAAGGCAGAGGCTATTGCTCAGTCATGTGCCCTTTGTATAGTCTCAGACCGAGCATCGTATGCAGGCGAATGTAAGTGTGTGCTTTGGGTGTGCCCTTCGATGGTGGGGATTCCCCAGGGGGTGGAGAAAAATGCCCATGTGGGGCTTTGCCTTGGGAGTTTTGCAGTGGCCATTGATTGTTGGTTGTGACCACTGCTGGTTGAGTCTTTTGTTTGTGTTCCTTACTTCTGGTCTGAGGAGCAACACATTGCTGTTTTGGCTCAGAGGCAGATCATCTTGGATGGCACCCAAGAAACTGCACACTGCTCTTGCTTCTTGAGATTGGTGCTGACATTCCAGGGCCTTCAGTTGTGCGTGGAAAGATCCTGGTCCGACACACTGGTAAATGGGGCCCCTGTGAACTTTTTGCTCTACAGAGAGGTTAGACAAACTTGTCTACTTGGGAGGGCTTCCCTGGTGGCTCAACGGTAAAGAATCCACCGGCAATGCAGGAGCCTCAGGAGACACGAGTTCGATCCCTGGATCAGAAAGATCCCCTGGAGGAGGAAATGCAACCCACTCCAGTATTCTTGCCTGGAGAATCCCATGGACAGAGGAGCCTGGCGGGCTACAGTCCATAGGGTCACAAAGAGCTGAACACGACTGAAGTGACTTAGCATGCACCCATGAGCACATACACGTCTACCTGGGAAGCCAAACCTTAGTACTGGTGCTGAGAGAGCCCAACCACTATTTGCAGATGAGGTTATGATGAGGAGAAGAAACTTTCTGAGTTCCAACCCAGATGCCCAAGGGAAGATGGAGGCCTAGTAAAACTTCCCCTTTGTCCCCTTCAGCAATACCGAGGGAGAGAGGAAGTGGGAGGAAGTTCTGGTGGTGGAGAGAGTGCAGAGGTCAGCAGTGACTGCAGGAAGAGGATCTGGTGATTCTGAGCTACAGGGAGAAGAAGCCCCAGCAGTGGGAGTGAAGGGACATGGATCCTAAGCTTGGATTCTCTTCAGGGTGAGAAGCTTCCCGACCTAAGACGGTTGCTGGGTGGGGGCCCTGGAAGTGCAGGGAAACATGGGGAGCTGGACAAGGCTGTGGCTGCCCTTAGAAAGAAGTCATTAGGGAACAGAAACAAGAGGCTGCCTGCCTTCTCTTGTTCACTCACAGAAGTCAGGAATGAATTATTCTGCTTCTGATTTCTAGTAATGATGTTCAGACAAGCAGTAATAATAACAGCGTCTAATAACATAGATATTGCTTAGTATGTACCAGGTAATGTTCTTAGTGCTCTGAATTAACTCACTGAGTCCACATAACCACCTTGTGAGGCAGGCACTATTATCTTCATTTTACAGATGAGAAATTTGAGGTTAGCCAGCTTGCCCAAGTTCACATGGCTAACGTGGCAGAGGCAAGAGTCCGTCCAGTCAATTTGGCTTCAGAGCCTGTGCTGAGCCACGATACCCACTTGCTTCTTCAATAAAGGAGCTTCGCTAGTAAAGGACTTAGGTGGTCCCAGTTTTCTTCGTGCAGATGGTTGAAGACTGATACAGTGTTCTGGGGAAGTAACCTGGACTTCCTGTTTCTCTGCATACTTCTGGGTTAGTGTCACCAATCCATTTCAAAAAGAACAGCCAGGGAAAAATAAAGACCAACAGCTGAGCTATCAGCAGAAAGATCTGCTCTTTGCATGGTGTTCGGAGTCCCACCTTAACTTTACTCCAAATCACCCATCTTAACACCCGACACCCATCACAGCCATACATTCTCAGTGACCCCTAAGAATTCAGCAGTCTCTAGTGAGGAAGAAAATCTCCCAGAGTGTCACAAATGCTGCCTAGTATCAGTGACTAGAGACATGATGTTCTTAAGAATAAATGAATGACGTTCAGCCCGTGGGGAAAGAGTATAATACTCAACTATAAAATGCAGCATCTCATAAAATCCCAGAGTGTTAGACATGGGAAGCCAAGTGAAGATGAAGACCATTTTGCCTAACTTTCCATTAGAATGAGAACCCTAGAGAAGTTACTTTCTCAAGGTCAGTGGCTAATTGGTAAGAGAGTTGAGACAAGAACCCATGCCTGGAACCAAGTTCCAGTCCAGTTCTCTCTCCCCTGCCTGAGATTGCATACAATACCGTGTAAATGATTTTCTTGGTAAATTACAGATGAAACATAGAATGGTCTATTTCTTTGTGAGGCAGGGCCAAGGTTAGCATCGCCTTACAGATGGAAGGGATGCAGTTGGACACCTCCTTCAGGTACAGCGCACAGTAAACCCAGGTGAGGAGAAGGCCAGGCAGGCTTCAAGGTGCAGCTGCTCCTGGGGAGTTTGCAGTGCTGAGCCTTTGCTTTCTAGGTGGTCCCCAGCACCCTCTGCTCAAGGCAGTTGTTTGGAGGTAAAGAATCACACTGACTTGGTTTATAGCAGAGTTCCGTGAGGGGATTGAGGGAGAAGAGGAAATGGTCCCTTTTCTGTCCATAGTGAAGAATGTTTTTCAAAGCCCTGCTGCTGTCAGGCAGCCAGGCCTTAGCCAAGCTCTGGCCGAATTGGCCTTGGAGCCTGAGAGGCCTGCTGCTGCAGGGTGCTGACTCCACTGGTGGGATGGAGAACTTTAGCTCTTCCTGGAAGAGGCTCCGGCAGCCTGCAGAGGCCCGCCTGGGGAGCCCTGTGTATTACCAGCAGCTGAGCAGTCCTGGCCCTGTCTGCAGCCATAACCACAGGGCTCAATAGACATTTCTGCGGACAGGGACGACTCCAGGTCACCTTTGTACTGCAGAGCAGTGACCTGGGGATCTCCACAGGCAGGAACGCAGAGGGGGAAATAAGATAAAGACAGAAACCCAAGCCTGGAAGGGCATCCAGAGCTCCCTTCCCCACCTCTGGGCTACAGTCCTTCAAAGTAAACCCAGACTGGGCTGGAAGATGAAATTCCTGCGTATGCGTTAGTCATGTCTGACTCTTTGAGACCCCATGGACTGTAGCCCGCCAGGCTCCTCTGTCCATGGGATTCTCCAGACAAGAATGCTGGAGTGGGTTGCTATTTCCTCCTCCAGGGGATCTTCCTGACCCAGGGATCGAACCACATCTCCTGCATCGCCAGGGAAATTCTTTACCACTGAGCCATCAGGTGGTGATTTCAATCCTGGTCAGTGTGCCCACACCCTCAGCGAAAGCATCTGGGGAAAACGGAGGGGTGTTGTCCACAGCCCCTGCAGAGAGACCTGGTGCAGCAGTTCTCCAAGGTCCCCTCCTTGTGGAGGCCAAGGGGCAGGCTGCTTTATTCCCTCCCCTCCCTTCAGGCCCTGCAGTGCTGTTGGCTCTGGCGTGTGTCTCTGCTGGCAGGTTATCTGGCCATCTTTTCCAGTCCAGGGAAGGACAGAATAAAAGAGTTCTCCAGAGAGAGGAGGTAAAACAGAACCCATTCCATTTTCTCAAGCGCAGTCTGATGTGGGAAGGCGCACTGCTCAGAGCCCCACAGGGCCTTTCCAGCCTCAAATCCAGAGGTCAGAGGGCAGTAGCATCTCTGTGTTTTACTGATGTGACCCAGAACCCTTTGTAGAGTTAAGCAAGAAACCAGAGGCAGAGCTGGAATTTGAATGTAGAAGGTTCTGATGCCTAGACCCGTGGTCTCCGTGCCTTGTGCTTGGTTAGGATGGCAGCTTCGGTGGCAAGTGCTGTGCCTGCAGCCGCCGCCTCCTGTCCTGTCTCCCGAGCATGTGCAGGCTGCTGCCTTCTTGTTCCTCACCTGGATGGTGTGCAGAGTGGGAAGGTGGCTTCCGGGCCCCCTCTGTGTGGTCCTAGGTACAGAGGGGACTGCTGTGGGCTAGCCCCCACAGGTATAAGCAGGCCCACCTTCTCCTGAATTGACCATCCCAGCTCCAGCGTGAACTCATGAACTCTCATGAAACCAGCAATGGCCTGCTTGCCAGGAGGAACTGGAGGGCAGGTTGTGCTGTAATGTACCCGGTTACGCAAGTTAGCCCAGTGAGTTCCTCCTTTTCCCCCCATGAGGCACGAGAGCTGCACGAAAAAACTCAGTCTTGGTGCAGAGCCCACAAGCAGGGACCTCGTACTGTGTAGATTCTGGGGTCTGGGAATTTAAGACTACACGTGATTTAGAGTTTAAAAAACAACAAGAAGCGTGCCTAGAGTGCCGTGTTCCTTGAATGTCAGATGTGAAGGGAAGATTGCATCTGGCAGTATTGGAAAAGGAATCTCTGTGAACAGTGAGTACTCCATATAAAGAAGCATTATCTAAACTAGCGTTTTGAAACCATTTTTGACCATAACCCACAATAAGAAATGCATTCTTCTTTGATATCTAGTATAGACAGATAGATGGATAATAGAAACAGAAGTTTCATAAAACAATTCCCATCTTTACCAATGCAATACATTTTTATTATTTTTTTTTAAGAAAAAGGAGCAGCAGCTGGTTGCAAATCGATTTAATATTGATCTGACTGCCAGAGAATAGGCAGCAACTTGCAGTTTGAGAAATAACTGATTTAAACAAAAGTGTGTCAGGCATGTAGAAACCAATTGTCATTGTTGCTCTGGTCAGATCTCTGCAGAAGGTGATGCGGTAACGCAGGTTTGTGGTCCTAGAAGAGGTTTTCCTTGCTCTTCCAACCCCTAGATGTTAGTGGAGTGGTGTTGGAGATGGAGAACCAGGGAAGGGAGGAGGGGCGATGGTTGATGGAAGAAGAGGAAGCTGAATTTTATTTCTGCTTGTACAGAGGACACTGAGTGTCCATGATGCCTTTTCCTGGCACAAATAAGACAAACCCTGTTCATCATGCAAGGGTGCTCACAGTTGAATGAGTGTGCACTCATCATGCTCCAACAGATTTACAGTGAAATGGAAGTGTAAACTGGATGCTCCATGGTAGCCAAAGCCCCTTCATTCTGAGTTCCCTAAAAGCAGGAGCCATGTTTCAGGCAAGAGTATGTTCAGTGTTACATCTCTAGTTTTGTGTCTCACATAGAATAAGTATTCAATAAATGTTTGATATAAAGTCCATCAGTTCAGTTCAGTCATTCAGTCGTGTTCGACTCTGTGCAACCCCATGGACTGCAGCACGCCAGGCTTCCCTGTCTATCACCAACTCCTGAGCTTGCTCAAACTCATGTCCATCAAGTCGGTGATGCCATCCAACCATCTCATCCTCACTGGAGTGGGTTGCCATTCCCTTCTCCAGGATAGAACCTGGGTCTCCTGCATTGCAGGCAGATTCTTTACCATCTGAGTCACCAGGGAAACCCAATAAAGACCATATTAGCTAATTAATATTTGCAATTAAACTAGTCATAATTCTAATTATCTTTGATAGTGTAAAGAAAACATTGTTGTAGGGCACTTTTACACACTTGAGCATCACAAGGGATAGGACAGTTAAGAAAGTCCCCCAAAAGTTGGAATTAAAGAGCAGAAGTGCTGAACCCTACCTGCGCTTTGGGTTCTCCACATCACAAGCCTTTAAGACGCTGTGGTTTGTCTGCCTGACTTGTACATCTGAGTGTCTCATAGGTGGACCTTGGGATCACTTACTTTGGCTCTCAGCCTGGAGGTGAGACGTCTCAGTGGTGAGGGGTGACTGGCCCTGGCCGAGCAGGGACCACAGGCAGGAGTGCATTCTGACTTCCCACCCCTGAGCATCTGAAACAGCTGAGTTTACCCACTCAGGTTGGGCAGTTCAAGAGGATGTGGTTGAGGCTTGAATCACCCAGGGTCCTGGGTGGTAGGTTTCTAGAGAGAGGAAGGTGCTTGCAGACCACTGTGTGTCAGGTCATAAATGAAGTGTGTGTTTGACGTTCTGGACTAGCTGGGCATTAAGACTGAGAAGTGGTCAGGGACCATGGAGACCCTGGCGTGGGTCCCACAGCAGAGTGAGAGGAGCTCCCTGGCGCTCTCTGAGCTGAACTTCCTGTTGGGGTCCAGCCCCTCGCGCTGGCCCTCAGTGCCCAGCGAGGCCTGGCGGTCTGGCCCCCAACCTGCCATCCAGCTGCTAACTGAATTAGGTACAGGACCTTCTTCCATGCAGTTGTGGGGTGAAGGGTGGGGGAGTGAGGTGTAGGCAGGGAAGCAGGGGTGGGAGGAGAGGGGAGGGGAGGATGACAGGTGACCTGAGAAAAATACTCAGATAGGATGATTTCCCTCCAAATGAGGTCCCCTCAGTTGAAGAGCTTGGACTAAGGAGACACCCTGGAAAGTAGTGGACAAATTCAACCTCAGGGTGATTGCTGTTCATATTAGACACTTTTTCAAGTGTTCCATGGCCCAACCCCAGAGAGAATAGTGAGGGTTGACTGGGAACTGGGATCCCGGGCTACCCTTTTGGCTTGGGAGCTTGCATGCGGGCTTGGGACCTTGGATGTGTGAAAGGCTTCACAGGATGGCAGGTCCACCTTGCAAACTCTGTCTGGGTTTGACAATTTGCCCAGTTATTTGCACTGATGTGCGCTTAGTCTCTCAGTCGTATCCAGCTCTTTGTGACCCTTTGGACTCTGTAGCCTGCCAAGCTGCTCTGTCCGTGGGTTTTTTCAGGCAAGAATACTGGAATACGTTGCCATTTCCTCCTCCAAGGGATCTTCCCGACCTAGGGATCAAACTCCAGTCTCCTGTGTTCATCCTGACCCAGGGATCAGACTCACATCTCCTGTGTCTCCTGCTTTGCAGACAAAGCCCTTATTTACACCTATTTAAGATAAAAAGAATTCTTTGGTAAGATCAAATCTAAATGCAAAAGAGCATTCAAAATACGAAAGGCAGGCCCGGAACCCCAGGTTCTAACTCCAGCTCTGTCCCTGTCTGTGTGGCCCTGGGCCACTCAAGTGTCCTCATTGGTAAATTGGGGGGCTAAGGAGCGGGGGTGTTGGAGATACTCCCCCTGGTCTCCCTCAGCTCAAACGCTCTGTGGCTGTCTGCAGCCCAGAGAACGTTGTCTGGCAGGAAAGAGAGGCTGCCCAGCGCTTCCTTCTCAGGCAGCCAATGAGTACATTCTTTCCTGTGCCCACATATGGAAGCAATTTCTAGATGATCCAAGGCACTTGTGCTGCTGAGCTCAACTGAAACAGAGGAGCGCGGCGGTGGAAAGTGGAAAAAGAGAAAAAAGCCTGTGTGCGTTCTCTTACGAATATGCACTTTCGCATCTGAAATCCCCCATGCCATTTGCCTTTTCGTGCTGTCTGTCTCGGGGATGTGCCAGTGGCTTTGGGGCATTCCACAGATAAAATCCTGATAAAGATCGAGTGAGGGTTGAGCTCACTGCTTCTCCCCCAAAGAGGCTGAAGGCCCCTGCCTTTTTCCCCTGGAAGCTTCTGGCTGGAGGCTGGGGAGGAGTGCATATTCCAGAGTTTTGTTCCCACATTTATTGTAATCTTTCTCTCCGGTCTGTTAAAATGAGGACTATTAATGGCTGCTTTCAAGATTCTCTGTGAAGTTCAATTGGGAAACATTAGCCAAGTGCTTTGAAGGGGAAAATGTCTTATTAGTTTCTTCTCTGCCAAGCAACCCTTTACTGACGTTCCTCTTCTGAGCTCCTCGGGGGTTTTGGTAGGGGTTTTTGGTAGCGATTGGGTGGTAGATCTTGTCACTTGTAAACTGGAGGCACGGAGCATTTACTCCTAAGTTTTGGTTAGGAGCGGTTAGGAGAGCAACTTTTCCTAGAACATGACCTTACTGAGAAAACCTCATCTGTGGTCCTGGTCCCCATAAATGGTCCTAAGTTCCTTATTTCCTCCTCCTTTCTCGCCACCCTTAACCTCAGTTCTTGGGAAAGAAGGTTACTGAAAAGGACATGTTTATAGAGAAATGCTTTTTGTTCCCCTTTCTGTCTGTCTCTTAACTTCTCTACTGCCTAATCCCCCACCAACGTTAACATTTAAAAATTAATCTGTAAAGCATATTAATTCTATTAATGTTATTCTTCCTAGAAATGAAATCTGAGTAATTAGAGCTCTATGAATGTTTACCAATGCTTGTTAAAACTGTTGCATCAATGTTCTCATAACTGTCTAAGGTTATCACTTCCTAAATTTATCACTAAATTCCTAATTTTATCACTAAAATTATCACAGATAATTTTTCTGGAAAAAAAACTCTCAATCGAGACAGTAGGCTGATGCATGCTGAAACTCTTAGTGGGGACCTCATTCTTTTTTGTTGTTCTTGCTGGGTCTCCAAGCACAGAGCCTTCTGGTCAGAGCAGCCCTCTTTTTCCCCTTCAGAGGGAGCATGTTTACGGCTCTGGTTTACTTCATCTGGGATTGTTGCCGCGGAGGGCCAGAAATCAAGCATGACATGAAGATAGAAACACTTCTGGGAACCTCACATGCCTGGCCGCCCTGTTTCAGGACACTCAGAAACTAGGGTTGTAATTCCACACATACATTTACCCCCCTGTGGAGTTTCTTGCCAGTTTTAAAGCAGCTAAACTTTGCCGTAGAACCATAATCAGGAATGTTTAAGCCCATCTCTGTAGGTGCTGGATTCTCTTCAGCACTATTCAGAGAACTTCAACCAACCCACCTCCTGTCCACCAGGTGCTGAAAGTCTGAAACCACCCTCCAGGAGAAGAGTTCCTGAGTGCAGGCCTGTTCCTGCCACCCCCGTGTGCAGTATTAACTTGGGGCTGGGAAGGTACCCTGTGCCAGCCAGGGTGATGCCACCTCCTGCTCTGCTGAGGAGATGAAGACCATTCAGTTCACTTGTCCTTTCTCTCCAGGGACTCCTTCCCCACCTAGGGTGGCCTCTTATCTCTAATGCAGCCGCAGCCACACCCACCCACGCCCCAGGCTCCCAATGACCAATACAGTTGAACCCGCCTCTCCAGGTCAGTCACCCCAAAACCTCCTCACTCCTCTGCAGCCTGTTTTTGCTTTATCTCATCACTCACCAAAAACATTTGTTCTCATTTGTACTCACTGCTGAAGCTTGCTGAAGGTGGGGTCCCTGTGGAATGTGTGTTCTAGAAGGGAGAAACAGCAAACAAGCAACTACTTAGATAGACTAGGGAATGCTTCAGTAATTAATTAATACTTAGATTAATTAGTAGTGATAAGGGTTATGGAAAAGGCTGACAGGTTGATGGAATGGTAGGAACGCTCCCTGAGGTACAGCTGTTCAGGGAACTTTATGAGAGTTGAGACATGAAGGACAAGGAGCCAGACTGAGTATCTGGGGAGAAGCATGCATCAGGCAAGGCTAAGTGCAAAGGCCCTGAGGTGAGGACGAGCTAGACAGGTCCCAGGGAAAGAAAGAGAGCTGTGAGGAGAGCAGGGAGGATGAAGTCAGAGATGCAGGCCCAGCCAGGTACTCTAAAGGCTCGAATCTCATACGGTTTTAGCCCAGGGAGTGATACCACCTGATGTGTGTTTCAGTAAAATCAATTCTCGCTTCCATCCCATCTCCATCTGCCTCGGAGCTCCTGGCTTCACACCCTGACTCACCCCCACTTGTTGGGTAGGGTGCCCTCAGTTCTGCCCATTGCACTCTGGCCCTGCTCTATGCACTGCCCCCCAACCCCACCATTCAGCCGCCCAAGTTCAGGCAGTCCCAGCTCCAGCTGACCAACTGTGCCTGGGGATTCAGAAGGATGGGTGAGTCAGTCTGCCCTGAGCTGGACTAAGCACTGGGGAGAGAAGACAGCGAGGTGCTCACTAGGCTGTGAGACCCTGGACAGACTTCTTACCCCTCCTGCCTTCAGTCCCCTCCTCATTCAGGTGCTTTCTCAGCCTCAGTGGTCAGCAACACTGTCACAGTAACAACATCTGTTAGGCACTTGCTCTGTGCCAGGCTTAACGTATATCACACTCACTGCTCTGAGATTGGCTCTGTTGTCATCCCCATTTTACAGTGGAGGAAACTGAGGCCCAGAGAGGTTAAGTAACTTTTCCAGAGTCCCAGCTAGCGTGTGTGGTTGAGCCCAGGTTCACAGTGGATGGTCTGATAGCCCCGTGCTCTTAAATCACTACATTCTACTGCTGCATGCAGTGGGCATGGCTGTTCCTTCCTACCCCCTGACAGTCCTGAAAGAGATCCTCTTCCAGAGTGGTCAGCCCAGGGTGCAGCCCTCACCAAATGCTCCCTGCTGACTCGACTTCAGGCAATAAGCAGACCTGTTGAGTTCACCAAGTTAAGGTGGCATCTCCAACATCAGCTAAGCTGGTGCTCACTCCTCTCCAGGAGGGGCCCAACAGTCCTTTCTGAGTCCATCTGTGAAAACCTCCACTCTGGGCACATCCACCACCTGCCAAATAACAATCAGTAATAATAGTAGGAGCAAGTGTTTATGAAGCACTTCCTGTGGACCTGGCTTTCTTTTTATTCTTATTTTACTGATGGAGAAACTAAAGCACAACTTGCTTAAGGTCACACAGCTAGTAAATGGTAGAACCAGGATTTGGGCTCAGGCAGATCAGCTCTGGAGACCCTTTAGAGTATATACTTCTTTATACTGAAGAATTTCCATCCCTGTGGTTTCCACATGGTGGTCCATACTTTATTTCTTGTAGCCACAGAATGGTCTAATTTTATTAACATAGGACAGACCTGTCAATATTTGAAGACAGTTATCACATCTCTTTTGGTTCCAAACCACCACACCACGCTCCCAAGGAGCAGTTCTACCCTGAGTCCCCCTCTTCCTCTCAGAAAAGCACAAAGAGTGCTTTATAATTCTCCATCCAAGTCCAGATACTTGTGAGAGGCAAGGGAGTACAGTTAATAATTATGCTGGGACAGCAGGCATAAATGTGGACTGTCCTGGGCAAACCAGGAAGTGGTTTACCCTACCCCCAGGCCACAGCAGAAATGCTGCCACTTGGCGTGCCTTCTGAACAGTCTGTTCAAGTGGATTATGGAGACGTTAAGCTAACTTTACACAGATACACTGTTGATGGGAAATCAGGTTTCAGGAGCCTGCCATTAGTCAGACTTCGTGATGGAAAAGTGTTAGATATAAAGTCAAGTCCCGAGGTTGCTCCTATGACCCTGGATGAGTCACCTCCCATCCTGGGCTCACCGTTTTCTCATCTGTAAAATAGAGGTTGATAATCTGAAAGTCCCTTCTAGTTCTAAAACTCTGATCCCATGTCAATCTTCCCTACACAAGTAAAAGTGTAAGTTCTCTCTTTGAAGCCATGAACATAGGATGTGGAGATTTTTAGCTCTTCTACCTGGAGCTTCCCTGGTGGCTCAGAGGGTAAAGCATTTGCCTGCAATGTGGGAGACCCAGGTTCAATTCCTGGGTTGGAAAGATCCCCTGGAGAAGTACCCTTGCCAGGAAAACCCCATGGACAGAGAAGCCTGATAGGCTACAGTCCATGGGGTCGCAAAGAATCGGACACGACTGAGTGACTTTACTTTCACCAACTTATTAGCCAAACCCCAAGGGAAGATTTTGAGAGTAAGATCACCTTATCTTATCTGCTTTGGGGCTGTCAGTGAAATTGTGGTGAGCACTGTTTTCTTTAAATAAAGCTTTTCATTCTAGACAGCCATGGATTTTTTGATAGAAACACAGGAGACAGAAAATGACCTCCATTGAAAGTGCCTGTTGACTTACTGAGAAATTTCTTTATTAAAAAAAAAAATTTACATTTTATATTTCCTAAAACCTGTGTCTCTGAAATAATTTCCAAGTGTTTTGACATAATTTATCCCATTAGATGCTCAAATGGCCGTGTAAGATAGGGTCACCTTTGTTTTCTGGATATTGAAACAGAGGCTCAAGGATTCAAAACGACTTGTCTGAGGACACACAGCTGGTTAGTAGTAGTGGGGCTGCAACTTAGATTTACATCTCTAGGATCCTTATCAGAGGCGCAGCACACATAGTCTTTGTGCTGCACCCATGGTTTTCAGTATGTTTGAATTTTTTAACAGTGAACTCATTTTTCTCAAGCAGAAGGGAAGCTTCTCTGGATAAAGTAGGGTGTATCTGTCTTGCATGGTGTTCTGTGAGGGGACCCATGGAACCCCGAGCCCCCACGGAACATGGTTTGAACAACCTTGCACTTTTCCAAGGTGCCTCACACTGTTTTGCCCTTTGCAAGGATATAGAATGCTTGTGGGATTCTGCACAATTTTGTTGTACATGAACTGGTTGCATTTAGTAAGCTTACCTGTGGTTCTAAGTCATTTGATCAGACATTTATGGGACTTGTGTCAGCTGTGTGGACACAGTCTTTGCTAGGAGATTTGAATCCCTCCTTCCCCACCCCATCCACACACTCCCCTCACCCTCCAAGGCTCAGTTATGGCCCTCCCCATCTTGTTTTTCCACTTTGCTCTGCTGAATCCCAGCCCCACCTGTACCATTTACAGACTCCTGTGTCCTTTCTGGATATGACTTGCCTGCCTTTGTCACTTATCCACCCACCCAATAAACACTTATTAACTACCTAGTAAATAAAATCTTGTGAACAAGCCCAGCCTAGAAACTGGCACATAAGGAAAATGAGTTCTTATCCCTACTACAAAGCATAGTACCCCTTCTTTCTTTGTGTCTGAGATGACGGCCTTCCCCATGACAATCTCCCAGGTCCCTTCTCTTAAGAAACTGTATTGCCCTTAAGTCAGCCTTTTCTCTTACCTTGAAGGTAAAAATGAGTTGCTTGGCTCATTTTCACTGCCTGCATATCCTGTCCTCTCTCCATAATCAAAGCACGAGTCTATCTCCCACCAGAAGTTACTGCACAGAAGAGGGAAAGTTAGAGAACAAGCTTTCCATTCTCTGGGGTTGCTGGGTCGCAGGGAGCAGCCAAGTGGCATCTATTCACAGAGCCCCCTTATCTAGGGGGATAAAAAAGAGAGTGGGAAATAGTTCCCATTTTTAAGTCTAGATTTTGCTCTCAGCAATGTTTAAAAGGGGCTCATGCTCAGTTCATCAACCGACAGAGCATTTAATAAATGCTGAAGGTTTATGTTTATGCTTAAGGTTCTATTTCTCCTGCTTAGTGTCTGCAGCTTTGCAATCACTGGGAACTGATCCTTCTCTTTCTAAACATGTGACATTTAGGCCACCAGATTTTTCTTAAACCTACTTCTTCATTCTCTACCATGTAAGATTTATTAATTGGAGGTAGTTTTGAAAGACATGACACATTGCAAAACATACATCGATAATTTTACCTATAAGAGATCATTCAGAAACATCAAAGCATTAGTCCAGTATAAACTGTTAGAAAATATTTTTGACATTCTACTTTTTGATTTTTGTGAAAGACAGATAGTTGGCTTAGATCCTATTTCTTATATAAGGATCCTTTTCTTTCTGAAAGAGCAGTAATTATTAGAAGCAGCAATCCAAAGTTCCACCAAGCTGCTTTAAATTTAGCACTCTTTCTCTTCTTTCTGCATATCTACAGAGCTTTTAAAAATAATCTAGCCATATCCTGGGTTATGTAACAGTGCCTCAGCTGTCTCCACGGGGCATCAGTATAGTGTGTGAGTGTATGTGTGTATGTAATTGATTGGATGCCTGGGCTAAAGTTATAGGTAGCCGTTTTATTTCTACTGATCATTTTAGTTACTAGTCAAAATTGGCCATTTTGTTCTTTGGGTGATTTTTCAGGCTGAATGAACTGTTGCTGAAGTTGAACTGATGTTCAGTCCAACTAAGCTGGGAACCCCCACAATGTTCTAGTCTGCCCTGAACACAGCAATCCCCATGCCCTCATCCATAGCTTTGGATCTACACTTCTGGTAAGTAAGAGAAAATGGAAGAGCAGGATGGGTTGGCCACATGCTAGTTTCCGTTTGTGTCTTAATGGTCACATCACATCCTTGACTCCTTAACTTTAATGTCAGACCTGGAATCCTTAAAAAAAAAATTAGGAAAATTTTTCTTTGGAAAATGTCTTAAAAACCAAAGAAAATGACAGAATAAAATTGTGATGTATTCTAAGTGGAAGCTGGTGGTGTGAGTTCCTCTATATCCTTTTAATTTTCTGCTCTTTTTTTTTTTTTTTGGATCTGCCTGTTAGAAATATTGACTTGTCATTGCATAAAATTTATTCTGTGAAATAATTTTGTGTTCCCTTTCATTTATACATTGAGTTTATTACAGTTATATCTTGGTATGTAACAAACCTCCCCAAAACTTAGTGGCTTAAAACGTCAATCATTTCATTGCTTGCAATTCTGCAGTCTGGCTGGGCTCAACCGGGCAGACCTTCTGCTGTTCTTGCTTATGGTCAGACGGGGGCTACATTCAGATGGCAGGTTAGCTGGGGCAGAACTGAGCTGAGCTTTTCTTCTTCTCCGGGAAATGTCAGGACCTCTTACTTTCCAAGTGGCCTCTTCATGTGGTCTTTCCGTATGGTCTTTTCAGCAGGATTGCTGGACCTTTTCCATCGTAGTTAGGGTCACAAAAGCAGAAGCTTGCAGGCCTTCTTAAGTCTCAGACCATGACTAGCAGGTTCTGCACTTTCTTTTTTTTTAAAAAGCAAGTCACAAGTACAGCCCAGTTCCAAGAGAGGGGACTATACAAGGTGTGAATACCAGGAGCCAAGCTTCATTGGAGGCCACCATTCACTGGAGGCATACTCCATATACCATTCATTGGAGGCATACTCCCCAGGCAAGAGACAAGAGAAAACATGGCTCCTCTGTGGAAATGGAGAAGTTCTGTGTAGCTGGAGAGTGAAGTGTAGAGAGTAGAGCTGCCTGGGTGTGTTTGTGGGGGTGAGGAGGAGTCACACCCAGGGTTTGTGAAACAAAAGGCCCATGAACTAAGCAGGAGCCTCATCACATATTGAAAGCCTGGTAAGTCATATCAGGGTTAGACTTGGCTTCAATTGTGATAGGAAAAGAACTGTAAGCAGATCTGCCTTTCAGAGAGATCATAGCTACATCATGCTGAGAATGGAAGGACCTGGGCCTAGAGACCTTGAGAAACTGTTCTGGGGTCAGGCAGGGAGAGTGGTGGATGGCTCAGGGGATGACTCCAGGGATACTGAAAAGGAGAATCTACAAGTCTGGGTAATTGGTTCACTGGTTATGGGAGTGAATGAAAGGGAAGAGGTGAGGGTACCTTCAGGTTTTTGGCTTGGGCGGCCAGCCATCTGCTTCAGCAGGGAGCCCTGGAAGAGGGACAGGTCTGGATCCCATTGGGGTGGGCTGGAAGGACCAAGGAGAGCCAACTGGAATGTACCAAGTTTGATTACTTTGGGGTTCAGTCCACTGCAAACCTTTTTCAGACTAATACATTGTGAGAACCTTGGGTGGTGCTTCTTCCTTCCTCCCCACCTCTCACCCACGTTGTTGATTTCTGCTTCTCTCTTGTCCTCTTGTGGGGAAGAGAAGAATGACCAGGTCTGAGGAAGGAGTGTCCGAGGATGTCACCTTCTTGAACCTTTCATTCTTAGGGCAGTGGGTTGGAAACACTGGTGATGGGGAGTTAGAGGATTTGCGGTTGGTGACTTGCTGAGAAAACACAAATCTGGGATTTGGGATGAAACTGGAAAAGGAGAAGAGAAAAAAAGCTCTCCAGTTAAGGCAAGGAAAATGAATCATTTGCGGAGGAAATACAGAACAGAATGGAAAAAGCAAAGAGAAAGAGACAGCTCCACAGCTGTGACCTCTGCCATAGAAGACTCTAGAATCTTGTTCTTTCATGCGTCCTTTTCACATCTGCGTTCTAAAAGTTAGAAAAGCAACATAAACCTTTTTCCTGAAAGCCTCAGTGGGTCTGCAGGCAAACATTCTTCTTATATAAAAAAGGAAACGAGTAGTTAATACATAAAGGTAACCTCTAGTCCTTTTGTGGAAGAAAAGGAATTTAAGAAAAGGACCTGCATACAAACCATTAGAGTCAATTTTTTAAAAAATTGTTGTCTGTTCTCAAGCAATCTGACAGAGAAATATCTGTAGCCTGAGAGGATGGGGAGAGAGCATGTCCTTGTGATCAATTTTTAATAAACATAAATGGTGTTATAAATTATTCATGGGGGGTGGTGTAAAGCATTAAACAATGAAAGATAAATAATTTAAATGATTAAAAACGGCCTCTGTCATTTGTGTGATGTATGAGAACTCTGGATTTTCTCATCAAGGAAATAGAGGAGGATTTTTTTTTTAAGGGGATTTTTCAAAACAGATTTTTTTAAAGGGAAAATCAAGTGATGATCTGCCAGGAGATGGTGTTGAGCACAAAAATGCTGATTTCCTTGATCCCGTATCTTGTGCTCATTTGATAAATACGTGAGTTGTGCCTTGCTAGTGGATTGTATTCTGTCAGGTGATCGATGGTGGAGGCACTGTCCATCTTCTAGAAGCCTGAGACTCTAGATCTCTTTCCAGGTGTCCAGAGAAATGTGGTCTGGGTGCTGGAGTACAGTGACCTTACACAGTCTTACACTTACAGGATTCTGGGTAGAAGGGACTATCTCTGCATATTCAGTGCCTCAGGTAAACTTCATTTCCATCCCCAAATTAATGTAACTGGATGGGTTCTAACCAAAGAAGTGTTGACCAAGTGTTTACACATCCTCCTTCGTATGTACCACTCATCTATGGTTTAGGGGAGACACATTCATCAAAAGCACCATATTATACCATGCAGTGGCTGTGAGCATAGGTACTAGGATCAAACCCTATCTGGTGTGAACCCCTCTCTACTACTCACAAGCTGCTTCACCTTTGTCAGGTTAATTAACCTCCCTGAAGCTTAATTTCCTTATTTGTAAAATGGGTTCAGTAATACCCCAAAGGACTGTGGCACATTAAATGAGATGCAAATGTCAGTAGCTTAGCTCAGTGTCTGCAACATGGTAAATGCTCAATAGGTGTTTATTATCAACTAGAGAATTATGTATTGAGTGTTTGTTTTCTAGTCTCAGAAGAGTGTGAAATAGACCAATAGAACTAGGACAAAAAACTGTAAACTTAACAAATATCTGCACTTAATCTGAATCAAAGATCATAAGTTGTGGTCCAAGAGCCATTTCTGAAAAGTGCAGTAATTTTTTAAAAATTGAACTCAGATATCTTAAGGACACATGTGCTCCAGTTAACCCCAGTCTGCAGTATTACCATTGGCTTTTACTTCTCTACCTACTCTGATAGAACCTTTATGGAAATAGGGGGAAATGTTTTTGACCCAACTGAATAATTTTTATAAAATTAAAGGCAAAACAAGCCAAGAAATCTGCCTGTTGTTATTCATTGTTGATATTCCAACAATTCCAATAATACTTTGTTGCTATTCCAAATTAATATTTACCTAACACCCAAGTAGGCATTATATTACAATTGAGAAACCGATTATTTAGAAACACAATTGCAACCATTTGTGGTTTTAATTCTGAAAACACACTTGCTGATCAATAAAAGTTCAAGTCCCAGATGTTGTTGCACCAGACACAGGAAACTGAAGGCTCATTGTAGATGTTTGAAATCATGGCTATAGGTATGTTGATGCTTCTTCCAGTGAGAGGTGTGTGTGTGTCCTTTCCTTTGACTTTGGTGGGGAAAGGGGATTGTACTTCTTTGACCAAGAAAGTAAGACAGAGTGGCCCCATGTGACTTTCAAGATTAGATCATAGAAAGCTGTACTTTGGCCTTATTGGGAACACTTGCTTTTGGAGGCTTGAGCCACCAAGTAAGAAGTCCAACTAGATGCTAGAAAGGCCAGATATAAGTCTTGGTGAGCCCATCCTTTAGCTTTCCCAGCCTTGTCTCAGACATAAATGAAACCGTCATGGAAGTGGATTCTCTAGCCCCAGTCTTCTCTTGCCCTCAGTCTATCAGTGATCCAGCTAAGACCACAGATGTTATGAAACAGAGAAGGGTTGTCTCCACCATGCCCTTTGGAAATTCCTGACCCATAGAATTCATGAGGATAATGAAATGGTAGTTTTATGAAGCTGAGTTTTGGGCTCATTCGTCACACAGCAGTAGATAACTCGAGTACTCACCCACCAAAGTGGCCTGGCTATATAGCTTGGGTAGTTACTGTATCACACCATTGTGTGTATAGGATCTTGACTGGTAAGTACCACCTGGTCCCATCAAAACGTACCATGTTGCTGCTGGGTTTTTTCAGTATAAGAAAAACATGGGAGAGTGAGCTAATCAGTTAACAGATATGTGTGCAATTTAATAGTTTGCTTGGAAAAGAAAGTATGTTACTGTTTTTCATTTAGCAGTAAGTTCATGTCATCCACCTCTAAGCAGAAATAGCAGC
This sequence comes from Okapia johnstoni, assembly GCA_024291935.2. Lineage (NCBI taxonomy): Eukaryota > Metazoa > Chordata > Mammalia > Artiodactyla > Giraffidae > Okapia > Okapia johnstoni. The sequence continues at coordinate 128,871,659 of CM044308.1, read as the reverse complement.
TTTCTTCAATGATGATGAATTAGGCAATGCATTAGAAAGCACTTAGGATTTCTTTCTTTTTTTTTTTTTAAGGTAACACTGTTGATACACATAAACACTTAATATCATAATTATTATATTTTAGGTTAATGGATAATGCTAGTAGTTTGTGCTATTACGAGCATTTACAAAGCAATCTGAGCATATACAGGAAAATTAGGCTATTAGGGCCCAAGGTAGCTAGTGCTTCAGAAGCAGCTGAACTGTAATAGTAGTCTTAGTACTTAGGTTTACTATCAGTTTAGTGGTCTTTTCAAGATCAGATAAATCCACTTGAATTTTGAAAATCAGGGTATGGCAGATCACAGGCCAGATCCCTTCTGAGAGGCTGTGTGGAGAAATCTTTATTTTTTCTAATTGTTGTCTTTTCAGCTCAGCCAACAACAGAGAAATTCAGCTCCTTGTGGGTCAGAACTCATGTTTCTAGATCAGAGGCAGCAAATTCACAGCACATGAGATGCCAGGAAACTAAGCTGTCCATATACACGTAAGTTCACCATAGTGCTAATCTCATCCACGCTGTTTGGCCATCTCATGCAAGTTCTCATGGCAGGCCTCTGCTTAGCCATTCCTCATTGTCCACCCTTCTGAAGGTAGCCCATGGGCACCTTGAACCAGAATAGTGGTCACCAGCACAGGATGGCTGAAGATAGATTGGTTGCCTTCTATTTGTCAAAGACTTTCTATCTTGTTTGGCTTCCTATTGCTCTGTTAAAAATATTGTCAGGAGGTGTACTGCGTATGTTTCATCCTAGAAAGAAAACTGAGAAGCTAAGGAGTTTTATTCTTTTTGAGAAGAGCGGTTGAGATGGTATTATAATTCAGTAAAAGGTCCAAGAAGCACTAGTACAGGAGATCATGGAAGGAGGGACAGAGGGAGTTTTATGTCCAGTTTTGCCTTAAGATATATAAATTACTAGACAGGTTAACTTAGAATTGGAATCAGCATTTTTCATTTTGAAGTTTTCATACTTGGTGCATGCATGGAATAGACCGTTTATAAAACTAGTGAACTGGACTGTGTGTTTGAGAATGAGGGATTCCGCTCTTCTTTGTTGTTGGGAGGCAGTGATCTTTCATTCATGCAGTAAACCCCTGCAAGGTGCCAAACCCATTTCTCTCCCCCGACCCCCAGGTGGACTGGTAAAGAGGGGTCAAGGGAACCACTGGTCCAGTGGAGGGAGCGGGCAAGCCTCTACTGGGAGGATCTGGAAGGAAGAGGCTGACATTGAACCAAGGCCAAGACTGGCATCTCAGGAGACAGGACACGTTTCTCTCAGGTGCTTATTGCCTGGAGTGTCAGTCTTTACTTCAGAGATGGAAAGTCATTTCTTTATTTCAGTACATATTGTTCCATTTTTTTTTAAGACTGTGGTGGGGAGCATCTCACTAGGACATCTTCCTGTGTTAAGATAGTCATTCATCCCTCGGTGAGCCTACCTGCTCCTCTTTTCCTTTAAAAGGAGCAGTAATGTTCCAAACTTCCTTTTAAAGGACATGAAATTATCACAGGTAGTGGGCCACAGTAAAAGGGTTTTATTTTTTTTTTTTCAAAACTCTGTCTCAAATATTTACATCATCACTTGGTGTAAGGAGAACACGAGAGAAGGACGCCCCAGAAGGCATAACGGCTTATAGCTGAGCCTTGGAGTCACTGCAGCAGCGGAGTTTCTGAGCTGCTGTTGTGGACGAGGAACCACGGTGAGATAAAGACATTGTGGTCCAGCAGAGTTCAGTGAAGTTTACAATTGTGGCTAAGGTAGAAATTCCCTCTATTGGGAATTACTCTTGATCACTGGGGGTTGACCTCCACATGAAGCGGCCAGCTGCCATTTATGAGCCCTGGTATGTGAATGATACGTGTTTTTGAAGACTGCTACTCTACCCAGCATGGCATGCCAGTGACAACCATAGCTTCACAGCTTTCGTCTCAAGAGAGATTGTACAGAATGGTGAGTGAAATGGCTGTCACTGTGTATTTATTTTTTCATTCTCTTTCAAGCATAAAGAGTTGGATTTCTGTAAATAAAATATATCTGTTATTGCAGCTTTGCAAATGAGAGACATAACCCCAAGATGTGTCAGTGTACTGTTAGCACAGTTTGGTAGTGGATTCCTGGATTTTTTTTCCTTTACAATTTGGATAGCAATACAGTTTATCATTAATGACAGCCCAGGGTGGTGTTGGTGTTGCCTTGCTTTATTTGTTTTTATTTTTGTAACCTTAAATGCTTGTCTTTAATCAAGCTAAATGAATTATTTTTAACTTGAATTTATACATTTAGTGGTACATTTAGTAGCACACTACTGGTCACAACTTATCTGCCCCCTGCATATTCCTTTTTGCTTAGGAAGGTTGTACACCTATTAGGTTTTACACCTATTTGACACTTATTTACACCTAGTTACTAAAAATTTCAATGTATTTTGATGAATATTACAGTTCATGGTGGTCATTTTTTCAATAAAAAGGGAAGTATAATTTATTAAAACAAAAACTATAATCAGTTCATTGTGATATTCCATTAATTCCTATTCTGCCTCCACTTCCATCAATGTTATTAATGATCCATTGTGTCCTAAGGTTAAAATGCAGTGTATATGTAAGATGTTCAGGAAACATTTCAATAAACACGCTACTGTTATTAGATAAAGAGATGTTTGATCATTGTTGTATATCAATTTGTGCTTGGAAGTTAATTAGTAGTTGCTGTGTGGCTTTCAGTGCAGGAAGTATATCACTGAGAGACGTGCAACAGTAATTCAGCAAATGTCCTACCCTTTGCGACCCCATGAACTATAACCCACCGGGCTCCTCTGTCCATGGGGTTATCCAGGCAAGAATACTGGAGTGGGTTACCATTTCCTCCTCCAGGGGATCTTCCCGACCCAGGGATCAAACCCACGTCCCCTGTATCTGCATTGGCAGGCAGATTCTTTACCACTGAGTCACCAGGGAAGCCCAGTTCAGCAAACAGCACCTTGTTTTTATTTTAGGTACTTCCCAAAGTACCAGCTTTATTTCTAGACAAAGAAAATAATAGATAATGGTATATACAATGTATTGTTATTCATAATGACTGTAAATATTAATAAAATCTTGAGAGATGTTTATCATTTGAAAGGTTACCTCATTTATAGAATTATGTAATTCAGCCTGTCTGTAGCCACTTCAAAATCCAAATCATAATCCAGAAAATATGTGATAAACACATGTGGTTGGGTTTGATGTTGCTCAGCTGGATGTGACCCACACTTTAATTGTAACCTGAATAAAATCCTGAGGCATGGTGCAGATCTCTTTCTCATCCACATAGTTTTTCACTGGTTACAAAACCTTCATCATTTAAAAAAAAATTATTTTTTAAATTATTTTATTATTTTATTATTATATATTATTATTTTATTTTAAAAAATTAATTTAATTGTAACCTGAATAAAATCCTGAGGCATGGTGCAGATCTCTTTCTCATCCACATAGTTTTTTTTATTTTAAAAAATTAATTTAATTGTACTGGTTACAAAACCTTCATCATTTAAAAAAAAATTAATGGAGATATAATTCACAAACCATTTTCCTCCTTTTTTTTGATCAGACACAAATACATCCAACTCTACCAAATTTAGAAGCATAAATGCTACTCCACTTCCAGGCTTCCTATTCTACTTCCTGGCTAGACTGTGCCTCTCTAGGATGGTTGGAGGACCTGTAACTCCACTGCCCCTGATTTTGAAGATCTTTTATTTCCTGCTTACACAGCACCCAGAGATAAAGCCCACTGCTTGACTCTGATTACATTTCTTATGAGAAGTTCTAATGTAGAAATTTCCTAATAAGATTTCCACCTACTAACAGTAATAGTAGCCACGATTTATGCACTCCACTGGCTAAGCTCTTTGAATGCATTGTCACACTCAGTACTCAAAAAGTTATCTCCATGTTACAGATGAGTAAACTAGGCGCCAAACAATAAAGTAATTCACTGCAACTAGTAAGTAAGGGACCCGGGATTTGAGCCCGGGTAGTGTGATTCCAGAATCCTTCCTTTTAGGAGGGACATGAGCTTGTTTACCAATTCTGCCCTATTCTATATGCTGTTAAATGTGGAAGCGAGGGTTACATCTGAGTAGGAAGATTGTACAAATAGGCAATTAACTGTTCTCCTGGTCCTATGTTATATATATGTGTAGGGAAAATACAAATCCTGAATTGGGGCTACAAATCTGCATAATACCCACTCATAATCTCTCCCAATAACCTTGGTTCACTTTTGAATTTTAAGATTGCCTTGCATTCTTTTTTTCACTATTCAGCCTAAAAGAGTGGAGCAACAAATGTGTGAGAGGGTCTTGGTTCTCAATACTGTCTACCGCCTCTGGAATTCTGTATTTATAGGCTTCTTAAAACTCATCCTAGGTGAATGACAAGGCTTTCTTTGTGTCCCTAGCCAGTCTTTTTATGAGTAAGGGAGTTTGCCATATCTTTTCAATGTTTTGATCAATAACAAAGATGAGTGAGGGCCTAGTTATTTGAAATTAAACTGCATGATATTGGAAAGGGCCAGTTTGTTTGTCGATCTCAGGCCCTATAGTATGCCAAAGAATGACTCTTCAATTACATTACAAGGACATAATCATATGTACCAGAGTGCAGTGCATCAGCAAGAGAACTTTTTTGACCTTTCTTCTTCTTTGTAGCTGTTCCTAGGACTCAGGAATGTGGTGCATGGTGTCTTTTTGCTTGATTGCTAATGAGGAAAGCCTTTGGCATGACATAATGCTCCAAACGTTACTCAGGGTCAGTGTAGAAACAATTGTTCTTAGGTCCAGCTGAATTGTTTGACCTACATCGTGAAGCACTGACTACCAAGGGTGTACCTCGCTGCAATTTCTCTCTTACAACATGCATGTGGTGTGCATGGGTTTAGCTTTCTCTGAGACAGAAGTTTTGATATAAGACTTCCCTGCTGGTCCAGTGGTGAGGATTCTACACTCTCAATGCAACAGGCATGAGTTCAATCTCTGGTCAGGGAACTACAATCCCACATGCCAACAACAACAAAAGTTTTGGTGTATATTGGAAATGACACTGGACTTGCAGTCAGAAGCTTTGGGTTTAAATCCCAGTTCTATCACTTACTTACTTGTTTGAACAAATCCCTTCAACTCTTGGAATCCCTTAGTCTCCCCTTTTGTATTGTGAGAATACTTAAAAAATTCATAAAATTCATAAAATTTTATGTGGCTAAATTAATTTTTTAAATATGTTATGTTAGAACAGAAACACTTTTTTAAGGTATTTAATCACTTCTTTGTGATTCAAACCAGGATTTCAGTCCAGTAAATTGAGAGTTAATAATGGCAAGTCTTCAAACAGTTGTTTTACCTTTATCCTTATTGCTTCCCTCCCACTGGGATTCTCCATAAAAAATTAAATATGGAATCTTAATGTTAGCCTTTATTCAAACACATGCACAGATAGAAATACATACAAAGAATACCTGCTTAGGTATTTTATGGCCAGAATTTTCCCCATCACCCTTTCGCCTATATCAAAGTTTTTAAAAAGTGGAAAACACCTCATTTTTAGGGGGCAGGGGGTGGATTCTTGTTGATTACTGAGTTTTTTTAACTAGACACTAAGAAACTGAGAATTCTAACCTCCTGAGCAGGTCTACACACATTATTTTCTCATTTGGATTTCTCATGTCTTTCAAGGATATGTTTATGTTCTTGTCGTCTTATTTTGGTGCTCTTACCTAATTCTAGATGAGATTTCTCAGCTGATGGTGACTTCTAGTGCTTGGAAGTGAGATAGCAGGAAGTTCACCTTGAGAGCCCCCCTCTACAGATCTCCAAAGTACCCGCATATCTGAGTCCAAAATTTGCACAAGCATTCCTCAGGATGTTCCTGGCTACATCCCAGCCACTAGGATCTTGACTGCCCCTCTACCCACATTCATCCACATGATTTGTGAAAGCTATAGCCAGTTCTTGTTGTTGGAAGCAGGGAGGGAAGGGAATGGAGACCTGGCCACATACTCTTTAGAAGAGTTTCTAATGCCTGTGTAGTGTCATTCCCATATACACAAAATTTATTGTTGTTATTGACATGAACCTCCCATTAAATTTCCCAAAACAATGGACTGACCTTACCGATTAACAGGGTCTTACTATGCAGTTCTCTGATGTTCACCAAGAAAGGTTACATGTATTTTAACCTGTAGAAAAAAGTATAATAGGGAGGATTTCTAAACCATTAGATATTAAAACACACCTACAGAGCCAGGGGTGCTACAATAATATAAACCATAGTCCATCAGCAAAGATCATGAAAAAGGGAACAAAAACCCAAAAAAACAATATAACAGAATATATATGATAAAATGGCAAGCAAACAATAGTAAATGTGATTCAGTCACATTTAAATCCCTCTATTAAAATAAGATTGATTAAAAAGATAGTCTAGCTAAATGCTGTCTTTAGAAGTATTTGTATACCAAAATTATACAGAAAGGCAGAAAATAGAGGGATAGGTTGGTAAATTCTAACAAACAAAAATACGAGTGTTAATATTAACTCTAAAAAGTGTAGGATTAAATGTAAAAGAAATACTGAACAAGATATAAAACAAAAGATATTAATCAAACAAGAAGCTTCAATAACAATGAAACTTTAGGTACTGAACATTTAACACTGAATTAGATAAAGCAAAATTTGTTAAAAATGCAAGCAAAATAATGCAAATTAAAAATAAAAATTTAAAAACACAAAGTTTTCCATAATCATAGTGGGAGACTTTTAACAAAATACTTTCAGAATTTGATCAAGCAGGCAAAATTGAGTAGGAACAAAAGATCTACATAACAGTTATTAACCTAACCCAACAAATAGGAAATATATGCAGTTTTTCAAATGACCATGGATAATTTTAAGAATTGATGAAATACTACACCACAAAGCAACTTAAACTAACCAAAAAGTAGACATAGAACAAAAACATAGCATTGAAAGTTACACAAGATGGCTGTTACCTCCACTTCCATCTGAGCACTTGGAAACTGAGATATGATCCTTTTAAATAATTTTTGGATCAAAAAAGAAATTACTACTGCAACTATAGACTATTTTAAAATTAACAGTGTAAATAGAGTACATTGAATTATGGGGGATTATACTAAAAATATAGTTAGATAAAAAGTTAAGCCTTTTATTTAAAGGACTGAAAAGCAATAAAATAAGTTTAAAATTTAAGAAGCTAATAACTGAAAAATAAAACAATGTGGGAGGAGGGAAATTATGAAACTTAATTATTTACTTTTATTAGAAAAATTGTGAATTTTTTCTAATAAAAAATTTGATTAGCAGTAAGGCAGAAGTGCAGAGTTAACAGGACAATTGCTGGAATGAGGCAGAGTTAATGGGGTAAAAGACACTGTCCCAGGGCATTCCCTGGTGGCCCAGTGGTTAAGAATCTGCCTTGCAATGCAGGGGACACAGGTTTGATCTTTGGTTGGGGAACTAAGATCCCACATGCTGCATGATGTGGCCAAAACAAGCAAAAGACATTATTTCTGTCCTCACTGTCACTGAACTTTGGCTGAGATGAAAAGCATGTGCAAAAGTTAATTAGAGAATAGGACTATATTCAATAAAGTGCCCATTTGTGAGTTACAGATGGTAAACCATCTACAGCAAAGAGTAGGATTCAGCTCTGAGTCTTCAGCTTCAAACTTATCAGTGGCCCCTGAGCAGTTATTTAGCCCCTCTAACTTGGCTACTTATCTGTGAAGTGGGGATCACAGGATTGCTGTGAGAATTAAATCAAAGTACACTGGGCCCTTTCTGTGCACCAGTGTGGAACCATGGATACACAGGGCTGACTTAAGGGACTTGAGCGCATCCTCAGGTTTGTGGGGACGGGGTCGGGGTGGTGGTCCTGGAACCAATCCCCTGCAGATACCAAGGGACAACTGCATGTGGTAAGAGCTGCCTAAAAAGTCAGTGTGGCAACTCTTCCAATCTCTTCTGAATGCTAGTGAGATGACTAGGGTGCTGTCAGTATCTTAGTACATTTTACACATGTGTCTCAGATGGTAAAGAATCTGCCTACCAATGCAGGAGACCCGAGTTCAATCCCTGGGTTGGGAAGATCCCCTGGAGGAGGGCATGGCAACCCACTTCAGTATTCTTGCCTGGAGAATTCCCACGGACAGAGGAGCCTGGCGGGCTACAGTTCATAGGGTCACAAAGAGTCAGATATGACTGCAGTGACTTAGCATAGCACAGGATAGAAAATTGTATTTATAGTATCCAAGTTCTCCTGCCTGGATGAAAACATTGGGCATTTTATCTGTAAGTGAAATATGGCCATGGTGATTAGGTGAACAAGTTTCTCTCCTTTAAAAGAAAAAAAAAAATTCGATAAAGCGTCACATTCCCAAAGCAGCAGCAGTTCATGAGTTCCCGGCTACAGAGAACAGAATAGCCGGTTTTGCCATTCTGCAATTGGATGGCTTCCCGAGTGGAAAGGTAGAACTAAGGATGCCTTTCTGATCTGCTTCTGACCAGTAAGCACTTTTAGTCCTCATCCACAGGAGTGAAACATCATTCCTGCAGCCTCTTAGGGTCAGTGTTAGGCCCCTCAGGCATGATGATGGATTCCCAAGATCTTGAAAAAGCGACACGATAAACATAAAAGGAATCAGATATTAAATCCATAAAAAGTTGAAAAGAATTTAACACTTGATGGGAATTTGTGATTTGAGGTAAAGTTAGATTGTGTCTGGAAATAGGTAAAAATCTGTAGTTGCTACACATCAAACCACTTTAGTCAAAGTATATGTTTAGTGGGGGAAAGAAAAATCAGTGAAAGTAGTTAAATAATGTCTATAGTCCAAATAACTAATTAACTGCTGTATTCCCTCCATTCCCAAGACACCATCAGCTATAAGATGTACCATTAAATTTATGACAGGTGAGGAGGTAGGGGCAAGGACATGGTATTAAATGTATACTTTGTTTCCAGAAATGTTAGAATATGAAAGAAAAAACAAAACAAAACAAAACACGTGTCTTGGAATTAAGGAAATGCAGAATCTCACTCAGTTGGTGTTTTGGTATTTTTTTGCTGGTAGAAGATAGGACTAAGTTTATAAAAGCAATTTTTAAAATGTTTACTAGAGACTTCCCTGGTAGTCCAGTGGTTAAGACTATGCCTTCCCTAATGCACGGGGTGTGGGTCAGATACCTACTCGAGGAGCTAAGGGTCCACATGCCTCGCGGCCAAAAAACCAAAATATAAAACAGAAGTAATATTGTGACAAATTCAATAAGGACTTTAAAGATGGTACATATAAAAAAAAGTCTTCAAAAATTCAAAAAGTGTTTACGATAAACATGGAGCGTATTTTAGTGCCAGAAAATAATGAAATGCTCAAAAACAAAAACCATGGAAACAGAATCATGACAAACATTACATTAGGTGATCAAGGCCATGATCAACAGTGTTAAATTACGTTGACAGTAAATATGCATGATGTAATGTGGTTAAAATGGCACTTTACCTCTGTGGTCTTCCTCTAAACAACCCAGTCATCCTGTCTTATGATGAGAAAAACATCAGACAGATCCCAATTGTGGAACCTTCTACAAAATACCTGACCAGTACTCCTTAGAACTCTCAAAGTCATCAAAACCAGGGAAAGTCTGAGAAACTGTCACAGCTAAGAGGAGCCTAAGTAGGCTTGATGACTAAAGGTAATGTGGTGTCCTGGATGGGATTTCTGGGACAGAAGAAGGACATGGGGAAAAATTAAGAAAACCTAAATAACCTATGGTCCTTAGTTAATAATAATGTATCAGTTTTGGTTTCTTAATTGCTATTTATCTGTCATAACAAATGTAAGATTTTAATATCAGGCAGCCTGGGTACAGAATGAGAACCCGACTATCTTCTTGATTTTTCTGTAAATCTGCAACTGCTCTAAAAGACAAAGTTGTTAAAATTCTTTTAATGCCTAAACAGAAAAAACAAAAATCATGGACAGGAGGCCAGGTTAGGGAATTTTAAGTGAAATTATAATGTATTTTGTTGAGACTGTTGAAAATTCCACAGAGAGCATGATTGAAGTAGAACATATGTAACTGCTTAGTTTAAAAAAATGGAACTGGCAGCTTAGCCCAGAATGTGACACTTCTAAATATATTCAAGTCGATTCATTATTATTTATCATCCATGGAGTATTTTGTTTTTCCAAGATGGCAAAGTTTTACCATTATTCTTATTTTAAAGTGATGGCTGTGCTTTTAGCCATGTTGACTCAGATGGCTAATCTAACTGTACAGTTCAGTCAGAAAACCAGCCATCAGCTGTCAGAATGGTAAAAACAGTTATGTTTGTTTTCAAAGCCAGAAAGGCACTCATGTGGTGAGACTGCAGAGTTTCATGTTATCCAAAGTCTTGACTCCCAGGATCCGTTTCCTCACTTGGTGTTCTCACATGGAAAACTTCTTTGGGGAATTATAGGGTCATATTTTCAAGACTTGGAACAGTGAGCTTGTCTACAGTTACCTTTCTAAAAAACAACCAAAGTGAAAAAAATCCCTTTAAAAGCATTTAAAAAAAAAAAAAAAGAATTACGCCAGGGTAGCCAAATAGAAACAGTCATTGGGGTTTCTGCACTGAGTCAGGTTGTATAAATTACAGACTATTTTCCCTTTGGTCCAGGACATTGTTTCACTTCCACACGCCACTGCCTACATCCATAAATTCCAGTATGTTGGACCTCCAGAGAGCTTGACGAATTATAAAAGGAGAGAGGAGGGTATTGACCACAGGAACAAGCAGGCTAGAATGGCACCCTTGAGATTCCTGCTTGGTCCTGCCGCAGCTCTGCTCCAGGCCTCGCCCCTGTTGGGGGCACAGAGGGGCATTCTCCCTGTCGCTCTTGGCAGGCCAGCATCAGGGCCCCCCACAGCCAGGGCTCACATGCCACTAGAAACCCCATCCATCCCACAGGAAGATGAAGTCAACCCTTTCAGGAGAAACCAAAAGGCTGGCATATTTTGGAGACCAGCAAGGGGGAAATGTATGCCAGTTATGTAGCCCTGGGAGGCAGAGTACCGTGGCTTTGTTTGCTGAACCCAAAGTTAGGGCACACTGTCTGACAGCAGGACTAACTAGACTGGACATGACTTGAGACTGGCCCAGGATACTCAGGCTGAGTGGCCCTTGTGGCTGCAAGGTGCAGAAGAATGTGAGCCAGGCCCTGCGTGTGCTCGTCCGTGGTGGCGCCCTCCAGAGAGGATCCTGGGGACGCCCTGGGTGCAGCGCATGGCCCCCCTTCCTCAGCAGTCCCCAGGGCAGTAGCACTGGGCCCATCCTGGTGACAGGCCAGCGCCCAAGCTCCAGGCTCCACTGTGAGCTGGCTGCCCTTCCCAGGTGCCACCCTTCCCCAAGGTGGGGCTAGCCGGGGGCCCAAGAGCCTCGGTCTGTCCCTTTCTCCCCCTCCTTATGGCATCAGAAGAGCCAGGAGCCCAGACACCACTGTCGGATTAAAACAACACAGGTTAGTGCTCCTTTTGTTCCCCCTGAAAAATCTTTCATAGCCGCTCTAAAATACCTAACTGGTTCTCTTTCCTTAAACTGCCTTCAATGCTTTTTTGCGACATGAAGAAATTGCTCCAGCTTTGAATGTAAAAGCCAGGATGTAGCTGGTGGCCATGCGCTGTTAGAGGAACAAGCATCAAGCCCTTACTATGAAAATGAAATTCTCAGAACCTCTTGCTTCCCTGTTCAGAACTTCTGTGCCCTAAAAAACAAACCTTCACATGGTCCTTAAATTACTTATTTCATGGAATTTAGCTGAGCCTCTCATCAAGTTCACCTGTTAGCATAAACCAGGACGCATCAGCTTGTGTTTGCAGGCAGTTGCAGGGTATTCAAAGGGCAGTAGAAAATGCAGCAATATTGTGTGGACAAACATGCTACAAGACTATGCAAAAGTCTGTTGCTTTTATGCACTTTTTTTTTTTTCTGGTGGAATGAATCTTTTGGCTTGTATTTCCTGTTAAAATTGTTTCTCGTATCTTTATAAATTCTTAAGTTCCCTTTTAAATTTTTTTATGCTCGCTTCCTTCCTACTTGTCTTCTACTGTTGTTTTAAAAATTTCCTTCTTTTATTGAAAATGGAAGTAAAGGGGTGCAGGCAGTTTGAATGTGGGGTGAGGAAGTCCCCTGCCTTCCCTGCCCCCACGCCGGGTTCTGAGAGCCCAGCTTGGAGCTGTCATGTTCTGTGTGTGCAGGAGCCATGTGGTCTGCCTGCCACGGGAGCTTTGTGTCTTCAGCCTGTACGTCTCCAGAGAGGAAGATCTGAGGCGTCTAGAGCAGAACCTGAGAGATGGTTGAAGCAGTGGAAATTAGAGCCCAGATACAGCTCAATGGCCCAAGATTATTCATCTGATGGCCCATGAGGGGCAATTTAATAAGGAACTTTCAGCAAAAGGCTCTTACACAACGGCCTGCCACTTTCAGACCTGAATGAAAAAGGAAAATGTCTCAAATCTGAGTGACAGGAAGGAAGTCACTACCTTCTTGGGCTCTTATTAAGCAGGTTAGCCAGCTTTTTTTTCTGGACCATTTGAAAACAGACTAATCTTTCGTAGCTGCGTTCATGTGTTAATAGAGGTAGAGAGAGAAAAGCAGAGAAGAGCCCAGGTTTGGGAGCTTCCTGTTTCCTGTCTTCATTCCAGTCCAGAGGGTTCTACAAAGTGTCTGTACTGAAAAACACAACAGTGGGCTGAGGGGTTAGCGGACTCACGTGCTGTTTATATCCTAGTAATTCAAAATAACCAGAACTATGAGGCAAGAGAAAATTGTTGATGATGTCCTCAGATTACCACATTTTTTTCATTTTTTGCTACTATGTTGTGCAAGAAGATGGTGAGGAAACCGACAGACTATGGGAGGATTGGAAGTTAGAGATCTCAGCCCTAGTGCTTTTGGAAACCCTATACTGGCTCTGAGGGAGGCAGCCCATGTTTCCAGTCAGGGGTGGGGGCTGGAGGGGAGATTGGACTTTCCTGGTATTGGAGTCCTTTGCACAAATCAATGTCTAGAGGAGCCACATGGAGGGGAACTGTGGTGGAGAGGTCTCTTGCATATGGCACCAGGAGCAGCCCTGAACAGCAGAAAGAGGCTTACATCTTCATGGTAGCTGGACATGCCTAGAAGGAGCTCTTCTTTCAGCTTCGTTTTGATTTTTTAATTGGCCCTGGAGGTTTATTGTTCAGAGAGTTTTGTATCCTGCTAATCTGCTGCTCATAGCAGAAAAGGGTTTTTTATTTCTTTAAATGCTTTCCAGATGGACTTGACATCTTTTTTCGGAATGCATCCTTCTGAAAGCTCTTTCCCTTTCTCCTTGGGGCATCTGTTCTCTGCCCATCCGTTCCTCTAGCTTTCCACATTCCCTGTGTTCCTTTATGTTTGAGGTACAAGACAAGGTTTATAAAGTGTCGTTATTATGCAAAGTCTCTGATCCCCAAACCTGAAAGTGGTTCTAAAAATAAAAAAAGAAGGAGGACTCAGAAGAGCGGAAGGTGCTAGATCCTGTTGGATGGTGGATAACACCTGGAATAGTAATCTCACATGTAATTCTTGGACAGGAAGTGCCGCCAGTTCAATGTGGAGGTCAAAAGTAGAAACGTAAATGGTCACCTTTTACCTGGAGTTGAAAAATGCTGAATTTTATGGGAAGGGACTACGTGGGCATGTCACTGAATTCTCTAAATAAGAAGAGGAAGGGGCTGACTTCACAATCCCTCTTCTCCTGGACCCTGACATATAGGCGGGCCTCTTTTCCCCAGAATCTCAGATAATACAGAGTAACACTTCAGAATCAGCATCTACAGATATTGGAGTGACTTGGGCTTCAGAGGAGTGAAAAGGTGAGATATACAAAATATTCATGCTAGTAGAGAAGAAGAAAATTATAAAACTGATGAGTGCAACCTTTACAGTTGAATTCATCCTTGGCCGTCTTTCTGCGTTGGCATCAGCAGGTCTGTAGGCCATCTATCTCTCTGGGCTTTCTCAGAGAGAAGTTCCTGGGCATGGGAGAGGTGGTGTTGTTATCATCACTGTCATACTGGGAAATATTGGGAGCATAGATTTGGTTTTTTGACTGTGGTAGAATACACACAAAATTTACCATCCTTAACTATTACCTGTGTAGTTCAGTAACATTAAATGTATTTACCTTGTTATACAACTAATCTCTAGAACGTCTTCATTGTGAGAAATGGATACTCTGCAGCCATGAAACAACTCTCTGTTTCCCCTTCCCCCAGCCCCTGGCACCCACATTCTACTTCTGTTTCTATGAGTTTGACTACTCTAGATACTTCATATAAGTGGAATCATACAATATTTGTCTTCTTATGACTGCTTTATTTCACTTAGCATAAAGTCCTCAAGGTTCATCCATGTGGTAGCATGTGTCAAAATTTCCTTCCTTTGTAAGGCTGTATAGTATAGTCTGTTAAATATACCACATTTTCTTTATTCATTCATCTGTGGGTGACACTTAGATTATTTCTACCTTTGGCTGTTTTCAATAATGCTGCTGTGAACATGGGTATACACATACCTCTCTGAGATACTGCTTTCAATCCTTTTGTATATATACCCCAAAGTGGTATTGGTGGATGATATGGTATTTCTATTTTTCATTTTTTGAGGAATTGCCATACTGTTTTCCATGGCAGCTGTACCTTTTTACATTCCCACCAACAGTGCCCCAGGGTTTCATTTTCTCCAAAACCTAGCTAATACTTGTTAATTGCTGGGTTTTTTTTCCCTCCCATAGCAGCCATCCTAAAGGATGTAAGATGATATCTCAGTTTTGATTTCTATTTTTCTAACAGTTAGTGATATTGAGCATCCTTTGATATGCTTGTTGGCATTTGTGTATCATCTTTGGAGAAATACCAGTTCAAGTCCCTTGCCTGTTTTTCAGTGAGGTTATTTGGTGTTTGGTTGTTGAGCTTTTTTAAGGTTCTTTATATATTCTGGGTATTTAGAGAACTATAGAGTTTTTAAAGTATTGCATGTGCAGGTTCTAATGTTCATATCATCTACAGGCACCAGCTGCCTCTTGTGACCTCCACCCTTGGGAAAGAGCATGAATTTCAATAATATTTTTTTTTCAACAGTATAATTTTTATCTTAACTCTTCAGAGTGCTACACAAAATCTCGGTCATTTTCAGCTTATAAGCAGTTTGGTTTTTGAAAACTGACAAAAGTGAATGGAAGGGAAAGAAAGGGAAGAGCTTGGGGTGGTGCTTTTTATTCTTTCCATGCTTGATACTTGTCTAGCTATGTAAACTGCAGGGAAAAACCTTGTCCTCAATTCTGTTGACTAAAGCTGAACTCCATGCTGGGATAAAAATACCTTCCGAGAATCATCCGGTAATTATGTCTTCCCATACCACCCTCCCTCCAAACGCATAGACTCAAAGATACCTCAGATTACAACATCATTGTCATTTTTCTTCATGAATGCCTAAAAAAAAAAAAAAATGTATTTTGCTTCTGGGTATTAAGGACCCAAAGAGGAATTGAGCTGTTGTCCCAGGAAAAGGAACAAGAGCAGTGGGACTCTTCTGGAGTTGTGGCCATGGTGTTTATTTCAATTTCAGATTTTCAGGAAGGACTTTGTAGGGAAGATGTGATGAGCAGAGGGACACAGTCCTGTGGGGACTGCTTTTGCTGGAGGTGCTGACTGCTAAATGAAGTACCATCGAGATTAGGAAACGGATTGCCTGTGTACCTGACTGATTCTTGCCTCTGCCGTTTCAGTCTCCCTCCACTTCTTCATCAGTTAGAAAGTTGGTGCTGTTCTCCACCCCTCTCAAAAGGGTATCAGAAAATGACCAAAATGCTTGCATTTGCTTGTTAATGAAAGACAGAGAAAACTTTTTCTCAATAAATAAATGAACAAATAAACTAGGACAAGATGAATCCTGGAGGTGGAACCATGTTATGATGCAATAAATGAGCAAACTTCAGCAGCAGTTCTTCCTGGTGTACGTGACATCCTATGCCAGTTTCACCAGGAGGTATTCATACACCACCAACATTGTAATTTCTCGATACTAATTAGAAGCTACTGCTTTGGGACTGTCTAACTAGCTGGATACTTACCAGAGTGTCTGTTTTTGATACTTTCTGGTATGAGTTACGCTTGCTTCCTACTTTTGTTTGTGTCTGGGTTTTAATACTATGTCATATTTTAGGTTCACTCATTGTATTGGTTTGTAATCCTAGTGTGACTTAAAAACAAAGAGTCTTTTGTTTTTTTTTAATATTAGGATACATGTTTGCACACACACACACAGCCACCCATACACACATGTTGTTGTTGTTCAGTTGCTAAGTCGTGTCAGACTCTTTGGGATCCCATGAACTGCAGCATGCCAGGATTCCCTGTCCTTCGCTATCTCCTGGAGATGCTTCCTCAATTAAAAGTCATGAGATGATATCTTGGCACCTACAGTTATTTAGAATATGCTGCTAACTTCAAGCTAGGAAGTTTTTCATGTATTATGCATATAGATTCATTTGGAGGGTCTGCTAGTGCATTGCTCTTCTTTCAATAAATATCTGACTTTTTAAGGGGTGGTTTGGAGCATTTTTGATTTCCAGGCTGGCAACAGAAAGATCTGGTCTTCCTTGAAGGCTTTAGAGACCTGTAGAATGATCCTGCCTCCTGGAAACTGGGTGTGGGACCAGTGGAGGGGCTGCCCAATACCTCAGCAGCTTGCTACGCAGACAGCGGCACAGAGGGCGCCAGCTCCGCCCTCTCACTGCGTTGTGGCTTCTTAGGAAAGTCTCAGTTCCAGAAGTCATTTAACCAACTGAGCATTCTTGATGGGCTGCCACCAGGGCTTCGCCTGAAAGCTCTTTCAAAGCAGACTCGCGCCTTCACTCTTTCTTTCCTTCCCTTTGTATGCCCCTCTTCTTTCTGTGCTTAACTCTCCCTCCTGCCTAAAATACCCATCACCTTCTGAAAACTGAGGCTCAGGAAAGAACTCACCTGCATGGACAGCTTACTTCCTCCCCTAGCCCTGCCTCTAAGCTTTATGTTCTACTTCCTTGGAGCATTTAATGCTTTTCCCTGCAAATCAAGGCTGATGAATAAGCACAGTTGCCAGAATGAAAGTGTTTGAGAGGTTTTATGTAGGGAAAATAATTGGGGAGGAAATAATGTTATTATAAGATAGATTGTGGTGAATCTGGAAGGGTAGACAGTTTACTTTTTAAAAACTGCTTTTAAGGATTCATAAGGAAGTAGCAATAGGGGAAGGGGGGTTGAGAAGGCCAGAGGATAATTTGCTCCAAAAGACAAAAATGTTAGGTTATTCAAAAACTATTTTTTTCTCCTACTTCAGTGCCAGGAACATCTGGCCTTGGGGAAAGTTTCAGAAAGAGGATTTTGGATGCTGTTGTCACTATTCAAAACTTAAAGAGATAGGTTAAAAAAAAACAGAACCCTAGGTTTTTAGAAATATAAGGAACCTTCAAGGGTTCAATCAGTGGCTCAGACAGTAAAGAATCTGCCAGCAATGCATCAGACCAGGGTTCCATCCCTGGGTCAGGAAGATCCCCTGGAGAAGGAAATGGCAGCCCACTCCAGCATTCTTGCCTGGAAAGTTCCACGAACAAAGGAGCCTGGCAGGCTACAGTCCATGGGGTCGCAAAGAGTCAGACACGACTGAGAGACTGACACACACACATGAGTTACGGGTTCAATCCCCTCATTTTTAGATTTGGAAACTGAGGCCCAGAATGGCCAGGAGATTTGTCTTGGGTGAAAGAGCTAGTTCGTGACAGTGGTGGATGTGGATCAAGGCTCCTGACTCTGGCATGGACAGCAGTGTTGAGAACTCCCAAGGACTTGACATTGATGTCAGTGCCCCTCTGGGCTCTACAGAGGCCAGACCCATGCCTAAAAAAGAGCAGGCCAAGAGACTGAGGAGTTTATGAGCTCACAAAACTCCAGCTAAGTGACCTCTGTTCCTGGAAGGAGCCACAGCAATATGGGTGTAACCTTGACAGTAGACACCTAATCTATCCTACCCGGAGAAAGTTTGTATGCAGTGATGGCTCCCATGGAGTGAAGAAAAGGACAGCCCAGAAGGGAAAAATCCCCAATGTTGCCCAGGGTTGGCCAAAAAGAGAGACCCTCAATATTGTGGACAGGACTGTGGGGTAAGGGGTTGGGGGGGTGGGTTGTCCCTTGTGTAGCGTGGATGGAGATTAGGACTCACCATGGCCCAGATTAAGTAGCCTTCAAGAGGCTTACTCAGCCTTAGCCTTGATTCCAAGATCCCTTCTGAAAAAGTACATCAGTTTCCTGGATACCATTATCTCAGAGGAGTATATTCTGGACAGTGGCCATGGTCACTGGAAAGTAATGCCATCATTTGTGAATTCTGGTGTGCCTGGGAGCCTCTCGTGAATTTGTAAGATGGGTCAATCATTCTGAGTCTGAGCCCTCTGGATCCCAATAAGAAGGAGATTTGGGGGCCTCTAGGTAAGAAGATTTTGGGACCTTTAGGTGAAGTCCCTGAACTGGAAGTGCGGTGCTCCACCCGTCCCTGGGAATGCCCCTCTGCAGGGTCTCCCTGGGCAAGCAGCAAACTCTCCTCAGTGTCAGTCCTACTTCTTTGTCCCTCCTCTTTAAATTGCCGTAAGTATTATAAGAAAATAAAATGTAATATACAGGTCCTGCAATTGAACATTCAGTTCAGTTCAGTTGCCCAGTCATGTCTGACTCTTCGCGACCCCATGAACTGCAGCACGCCAGGCCTCCCTGTCCATCACCAACTCCTGGAGTCCACCCAAACCCATGTCCATTGAGTTGGTGATGCCATCCAGCCATCTCATCCTCTGTCGTCCCCTTCTCCTCCTGCCCTCAATCTCAAGCCCTTTTTGGACTCTTGATATTTTATGGGTTTTTTTGTTTGTTTGTTTGTTTTTTGCCTTTCAAGGGGCATTTTCCCTTAATTCAGAAACATTTTTTGAGCACCTTCCATGTAGATCTTATGTTCTAGGTGGGAGATGTGGATAATAACAGTAAACATAATAAAATAGGATGTTACATAGTCTGTTACAAGGTTAGAAAGTAACAAGGACTAAGGAAGACATGCAGCAGAGTAGGAAGGGTGGGAAGGCATCGGTGCATACAGATTTAAGTGGGGTGGGTACGGTGATTGTCACAGAGAAGGTGACATTCAAGTGAGAACTTGGAAGAGGTGAGAGAATTCGCCTTGCAGTTACCTAGGGCCTTGAGGAGGAGCAAATCTGGTGTATTCAAGGAATGAGGAGGAGCTGGTATGACCAGACAAAGTGAGGAGGAGGGAAGTAGGGAGGAGTCCTGGAGGGCCTTGTAGGCCCATGTAGAACCCTAGCTTTCACTCAAGAGTGGGGAGAGCTTTGGGAGGACTTTGAGCCATGGAGAGCTGATGCTCTGACTTTGCTCCTTAAAGGATGCCTCTGGCTCCTATGTTGAGAATACAGTACAGGAGAGCAAGAGTTGAAGAGAGAGGCCTTTGCAATATCTGGTGAGAGATGACAGTGCCGTGGACCAGGGGGGCAACACTAGAGGTAGTGAGGATTAATCAAAGTCTGGGTTTTGTTTGTTGTTTTTCTTGGCCAAAGTATTGCTGTTTTACAATGTTGATTTAGTTTCTGGTATACAGCAAAGTGATTCAGTTATATATATATATATATGTGTGTGTGTGTATATATATATATATATTATTATTTATGTGCTTTTCCATTATGGTTTATTGCAGGATATTGAATAGAGTTTCCTGTGCTGTACAATAGGACCTTGTTGTTTTTCCATACTATATATAATGGTTTGCATCTGCTAATCCCAAACTCCCAGTCTAACCCTCCCCGGCTCCACTTTCCTACTGGCAACCACAAATCTTTTCTCTGTGTCTGTGACACAGACATAGAGAAACAGTCTATGCTTTGTAGATATGTTCATATGTGTTGTATTTTAGATTCTACATTTAAGTGACATCATATGGTATTTGTCCTCAGTCTGGCTTAACTTCACTTAATATAATAATCACTGGTCCCATCAGTGTTGCTCCCAGTGGCATTATTTCATTCCTTTTTATGGCTGAGTAGTATTCCATTTATATATGTACCACATCTTCTTTATCCATGCATCTGTTGATGGACTTTTAGGTTGTTTCCAGGCCTTGACTATTGTGAATACTGCAGAGCCTGGTTGTTTTGAAGTTGGAACAAAATTAACTGTTGGATTGAATGATGGTAAGTAGAAGAGAGGACTCACGGAAGACTCTAAGGAGTTTGCCCTAGGCCTAGGAGGAATGGAAGTGCCATCAGACTGAGATGAGGCAGCCTGTAAGTAGAGCAAGGTGGGTGGAGTGGAGGGCAGGTCTGTGGAGGTTAGTTTGTGCTGAGCATGGAGGTCTGTTAGACAGACATCACATGGAGATGTTGAGTAGGCAGTTGGATATATGTCTACATGTAGGAGATAGAATTCCAGAAGAAATTAATCTTCCTTAATGGTTGGATATTACTTCTAAATACATCTGTAGCTTCTAAAACTCCTATAAAAACACGAACTAGGACTCTACTTAAGGACTTATTCATTGATTGATTTCTGGGACTGAAATCAGAGAGTGTTTACTTAAGTAAATGAGAGTGGAAGGATCAGGATTTTTGTTTCAGGCCTTGCCTTTTACTGCTTAAGCCTCAGGGATTCCATAATTTTTTTTTTTTTATGGCCATACCACATGCAAGATCTTAGTTCCCCAAACAGAGATCAGACTTGCACCCCCTGCAGTAGAAATGCAGAATCTTGATCACTGGACTGCCAGGGAAGTCCCCGTAATTCTTATTTTAAGAAAAGAAATTTTTAGCAAAGTAGGCAAAAACAAAGTTTATTTTTGTTCAGATGCTCAGTATTTAAACAAATCAAGTTTTTCTTTGCATTTATGTCAAGACAGTTGAAGAAAATCTTGTAAGGTTCTTTGCATCTTTTAATGTTTATGTGTATATTACTATTATCTTGATAATTGAGGTTGCATTTATTGTAATTTAAGCAAATGTTAGCTAGTTACACAAATATTAATGAATTAAAGTATGTTAGCTGTTTTCCTGGAAAAAAGGAAGTATGTTAACTTCATTCAGTGGGGAGAATTCTGAGTTCTCATGGGTTTGATCGAAGTCCGTACAAAACGAACATTTTGACCTCTAAATTCATCCTTTGTTTGCTTTTTAGTCAGCTTGAGTGAACATAAAGGGTGTATTTTTAAAAGACCTAAATTGGTACACTGGAATAACACTAGCAGTTCCTACCTGAAACAGTTAGACTGAATGTTTTTATTCTCAATCTTGTGCTCAGTTTGTAAGAGCATCTATCAGTTTTGTCTTGGCCTCATTAGACCCTCAAGCAGGTGTTGTGTGAGCCTCATTTACAGAGATATTTATTGGGATGGCCAAAAAGTTCATTCCGGTCACAGAAAAACATGAATGAACTTTTACCCAATCTAATACATTGCCTCAGAAGGGAAGGGACAGGGCTGCAATCCCAGGAGTCAGAATTCAGACCCAGGGCTACCAGTATCCAAAGCCTCCCCTACTCTGCTTCCCGGAAGCCTTAGCAAAATAAACCAACCAGAGCATTTCGGTAAAATAATGTAGACCGAGTGGCACCACAGAATGACCTCTTTATCATGAACTAAAACATGGGGCTCCTCTCAAAAATGTCAGGTAGTCGCTAAAGCAGTCCTTGAAATGAGAAGATACATGAAATAAAATCTCTTTTTTTTCGTCTCTACCCCATACAGTGGTGGGACTGCCTGAGT
Source organism: Okapia johnstoni (assembly GCA_024291935.2). Classification (NCBI taxonomy): domain Eukaryota; kingdom Metazoa; phylum Chordata; class Mammalia; order Artiodactyla; family Giraffidae; genus Okapia; species Okapia johnstoni. Next base: position 128,849,704 of record CM044308.1, on the reverse strand, counting down.
GTGTGATGGCTGTGGACTAAGAGCATGCCCCTCCATCAGCCCTACAGGAAAACGCCCCACCCTCTCTTGTGTAGAAGTCCACTGGTGCCAGCTGACAGCAGCTGTCCACGCTGCTCCTGGAAGGCGCCTGGGAGCTGGGAGTCTGAAGCCAGCCAGCCCTGAGGAGGCCTGACAGGGGCTTCTGAGAGCCTTGGAAGTGGTCCAGGAACTGGAGGCATTGACCTCAGCTCCAGGCTTAGAAAGAAGGGCTGGACTCTGTCCCTCCAGTGCAAGCCAGACGGAGGGCTGAAGGGCAACAGGGTTAGTTCCCACACTGGAACCTTCCATGGGGACCCTGGGGAGGAACAGCCCCCACCTCAGCAGATGATATTCAGACTGTTTGCCCTGGTGCAGCTGTGCTGGTTACTAAAATACTAAGATTCTTCAAAACCTGTTGGTGACTCATTACCAACCTCAGTCACCCAAGTGCACTCCCAGCACCCCAAGACCTCTCTCATAATTCAGCAACTAGGGATTAGTGCCTGGCACAGCAGGGGGTGCCCCAGGACCCTGCTCCAGCATCCAACATTGTTTGGATTGGTTAGTACCTGTGCCTTATGGGCTGTTAGATATTTTGACTGTAACTCCTGTCTCACCCCTAATAAAACAGAACACTGTGAGCCGGTGATGACAAATGTTTAAAAATTAATTATTTACTTATTTTTGGCTGTGTTGGGTCTTCATTGCTGTGCACAGGCTTTCTCTAGTTGAGGTGCGTGGATTTCTCATTGCAGCAGCTTCTCTTGTTGCAGAGCACAAGCTCTAGAGCATGGGCTTCCGTAGTCGTGGCACATGGGCTGAGTTGCCCCTTGACATGTGGAATCTTCCCAGACCAGGGATTGATCCCATGTCCCCTGCATTGGCAAGCAGATTCTTAACCACTGGACCATCATGGAAGTCTGATGATTTTGCTGGGGGCCCAGGAGGGCAAAATTTAAACTCCCCAAATCACTGATTCTCTGCTCTGGGCCTGTGGTTATCATCCTAGGCTCTTTTTTATCATCTAGAAGGAAAGCATCTATAGTGGTTGTCATTGGGAAGGTAATAAGTAGAGGTCATGCAGGGCCCCTAGAATCATAATTTTGTCTAGTGTTTTCAGGGGGCCCCAGTTTCAGAAGATTGGACTTTTTTAGGAATACAACATCTCTCCTCTACTTGGTTTCTACTCCTCTCCTACCTGTCATGAGAAAAATGGTTATCTCTGTGAAACATGGCTTGTTTGCCCCGCTAGAGCAGTTGCTGACCACCTGCCCAGAGGAGGTGAAAGTTTCATTATAAGCTGAGCTCCACTAATCTTGATTTATTAGTGCCAAACACTTGCTTTTTGCAGCTGTGGGAACAGTTTTCAAAGCCGATTTATTTCTGAGTTGGACTAGCAGTACCACATGGTTAAGGAAAAAAAAAAAAGGATTCTTTCACAAACACAGCAAATGCCCACACATGGTGGTTCCAGGGGTGTGTGAGGAATCCTTGTGGACATCCACAAAGCGTCAGACTAATTTTTAGGTGGTGCGAGGTGTGCTGAGTCCTTTAACACGGGGGGGTGGGGGGGGGGCGGTTAACCTGAAATCAGTGGACATAATGCATCTTTATTTCCACTAGCCTCTAACTAAAAAATCTGCATTTCCCTCAAGCATGAAGGTAGCCCACAAACTTCAGTAGTTGTAGCAGCATTTGTGACAGCATCCCCAATAGAAGCCATTGACATTTTACATCATTGAATGGTAGGGAGCTTCTAAGATGGTCCCCAAGGCTCCCCACCTGCTGGAATTCACACCCGTATTTACATCTCTCCCCTTAATGTGAGCTAGATTTAGTGACTCATTTATGGTGAACAAGATGAAGCAGAGAGGATGGCATGTCTCTTCTGAGATTTAATTACATGATTTCCATCTTGGGGGCTTTCTCTCACTCTCTTGCTCACTGTGAGGAAGGTCAACTACCATCTTCTGAACTGTCCCATAGAGAGAACCACATGGCCCAGAACCAAGGGAGACCTTTGACCAATAGCCGGCGAGGAACTGAGTCCTGCCAACACGTGAGTGAGCTTGGAAGGAGATTCTCCCCTAGTCATCATGTATGCTAGAAAAAATACATAATGACACCTTAAATGAATGGTTTCATGGATCTAGTTACTTAGGATGACATTAAATCATGGCTTTGTATTTTTTTAAGGCTAGTTGACTTAAATAAAAATATTCAGTGAATGATCTAGTTTGGGTGGTATGCAGTCGTCCCAGAATTATTAAGTTGGTTTGCAAATGTTTGACATTTGGGAATCACTGCCTTAGGAAACTTATTGGGAGACCAGACACATAAACAGATAAAGAGATAACAGTTCAAGTTCAGGAAGGGGGGGTGTCTAAGTTCAATCAGATTGCTTCCAGGGTACTTGATAACCTAACAGAGGGGTAGTCTTCACCCCTCCCAAACTTCCAGTCACATGTCACCCTGCCACTTTGCTGCTGCCCCCCAGAGCATGAGAAGGGGGAGATGGGGTGGGGAGTGACTTGGGAGGCCCAACAGGTTCCTCATTGTTCTCTCATCTGTGAGATCAAGCTCTGTGTAACTTAATTTCAAGGCCTAGAAAAATGTTGGTGCCTAAATCACCTTTGTGGTCCACCATCTAGTCCTGCATAGTCCCGTGTGGTGACCACTTGAAATGTGGCTGATTAGAATTGGAATGGGCTGTAGGTGTAAAGTATACGTAGGATTTGAAGACAGTATGGCATGCTGTAAAATATCTCGTTAGTAATCTTTACATTGATTCACATTGAAATGATATTTTAGATATATGGGATTAAATAAAACATATTCTTAAAGTTAATTTCATCTGTTAGTAGGGAACTGTAAATTGCATATATGGCTGGCATATTTCTAATGGGCAGCTGCTCTCCCTGCCTGCAGATGAGAGAAAGTACCCAAGTGTGTGGAGGGGGTGTTGAGGGTGGCAGAGGCGGGGGGTGGGGTGGGGTGGTTAGCCCTGTACTGATTGTGCTGACCTGCTGCGATTCCGCTTGTCCCTCCCTGATCTCCAGACTGTGCTTCCATTTGCTTTTTGGATATACCTGATATCTTGCCAGATCTCAAGCTCAATGCCCTTCCTCTAAAACCTGGACCTCCTTCTGCCTTCCCCATCTCATAAATGGCACCCCCTGTCTAATCAATCTCTATGTCTTGTTATTTCTCAAATAACATGCTGTATTACTTGAATCCATCTCCCCTTTTATATTTCCTCTGCCTCTTCACTGATTTATACCTTCAGAGTCTGGACCAGTGCAGGTGAGTCTCCTGCCTTTAAAGACTCTAGCCTTTCACCTCACTGCTGTCAGAGTGAACTGATAAAGCATGGATGTGACTGTGGCACCACTGCTTAAACATCTTCCATGGGGCCCCAACACCTCCAGTTTGGGAGTCCAAATTCCTGAACACTATCTGACCCTAGAGTACCTTTCCAGCCAGCTGTGTCTAAGGAGCAGCCCTGCTCTCTCATGGCCAGGGAGGCTTCTCTCCCTCCTCTGCTTAGCAGACTGCCTTCAAGCACAGCTCATGGCCAGCTCCTCTGCAAAGCCTTCCATACCCACTGCTCTGCTACCCTTGCGGCACCTTTGTACCCTGTCACTACCCAGTCACATGCATTATGACTGTATGCTCACGTTATCTTCCTGCCTCCCATCCCCCAAGAATGAACCCCTCTCTTCCTACTTTGGTATACTTCCCCCTGCTACACCAGCACCAGCACAGTTCCTGGCCAGAGTATCTTCTTAGTAAATGTTGGCTAGATGAGAAAATAATAGATCAATGCTGAATGTTTTCATGTTTGTGGGGAAAAAAAATCTGTTGGAGACTTAAGCAAGGATCTTAAGATCAAAGTAGTACTTAGATGTGAACTTTTTCTTTTGTCTATAAAACAAGTTATTCTGACTTGAAGATAAAATAGAATCTAGAACAGTAATGGTTTCCTTCTTGAAAAATATTGTATGCTTTTTTTCCTTTATACTTTCACTCTGGTAACAATGGTTTTTGCTTCTGTTAAACTGTGTCAACCTATTCTAAAAAATGACTCACAAGGCAAAACAATTAAATTTTAGTTCTAACTTGAATGCATTTCCCAGGTCCATAACCTCTGGGAGCTTTGGTTACCTTATTTGTAAACCGAAACAGTTTACTCAGTGATCTCTGAAGTAATTTCCGTTTCTAAAATTCTAAAGCATTTTAAGGTCTCAAGGGCTTGAAGATGGGGGCTGCTGATCATAGGCTTGTTTTACTCTTGTTTGTAAGCGACCCTTGACATTTACTTGGGAGTATAGAGTTTCAATATATACTCTGTTCTAACCCATTGAAGAGAACAGATTAAGATAAAGCTCTTCTAAAACTGTAATATTCAGTATTGGAAAGAGTATGGTGAATAGGGCATTCCTTTATGATGCCAGAGGAAGTGCAAGCCCTTTGCACTGTGTTTCAAGCAAGTTTAAATTGTTAAGACTGTTTTATCCAGTATTTCTCTTTCTGTAATTTATTCTATGGCATAATCCTAACTGAGCACAAGAATTTGCATGTAATGATACTGATATTGGCACATTTATAAAAGCAAAATAAGAGATAGCTAGATGACCAGCAACAGAAGAAAGTTAAATAAATTTTGGCATAGAATATTATGCAGTCGTTGAAAATCATGTTTTCCAAGAATATTTAGTGGCACAAAAGAATAACAAAAAACTGGATTCAAGAGTTGGATACATTATAATCCTAATTTTAATTAGGATTTATACACATGCACATTTCATACACACACACACACACACACACACACATATATACATATTTATATTTATATAGAGAGAAAGAAACAGAGAGGGACCAAAAAGAAATAATCCAAAGGGTTAGCAGAGTATACTTCTACTCAGTAGGAAGAGCAGGGTGCTGTTGGGGTGTAGAGATGAGACAACGTGACACCCCAGTGTCTGGGAGCACCCGTCTTGCGAGTGCTACAGACATATATGAGCATCATTTAGTGGTGATGGGGTTCCATACAGTGAACAAGTAGCTGCCTGTGAGCTTTGGTAGGTCAGAGAAAAGGCCATGGTTCACACTCCTGAGTTGCCCTGCCAGAACCACTGCAGCTCTACAGTGTCTGGGGGGAATATGGCAGCACCACCTCCAGGCACATACTCTTTCCAAGCCACTCCCAGCCAGCAAGAGCTTAACTTGTTGCCCTCCCCATGGCCTCGCTCTGACCCGGAATCCTAGGAAGGAAGACCTCTGAAACTTAGGAAGGACGTTTGAATCCCTGGGGAAGGGTGGGGAGCCGTCTTTACCACATCTGTTTTTGTCTGGGTGATTTATTTTGCATTGTAGCTTATGTACGATATTATTTTAGCTTCAAGTGTATATCAAAGTGACTTAGTTATACATATGTATATATGTACATATATATAATCTTTTTCAGATTATTTTCCATTATAGATTATTATAAGATATTGAGTATAGTTGCCTGTGCTATACAGTAGGTCCTTGTTGATTATCTGTTTTAATATAGTAGTGTGTATATGTTAATTCCAAATTTCTACCTTATCTTTCCTGTGCCCCCTACCCACCCCCATCCCCTTTGGTAACCATAAGTTTTTCTATGTCTGTGAGTCTATTTCTATTGTGTAAATAAGTTCATTTATATCCACATATAAGTGATATCATATGATATTTGTCTTTCTCTTACTTCACTTAATATGATCATCTCTGGGTCCATCCATGTTGCTGTGTATGGCATTATTCCATTCTTGTTTATGGTTGAGTAATAGTCCATGGTATATATACCACATCCCTTTTCCATTCATCTGTCACTGCACATGTAGGTTGCTTCCATGTCTTGGCTATTGTAAGTGGTGCTGCAGTAAACGTTGGGGGGCGGTGCATGTATCTTTTTGGATTATGGTTTTATCTGGCTTTATGCCCAGGAGTGGGATTGTAGGATTATATGGTAATTCTATTTTTAGTTTTTTAAGTATTGATGACTTTTTAAAATGTGCTTTTTAGACATTATTTTATCAGTGAGCTCAGGATACAACATAGTATTATATAAAAAGAAAATACAATATGTACAAAAATAGGACATCATAGTATATATCATGCATAAGGTCATGGAAGTGTGACATAACAAAATAGATATCGGAAACACATTCTAGTGTGGTGGGGTGTGCACACCAAGTCCCTTTCCACCAAGGAAAGGTTTGTAAGAAAGCTGGAATAGCTTGCAAAGCTCATAGCAGTTCCTGGCACATAGTAAGCATTAAATGGTTCTTGGTTTAATAAATATGTGCTTAAGTTGCTAAGATGCATGATGAATGGTGCAAAGGAAAATGCTAATTGTGAGGCAATAGGGGAGCAAGAAATAGACCCTCTGTCAGACCTCACTAATAGAGGGAGTTTATTATAGGAAGGTAAGTAAGGGGGAACTCAGGACTAGCTCCACAAAGAGGCACATTATTGGTTGGAAGCATGGTCTCTGGGACCAGGCCATTTGAGTTCAGGCTGTGTCTCTACCACTTAAAAGCTATGTAGCCTTGGTCAAGTTGCTTAACTTCTCTGTGTCCCATTGCCATCATCATCTACTTCATAGAATTATTGAGAAAACAATTGAATCAATATTTGTAAAAGGGCCTAGAATGCTCCTTAGCACACAGTAAGGGTGCAGTGAATGTTAACTATTATTGTTGGTGTTGTTAGTATTAATACTATTAAAATTATTGAAGACTAGGATGCAGTTTAGGGACCTGAAAAACCATGATGCACCAGGAGACTGATCACCTCTTCTTTCTTCATGTCCACTGCTTACCTGGTTCAGCTGTTCCTTTCTGTCTCTTGTCTGGTTCCATCAACTGACTGCCCCTCCCTCTCCTTGATTCCCCACTTCATCATTCTGAGGCTGGGAGGAGCCTGACTGCCCCGTTTGAGTAGAGTTTTTCATGCCCAGCCAGCTCCGTGTGCTTCCCAGCCTGAAAACTGGCCATTCCTGGCCTGGGAGCTGTTCTTGTCCAGTTGGTCATGGCCTGGACTTCCTTGGTGGCTCAGTGGTAAAGAATCAGCCTGCCAATGCAGGAGACGCAGGAGATGTGGGGTTCAGTCCCTGTGTCTGGAAGATCCCCTGGAGGAGGAAATGGCAACCCACTCCAGTATTCTTGCCTGAAGAATCCCATGGATGGAAGAGCCTGGAGGGCTACAATCCAAGGGGTCACAAAGAGGCGGACACAACTGAGCAACTGAGGACACGCTCACAAGGTGAGTCTAGCTGCATTTGGTCTCAGAAGGGGAATGTAGGCACAGAGAAAGCCCTTGTAATTATGGAATTTTAAATTATTCTGAAAAGAGGACTCATAAAGAAAGGGTTAAAAAAACTTCACACTGTAGAAGAGACCCAGTGACTTACGGCATTTTCCACCTAGTACACCGATTCATTTTCTAAGGCCTGTTAGTCACTGCTAAGATCCAGAAAGGAAATTATGTGACTAAGAACTGTAGAAATGAAACCTCAGAGCCCTTTTTTGAACCTATGCCTTTCTAAGTCATGCCCTTTCCACCTCTGCATCAGTTCACAGTGCAGCTTGTCTACTTTCTGGTACCTTATTCAATTCTTTCCGTGCCATGGACCAGCCAAGAAAGCACTGTGTGGTGTATAAACTAAACACAAAGATGGTGATGGGTGTTCTGATTATTTTCTAAACCTGAACGATGCCTTTGGGAAAGTTCATAGGGAGAAGCTAATATCACACGGTATGCATCCTCATGGACCACACTTCCTTCTCTGACTGTCACTGCCATGGACCTGCATCTTTTCGCCGCTTCCTGTGCCTTCAAGGTGATCAGAACATTTCACTCCCTAGAAGTCACCACTGCTCTAGAAGTTGATCACTGAGTCAGGTCTGACAGCAAGGGCTCTTTGCTGCCATGCCTGTAGCTCCACAGGAAACAAGACCGCAGGAAACGAACTGTTAGGGGGTCAGCTGTGTGAGACCATTGTTCTTTCTGGGCCATCTCTCTTCTCCAGATGCCTATGATTTGGTATTTCTTCTGGCCAGAGAATAGCAGTGGAAACACTGAACGGAAAGCATTCTATCCCTTGTTACTCAATGTGTTTTTTCCAGAGAAGCCCAAAAGGTTATGTTGGGTTTTATGAGCTGCAGAGGATTGCCGACTGGTGTTCCACCTAGAAAGACAGACATCAAAAACTGCAGGAGGGAGCTGCCCTTGTGGGTGGGCTGTTGAGCTGAGACAAAATCTCTGCTTCCTGCTCCCAGCCTAAATATCATGAAGGGGAAGGGGAAAGCATCCTCTAAAATACTTTAATTGTCCCCACATGTCATCTGGGTACTAAATATTTTAAACTAAAAATCTTACTACGCAGTTGATTGTCAGTGACACATGTTTCTGATATTAAAAGTCAATCACTCTTTTCTGTCCTCCTCTCAGAAAAATGAAAATCAAATAAAATAAATATGTCTTCAGCTGTGATAATTTCCTCAAATGGTCAGAACTGAAGGGCTTTTGGAACTTCCTTCACCCTGTCAGCAAGGAAAGACATCAAAATAGTGATACAGAACCAAGACTGAAAAAAAAACAATTTAAAGATTTTGCTGACATATCTAATGATCTTCTCAAATGAAAGTTATTTGAAAAAAAAAAAATAAGGATCTTTTTAAGATTTTGGTAGTGGTCACCACCCATTCTGTCAGAAAAGTAGCTGATTTTACAAAAAATTCGAAATGGTTTTCAAAACCAAATATAATGTGATCTTTGTTGCTAATTTGTTCACTTAATTTGAAGAATATTTATAAATGCTTGAAAGCGGGAAATTCAGTATTGGTCAGTTTAAAAGACTGTAGATATATTTCAGCCTAAGGTTGACTGAAAGAAAAAAGATTTTAGGTGTCCTGCTCCTTTCTTAGCTCTGTAAGGACAACGTTGTGGAAGGAAGACCCACAGCAAGGCTTCAGCGATGGAGAGACCAGGTGTTAGAGGCGTAGAATGGCTTCTGATCTGCCACTGGCTTCAGCAAGAGAGATCAGACTCCAGGGCCCACCGGTCTCATGGAGAGAATGGTGTGCAGTCCCCTTACACACATGTGAATCTGTGTGGGAAGCCATGGGGGTAGGATATCTTCTCTCACTCCATCCTGCTCCAGGATGGATAATCTTCCCCCTTTCATCCCCTTTGACACAGAACGAAATCATTGGATAATTGCTGACCCTCAGTTTTCCTGCATGTGTGTGTGTGACTAAGGCCAAGGTAAACTGGTCTCTTGGGTTTATTTTGAGTTGAAATTAGCTGAGCTGTTTGTTTCCTCTGAGCATATACAGATGCTTTTTGAACTATCTTTGTGTTTGAGGGATTTTTTTTTTTCATGGTATCAGCACACCACTTCCTCCAAGTCATTACTTTGAAACAGCTTTGCAGAGGGATATATTCCTGCTGGCCATCAGCTTGGCCAAGCAAGCGATGATTGAGGGATGGCAGCAGACCTTCACGGTGTATTTCATGTTTGTGCATGACTTCATGAAATGATTCCTCATCCACGAATTTTGGCAGACAGGATGGGCTGTCATCTGACCTTACCAGTAGAAAACTGCGTTTTGTTAACATCAGGCACTGGCTCCCCTGTTTAAATGATACTCAAAGTTTAGGCTAAAATAGTGTCCTCAGATGACCCTTTGCCTGCTCTCTCTGAGAATTCCATGGAACCTTCTTGAATGTGGATTTCTACTTAATCTTTGATCCTTCCAGGCTCTCTGGTTCTGATAAATTTTTAGAAACTGCAAGTTTGAGTAAAGTCATTCTTAAGTTTCCTTTTATTATACTTTAAATATTTTTAAATAAATGACCTTTGAAGGCTCTTAAATGTTGATGTGCAAACATATAGTGTTTTTACTAATATGCTTTATAAATATTACTCCTATTCCATAAATTCATACATTTCTTTTATTTTGAGGATAGTAATATTTTATAGTATCTTACAAGTAGATTCTAAACCTTTCAGTTCTTTTATGCTTATGCTAAGGAAAATAGGACTAGAGATTTAAAATATACAAACATAATAAGTTTATAGTGATTTTATATTCCCAGATTTATGGGTTTAGAGGAAACTGATTTGACTTTCATCCAGTTCTGATTTTATACTTTTTAAAATGTTACTGCTTTCTTGCGTAGGGGGAGGGAATAGGAAGAGTTACACTTAAGGAAAATCACCACTGAATTGACCTAACCCTTCTATGGACTTTATTTCTGTAAAAGCTTGAATTCTAGCAAAGCAGCAACAGGTCCCAGTTCTCTCCCTGAGCAATATATACTGTATACTGCCTTTTATATTTATTTATTTATTGCTGCTCTGGGTTTTCGTTACTGTTTGGGCTTTTCTTTAGTTGCAGCGAGTGAGGGCTACTCTCTAGTTGTGGTGCACAGGCTTCTCACTGCAATGGCTTCTCTTGTTGCAGACCTTGGCCTCTAGGTACACAGACTTCAGTAGCTGCGGCTCCTGGGCTTTAGAGCACAGGCTCAATAGTTGTGGCGCACGAGCTTAGTTGCTCCGTGGCATGTGGTATCTTCCTGGACCAGGGATTGAATCTGTGTCTCCTGCATTGGCAGGCGGATTCTTGACCACTGAGCCACCTGAGAAGCCCTGTTCACTGTCTGTTACATTGTTTTTAAGTAACTGTTAATGAATCCAGGATATGATATGTGTTGTTCTCCATTGCTCAACCTTGTACAACTTATGCCTATAAAGACTTTGAGATACTTCAACTTTGTGTCTCTCAGCACTTCTGAGAAACTCCCATCTATATTTACAAGATATATAGGGAGGAGGTAGAAAGCAAGAGAAGAAAACCTAATCTCCACATTTGTGCAATTAGAGGTTGAAGAGAATTCAGTAGACCCCACTAGTGAAGAATATTAAAAATATACTTCCAGAGAGTATTTTGCATGAGGTAGGAGCAAATCTTGGATGAATATAAAATTCTGTGTTCAGAAGCCTTTGTACTTTGGAAAATAAAATTTCCCATTGGTGATCTTCATGTTGGTTTTCCATGAATTCCCTGCCAACAGGAGTTGGATCCTCATAGTGTTTTCTGTGTGGTATTAAATTTTGCTGAAGCTTCACTTGACTCTTGGCACAACTGGCTTTCACGTCAGAGTCCCTCAGCTTGTGGTGGCTGAATTTGGGCATAATGATAGGAATCATGGTTTTGTTTTCTCACTTGCTCAGAGACATCAGATCTTGTCTCAAGGCCTGTTTTCTTTCAGTTCATTATGTGCCATCTCTGAAAACATTCACAGACCATTCCTATTCTTTCTGCACTTCCAACCACTAGAATAAAGCAGGCTTGAAAAAAAGCTCTGTCTTTCATTCCCCAGTTGGGTGAGACAGTCTCAAAGGGCTTTGGGACCCTTTCACAGTGCACTGAAGACTAGTCCAGCTCTCTGCAGCGGAGGATCTGGGGTCCCCATCCTCCTCTTGGAACTTTAACCGACAACTGGCAGGGAGCCTCTCCAGGTGAAATGAAAACAAGGCAGTGAACACAAAATCAATTTACAATTTACAAGTTGCTTCTTAACTTTTACGAGAAACTGGTTTTTTTTGGCAGTTTCTGGGGCATTTTTTCTGAGTCTGTGTCCACTGAGTCCAGTGACATTTAAAAGTGCACAGAAATGCAGAGGCATTTGTAAATGAGAATGGGACCAGCACAGATTGTGTAGATCGATGCCAGGTTTTTGAGACAAACCTAAGTAGACCTGAAAACTAACTGTAGAATCAATATAAAATGGAGACTCTGAAACTACGAGTACCCAGGTTTTCTTAACTATTTTACGCATGCTCAGTCATATCTAACTCTTTGCAGCCCCATGGACTGTAGCCCCCTAGGCTCCTCTGTCCATGGGATTTCCCAGGCAAAAATACTGGAATGGGTTGCCATGTCCTTCTCCAGGGGATCTTCCTGACCCTGGATCAGAACTCGTGTCTCCTGCACCTCCTGCATTGCAGGGGGATCCTTTACCACTATTTCATCTGGGAAGCTCTTTCTTAACTATGATATAGAATCAATTCTTTATCCTTAAATTACATGGAATTGTCCCTCTAGAAATAAAAGGAGCCACTTCGCCTGCTGTGTTCCCTCCTTTACCAAGTATAACTAGGGAGAAGTTGAGCTCGCTTAATAATAATAATGATAGCTGATGTTGTTGAGTGTTTAGTATTGTGCCAGGCATTTTACCCCAAAGCATATACCTTTCTCACTGAGACACACTGAGCATCTGCAAAGTCCAGGAGAGAAAACTGTTTGAAGTGAGGAACAGCTGTTGACTTGGGAAGACCCAGGTGAAAAGGAGACCAGAGAATGTCATTCCAGCCCAGGTCTTCGGGTTAATCATCAAATAGCTAACTGTAGTCACTTTGAATGAATGACCTAGGCTCAGAAGGGTATTTATGACCAAGTTTTTAATAAAAAAAATTCTAAGTTAGATTTTACTTTTTCCAGAATATCTGCAGAATGGCTAAGGAAGATGGTAAAGATAATGGAAGCTTGGATGCTTATTAGGTCAGCCTAAATTACTCCTTAGTTCCTGGGAACTTCGGTCTTGTGAAAGATGGAATACGGTGACTCAGGGTCATAATGGTTGTTTTCTGCACTCAGACTTTAGAAGTTTACACATGTCTGCACGTGTATAACATAAATCAGGGCATTCCTACTTCTGCCTTTGAGACGGGAGGAACTGTGGTCAGATGTGCCTGGATGTCCTGCTCTTTCCTTTCAACGTGGGATGGAAACATTACTTAGAAGGTGAACATTCTCAGAGGCTCCACAAAATTACCCACAGTTGCAATCTCAGGGAATTCTTTTGTAAGCATATTATCTGTTGGGAGTAGGGGTGATTCTTGATTTATGAAATTTGCTTTATAAACACACAGAAATGGTCACTGCTGTCCACCCAGTCTCCCAATGGTTAAAGCATTTTATTTTATCTATGAAAAGTCACGGAGCCTTTAGATGGTCTTTAAATTCAAAAACAAAAGAAATAAGGGAAAAGATTTAAAAGCCTATAATTTAAAAAAAAATCCAGATAACAGATAGCTAATGGAAAAAGATATTCTAAAAATGCAGAAGAGGGACTTCCCTGGTGGTCCAGTGGCTAAGACTCTGTGCTCCCAATGCAGGGGGCCCGGGGTTCGATCCCTGGTCAGGGAACTACATTCCACATGCCACAACTAAGACTCCACATGCCAAAACTAAAGATCTCACATGTTGCAACTAACACCAGGCACAGCCAAATAAACAGATTACATTTAAAAAAAAATGGAGAAGATAGTAAATATATAAAACATTGTCAACTTCATTAATAATCAAAGAAATAAAAATTAAAATGGCTCATACATACAATTTTTTTGTCTATCAAATTAGCAGATTTTGAAAAGTGACAATAGTGCATGTTGAAAAGAAATGAAATGGGTGCTACTGAGAATAAGAATGGTAAAACTGAGAAAACAGTATAACAATATGTATCAAGAGGAAAAAGGAAAAACTTCATATATTCCATTTCTAGTTATTGTACTCTAATAAATGTACCCTAAGGATATAATCTGAAAGGATCACAAACATTTCAATACAAGTATATTAGTCATAGTAGGATTTGTAATAATAAATTGGATGTAATTTAAATTTCTAACTGAAAAATATTTACATAGGTAATAGAACACCCATAAAAATGAAACATGCAGCTATTAAAATAATTTTAGGCTAATATTTGATAACATGGGGGAGTGTGAAAAAGATGACTATAAAACTATATATATATAGTATGATCCCATTTCAGATGCATACCCAGAGAAGAAAAAAGACTGGAAGGAAAATCTAAAATGGTAACTGGTTTTCTCTGAGTATTAATGGGTAATTTTAAAATTACATTATTCATATTTTCTAAACTTTTCACATAACACTTTTTCATAATATGTATTTATTTTAAGGAAGAAAACTATAAAAAGTAGGAGAGACTTAAGTTTACCCCAGACACCCAGACAGCATTTCCCTCCACCTGAATGTCTTCCTTTCTCTGAACAAAAAGCCTACTAACTTGGGTTAACAACTCCTTTGTCTTTGAAAATAAAAGGCAGCAAGTCAGTTTCCTCCTGACATCTTGATGAAATCATCTTACCCTATGGAGGGGAGTTAGGACTGCTGGGTAAGAAGTACTTAGGGACAGGGGCCCCTTAGTCCGGAGTGGGGTCAAGGGAAAGTGTAGGGCTGGCTTGGGGATGGGGCAGAAGTGAGGTTGGTGCAGCAGAGTCATGTAACCCTCTCTCTTAAAGAACTGAAACTAAAGTTTTAGTTGAGCCCTATTGTGAATTAAATGACTTTTGTGGGCTGGCCTGGCAGGGTTTCCTCAAGTATGTTTGTATGGAAATGGTTCTCAAATAGAAATGATTACCCCCAGACTTTGATGCACTGTACATTTACCCTAGAGTCTGCCTGAGTTAGCCCTTCCTCTGGGTGTGACCTTGTTAAGGCTACTCTGTGTAACACCTGTGCTGCACAGAATGGGAGATACATTGCTTTCCTTCCATTATATCATCAACTCAGATATGAATTCGAGCTCCGTGAGTGTGGTGATCACTGTGTGATCTCACCATTTGATCCCTGTGGCATCCCTAACACCTGAACCAGCACTCAGCACACCACAGGTGCTGAGACTGCATGAGAGCCCTCATAGTTTTCCCACTACTGGTCAGCCGTGTAGTTAGAGACAGGTACACAGACAGGGAGAGCAGATAAAAGATCCTAGAAGATTTTGCTTCTGGAAAATAATCTTCCTTGTGTGTTTTTCTTCTTGGCTGGAGAAGACTGGCCAGGAGGTTGCATCTGGGGCCAGAGGGGCCAGTGAATAAGGAAGACAGCTGTGGTGACCAGGAGGGGCAGTGGCTGGAGTTGGGAGGGCTGTAGGCCCAGGTCAGGGTTATGTTTGACCTTGGCTGTGGAACCCAGACAGCTACATATTTGCCTTGCTAGGACAGAGCTGCCATCCCAAAGTCAAGTCTAACACCCAGGTTGGGCTCAGTTTAATTGTTGCTTAGTCTTGTTTTGTTTATTATTTTTTAATGGTGGTAGGTAGGGGTGAAGCAGGGAGAAACCATTTTGACTTTTTTTTAAACTATGTCCATTTACCTTCCTGAGGGTGTCCTATAAAATATAAACCACATGTGGTTTTTACACCTCATGTCTGTGTGGTTTGCTATTCTCAAACTAGTCAATATTTAAATGTAGTCATGGAGTTGCTTCTTACACCAGCCACCAGCTGATGGTTCTGTCCATTCTGCTGGAATGGTTTCGACAGGATGAAATGATCCAAGACTGAATTAAGCAGCTTCCATGCAGCAGGGGGAGGAGTCCTTTAGTCAGCACTGAGCAAACACAAAAACAAAAAACCCCAATAAGCCAAAAACAACACACATACACAGTGGTAGAGCAGGTCACCTTGTGGCTGCATCTCCTCTGATCTCTTGCCCTCCACCTGTATTTGGAGTTGAGGGGAACAATGTACATGCGTTTGGTCCAGCGGGAGGCACTTTGCACTGCCTTTCCAGTGGCCTGGTGGGGCAGCCATCCCTTTAAGACAACCTGGAGGTGTTTTTCCAACAGTCTGTTTTCCCAGTCAGTCATTTGAAGACTTCAGAGCAGCCAAATGGGAGGCGGAAAGTTCTTGAAGTGGCAAAATCAGATGGAATCTGGGGTCATTCGAGTAGAACACATTGTTTCAGCCAAACCACTGAGAGAAGCAGGGCCTGCTAAGGAAGAGCGGCAAGAAGCTCTGCATGCAGCTGTGACCACTGGGAAACCGTGAGAGTCCCTCCCAGGACTGTAGGTGAGCAGCTGGGACAGTCCTTGCGGGCTCCTCTCCCCCATTCCCCAGGCTGGAGGAGCAGAGACGTCAAATTGCCATGCCTGACTTTTTTTTTTTCATGTGCTTCAAGAAATTCTTTCATAATCGAGATTCTATGATCAGTACACAGACATTTCAGTTTGCACACAATTCTTAAAATACTTAGCAAAGATCTAAAAATTCATGTAGTTGTTTTGAGGATCAGTACACAGACATTTCAATTTGTTCACAATTCTCAATATACACATGAAAAATCTTAAAAAAATCAGGTAGTTGTGATTCTTTTCTGAACAGTTATTCCAGCAACTTCCCAGCTTAAACTTGGGAGGCAGATTTTCCTTAACAGAATATCAAGGACCAATATCTTCAAATATTGCCATGCTGTTACATTGCAAGTCCCATGAATTCACAATTTAAATCATATACACTACATACGTAAATTGTCGATCACTCGGTTCAACCAAAGATGTTATAGAGTGTGCAAAATTCTGTCCCAGGGAGCCAAGATCAAGGAGTGAGTGGTCTGCTTTAGGCAACAGTTTTACCAAAAACAACATGGGAAGAGAAGTCAAGTGTTCAAGACATTAAATACACAACTGACTTCAAACCATAATTTATATATGGCAGTATAATACAAAACTGCCATGCTTTGTATTATAGGATAGGATATAAAAGGAACCCCTCATCTATGGAACATTAAACTGACACCCAAGATAATCGAAGCCTCTGATATTCAACATCCCACTTGTTTTCTTATTGTACCAAAAAATAAACAACCAGCAAATGCTTTCACCTCTTTAAAAAAAGAAAAAGCATTTACACTTAAAAAAATGGGATGAGGTGGGATTCCTTCATTTTTAAAAACGTTTCTAGAGCTGCTTTAAAAATGTGCATTTCAAAGCGGTTGATAAAAATAGATCTCTGGATTATACAAGAAGGGAGAAGTGACCCCTGATAGGATTGGTTGTGTGATATTCAGCATACTTGGCTTCTTTCTCTCCTGCTCCATCAGAGGCTGGGCTCTCCTCGGTTTTTAGATTCTCCGTTTTCTACAGGTAAGTCTTCTTTAGTTTCTTGCCACTTCAGCCTGTTTCCCCTTTGCTCCCCTTTCCCCCTTTTGTTTGCATTTTTTTGTCTGAGGATGTATCCTTTCCTGCCACATTTTTTGGCTTTGTTTCCACTTTTGCGGGAGCCGGTTTAGCGGACAACCTCGCCCATCTCTTCTTGGGCTCCTCCTTCGCGCCGCCCCCTCGGTGGAGCCGGCCTTCCTCGCGGACATCGCGAAGCCAGCTGCCCAGCCTCTGCCTCTCCTCCAGCCGCCCCAGCGATGCCTGACTTCAAAGGGAACTCGGTCAGGGGCATGCGCAGAAGCGGTGGCTCGCAGCCCTGTCTGACCCCGGACTCACTTTGAATAACAGGGTTTTCTAATGTCCCCTTCACAAACGTTAGTGAAATTTCACCAGGGAAATAATCTGACCTCCACTTCATTCCTCCCCAAATCTGTGTAATCTTTATCTGTAATTAAGAAGAGGATTAATTACAATTATAATTTATTAATTAATACAAGGAATGTAATTTATTATAAAATAACTTCAATTGTAAGCAATCAGGTACTACTCATTAGCAAACAAAATGAAGCGGTCAGGGTTTTGCAGTTACACTGATAATCATTGTGAGTGGGGCATTGCGACTGCAGACTAATTTGGGTAAGAGAGACTTCATTCGCACAAGTGGCAATGCATTGGGACACATTTTCCAGCCAAGGTGAACAACTCTTGGTAAAGAGCTGTGCAAAGCATAGTATTTCATTTATATGACAGTTGTATTACTGGGAAACTTGGGGACTAATACAACAGTATTTATTTACTTTGAATTGCATGTAAAATATAGTTTAATTGTCAGCTCAGATTACTGAACAGTTTTTTCACCTACATCAGTGTCTACCAGGACCTTTGACGGTCATGTGGGTCAATTCTTTATTGAATGGGACAGTCTGGTACATTGCAGATTGACTAGCACCCTTGGCCAGCATCCCATCCCCATTGTTGTGACACCCACAAATACCCCTATTTCCTGCCCACATGCAGAAGGGTTGGGTCTGCCTCTCCAGGTAGCAGCTGCACCAGCCAAGCCCAGCTTCCGTGCAGTCAAGGGGCCCCCGGGGAAGTCTCAGGTCAGTGAGCCCTTCTGCAGGGTTCAGTTGAGTGGCCTCAGGCCCAAAGGCACAGAGCTGGATAGACCCTTGTTTCCTAAGGAGTCAGCGGAGGGCTTTCTTGTCCACGTGGTTCTATCCTCTGGCAGTAGACATGGAGTAACCAGCCATGTGGCTGGAGAGAAGACTGGATAGGGAGCAATATGGCTGTTGTTCCCACCCCACAAATTATGGTAGAGACCCCATCCTGAGCTTCATACCTGATGAAGCCACCAGATTAGCATCCAGAAGGAACACACAACTATCCATATGCCAGCAGCTTCTCTCTGGGTGTGTGCACAAGCAAATACTTGGCAGGATGTGAAAACGGGGCTTTCCTCCCATTGGCCCCTGAAGTTGTAAGAAACTTCTCCTTCCATCTCACGTGGTTTTTTCCCTCTATGGGCCACGTGTATTGGATGTTGGTGACTATCTGGAAAGTGTTTGCATTTTAATTAAATTACCTAGAATACGGAGAGGCCTCTTCCCACCAGGCCCTCACCATCTGGACCGTGCTGTCCAGTGTGGCAGTGGCTCCTGAGTGTTTGAAATCATCACTCATAGTAAAATACACACCTGTTCTTGAAGACTTAATAGGAAAAAAGAGTGCAAAATAACTAACCAATAGGCTTTTTATTGTGAGTACATGTTGTAGTGATAATATTTTGGAAACAGGGTGTTAAGTAAAATATTACTATTTTATATTGTTTTCCCTTTAATGTAACTAGTAGAAAATATGGAACTGCACATACAGACCAAATTTTATTTTGGATGGACAGTTCTAGTCTAGGAGGAGGGCTGTTTTCTTTTGTTCTTTGGTTGGTATATTGGAATTTAGATTTTTGCTTTTTTGTTGCCTTTAATAGAGTCCCCAAGCTTGAAAACTGGATGCTTTTCTAGGAAGAACTACTTGGGTTCTGAATCAATATAAGGGAGCCCTCAGTCTCTGTTCCATTTCATCCATCCATCAACCAAAGAGGTCATTTTGAGGAGCTAAAGGTAACTTCTGTAAAACTCCCAGATCTGAACATGATTATAACAGAGTGAGCAAACCCCCTTAACAGCCTCTAGTGGATGAGGCCTCTTGTGAGTGAGCCACAAGTCATTTTCATATCATTGTTTAAACTTTTTGCTATAGAAATATTTCAAATGTATATGAAAAGTAGTCAGAACATTATAATGAATTGCCACGTATGCTTCACCCAGCTTCAAGAATGATGATTTCAGGCCAATTTTGTTTTCTTTAAACCTATACCTATTTCCCCCTTTTTCATTTCAGGGCGAACCTAGACATCGTATCTTACCATATACAAATATTTCAGTATGTATCTCTAAAACTTTAAAGACTCTATAAAAAACAACATAACTTCAATAATATCATCACTCTTTAAAATTGGCAGTAATCTTAGTATTATTAAATATCAACATTCAGATTTCCAATTACCTCATTTATTTATTGAAGCACAGTAATTTATAATGTTGTATTAGTTTCAGATATACAGAAAAGTGATTCTGTTATATATATATATATTCTTTTTCATAGTCATTTCCATTTTGGTTTATTACATGATACTGAACATAGTTTCCTGCTGAAGCTGGAAGAGCAGGAATGAAAGGTCAGTCAATGCCTCTCTCCCCAAATCTGAGGCTCTGCTGTAATTTAGGGGAATGGATGATAGACAGCCCCAAAGCAGCCAGTGTGTACTCTGTTTACCTGTCCAACGCATATGCATACACACACGTCTTACACATACAGTTTAAAAAATGCCCCCACATAATAAATCACTCACTTTCCTCCCCCAAAAAAGTAGACAGTTGAGGTCCAAGTCCAGTGCCAAGACCAAACTTTCCACAATCTTGTCTGTCAGCCCCAAATGTAGTGTATCATGGTCCAGTGGTAAATTATAAATGTAACACCCAGTATACAATGGTGGAGGGAGGACAGTAGAAGAATTTCACAATTAAGCTTCCATTTGGGAAAGGAGAGGAGTCATTTGTCACCTGTCTCTAGCATATTTTATAACCCAGTGAACAGATTCTACCTGTGTGGCAATGGTATGAGAACTTTGGTCAGTCAGTGGCTTAACTTCCTTCTGCTCTTCCTTAAGGGTCTTCCTTATCTGTTGTCTTCCAAAGCCATCTCTAGAGCAAGGCCGCCACCTGTTCCACAGTCTATGCCTTGTTCTCTGGCTTCATGGATCTAGGGATTGCCTTAGGATTTATGCAGTCATAAGCTGTTTTCAACCATTCCAGGGTTTTATCCTCTAGTATTTAAAAACGTGATAAGATTCTCTAGAATCCCCGAGCTCCATGGACTAGTGATCAAAACTCAAAATTGTGTTGAGAACAAAACTCAAAATTGTGTTGAGTCACAGTCTTTGAATGTGTAACCAAGCCTGGGCACTCTGTCTCCCAGCAAATGAACCACCCTCCGCTCATAAGTTCTGTGGCCTTTATCTCAGTCTCTGATTAGGTACAGTTTTGAAACAGTGGCCTGAGGTGGTGAAGCCACTGTTAATTTACTCCTTGCTCCTGAGATGGAACCCAGTATATCACAATAAAGGTAACAGCCTTCTGCTCAGACGAGAGAACACAATGTCTTTGGGGGAGACAGTGGGAAGTACAGCTTCTCCTTTGTGTCAGACTTCTTTCTTGATATTGTTGTTATCTTTTGGCCCTGTTCTGCCTAATGTTAGCATAGTGTAGAGAACTGGGGTTTTTAACCCCAAAAGGCTCCAGATTATTTGACTCTCAAATATCTTGGTTGCACATCACAGGGGGGGAACAAAAGGCCTCTATTGGCAAAGCCCTTCCCTGCCCCCCTCCCCACCAGGCTTCCAGTAAGTTTCATCCTAAGTTTATCTCTTTCCTGTGTATCTCACTGAAGGCTGCAAGTAGCTGACACACTCCAACCTTCTAATTTTTTCTCTGAATTCTTTAATGGTGCACCTTCAGTAGGCTTGTGGTCTTCGACCCAGGCTTCAGTAGGTTGCAGCCTAACCAGCAGTGATGCCATCACATAACCAGGATGGCCAACTTCCTAGCCCAGGAGAGCCTGCACTAGCTGTCACCCAACCTTAAATCAGCCAGTTGCACATTTTAGGGTTATTCACATTCAATATTCACTACTAGTACTGATTTCTGTATCACGAGTGTTTGTATTACCAGTAATAGAAAACCTAACCACAGTAACTTGCATGAAATAGAGAATTTATTTGCTAGTATAAGTTAAAACTCCAAAATAGAGCTAGCTTCAGGTGTAGAAGGATTCAGCCAATAACATCAACAGCTGGGTTTTCTCCATCCCTAGTTCCTCACTTTGTTGGTCTCATTTTCAGACCCCAGGTGGTCAGAGGATGAGTGAGTCAGTTTCAGCCCCTCCATCCTCACAGACCCAGCTCCATTCCTCAGGGAGAATTCTGTCTTCTGGACACAAATTCCCTTGGTTCTGATGAGGCTATCGCCAAGAAAAGTCTCTGGGGCTGCATGAATGCAAGGCTCCCATGAACCAGCAATTCATGCATCTGGAATTGGAGTAAATTCCTCTGGACCCACAGGGTCTGGGAGGGAGGGAGGGATGTGTCTCCAAACAAAAACTGAAGGATGTCATTGTAAGTAGGGTCAGTGGTTGCTGAGCTGCCAAAACACAAGGAAATATGTTGCAAATGTTTCCCCAAGTAAGGTTATACCAATTTATATTAGCAGGACATAGAATAGTGTGATGTTAGTTTTCAATTTCTCTGTTTCTGAGATTATTTTTAAATGATCAACCTTCTATATAACTACTGATAGGTTTATGGGCAAGAAGCTAATTCCTTTGTTTCTGCTCTTTTAAATCATGTGATTCCCATATTTTAATACTTTGAAAGTAGAATTCCTCTTACAATAAATGCATACATTTACTCTGGTACTGTTTCTTCTTCCCCATAAAAAGCTATAAGATAAGGGGGGTGTTTTGCTATTGAAGAAAATGGTGTTTTAGAATGGAAGGAGTACAATATTCTAAAACATGTTTCTACTACCGGGGAAATACTGCACCATAACAGGTAGTCATGGAAACACAGTTTGAAAAACTGGAATTAAAAGAAATCAATTGTCCTTATATTTTATTCATGGCACTGTTGCCTCTACTCAGTCTCTGTTGATTTGGGGTCACCATAGGAGGGTCGTTGGCTGTGATTCTTTACTGCTTTTTCCAGGTGAGAACCACAGTGTTGTGCTATAATCTCTGTCTGCTCTTCATTTTCTGTTTCTGTAGATTAATATGAAAGATTCTTCACTTGATTGTTCTGGAGACTGTTGATTATTGTTTTGCTCTGTCTTTAGGCTGGGACTGGTCCATGTGTTGAATAAGGTGATATATGCATTTAAATTTCCCTTTGAAGTCTAGAGTCATCATTGTCTTTATTTGCCTCAGGTTCTCAATCCACTTTTCTTCAGCCTTTCAGTATACTAACATACCCAGTGAAAAAAGTGGAAAAAAAAAAAAGTGAAAGTGTTAGTCACTCAGTCATGTCCAACTCTTTGTGACTCCATGGACTGTAGCCCACCAGGCTCTTCTTTCCATGGAATTCTCCAGGCAAGAATACTAAAGTGGGTTACCATGCCCTTCTCCAAGAGATCTTCCCAACCCAGGGATCAAACCCGGGTCTCCTGCATTGCAGGCTGATTCTTTATAGTCTGAGCCACCAAGGAAGCCCCAACATCAATACAAACATCCCCAACACTAATATTAATACTGCCATCAACTGCTCCCCTCCATGTTACAGCCCTCTCCTCACCCCTCTTCATTCCACCTCTTCTTATGCTTATACAAAGGAATTAAGTGAAATCTTCCCCTGAACTTAAGGCCATAATGACACTGGACCACGGAGAGAGAGACCGGGCTTCTGGCACCAGCTCTGCTGCTGCCTGCTGTGTGATAGAGGCATGTCACTTAATCTCTCTGGACTCCCATTTCCTCTTAAACTGACGCTGATCTGGGAGCACCTGGGCACAGAGGAAGGGACAGAAAGCACTTTCATGTCTCACATCTACCTGTGTGGCATTCACTGCAGAGGGAGGCCTCCAGGTCTGCTTTGTCAGTAGTGCTGTCGGAACCCTCCCCCGCCCACCACATGATCTTTCCTTTGTCTCAGTCTTCAACTTTCTTAGCCCAGTTTTCTCTCCTCACAGCTCAATGACATGAACTCCCTGCAGTGCGTGAGACTCTGCCTACATTGCCAAGCCCCTCAGAGAGCTAAAGGGCTCACTGCTGATCTCTGGTATCCTTTCCCTGGAAGATTTCCCTTTAGCCTAAGCCTTCCCAAGAAGGGGGTTCAAGTCTGTCCTTAACTTTCCTCAGTCGCTGCTCTAGGGGGAGCAGTCTCAAGCTTTTAAAGGAGTGTTACGTTATGGTACAATTTTTAATTATCTTCTCTTTCATTCAACAAATAACATTCATTGACACCCACCAGGTGCTGTTCTAGATCCTAAGACAACAGGAAACAAGGTCGTATGGAACTTGAATTCTAGTGGTGAGAGATGTGCAAGTAAACAAGCAATTAAATACATGAAAAAAATACCAGATGGTGACAAGTGCGGTGGATAAAGGAAGACAGGAGCAGAGATGGGACATGAGAGGGGGCATTTTTGCAGACAAATGGAGAATGAGAAGGAACCAGGAAGGAAGAGTAAGTAATAGGGCTTACAAGTGTCAGATCCAGGATGCAAATGAGCCTGTGCATTTAAGGAACGGAAAGGGCTGGACGGTAATTAGCAAGACGGAGTTTACTTGAAATGAGGTCAGAGACCTGGGGGCAGGTGGGTGGGCAGATTTTGTGAGTCCTTGTGGGCTAGGCAGAGCTTGGATTTTTAAAGTGAAATGAGAAACCATCAGACAGTTTTAAACAGGGAGGAACATTATCTGATTTATGTCCTTTGGTGCATAGTAGACACCTCATAAATGTGTCCAAAGTTGACTGTGCTTACAAGTTCTCATTAAAGGTGGAATAGACCCAAACCCTAGACAACTACTCCCTTGAATGTGTCATGGGCTCCAGACTTCTAAGTGACATACTCCCTTCTAGTTGAGTTTTTCCTAATGGATGGGGATAGTCATGATCTATCATGTCCTGGGGGGCGTGTGTGTGTGTGTTTGGGGTGCATTACTTATTAGAGAACTAAAAAGTAATTCTGTAAATACATAGCAAAATCACCGTATTGCCTATGTTCTCTTTTTAGACCCAACTATAGTTAGACTTCCCCAAAGAGTCATTCAGGCATTTACTTAGTAGTTGATCAAGTTTTCTGTTTTTCCAAGGTTAGTGGAGGGCGAAGGAGATAATAACTGCAGGCCTCCCCTTCCTGTCCAGCCCCAGCTCTGCGTGTATTTTTTTCATGCATTAAGTGTCCCTTGGACTCCAGAGCCTACATTAGGTGAGATGAATAAAGTCTGTGCCTTCCAGTGGCACTGGGCAAAATAGAAGAGTACAGATCACTAATCCTAGGAAGCTCCATTTCTGGGAGTGGGAATCTCCACTGACTCAGTGGTAAAATCAACTCCAGTATTCTTGCCTGTGAAATCCCATGGACAGAGGAGCCTGGCAAGCTACAGTCCATGGGGTCGCAGGAGTCAGACACGACTTAGCAACTGAACCACCTCCACTTATGAGAATTCTGCCGTAACTTGGCATCACAAAACTCCTTGTGCAGCCTATCTTAAAGAATTGAGAGTTAAAAGAACCTTAGTCAGCTTCCAGTACTTAGTACTTAGTCAACTATCCCAGTATTCCACTCTAGGAGCCCTTCCAGTATTGGGAGCGAGACTGTCCTAAGCATCACAGGAAACTTCACATTCCTGGCTCCACCCATGAATCCTACAAACCTTCCTCACCCCTTTCCAACCCACCCAGCGGAAAATGCCTCCACACGTTTCCAGCAGCCCCCTGATCCACCCAGTCCCATCATTTTATGTATAATGGAATATTAGGCAGCTTATGATCTTTTCATACCTTTTTCCTCTGAACCCAGCAGAATCAGGACCCCAGAGTCAAATTTTACAATGATGTTAGTTTCCAAAATATGCCTCTTTTTCATTCTTTCAGCTGATACTGTTTTCTCAGAGTCAAATGGTGTGTGTCGCAAGTATGTCTGAATAGATATAGTCAGATAGATTGAGAAAAAATTGAGAGCGTTTTCAGATTTTTATACATTTCTCAAGTTTTGGTGTAGTATTTTCTATACATATTCCATTGCCTACCCACTTCTCAGAGTCCTTTAAAAGTGAGGGATCAGACTTTCTTCCTTCTGCTTATCATCACTGCTTTTCTGTCAAGCATCTTCTGGGAGAGTATCGTCACCCCATTTAAGTATGGAGGATGGAAACAAAATATTTTGGCGTGGAAAACTCTGATCTTCAGCTGACTTGACTTATACAGGCATACTGTGGAGACACTGCAAATTCTACTCGGAGCTACCAAGATAAAGCAAATATTGCAGTAAAGCAAACCACACCAATTTTTTTGGTTTCCCAATGCATATACTCTGCTATAGTTTATTAAGTGTGCAGTAGCCTCATGTCTAAAAAAATGCACAAAAATTTTGAAAAACCAAACCAAAACAAAAACTAATAATTAAAAAGCAAAAAATTTTAATCTACATACATACCTAAATTAATAACTACTTTGTTGCTCTTGTAAATCAACTCTACCTCAGTTTGGAAAAACTTCATTCAAGTGGTAATCTTCATCTGAGCCGTCAGTGTGTTGTGGTGGTGACATCAAAGATCAGTAATCACAGATCACCATAACAAATATAATAATAATGAAAAAGTTTGAAATATTGCTTGAATTATCAAAATGTGAAGCAGAGGCACAAGGTGAGCAAATGCTGAAGGAAAAATGGCACCAATAGACTTGCTCATCTCAGGGTTGCCACAGACTTTCAATTTGTTTTTAAAAAAATGCAATATCTGTAAAGCACAATAAAATGAGGTAAGCCTGTATATCATTTATTCTGACTTGGGCACCAGAATCACATTTCAAAAACTCATTTGCCTTCATACACCTGACTAGCTTTCTTCACCTGCATTTGTAACTTACTCCCTACACACTTGACTGCTCTGTAGATGAGGAAGAATCACTTACCTTATTTATCAGTGTCATTTGGAGCTTTTAGATCTTGAGTGACTCTTTTCCTTAATCCTAAATGTTATCATCAATATCAAGAGTGATGCTTTAAAATGAAATTTCCTGAGAGACTCTCACGTTTCATAAGCAGCTATTTTTGTGGAGATGTCTGGAATAAAGTTGAGCTGTTAACCAGCTCGAGTTGCTATCTCCTTTTGTCCCTGTACCAAAAGGTATGTTACACCTGGTGGGAAGGAGAAACATTTAATTTTCCAAATATAGGGGTTTTTTCTTGTTTGCTTCTTAAGTAAAACCAACCTAGCTCCTTTTTCTGCAGAAAAGGAGGAAGGAACAAGCAACAAACTAATCAGACAGGAAGTGAATAACCACAGAAGGACGTCTGCCTCTGACTCAGTATGTCACATTTAACAAGAGGCCAGAGCTTGTCCAAAATGGCGGTCCAGAAACGACCCCTTGTTTGTGTTAGAAGATGATGGCTTTCACAGCGACGGTTTTCTCTCTCATTTCTCGTTTGCTCCCTGCCTGCTTGTGTCCCTGATCATGCCTTCCTGCAGTATCATTTAACGGTAAGAAAAATTATATTCAAACTCCGTGTATTTCCTTTAATGGACCATTGTATGCTGAGATAAAATTGTTTAATTTTTCAGTAGAGCACCATGTGGTCCTGTTGCACACAAGACTAGTTTCACCGCTATGGTGATTGTGGGCAATTTAGAACTTATGTTTTGAACTAAAATGTAAGCAAGATTTTCAGCAGAATTTTTCCTGACCACTGGACAAGTTTGGATCCACAGTAATTTTTTTTCTCCCAGTTAAAATGGGAGTTTATGTCACTAACTGTATCCTTTCAGTGGATGGTACAGTTTGTCCACATGACTACCTTTGAACTCTCACTTTGGCCAGCAACAGTAAGTGCTTTTAAAGCAAAAGGAGACTCTGGAAACTTCAAAGGAAAGTACCTACGTGGAACTCCACTCTTGCCAGTCTGTTGCTACAGACTGGTTACTTAAGTTCAAATCCCAAGCTATTTCTAAGCAGTCTTTTAGGACAAAGATGATTTGTCTTTTAGAACCATTCTATTCAATATCTGAACAGTGCAGTGCACAATTAAGTATTGCTGATCAAATTCTGCAGCATTCATTATAAACAGTTGCATTTAATATGGTTAATATTGTGACACAAAGCATTGTAATTTTCATATTCCAAGCAGTGTACGCAAATATCTACAGAGCAGGATTGAGGAAACTTTTGTATCAAAAAAAATATGCTTTTTTTCCTTTGGAGCATATATGAGAAAGCAACTTGACTTATATTCCTTTTACCCCATGAAGAAGTATAAAATAAAGCTTTAAAAAGTTAAGAGGGTACATAAAACTTTGGTCAATAAGTATAAGTTCTTTTAAATAATTCAATGGCAAAACTAGTGTGTATGTAGAAAATGGGCAAGTGGTAAAATGAAGAAAAGGCTGCAGGAAGATTCTTATTAAGACAAGTAGGACAGCTTGGTTGCGAGAAAGTGAGGAAGCAGGAGAAAGAGTAAGTCAGGATAGTGAGAGAGGAAGATGAGAAGCTTGAAAAAGATTTTGAGGACCATTAGGGTGGAAACCATACCCTTTCTGGTCACTTGGATTGTGGGTCTAATCTTATGCATTAACTTCATAAAGTTATATTGCTTCTGAACTGGAACAACATTTAGTCAAAATTCTCCCTTGTATAGTCTAAAGCACTTAAATGATTTATCTAAAATCAGTCAGGTTTTCTAATGCTTTTCGAAAACTTCATCCATTGGTTAATTGCTCACAGCTCTTCAGTTACTCTTAATGTATGAACTTTTAGGAACTTCCCCAGTGGCGCTAGCAGTAAAGAACTGGCCTGCCAATGCAGGGGATGTAAGAGACTAGGGTTCGATGCCCGGCTTGGGAAGATCCCCTGGAGAAGGAAATGGCAACCCACTTCAGTATTCTTGCCTGGAAGATTCCATGGACAAAGGAGCCTGGTGGGCTACAGTCCATGGGGTCGCAAAGAGTCAGACATGACTGAAGCGATTTGGCATTAAACCTTTAATATTATGCATACTGTGGATGAACGGCAGTGTTCAGAGAATTCCCCAGGGTGAAGAATTTTCCCTGGGGTCCAGCAGCAATTTCACTCTGATCACTGATGAAATCAAGTTCTAGATATGCCCTATAGGCTGGAGGTTCCCCGGCCTGTGCTAAAATGTAAGAGGAAGTGAGCTACCTAATTCCTGGACCTTTCAAGGTTTACATTCTTTGAAGTCTGCTTAGCATTTCGTAAACACGTCATTTTGTTGGGAGTTTCTGGCTGTTTAAATTGTGATCCACTCCTGGTTTAAGGTTTGACTCATTTTTGTTTTTCCAAATTGTCGCTTATTTACCTCTTGTTGAAAAGAACATTTCCCTTGGACTATCATAAGTATTAAATACCTCTGTCTGTAATTTAGCAACCCTCAGTCCTGAAAATTACCACTGGAGAAAAGAATAGTAGAGTAAGAAATGCCTTAGTATGCTTTTCTGAGAAATTTAAAATGCACTTTATACACACCGCTCTTCGCCATTTTTTTGTAATGCAGAAATTACATCGGTATGCACATGTGGGCTAGGCTTTAAATCAGCTCATGATTTCTTTTTCTCATGGTTAAATAGAGGAAAAGATAATGTTTGTTGAGCACTCACTATATGTTAGGTTCTTGACTTCTGCTTATTTTATTTTTTAAAAAAATGGCTAACACTTACTTAGCAATTGCCTCATTTAATTCCTCAATGGTCCTATTGAGTAGGTACCCTTCTCCCCATTTTATTGTGGGAACTGGACTTAGGCTGAGCAGTTTGCCCAAGGCCACTAACAATTAACTGTAATTTCAAGAGCTTTTTTCATAAATACAGTTTAGAGGCCATGAGATGTCCTTTTCTAATCCTGAGAATCTGAGATTGTACAAATGCTTTGTTTTAAAATGTCACAGCGATAGTAAATATCTATAAGTGAATAATCTCAAGTAAGATCATTTCCTTTCTAAAGTCTTTTGACTTTTTTAAAAGTAAATTTGGTGACGCTTTTGCTTATATTACAAGGCTATACTTTCAACGATTAAGTTAATAAACTATGTTGAGTATGCTGACATATATGCTGTGTGTTGTGCATGAGTGTGTATGTGTGAGTGTGTGTGTGTGTGTGTATGTAGTGGGGAATAGGGAGGGGCAGATTTGGTAAAACTAAATGTGGTGCTGAGGATTTAACTTTGATATTTGAGCCCCTTAAAGAGAGTACTAAGTACTAGTTAGAGATGGGAAGTTGTGGGAGGAAAATCGGTACTTTTTAATTAAGTGGATAAAGTAGAAAAGATTTACCTTCCTTTTCCCACAGTTAAACAAGGACAGGTGGGTCATTCAACTTACCTTCATTTTCTCATTTTTGAGAGGGTTTAGCTATCTGTGAATTTGTGCTAACTTTTCATGTAATTAAACATATAGGACTGTGTATTCTAAAAATAATTTCACTTCATAGAAACCTGTATTTCCTCAGCAGTTATTCTTATAGTAAAACTGTGGGTTTGTGTCCAAGCTCCCAACTAATCATAATGACGTTGTAGATGCTTCAGAATGTCTTCTATGAAAAATGCCTTCCCTCTACTCCCCGAATTATCAATTCTTTATCTACAAGAACTAGAAAAGATGTGTTTCTGAAATAGCTAAGGACCCTCCAAGTACCGCAGAGACACAAACCCTTACCACTGAGAACACAACCCGTAAGCAAAAGACGCTTACTTAAGCTATTGCCTTAATTGATGCCCAGCTGAGAAAAGAGCAAGTACGTTTTGAGAAATGAACGGTCCCATGTACAGTAAGCGTGGGTGCCACATTCAGCTCAGATTGAGAAAAACAATGATCACGAACTAGGTGAGGCAGTTGCTTTGCTTATAAAGGAACGCTTGTTTCTTTTCTGTACCTTTGGCTTCCTCTTGGGTTGAGCAGCCTTTTTTGTTTCTCCTCTTCTATTGATTGCCTCATTGCCTACAGCCCTCTGAGCTTGAACTGAGAGGAAGAGTCACGATAATAGAAACAAACTTTATGCAAAGATACTAAAAGTTTCTAAAATGGCCAAAACGACATGCTATGCTTGGGGCTGGGGCACTGAGCTGTTGCACTGGGCCTGGTGTCAGAAAATAGAAACTACAGGCAACTGCAGCTGTGAAAAGACTGTGCTAAAGAAACAGGATGGCTGTGGTTTGCTGTGAGCATCAATTTTCCTGTTGAGCATTTTTACAGGAAGTTGAAGAACAAAGCCAACTTCATCTTAATTAGTTCTGATGGTTTTCAGATCTTCAACACATCCAACCAAGTTTGCCTCATGGAGAAGTCTCCAAAGAATAGAACCAAAAATAATCCTGAGTAGGAATCATAAAACTACAATGTTGGCAGCAATTTGGGTTTTTGCTAAATGATTTTATTTTTACAGTATAAATTGGAGTGGACTCAGTATGAATTTAAGGGCCTTTCCTTATTAAAACACTACTGAGTTATATGTATTATAAATTTCCTTCTGTTACTGTTTGGTGAAACAGTTGTGCATGTGTGTATTTATATAGATACAAAGAGGTGTGTGTGTGTGTGTGTGTGTGTGTGTGTGTGTGTGTGTGTGTGTGTGTGTGTATAAACGCTGGAAAAATATACATCAAAATGTTGACGAGTTATCTCTGGATATTATTAACTCCAGCCCTTTTCACCTAAAATTTAATTATCATCAAATGCTTTGTTCAGTGGTTAAATACAAGTGTCATGTTTTATTTTCATCTTTGTATTTTAGTGTTACCTATTTTTTCTTTCTTTCTTTATGGCTGGTCTGGGTATTCATCGCTTTGCTTGGGCTCTCGCTAGTTGCAGTGGCTTCTCTTGTTCCAGAGCACAGGCTCTAGGCACACGGGCTTCAGTCATTGTGGCACACAGGCTCGGTAATTGTTGCTTATGGGCCCTAGCACGTGGGCTCTGTAGTTGTGGCACATGAGCTTAGTTGCTCCAAGGCATGTGGAATTTTCCTGGACCTGGGATTGAACCCGTGTTCCCTGCAATGGCAGGCAGATTCTTATCCATTGTACCACCAGGGAAGTCCCTATCTATCATTTTCTAAATTTATAAGTAGATAAGTGATAAGTAGCATTATCATTTTGGAAGCAGGAAAAAAAATTCTCCAAGTCTAACCTGAAGAAGTCAAGAGCACACAAGAAGTACATACATGAAGATGAGTTAAGAACATTATCAAGTAAAATGTTAATGAGTGTAAATACTAACACGACACAGAATAGAAAGTAACGAAGGCAAGAGAACATTGGACCTCAGGGTCTTTTCCATCGTGCTATTTCTGTTATGTCTACTCCTTGACCCTGCTTCCCTCCACAATGATGAAGTCAACCTTTTTGGAGAAAAAAAAAGTTTACTTTTCTCTCATTCATTTGATAGAATAGTATGCAAGGGTGACTTTTGGCAAGATTCGCGTAGCAAAATGCTTTATAATTTTGAAGAGCCCAAAATGGTGACAAAACGTAACTGAATAAAACTGCTTCTTATCTTCTTTGCTAGAACTTGGCCATTTCACACACATACACACATCCTCAGGATTAGAGACTGGCCTTCTTTGGGTTATTTCATTGGACAGCGCTGGAAATCTCTCCCCTCTTCCTGTTGTTCTATAGTATGGGCCTCGTGTGGCATCATCTAGAATTAACTTGATGTTGGTTGCAAGAAACTAAGAAACAGTTTATTTAAGTAACTTGTCAATTCTCTTGGTCATTTCACATCCAGAGGTAATTATGATTTCTTAGCTGAACACATTGAAGAAGAAAGCCTCAGTTTCCTGGGGCGGCTCTGGACTGAACTCTGGGCTCTGGGTGAGTGACTAGTTGTCCATGCTGTTGGGGGAAAATGCGGCTGTACAGTGGGGAACAAGTCACTCATTCTCACAGGTGTCCCCCATAACCAATATTACACAGCAAATGGCTTGGGGCCACAGGCTGCCTTGGTTGATCTAGGGTCAGTGTGTGATGCTGTCCACTGTGAGTTTAAACCATGGTGCTGACCTAGTAGAACTGTAGTAAAACCATCAAAACCATCCATTTCTCTCACAGAACTAGGAAATTACAGAATTTCTAAATATTGATGTATACTGTGTGTATTTGTATGTTTGTGTTGGTGACAACGAAGAACGAATTAGTGGATTTTGAAATCATTTATGTAAAATATTCTACTCTGTTCTCTTAACCCTCAGAGTCAATTCCTTTATAAAATGTTTATTGATAGATTTCTCCTTTCACCTCAATAGTTTTCACCTAAAATTTCAGTTTTTTAGACTTAAAATTTTTTTTAATTTTTTTGGCCACACCGTGCAGCATGTAGGATCTTAGTTCCAAGACCAGGGATCAAATCCGTGTCAGCTGCATTGGCAGGTGGATTCTTAACCACTGGACCACCAGGGGAGTTCCAAATTTTGAATCACTGATTCATTCAGTGATTAAGTAAAACTTTGGTAATCACTCACATACCCTAGGGTTTGAGTCGATTTTTAATTTCTTTAACCTATGACAGACAATCCAGAGATGGTTTGGGTGAGAAATCAATTGATAGATTTTATTCAAAAGCTGTTGTAATTTCCACAGTGGATAACAGACATGATAGGTAACACGTATTGTTAAAACTGTGTTTATTCATTTACTAGGGCTGCCATAACAAAGTACTTCAGACTGGGTGGCTCGAACAGCAGACTTTTATTATCTTACATTTCTGGAGATTGGAAATCAAAGATGAAGGTGTCAGCAGGTTCAGTTTCTCCCAGGGCCTCTCTTCTTGGCTTGCAGATGGCCACCTTCTCCCCATGTCCTCACACAGCCTTTTCTCTGTGCTCACACATCCCCAGTGTTTCTTCCTCCTCTCACAAGGACCCCAGTCATGTTAAATGAGGGCCCAGACCAATGGGGCCCTCTTAGTTACCTCTTTAAAGGCCCTTTCTCCAAGTATAGTCGTATGCTGAGGTACTAGGAGTTAGAGCTTCAACATATAAATTCAACCCATAACGCTGTGTGTGAAAACAAAAAACCCATCTCCATCCGTGTGGTTTTCTTTGTGCACATAAAATTCAGCACACAGGTGAACATTACAGAAAAGTCTGGGTTTTCTCCCTCTGATGAATGTTATTTAAACAGTGAAATGAGACTTTATAAGCCATCACATGCTCAGTCATGTCCAACTCTTTGTGACCCCATGGACTGCAGCCCACCAGGCTCCCCTGTCCATCAGATTTCCCAGGCAAGAACACTGGAGTGGGTTGCCATTTCCTCCTCCAGGGGATCTTCCTGACCCAGGGATCGAGCCCGCATCTCCTACATCTCCTGCATTGTAGGCGGATTCTTTACCACTTGCGCCATCAGGGAAGCCCTGAGACCTTTATATGCGCATCCAGTTGTTCCAGTACCATTTATTGAAAAGACCTTCCTTTCCCCATCAAGTTGCTTTGATCACTTTCTTGAAAATTAATTAATTATGTACATATGGATTAACTTGTTCAAGCATTTTCTTCCTTAATAGATAGTTTTACTGTGAAGAGTATTGTTTGCTGAGTTGAATGTTTATAACACAGAAGGGCTATTTTTATATTAAACTTTAAAGGTATCATTTGGGGACTAAGTATACAGTCCTAATTTTAGAACAAACAACAACAACTAAAATCAGTGAGATGAGGGACTTCCTTGGAGGTCCCGTGGTTACGACTCAGTGCTTCCATTACAGGGGACACAGGTTCAATCCCTGGTCAGGGAATTGAGATCCCGCATGCCTCGAGGCAGCCACAGAACACACACACACAAAAACAGTGAAATGATTCTCTAAAAGCAACTAATTCTCAAAAGTGTATATTGTTAAAAGTTCGGTGCCTGGGGAGGGTGGGAGAGCAAGGATCATTAAATGGGTAGGGCTGCAGTCCTCCAACTCCAGGGAGCCTGGTTCCCATGGGAGAGCTGACCGCCCACACTTTGGGAGCCCTTGTCCTACTCACTTTTTCCCTTCTTCTTGAGCCCCTCCTACCCGGGAAACTGAGCTGCCTTTCCTGTGGGACTCCATCTCCCGAGGGAAGATCGAAATGCAGGAGGCCAAGCCCTCAGGCTGCCTCATTCCCATGGGGGCAGCCACACCCACACAGGACTCTGGACAGAGCCAGGGCCTCAGCTCAGTCTCCAGGCCTGGCCACCCTCCGCCTGGTGCTTGAGTGGCTCTCACACCAGCGGGACCCGTGCTCACCTCAGGGACCACAGCTCTGGACCCATCTGCTGACTGCTTATTCTGCCCAGCCCTGCTGTACTGGTTCACCTCATCCTTCCCACACCCCCATTTAACAGAGAGCTTAGTCTTATCCCAGGTTATTAGCAGCAGAGCAGAAATTCACAATCATGTTCTCCTGACCCAGGACTCATGTTCTCACAGAGATTCTAACTGTTTTCATCCATAGCCCACACTGGTGTCTGGTAAGGCCCCCAAACTCCAACTCCTTCCCTGACTGCTGTTAAATGCGGAAAACAAAATACAGAGGATTACCAAGGAAACCAGTTACAGTGCAATAGGTACAACAAGCCCTAGGAGCAGATCATTGCCCCAGCTTCCAAAGAGATCTGCAACAATTGTACTATGATGTGAAAATATCATGTGAAAAACTGTTGGTGAAAAGGTTTCAGGTGTGGTTTGTGGCCTACATTTATAATTGAAGGAAATGCTAAATTGTAGTTCGAATTTAGGAGAAATAAGTATGTCTCCTTTTTCATCCAAGTTCATGAACCGCTGAATTCTGTCCACAGACTTTGTGGGTTTGGAGATCCAGGCTAGGAAGGCCTGCCTGTTAGGATTTAGGCTGCTGTTGGGGCCCTTCTGTCAGGCCCAGTCTTGGTTCTGACATGGCTCTCCCGTGGCCTTGAACTCTACTTTTCTGGTGAAGTCAAAAAAACTAAGCTCTCAGACTTAAAGCTGGCCTGCCCCTCTGCCGTGGGACTGGTTCTTTACCCAGGCCCCAGGGTGCTCAGGGCTGATGCTGGGAGCTGTTCCAGTGGCCAGCATATGGCTTGTTTGACACCTGACTCTTTCACTCCCCCACATAATCAGTGAGACTATGTGCCATGTGCTGGGGAGACCTGGTGTTCACAGTGGGGTGGAAAGAGCCAAGAAGGGGATCCACCAAGGGCCTGGCATGCGGAACATGAGGTTGATCTTCTTTGACCCGTGTGCTGGGGTGGCAGGTTTAGAGTCTGGGGTTTCTCACAAACCTCCCACAAGGCCAAGCCTGGACAAGTCCAGACCAGCAGCTGTTCAGCTAGCAAGGAGCCAGGAGACCATGGCAGCCTCTGGAATCAGCTTTCAGCGTGGAGGCAGGCGTAGGAGTAGTTTATGTGGAGGAGAGTGAGGCAGGGGGGCAGTGGGAGCTGCAGCAGTGGAGAGGAAGGAGAACTGAGCCTGGGAAAGGTAAGAGCGCTCACCCGCAGATCCTCACCCTGTTGTTTATGTGAGGTGGTCGGGGTCAGGGGAAAGCCCAGCTCTGTGGTCCAGAGGTTTATTTATAAGCCAGTTAATGCACAGAGAGAACCACAATAGCAACAGAAAACTGTGAGAGTTAAAGAGGCCTTGCAGGGTGGCAGTGTCCTGAGAGCACCCCTGCTCCATCGCCTGGCCCCTAAGGTGTACAGGACAGAAGTTCAATTTGATCTTTGCAACCAGAGACTGACTTATGAGACCCAAACCCAGAAGAGGTTCCTGGTGGTGATTAGAATTCACTTCTGCCTCGGTATTAGGATAACAGGATGGCAGACTAGTCAGTGAGCATAGAATCTGACACGATGAATTGGAGCATTGAGGGGCCTTTCATCCACCAAGCACATGGATGGTCTGTCCCATGGAGCCCATCTCTTGGGCCCTCTGGGTGGACCCGGCCACCCTCTTCCTTGATGAGCTGCCTCCTCCAGCTCTGTTAATACCATTGCTTTGGCCACAGCATCTTTGACAGTTAGTTGGGCCTGAATCCAGTTTCAGACCCTCGTTCTTCCTCCTGGTCCTGGGACACAACTCTGAGGCCTCTGAAGGTGCTCCTGCAGTTGGAGCACCCCCTACATAGCCTCCAAATGCAGGCCCCCAACTCTGTTTACACTGCCCATGCAGCCATGTGGGTGACTGGTGTTACCCAGGAAAGATCAAAGTAAGGGACAGTGCAGCCGAGCCAAGACTGACATTCAAGTGGCTCCTCTCCGTTACTTGTCTCCATGGCGCAGTCCTCTCCTGGGCTTGCCCACCCGTGCCCACAATGTTTCTTCTCTGTCAAGAGAAGTAAGGGACAGACCCCTGAGACTTTTACTTACCAAAGTAAGAAACAGTAAGGGACAGATCCCTGTCTGAGACAAGCTCTTTTTGAAAACCAGATTCTGACCGAGTTTAAGGTGAGCTGCAATACTAGTGAGCCCTTCACCTGCCTGAAAATGCTTATCTAAAAAGAGCAGAGATCAAAAGGACTTGATGTAAACAACTTTCACATCATTTTAATGAGTTATTAATTTCTGAGTCCCAGCATCCTCCCCTGTAAAAAGTGTTTGAGACGATGGAAATAAAGTGCCTGTTATTATCCAGTTGCCTGTCAATGAATGAGAGCAGCTGTTGCTGCTCTCGAGGTTTCTAAATTTCATTTTATAGAAGGCACTCAGAACAGAACTGTCTTGATTCCTGTCTTCCAGAAGCTTTGACAAGTCTAGTCATGTCCTGTTAGCTTTTCCATTCTGTTAACATCACAGAAAGCAAGCCATCCAGCAAAACTTCAATAGAAAGTACAGCTGACCCTTGAACTATCGATATGGAAGTTAGAGGCACTGATCCTCCACGTACAGTCTCTCCTCAAATCCATGGGTCCCCTGTACCCTGACTCTGCCTCTTTAGATTCAGTCACCCATAGATGGTGTAGTACTGCAATGTTTACTATGGAAAAACATCCATATCTAAGTGGATCCCTGAAGTTCAAACTCGTTGTTCAAGGTGTAAGTTTTCCTCAACTTTTAGTGGTTGAGCTAAATTAATACTAAGAAATTCTTTTCTGCAATTAAGAGACTGTTGAAAATAAAAGAAAGATAATTCCGCTGTTTGAAATTCAGGACACACGTTACGTAGGAACAGTGTTATTATTCATGTGGTCAGTGTCCCAGGCTGCTCTCTTGGTTTAAGGCTCTGTGACCAGGCTTCTCGAACATTAATGCATGTGAATCACCCAGGGATCTTGTTAAAATGCTGAAACAAATTCAGTGTGGGCAGGGGGGCTGAGATGTGATGTTTCTCATGGTGATGCTCCAAGGCTGATCCAGAGCCCTGCTGATCCGAGTAGCAAGGTCTAAGTGGGAGAAGCTGGGATGCTGAGGGTGTGAAAGTGGCTGAGCGGTGGGGCATCTGCTGAGACCCAGGGACAGGACTCTGAGGACTGGGGGGAAAGGGGCCAGGATTGGTGGTTAGCATAACTCCTGGGGCACATCCTTCCCATTGCTTCTTCAGCTCCTGACATTGACCAGGCTCCCCCCTTTACTGCTGCTGCCCATCATGGCTTCCCTGTACTGTCCTACAGCCTGGAGTCTGGCCTTCCCTCTGTCCCCTGAGCATCACACTCTGCAGAAAGCCTTTCTAAGGAACCCTGTTTCTAGTAAACAGCTCCAAGTCAAAGGTTGGAGTCCTCCTCTCTTTTTTCCTCTGGATCCTGTAAGGAAGTGCCGAATAGCACAGAGGTAGGAACCTAGCCTCCTTGCCCATCTTACCTTGTCCTTATCTCCTTTCCCTGGAGGGCTGGAAGAACTTCGAGGGCAAGATTAGAAATAGATTTATTTTTACATTCCTGCGGGGCTACTCAGACCTAGACAGATGTCCGGAATCTCTTGACAGAGAAGAAACGCTGCGGGGGACTGAGTGGGGAAGCCCAGGAGAGGACTGCGCCAGGGAGACAAGTGAGGGAGAGGAGCCACTTGAACGTCAGTCTTGGCTGGGATGCACTGCTAGTAGTTTCCCAATAACCTCCCGGCTTCCTTGGGCTGCAGGCCAGGAGCCTTCCCCTGACCTGCTTGGTGCTGGTGGGATTAAGCAGCCTGCGGCGCTGCACTTTGGTCGCAGTTATCTCCGGGCACTCTGGCTGAGAATCCTCCCCTGCTGGCATCCTTCCAGAAGAGTAACATCCTAGCCATGTTGTGAAGGAATCCCGCCTCTTATAGAAACTCACACTGTCCCTTTGAGGTGAAAGGGGAAGGAAGATTAGGACAGAATTATTGATACATCTAATACGTGACGGTGCTTTGTTTCTTTGTTTTGTTTTACAGATTTGTCAGCCAGACTGTTGAAAGCTAACCATTCAAGATGCCCGTCCCGCCCCCTCCAGCGCCCCCGCCGCCGCCCACATTTGCTCTGGTGAGTGGCTCTCCCCATCTATGATCCATGCATGAAGCAAGCTAAACAGACTCGAACCTGGCACACATGTGTTAGTTTTCAGTGTGTTTACGTTCTGGCTTAAATGTGAATGATACGGTAAGCTCTCCAGGTGCTGGAGTAAGCCAGACCCTGAGATACAGCAGATACTATATGAAAACGTTTTGTAGTCTAAAATCTCATACAATGCATAGGACACGTGCAGAATGTGGATTAGTTACGTTTGTTCCACCTTGTCTATCAAGGGAAACATATCCTATTCATTCAAACATGCTGGCCCAGGACAGGTTCGCAGGACCAATTCTGTCCAGTTTGCCCTTTTTCCATTCAAATGGACTCAGCTTCTATCCTTTATCATCTGGGCAGGATAGTCCAGAAACCCAGGTCTGTCCATCTATCTGAAAATGCATCCATTAACGTGTCCTCCAGACTCACTTATTTCTTTTTCTCTGCCTCTCCCCACGTTTCTTTCCACTCTGTTTTTGACAAATAACCCCCATCTCCCACTCCATCCTCCCCCACACCCTTACTTTGCCCTTTAAGTCCATCCTCACATTTCCACGTGTACTTTCTGAAGGAATGTATTCTCTGGGCCCATCCCGCCCCATGATGGACATGTCCCGGAAGTTAGTGCACCCTCTTTCAGGAAGCCTCTTCCAAGCAGTAATCCAGAAAGGCTCCCAGATGCACCCCTAGCATGTGACACCTTCACTCTTCACTCGGGGAAACTGAAGCTTAGAGAAAGTCTTTTGCCCAGGCTTCCAGGCTTCTTTCTAGCCCCTCTCAGGCTGGACCCTAGTTGGGAGAACAGACCATTAATTAGGTCATTGCTATTCCAAATGTGATCCTCCAACCCCTGGTTAGAGTCCCCCCAAAATAAACACAGAAATTTAGAGTAATTTAGAGCAATCTGATAATGGTATTGTGTCTATTGCTTCTAAGATTGTATTTTGTGTCTTTTTAAAACTAATTCATTTTTCTAACAATTCATTGTTATTTTACAAAATATCGGTCCATGATGGATTGGAAATTTTTTTCTTAAAAATTCATCCTCCCCTAAAATGAGTTTGAAAAGCTCTGATCTGGCGAACATAGAAGAATTAGTTTTTATTTCCCGAAAACTATAGTTGTGTACCACTGCTGGGTAGTTCATGCCTTGATTTTTTTTTTTTAAATGCTCATGTGTTTATTTTAATCTGTGTTTGAAAAATTATAACTACCACACCCAGGATTTAATAGTGAGTTATCAATAAATTTTGAGGCAGAACAGGAGGCCAAGGAGGGTTGTGACACAAAATCATGAAGAAAACCAGCATGGACATGTTATTAACCCTCTTTAGGCCTCAGGTTTTTTTATCTTTAAGGTGAAGACAATAGGTAATTCAGAAAGCTCTTTCCAAGATGTCCAAGGCATGGTTAAGTTATAAAAACAAGTTTTAGCAATAGAGGATGATCCCATTAGCAAAAGTGAACTGTATATGCAAAGAACCTTTCTGGAACTGACTGCTGAGAAGCTCTTAACAGGCTTGCTTCAGAGGAGGGTTGGAGGTCAGTAGGCAAAGGGCGTTTTATCTATTTTTTTCAACTGAGATATAATTGACATATAACATTGTGTAAGTTTAAGGTGTACAGCATGTTGAATCGATACAGTTATGTATTACAATAAAACTGCCACTGTTGTTTTAGCTAATGCCTCTATTACATCACATAATTGTTATTATTTCTTTTTTGTGGTGAGAACATTTTAAGTTCTGGTCTCTTAACAGCTTTGAAGTGTATAATACAGCAGTGTTAACTTTAATAACTATGCTGTACAGTTAGATCTCCAGAGCTTGGTCATCTTTTAGTTGCAAGTTTGTACTCTTTAATATCTTCCCAATTTGGGGAAGAGGCATTCAGGACCCCATGTTCATCCTTCTGTCAGGTTCTTGGGCTCTGGAGCCAGGCTGCCAGGCTTTTAATCCGAGCTCCTTTTCTTATGAGCTGGGTGACCCGAGCGATGATTTAACTTCCCTGTGCCTTAGTTTCCTTGACTCTATAAACTCACAGGGTTGATGAGGACTGAATGAATTAATATACATAAAACACTAAAAATGATTCCTTTTACTATGGTAAAAGCTGTGTGAACGTTAGCTGTTATTATCGTGAGCAAGTAATACCTTAATTATTTTAAGACCCCTTCAGCTTAACACAGAGATTTCTGTTTAACCTGCTTCAGGGTTTTCTGAGCTCTCCCTCTGCCTCTAACTATAATAAATAGCTGGGTCAGGTATCAAGCTACACTTGCCCAGGTTTACTCCCTGTGGCCTTTTCTGGCACATCTGAAATCAGAGCCTTTCAGAGTCCCTCGAAGGACTCCCACGCCTGCCAGAAGCACCTCTGGGTTTGGGGAAGACGACTCTGCCTGGGACCAGGCCAGACCAAGCCAGTTTCCAAGTGTGACAGACACAGGCACACGCCTACTTCTGAGTCCATTTGCTGGGCTCTCAGTGTCCCTGCTCCCTGAAAGAATTCTGGAAAAACAAGATCCTAATTTCACAGTAAGGAGCTTTTCCAAAAATTCTGAAATCATAGAAAATACCCAAAGGTTTTAAAGTAGCACTTTTGTCTACTGTGCAGCCTCTGTGAGGTAAGCTTTCAAAAGGATTAGGGAACTATATTTAATATCCTGTAATAAACCATAGTGGAAAAGAATTAAAAAATAAGCAATTTGTAAAAAGGGATTACACATGAGGAATCCCTTAGGCCAGAAGGATGTGAAGAGAGTTTGGGAGGTAAAGGAAATGTTGTGTATCTTGATAGCTACACGATTGTATATGTTTGTCAGAATTCACAGGACTTTACACTAAAAGGGCGATTTTACTTTATGTAAAATGTAAAAAACTATATGTATGATACCTCCAATCTGCCTTAAATTAAAAAGAAAAATTTATCTGGCAGTGTAACCAGAGGGAATTATTTTCTAAAATTTTGGCGGATTAAAAAATACAGCTGACCCTTTTTACTAAAGGCGTTTTCCTCTTGCACCAGGTTAGTTCCAAAAGACAGGAAAGAGAATATGTTCTTCAGAGAACATTCTAGAGGATGAAGCCTCACAGTATCCTGCAGATTCCTCTCAGACTTAAAATTCCCTTCTCGTCTCTAGCCACCCAACCCTGGCTCTGTCAGTTACCGCCAGATTGTGGTCTGAATTTTCAGAGACTTTGATCAGGGACTGACTCTTCCTGCATGAAAAAATGAATGTAATTTATTGCTGCATCTGCTCCCAAATGTCTGGATCTTAAAAAGAATGACATCGGGTCTAAAACTTGTGGAGAATTTACAGCCTATTGCCAAGAACCTTAATAACAAGCTTCCAATACTCTAGCTGTTCCCATTGAGTGCTGTAATACATGACGTTAATTCAGAAGATGAATACATGTTTGCATGGTTTCCTTTCAGGCCAATACAGAAAAGCCTTCCTTGAGTAAGTCAGAGCAGGCTGGGAGAAATGCTCTGCTCTCTGACATCAACAAAGGGAAGAAACTAAAGAAGACAGTCACCAATGACAGAAGTGCACCAATATTGGACAGTAAGTAAAAGAAAGTTATTTTCCATGGAGATAAGTGGTTTATGACCTAACAATCAACCCTACCCTTCCCACCAAAAAAGATTTTTTTTTTTGGTTAACAACAGCTGTGAAGCTAGCAGAATAAGGGACTGTATCATTCATTGTAGGCCATGGCTCTGGCCTGGGTTCCCTCTAATGCTACAGGAAGCCAGTATAATAATTCTTTGTCCAAGACACACACAGCAGTGATTCTCTGAATTATTCACAACACTTTACAACACTTTCTGGAAATTAACCCCTTGTCTTACCACAGAGCAAAAGGCAGCATGAAATAGGAAAGAGCCCTAGTCTTGGAATCAAAGGATGTATATTTAAGCCCTGACCATCTTCAAGACTTTGTCTCCATTTGTAAAATGGAGCTAATACCTATTTCACTGCCCTCACACGTTTGTTGTGAGCACCAAAGGAGACAATGCTTATGAGAGTGTTATGTTGCCTGAAATGTATAATTCACATATACAGATATGATTATTAGGAGGTTGGAGAGAGAGGAAATGAGATCACAACTTTGCTTATATCCATCATAAATCTGAGCTACTTTCTGGAACAAGATAGGGTATGTATAAACAAACAAGCATCTACCATACAGGGCTACTTATTAACATTTAGAATGGAATGAAACATTACAAATGACTAGAATCTACCAGAAGTTAATTACCAGGCCTCAAGACTATCTCCTTGCACTCCTAGACATTTCCACTACCAGCCAGGTATGCTCAGAATTTGTCCTAGACTATGGACCCCACTTGGACTCAATAGAAAATAGACTGCCCAAAAATCACCAGAGGGAGCTTTGTAGACAAGGAAATAATGATATAGGATTTTAGCTGACTGGAAGATGAGAAGAGCTTAGAAAGAGTTTCTAGGAAAAGTGCCTAATGAGTAGAAGAGAAAGATGAGAATTATGAGATGTGAAAGTGAAAGTCACTCAGTCGTGTCTGACTCTTTGCAACCCCATGGACTATAACAGTGCAGGGAATTCTCCAGGCCAGAATACTGGAGTGGGTAGCCGTTCCCTTCTCTGGGGGATCTTCCCAACCCAGGGATCAAACCCAGGTCTCCCGCATTGCAGGTGGATTCTTTACCAGCTGAGCCACCAGGGAAGCCCAAGAACAGTGGAGTAGGTAGCCTACCCCTTCTCCAGCAGATCTTCTCGATCTGGGAATTGAACCGGGGTCTTCCTGCATTGCAGGCAGATTCTTTACCAGCTGAGCTACCAGGGAATCCTAATGAGTAGAAGAGAGAGATGCGAGTTAGGTGAGATCACCGGTGTGGGAGGAATGTGGAAAGAGGAATGTCATGACAAAGGCCTTTGAGTGTTGCTCTGTCACTGGGCAGGGTGGTATAGATCAGAATGCACCACACTTCAGTAGAACTAGGGGGTCTTTGACTTTCAACAAACTCTTATCTATAATGGGTCAAAATGCCCACAAAATGGTATGGTTATTGTATAATCAGTCCCTTAGTTTTCCTTATCTTTGTCACAAGGCTCTCCCTGGGGGTTGCCCAGCCCAGGCAATTCTGTCTGGGGAGCCTACATCCAACGCCATTGAATCATGGTGCCTGCTATGGGGCCAGAGGAACTCCGTCCGCAAACTGCCAATCTCCAGAACAGAGCCCAATGGTTCTCTATGAGAGGGAGCACAGACTCTGGAGAGGTAGATGTGAATTCCCTAGATGTTGAAGGAGAATGGACAGTGTGGGGCCTAGTTCTGAATCCAGTAGTGGAAATTCATTATGTTCTCCAAGATACACTTCTCTCATTAAAATGGAAATAAGTGTTAGTTCTCCCTTTTAGCTGCTCAGTGAGGTTTAAGAATGCACTGTGCTTTGTGGACCCCAGATGCAAACCAATGCA
Organism: Okapia johnstoni; assembly: GCA_024291935.2. Lineage (NCBI taxonomy): Eukaryota > Metazoa > Chordata > Mammalia > Artiodactyla > Giraffidae > Okapia > Okapia johnstoni. The sequence goes on along the minus strand of CM044308.1, from coordinate 128,805,483 downwards.
TGCCCTTGTTGTCCATGAACTTAATTGGATGCTAATACTATTGTCTCAAGCTCTTTACAAGTGGCAAAGTTCACCATGGTTTTGTATTGTTTGCAGGTAAAACCTCCCTGGGTTCTATGTTAAAATGTTGACCATGGTTATGCATGTTGAGGTCAGTTGAGGTCAGCCTTCTCCTACAATTTAATGCTAACAAAGTGACCTGCAGCCAGTTAGCTAACCTCAACTAGTTTAGTTTCCCTATCTGAAAGCAGCACAAATGCTGCAAGTTAAGAATGCTAATGTATGATGTCAGTTAGAACAGTACATCATTCTCTTTGAATGTTCAATACCAGGTAAAGGTGTCCTATGAACTGTAGTATCCCAAAATGTATCATTCATCAGTGAATAACATTTGAATGACAAGGACATTATTCATATTACTGGCAATAATTAAAATTAGTAAAATTTTTGAATTTTATATGGAGGCAATTTTACACATACTTCCAAAAACTGTTATTCTAATTTGATATATCTTATTATGTGAACTAACTCTGGTGAGCTCATTATCAGATTGTTCTATTAGCAGAGTTCCCATCAGTATCCCAGAAAGTCTTACACCTAGAAAAGGTACAGAGCCAACACAGACATACAATAAATCTAATCCAGAAAAAAAGAAAACATCAGTGAATAAAACAGAGCTCAGAAAGCAGATTAAATAAATGATTCAAAGCAGATTTTCTAAAATTAAGGATGCTACAATGAAGTTATATGCTAAAACATTTTGAAATCTTAAATTAATTTTTTAAGAAAAGTACAGATTTACCAGAAATCACTCAAAACTTTATCAAATTACTTTTTCTCTACAAAGCTTTAGAGCCAGATAATTTTTATCAGAAAATTCAGATTTTTAAGACATAGCTAATTCAAACACTATATAAATCATCCCTAAACATAGACAGGAAAGCTACCTGATAGGTGTAACGAGACTAACATGATCCTATTATCAAAACATGATAAAGGCAGCTGTGTATCAACGTCTCAGGCGACATGCGGCAATGCCTAATGGCATTTTTAGTTATTACAGCTTGAAGGAGGGGTTCCTACTGACATCTAGTGGGCAGAGGCCAGGGATGCTATAAACATTCTACAGGGAATAACAACAGAGAACCCACAACAAAGAATTATCTGACCCCAAATGTCAGTAGTTCCAAGGTTAAGAAACCCTACTACGTATAGACCACTTATGATTAGAGATGAAAGGATACTAAAAAACCAAAGACTCTAGTTCAGTAGTATACAGTATTAAAAAATAATTATTTTATAATTTACCAAGACCAGGGTTTATCTCATTTTTAGTGTTAGAAAGTCTAACATGGATATATATCCATCATACCAAATAAGGAAATATATATCCTTATATATATAATAAGGAAATAAGGATATATATATCCATCATACCAAATAAGGAAAACTATATAATGATCTCAGTAAATCCTAAATAGGCATTTGATAAAATTCCATGCTATAAAATAGTCTTAAAAACCCAGAGTGGAACAATCCTTGCTAGCTATGAATATTTAGAAGAAAAAAATTTATTTCAAACCAACAGTCAATATGTAACTTTGAAACATTAGAGTAATTCTCGTTAAAATTAAAATATGATTTACTCAGTTTTATAGTGTTGTAGCCACGCGTTTTGGGAAACAAACTCACTCAGAAGGACAGTGCAGGTAGTGGAGTGCAGTTTATTACACCGGCGGGCCCAAGGCAGAATCTTCTCTTAGCCAAGGACCCCGACCAGCATTTGTGAAAATCTTTTATACCCCATGTATACCTGTCCGAACTCACCACCCCAAATTCCTTGAGACTTACATAAACAAAGGAAGGGTAAATACAATCACAATAATCTCATCATTTATGTGTTATGTATTCAAACAGTTAAACAATTGGCCAATAATCAATAAGCCTGAGGTTACACTCAGATAGGTACAGAAAAATTTATGGCCTGTCCAGAGACAGGGGTGCTTAGTGTATGTTTTCTCTTAGGCAGTGAGTAACCTGGATATGATCTTCAAGGTTCCCCTGTCCGGAGGGGGTCTTATCCTTTTATTGTCATTTCCATATGCCCTAAGCACAGAGTTTAGAGTCTATTAGAGAGGTGGCCAAGCATGATCAGCATAAATAGGCCTAAGATGGAGTCCAGGTCCTATGAATTTTCTCTTCAATAGTACTAGTGACATTAATAATTTACTTTTAAGATAAATATATAATGTATTTTCTTTATAATTATTTTAAAATAAACCATCTTTAAATTAATAAAACATTAATAACACATTATTATGGAAACTCGGTCATCAAAGTAATTTCTTATATAAAAGAGAAGTAAGATATACAACTGTTAGAAAAGAGGAGGTAAAACCTCTATGATTTGCAGACCATTTGTCTATTAGAAAATCCAAAGTGAAAGTGTTAGTCGCTCAGTCATGTCTGACTCTTTGCGACCCCATGGACTGTGCCCACCAGACTCCTCCGTCCATGGGGATTCTCCAGGCAAGAATACTGGAGTGGGTTGCCATTCCCTTCTCCAGGAAGTCTTCCTGATCCAGGGATTGAACCCAGGCCTTCTGCATTGCAGGCAGAATCTTTACCATCTGAGCCACCAGGGAGGCTCAGAAAATCCAAGGTAAAAAATTAATAAATTTTAATTTTGAAAATGCAAAGTGATTTATTAGATATCAAATGAAATTTCCTGATGCCAGTAATAACATATCCAAACTTTAGCAGCAAAAACATTCATCATTTCAACAAAAATGTATATGAAGTAACCCTGAAAGAAGTATGGGTGACTCTTATTACGAAAATTATAAAATTTTACTGAATGAATCAGAAGACATGGGAAAACATAGCATGTTTCCATAAAGTCTAAATATCATAAAAGTGTCAGTTCTCTCAGATTATTTTGTAGATATCATGTAATAGTTATCAAAGACTCAACAAGGTTTTCCAGGGGTAGAACTTTAAACAGTACTTAGCCTCATAAAACATACATACATAAATTAAGAGATAGTTTTTTAAAGAGGGTAAAATCATGGCTCTAATATGGATATAAAATAAACACATATCAAATATTTTATTTAGCTCATTAATTTAATGAGGGAACCAATATGATGTTATCAATTCAAAGGAGAATTTTAAGTACCACACATATGCAGGCAGGTGAGTGTTGAAATGAATTTGCAAATAGGTGTAAAATAGGTCAATAATCACTGAACACAGCCAATATGCGTTTCTATGGATAAATACATTTGCATTATTTTCAGTTTTCTACAACTTACAGAGTTATAGACTAACTCAAAGGCAATGGGAAATGACCGAGAAGGCTAACTGGATACTTGGTAATCCTTTTCTTTCGTCTTCCTTTCCTTTTTTGTTGGTCTGCCCATTTCAGAATCTTTCACAATTTTTTTTGGCAACAAATGCAAAATAAAACAAGCTTTACATTATCTCAAGTTGCAAAGAATTTTTAAAATGTTAAAGTCTACTGTTGGGTTTTATGATATTAAAAAATTGAAATCAACCTGAAAAGCCATCAAATAAGGAAATGGTTAGATAAATTATAGCACATTCATGTTCTAAAACACAATGCCATCCTTTAAACTCATGTTTTCAGAGACTATTTAATAACATGGAAAATGCTAACAATATTGAGTGAAAAAAGCAGACTAAAAACTATGTAGTGAATTTGGTCTTAATTTTAAGAAAAAAAAGTATATACAGTGAAAAAACTGGCAGGGGAAAAAATATCCAAAAACAGTGGGTATTTCCATGAAGCAAAATCATGGGATATTTTACTTTCTTCAATTTTTACCTGTTCCTTTCTTCTCACCTTTTATTGCATCTTCTCCTCCCTTAACACATTCTTTCTTTGAAGATACTTTTATTTGCCAAATCTTCTGATATAGAGCAAATAGATATTATTAATTCATATGGCAGTGAGCCAGGTAGGGGAAAGACATTATCTGTTACTGATTCTTCCACCACAGGGCTTGAGATAGCCCTCGAGTAGAAAGAACCCTCTTCTGCTTTTCTGACTAGAGATAGAATGAGTCCTTAAAATCCTACCCTTTAGTGAAATCCCAGTTGTCCACCATGGGCTTAGGGTCAGCCAGCCTCCTGCTGTATCATTACTGTTAACTTGGGCCAGGACTGGTGAAGTTCTCCGGCAGTGTCTTCATACAGTGAAAAGAATGTGTCTTCTTCCTTCTACAGAACCTAAAGGAGCTGCTGCTGTTGGTGGTGGTGGTGGTGGCAGCTATGGCGGAGGTGGCGGAGGAGTTGGTGGAGGAGGTGGTGGAAGTTTTGGAGGAGGTGGACCACCCGGTTTGGGAGGACTGTTCCAGGCTGGAATGCCGAAGCTGAGATCCACAGCCAACAGGGAGAATGGTAAAGAGCATTTCCTTCCCTTAGAACTGAAGACAAGACACAATCTGGTGGTTTGAGACTTGGCATCCCCTCTAAGGCACTATGCCCTTTAAAACATTTTAGATTGCTTGAAATGCTAACACCGTTTTATAAGAGGGACTCTATCTAGCATCGTTTTTTCTTTTTAAATCAGGATCAGACAGCTCCATTGAGCTGTTAAATATTTGCCCAGTGTCCTTGGGGAAACATACTTTTTTGTACTTTTCTAAAGGGTGAGCTAGATTGGGAAGAAAAGGGAAGAGCAAATGAGAGCCACCCCTGGAAACTATGCCTGGTGACATGGCAGATTCAGCTTTCTTTGTGAGGTAGTCTGACCTAGCTGTCTAGTGGAGTAAATACTTGTGAGTCTCTTTTCAAACACACAGTGGAGCATGTCATATGGAATATAATTACATATCTCACAAAATCTAAAAAGGCGTTTTGCCTGACAGACATTTGCCATTTCAGGGCCAGCGATTCTAAGTATTCTCTGCAGGAAGCCATGGAAATGGGTCCTACAGGATTGTCTATGAACAGAATGGCAGAAAGAAAAGTTGAACCTGGTCATGCCTAAATTAAAAACCTTACAGAGTGTGTGAGGCTCTCCCCTGGTTGTGACAGAAACTCAAGAAATTTTTCCATGAAATTTTATTTTTTAATGTTTACTGTGCTAGAAGAATTTTATTTCTAATTCTATGGTCTTTTAAAATGTCACTGGGAAATTCTCACATTCACACGAAGATAAAGGTGCTGAATCCTCAGGGTTAGCTGACTATTTTAGTTTTGGATTGTCAAAATCTAGAAGGAGACTCACTAATATAAGAGATTTTATCTTGCTAGGCCTGCATTTAAAATTTGTATATTTAAAACCCACTGGAAGGTCTTGAGGCAGCAGACATATGCATACATTCAGTACTCTAACAGTAAGTAAGGAAATTTAGGCAAGAGACAACTGGAAGTAAAATAATTAAATGAAGGTGGAATTGAAGTTAGTGCACAAAATGGTGTACCAGAAGTATATGCTTTCACAGTATACAATTTGCATATTGGGTCCTACATGTAGATGTAGATATGGATAATAGCTGTATATCCCTGATAGCTCAATTCGTAATGAATCCGCCTGCAATGCAGGAGACCCTGGTTCAATTTCTGGGTCAGGAAGATCCGCTGGAGAAGGGATAGGTTACCCACTCCAGTATTCTTGGGCTTCCCTTGTTGCCCAGCTGGTAGAGAATCTGCCTGCAATGTGGGAGACCTGGGTTCAATCCCTGGGTTGGGAAGATCCCCCAGAGAAGGAAAAGGCTACCCACTCCAGTATTCTGGCCTGGAGAATTCCCTTCATTGTATAGTCCATGGGGTTGCAAAGAGTCAGACAAAACTGACCAAATGACTTTTACTTTCATTTTCTTTCATTTTAATCCAAACTTTGAAGATAAAACTTATCACAAGTTGGTGACATAGAACCATACCACACAGCCAAGGAAAATATAGCTAATTGCTAGTGCTAAAGTCAGAACAAAAAATTCTCTCTAGAGTTCACATTACTCCACTGTATAAATCCAGCCAAATGTTTCTCATTGGACTTTTGGGTGAAATCTGAACTCCTCCTGGCCTACAAGGCTCTTTATGACCCGGCTTCTGCTGACCACTCAGGCTGCATTTGACAGTGTTCTCCTCTGGGCTCACTGTGTCCCTGGCATATGAGCCTTGGTTTTTTAACTTAAGGTTACTTCTACCTCAGGGCCTCTGTACCTGCTGATGCTCTGATTGAAGCACCTCTCTTCCTCCTTTCCATAGCTGGCCTTAGCTCAAATGTCACATCCCCAAAAGAGCCATCCCCAGCCATTTCCATCTATGCTGGCCTCTCTAGCACTCTTCATCTCATCAACCTATTTTAGTTTCTTTTTAGTACTTACAATGATCTGAAAATATTTATGTTTGCTAGGTTTTTGTTCATCTCCCCGGTAAGAACATAAACCACAAGAGAACTGGATTGTTTCCATTTTGTTTACACCTCTGCCTCTAGCATCTAGAATAATGGTTGGTTTATAGTATAGCAGGTACTCAATAAATAATTGGTGCATGGTTGAACTGGTAGGAGTTTTCAGGCTAAGCCTATTTTAAGAATTAGTTTGGGTTGCAAGAGACTCTGCAGTAGTGATTTGAATTTTCCCATAACTTTGGTTCCTCTTTAGTTCTGCCCTTTGTTGAACCAAAGCAGTCGAACATTAATTATGTAGTAGGGTGGTTCTGTCCTATATTATTGAAGTGGAACGACCTACTAGGGAAAAAACTAGTATAGTAGTATACTAGTATAGTTGCCTACTTGTTTCCAGATTAAGACCACTCCCTGGTGTCAGCTCTTTCAATTAAACTTTGACAGCTTCTTTTTTCCTTTGCAGTTTCTTATTTCAGCCATAATTCTTCCATTATATTTTCCCATCCTCTCTTGTACATTTCTTTACAAAGGGGCTAGGTAAGCCCTCCCATATAGAAACTTATATTGGGATAACTTCTCCTAAGATGGCTAAATTATTTTCCAAACGTGAGATACAGGATGGGGGGACTGGGATAGTGACGGGGAGAAAAGAAAATCCTTAGCAGAAACCCCCGGTAGCAGTCCCATTCTGCTCTTGACCTCTTGTAATGAACAGTGATCTCTCCAGAATTCTTACCAACATCATCCTGGTTTTTGTCCATCCATAATTCCAAGAGAGTGCTCCAGAATCCCTTTGAAAGCTGATGGGTTGTAGAATCTGGGACTAGAAGAGAAACAGAGAGCTGTGATCTATTCCTCTGCCTTCAGGAAGGTCATACTGAGCCCAATTTATATAAGTAATAGTTACCTACAGTTTACAGCATCTAGGAAAGGGCTTCCAGTAGCTGGCAGTATACTCCAGTTCTCTGATTTCCTTTCAGGTTCCTAACTCGCTGGCTTTTTTCCTGTTCTTCAGAGTCCGGAGGAAGCCGACCCCCAATCTTGCCACCAGGAGGAAGAGCCACATCCGCCAAACCTTTCACACCCCCAAGTGGCCCAGGGAGGTTCCCTGTGCCTCCTGCAGGCCACAGAAGCGGACCCCCAGAGCCTCAGAGGAACCGAATGCCTCCCCCGAGGCCCGAAGTGGGCGCAAAGCCTGATAACATCCCCCCTCCAGTGCCTAATACTCCAAGACCCAGTCAGTCAAGTCTGCACAACCGGGGCCCCCCGCTAGTGCCGGGGGCCCCCAGGCAGCCCAGTCCCGGCCTGACCCCTCCCCCTTTCCCCGGAAACCGAGGTGCTGCTTTCGGAGGAGGCTCCATCCGTCAGACCCCCTCAGGCTCTTCCACGCCTTTCTCCAGTAGGCCTCCCCTGCCTCCTACTCCGAGCAGGGCCTTGGATGACAAGCCCCCTCCTCCGCCGCCTCCGGTGGGCAACAGGCCCGCCATCCACAGGGAGTCTGTGCCGCAGCCTCCCCCTCAGAACAGCAAGCCCCCGGTGCCGTCCACCCCGCGGCCTTCCTCCTCCTCGCAGGCCCCGCCGCCTCCGCCCCCCAGCCGGCCGGGCCCTCCTCCGCTGCCCCCAATGTCCAGTGGCAGTGGCGACGAAATCCCGAGGCTCCCGCAGAGGAACGTGTCCCTGTCGTCGTCGGCGCCTCCCTTACCTTCACCAGGACGGTCGGGCCCTCTTCCGCCCCCGCCCAGTGAGAGACCCCCTCCTCCGGTGAGGGACCCACCGGGCAGATCAGGTATGGCCAGACCGGACCGCGGTGAGCTGTTCCCTGCCTCCCAGCCAGCCCACACGTCACTAACAAGCTCGGGGAGGGGGGCCCGACGGGGGCTCGGTGAACCCTCAGACTGCTCTGACCTTTGAAGACGCATAGCCCGTGTGATTTCCTCTTGACCTCCCCTAAACCTCTGAGGAGAGTGCAGGCCGATATTTCTGTCCATGTTTTAAAAGTGAGGTGACTGAGTAACTAATGAAGTGAAATGATCCCAAGTTGAGTTAAATTAAGAATAGGCAACTCACCTTCCATCTGAGGCTCTGCCTCCTCTCCTGGAAGGGAATTTCTGTGGTCTTAATGGGAACTAAATTCCCATCTCCAGCAGGAGGGCCCGTTATTCCAAGAAGGGCGGTTGTTTAAGAGCAAGTGAACTTCTGTACTACTTCTCTTCATTGGTCAAGCTTTGAGGCCTCTTCCATGCTCAGTAAAGGCGCATAGTAGAGTCCAGTTTGCTCTCTGTTCATATCTTGAGCACACAGATCCCTTGGAGAGTTAGATAAAGTTATAATGCCTATAAGGCCTTCTTCTCTCCATAAAAATGCTCATAAGCATAAACTCAATTTGCCTGCTGTTTCATGGGTTGAAGGACCTGCTGAAGCCCATCTGTGCCCCACACCCAGGGCTGAGAAACCTGGATCTAAGGGCAGAACCTTTACAGTATCGAAGTGTGAGGAGGTTGTGTCTCTCTCCTACTTGTGACAGGTGCTTTTTTGTTTTCTGTTGGTTATTGACAGATTCAAAAGAATTATCTCATTTTTAAATTTAACCATACATACAAGATGTTTGGAAATGGGGTATTTTTTTCTCTGTGAGACGCTTACTGACTTTTCACGCTCTGATGTCAAGAACCTAATAAACACCATTTTTTCACCAGGAATCCTCAAACTTGACCACATACTGGAATCACCTGGTGAGCTTTAAAAATGATGATGCCTGGGTTTGTACCCCAGGGTTTCTGGTTTCATTGGTCTGGGTTGCAACTGGACACCAGGATATGAGGAAGCTCCCCAGTGACTGTAATGTGTCACAAAGTTTGAGAACCACTCCTTCAAACCAATTTGCCAGGGAGAGTCAGCTACAAATACAAAAAGTGACTAATCTATTCAATCTAGACACTGTGTCATCTCGTTAAGGATGCTTCAGTGAACAAATAAAAACAATAGTCGGATAAATGAAGTGTGTTGTTTTCTCATTATCCAAAACCCCCAAAGTGGTTGAGGAGCTATTTTCTTCTACCAAATGACTGAATCAACAGATTAAATATTCCCCAAAGTAGGATAGGCAATGATATATATTTGTTGTTTCTTTCAATTTCATAAGTCATACCTATTTATTATAGAAATGCATAAAAGAATAAAAGAAAATAAAAATCATCTATAATTCTGCCATCACCAACATTTAGATGTAACATTTTTTAGATACCCTGTCTTTTTTAAATGCATGTGCATAAAAGTTTGCAAAATCAGTATCACACATATATTGTTTGCTAATTTGCTTTTATTTAACAATATCTCACTAACATTTTCTTTATATGATTAACTGTTCTTTTACAACCCGACTTTTAATGGCTGCATAATATTAAATCCCACATGAGTACCTTGGCTTATTTATTAGTCATGTGGTCATACAGGCCATCTCTAGAGTTTTGCTGTTGCAGATAATGCAGGGATACATTGTTGGAGCTAAATATTTGTGCACACCTCTGTGTGTTTCTTTCGGAAAAATTTCTAGGAATGGAATTTCTAGGACAATGGATATGCGTAGTAAACTATGGATTTCATAGGTATTGCCAAATAGGCCTCTAAAAATTCCCACCAATTTACGTTTCCACAGGGAACCTATGAGAAGTCGTCAAGGGCCATCTATATTTTCAGAGGAGTTTTGGCTTCATTGTTAAGGAAGTGCTTTAGAATTTGACAGAATGGAGTCATATCCTATTCTTCCACTCACTAGCCTCCTGACTTGAGGTCTTTAATCTTCCAGTATCTCTGAGGCCTTGCCTGCTGTCCTGACACTCCTCAGAGTTATCATCAGAATTAAATGAGACAAGTGTGTAGAGTAGTTGTCTTATTTCCCTGCATGTAGTTCAGTTCACTTGCTCAGTCTTGTCCGACTCTTTGCAACCCCATGGACTGCAGCACATCAGGCCTTCCTGTCTATCACCAACTCCCAGAGTTTACTCAAACTCATGTCCATTGAGTCAGTGATGCCATCCAACCATCTCGTCCTCTGACGTCCCCTTCTCCTCCTGCCTTCAGTCTTTCTCAGCATCAGGGTCTTTTCAAATGAGTCAGTTCTTTGCCTCAGGTGGCCAAAGTACTGGAGTTTCAGCTTCAGCATCAGTCCTTCCAATGAATACTCAGGACTGATTTCCTTTAGGATGGACTGGTTGGATCTCCTTGCAGTCCAAGGGACTAGCAAGAGTCAATGATCAGTTTTATTATTATGCTGCCAACAGGAAATAGAAATCTGTTTTCTTTTCTGTTATGCTTGCCTAGGTTTGTAGCTAGGGGCTAAAAGGTTGGGCAGTTAGGAACATGAACAGTTACTTTTAAAGAGAGATGTTGGGGTTGATGAGGTTACGCAGTACCAGGCCCCAAAGTATTGGAAGTCTAGTTTGCATTTAGTGACAGTACGAGGTAGTACTACCACTGCCTTTAAGCCCACAGCATATGAGCCACTTCTTCCCCCAATGAATCTACTTATACTGACTAGGACTCCAGCTTTGAGAAGCAGATGGGGCAATAAATAAACCCTGCCAGGTGGGGCACTGAAGACTCCTTGAGATGAACCAGGGCTGGGTGTGCCTCCCACCTCCGTTAGGGATCTGAGCCAAGACTTCCAGGCAGGAATATCTTCGATGGGTGGGTCATTCAGTATAAGGTCCTCTAGTTGGATTTTGAATCTGTAGTTAACAAAAGATATTCATACTTACAGCACCATAAGATGTTGTGTTTACATAAAATGTCAGCATCTTGCTAGTGGAACACAGTGCTGAAAGTTAAGCATAACTACTAAGGCCATTTTGATTTGCATGAGAAATGCTCAAGTTCCTTTTATATGCTTTTTGACTATTTCTGGCAACAGTGCAGTGAGAAAAGTGCTCTTTTGTGGACAGGAAATCAAGTTCCATAGGATAATCAGCCTGTGTGGGGTCAGTGTCCTGCAGTAGCATTTATAACCATGCACACTGATTATCTGACTGTCACTCCCTGTGCTAATCTGCCTCCCCAGATTAAGAGGAAGAACCAAGAAGGAACTCCTGCTCATCTCAGGATGACTGATATTTGGTTTCCTGATCCCACTTCTGTCTGGAAATAGATCATATACATCACAGAAACATGCTTGTATAATTAGCAATAATACTCTGCATTTAAAAAGTTAATTCCTCTGGAGACCTAAAATAAGTTCATAACTATCTTATTTTTAAAACATTTACTTAATAAGTGGTATGTCACAGAAACTAGTTCAATAGCTGTTTATAAGGAATTTTAAATGTTTTTAAAGTACACATTTGTCAGTATAACCAGATGATTGATTACCTGTTCTCAACTACATCATCTCCAATCTCAATACTGACTCAAAGCCAAATAGCCAGTTAGCCACCAGTGTGCATTTGTTCCCCATGTGTGTACATTTGTGCATTTTTGTGTTTATATGTGCCTCATTTCTTGGCTAAAGTTACTAGGAAGTCTCCACAATTTCTCTATTTTCTGGAGTAAAAGGGCATGTATCCAGCAGGCACTCAGTAACTGCACGTTGATGATAATAGTAACATATTATGTAAGGTATAGCACTAAATGTCATTTCTCTTTGGCTCCAGGCCCTCTCCCACCACCTCCTCCAATGAACAGAAATGGCAGCACATCTCGGGCCCTGCCCGCCACCCCTCAGTTGCCGTCCAGGAGTGGAATAGATTCTAGTTCCAGAAGTGGGCCCCGGCCTCCTCTTCCTCCCGAAAGGCCTGGCACTGGGGCACCTCCCCCACCTCCACCATCAACATCAATTAGAAATGGCTTGCAAGAGTCTTCATATGAAGGTATGATGTGGTCCCAGTTCCTGGGAAGCTATAATGGGGCAGCAATTGAATGGCAGGTGTGTTTGTATGTTTGCATGAACTTTTCTTGTTTGTGTGACCTCCATTGTTATCACACTGCACAGCACTAATCTAAGCATTCTAGGGCCCACTATGATTTCAAATGAAAAACAGCAATCCCTTTTCCTTGCAAAAAGGCAGATCATTATTCTCTGTTCCTTGTTTGAGTCTCATTTTGGTTAACTTTCCAGAGATTCTAGAATTCTGAAAAGAGCCATTTTTGTAGCTTCCTTTCTTATTACCTACCTTTCTGAACAGTTTGCTGTGGGTTTGAGGCCTAATGACCTGCAAGTATTGAGCAGCTTATCTCTGCCATTGTTATCAGTTACTCTTTCTGCTGAGGGAGGAATAATTAAGAAAAGTATCCAAAACCCTACCCCCCATCTCCTGAGAGGAACTGGCTAGGTCCTAGTCACTCTAGTTAAAGTCACTTGGATTTGTCTTTGGTTTGATTTGCAGACCAGTACATTTTATCACTGTGGTAATCAGTGACACTGGTAGCATTTTGGGCTTTTCTCTAAACTTCTAGATGTAAAACCAGATGTGATCTCTGCTGTTCTATTTCATTCTGTGCCTTTCATTATATTAGTCTTCAGAGCAGATTGTCTGTTACTGAAGATACTGTTGTTTCTCTCCCTCAGATGAGTGGGAAAGCAGATTCTACTTCCATCCGATTTCTGATTTGCCACCTCCAGAGCCATATGTACCAACAACCAAAAGTTATCCCAGTAAACTGGCAAGAAATGAAAGCCGGAGTGAGTATTTCTACAAGGGCTTTTAGATGGCTTCATACTTGAGTAGCCTGGGTCATACACACCTGAGGGTTGTGTAGGAAATCCAGGTCTCTTGTCTGGAGTGGGGAGATTTCAGAGAAATTACTCCTGGATTTGGAACCATTTAAATTCTAGTAAACTCTCCTTCTACATTCATTGAGGAAAATGGAGACATCCAGAATGCATATGAGAAGCGATTATTTTAATGTGTCATTATAAGTTAAAAATACCTTTAGTTTGCTCATAGGTTAAATTTCATTATTTTGCTTATTTGGACAATCTTTCCCCATTTTGATCTTCCTAAAGATGGCACGATTAGAGTCTCTTCTATTCCTACTAGTTTTGAGACTGACAGAATGTCTCATTAGTTATAAAAAAAAAACCTCACTGTAACTATTTTGATCTTTTAAATATAAATTTACAGAGCATTACATGAAAATTTTAAGAATGCCTATAATCTCTCTGCATAACAGATATTTTCATTTTACCAGGTTCTCTTTAATTTTTGTCCATCTAATTCTGATTAATGTATATAGTTATAGAATATGGGTTTTGGGTGATGAGATTTATATAACATTACTAAGTAAATACTTCCCTACCTATTTTATCCCTTGGTTTTTATTTTACAGGATTCCATCAAGTCAGCATATAATAATTTAGTTTACCATTATTGGACATTTAGATTTTTTTTAACAAAAAATGTATACAGCTAAGGAAGAATTAGCGTGAAATATACACATATCTTTGATGGGGCTCTGTCTTATAACAGTGTTAGCTTCAGAACCAAACTCCCAAGCCACAGATGTGTGGAGAAAAAGTATATGAGCATGTCAAACAGCTGTCACATATCCCTAGCCTTGTGCTCACTGTCCAGCAGAACTCCTTCACATACTCTGAGCCTACTGACTCTTTCTTAATATATAGTTCTTAATTTTTGGTTGGTTGGTTCCCAGCCTTAGAGTAGATTAGTATCAGCTGAAGTCAAGGTTGGTTAGAAGCAAAATCACTGACTTTGGGGAGATGATAGGTGGCAGTCTTGGGTCAAAGGAGGAGCTAGGGACACAGCTGTGCGAGGTATCACCAGACAATACCAGATGCGTCTAGTGGGTTATTAAAAAGACAAATTTTGCCTTGTGCCTCTGTTGAAGAACTCAAAGAATTAGAAAATATTTTAGAAAATTTTCCCTGAAAAAAAATGCAAAAAGTAAACAGAATAAAAGACCAGTTTAAGTCCTAGAAAAAGTTATGTGGAATAGTGAATTCTAGATAATGCCTAATAAAAGAGGCATAACTGTAATAAAATTATCATGCAGGAATTGGTGGTTGAAATTTTTGGTGAAAAAGTCTTCACATGTGACAAATATTCTTGAGTTTGCTCTCTCCTCACTCCACCCTATCTGCACTATTTAGATATTTAAGTCAATAACAGAACCATCCTCCCCAGCCCCTTTAGATCTTTAATTTAATAGCTGAACACATTCCTTCCCCCAACCTCCTGTCTTCATGACTGTCTGCAACTTGAGGACTGGAACTATGTCCCTGCTCACTACTGCATCTTCCACAAGTGGGACAGAGCTTGAAATACAGTAGCCATTTAAAAATATTTCTTAAATTGGTGAATTAATTTCCACAGCTCTCCAAAAATGTTCTTGTACCTTTAATATTTCTAGCATTAGGCATGTTTAATATTTTATAATTGATCATCTCTCTAACACAAAGTGCTATGGAGTGGTTTTACCCTGCTCCTGTATCTGCCTCTGCCTCCAAGCAGAGGTGCCCTGGTAGGGCACCCAGACAGCCCTAAATAGCACAACCTACTTGCAGCTCTGCACAAGGCCAGCCCTCAATGTGCTAACCATTTGTCGTATTATCAATTGATGGTCAGGACTTCATGACAGATGGCTGGCTTACATCTAGGCAGTCTTTTGTCAGGTCCCTGCCCAAAAAAAGACCTGGTTGGGATAAAAAGAGGAAGAGGTGATGTAATGGACTGCCAGTGTTTTCCTCTAACTCCTCACCTTGGTCAGAGATTTGTTCTAACTCAGAAATCCGGAAGTGGGATATTTTGGTTTCTGTCAGAAAAGTGGCTGCCTGCTGAGGAATCTGTCAGTGCCAGCCCACCTGAGTCTAAAAACAGTGGCCATAGCAGACCTACCTAATTGACATGAGTCCCTGATTGACCTGCTCACAGCATCTGAGCACCTGGCTTTATGCCTGACACTTGTAAGATCCTCAAAAAATATGTGTATGGGACAAATGAATTTTTTAGTTGTGAATCGATTTTAAACCAAGTTATGGTATGCTAATAGCCCACAGATATGCATAGTTTTTAAAAGAACACCATCAAGAGAAGAGACAACCCATGAAATGAGATAAAATATTTGCAAATCATATATCTGATAAAAGATTAATATCTAGAATATATAAAGAATCCCTACAACTCAACAACAAAACCCAGTTTTTAAAATGAGTTGAATATTTGAATAGATATTTCTTGAAAGAAGATATACAGATTGCTAATAAGCACATGAAAAGATGCTCAACGTGACTAATCATTCAGTTCAGTTCAGTCGCTCAGTTGCATCCGACTCTTCGCGACCCCATGGACCACAGCACGCCAGGCCTCCCTGTCCATCACCAACTCCTGGAGTTTACTCAAACTCATGTCCATTGAGTCGGTGATGCCATCCAACCATCTCATCCTCTGTCGTCCCCTTCTCCTGCCTTCACTCTTTCCCAGCATCAGGGTCTTTTCCAATGAGTCAGTTCTTCGCATCAAGTGGCCAAAGTAATGGAGTTTCAACTTCAACATCAGTCTTTCCAATAAATATTCAGGACTGATTTCCTTTAGGATTGACTGATTTTATCTCCTTGCAGTCCAAGGGACTCTCAAAAGTCTTCTCCAACACCACAGTTCAAAAGCATCAATTCTTTGGTGGTCAGCTTTCTTTCTAGTCCAACTCTCACATCCATACATGACTACTGGAAAAACCATAGCTTTGACTAGACAGACCTTTGTCGGCAAAGTAATATCTCTGCTTTTTAATATGCTGTCTAAGTTGGTCATAGCTTTTCTTCCAAGGAGCAAACAACTTTTAATTTCATGGCTGCAGTCACCATCTGCAGTGACTTTGGAGCCCAAGAAAATAAAGTCTGTCACTGTTTCCATGGTTTCCACATCTATTTGCCATGAAGTGATGGAACCAAATGCCATGAGCTTAGTTTTCTGAATGTTGAGTTTTAAGCCAACTTTTTCACTCTCCTCTTTCACATTCATCAAGATGCTCTTAGTTCTTCTTCACTTTCTGCCATAAGGGTGGTGTCATCTGCATATCTGAGGTTATTGATATTTCTCCCGGCACTCTGGATTCCAGCTTGTGCTTCATCCAACCCAGCCTTTCTCATGATGTATTCTGCATATAAGTTAAATAAGCAGGGTAACAATATACAGCCTTGACATAATCCTTTCCCCATTTGGAACCAGTTTGTTGTTCCATGTCCAGTTCTAACTGTTGCTTCTTGACCTGCACACAGATTTCCCAAGAGGCAGGTCAGGTAGTCTGGTATTCCAATCTCTTTAAGAATTTCCCAGAGTTCGTTGTGATCCACACAGTCAGAGGCTTTGGTATAGTCAATTAAGCAGAAGTAGATATTTTTCTGGAACTCCCTTGCTTATTCAGTGATCCAACGGATGTTGGCAATTTGATCTCTGGTTCCTCTGCCTTTTCTAAATCCAGCTTGAACATCTGGAAGTTCACGGTTCGCATACTGTTGAAGCCTGGCTTGGAGAATTTTGAGCATTACTTTGCTAGCATGTGAAATGAGTACAATTGTGCACTTAGCATTCTTTGGCATGCCTTTCTTTGGGATTGGAATGAAAACAGACCTTTTCCAGTCCTGTGGTCACTGCTGAGTTTTCCAAATTTGCTGGCATATTGAATGCAGCACTTTCACAGCATCATCTTTTAGGATTTGAAATAGCTCAACTGGAATTCCATCACCTCCACTAGCTTTGTTCATAGTGATGTTTCCTAAGGCCCACTTGACTTCACATTCCAGGATATCTGGCTCTAGGTGAGTGATCACACCATCGTGGTTATCTGGGTCATGAAGATCTTTTTTGTATAGTTCTTCTGTGTATTCTTGCCACCTCTTCTTAATATCTTCTGTTTGGTCTGTACCATTTCTGTCCTTTATTGTGCCCATCTTTGCATGAAATGTTCCCTTGGTATCTCTAATTTTCTTGAAGAGCTCTCTAGTCTTTCCCATTCTATTGTTTTCCTCTATTTCTTTGCATTGATCACTGAGGAAGGCTTTCTTATCTCTCCTCACTATTCTTTGGAACTCTGCATTCAAATGGGTATATCTTTCCTTTTCTCCTTTGCCTTTTGCTCTTCTTCTTTTCTCAGCTATTTGTAAGGGGTTCTCAGACAACCATTTTGCCTTTTTGCATTTCTTTTTCTTGGGGATGGTCTTGATCACTGCCTCCTGTACAATGTCACGAACCTCTATCCATAATTCTTCAGGCACTCTATCAGATATAATCCCTTGAATCTATTTGTCACTTCCACTGTATAATTGTAAGGGATTTGATTTAAGTCATACCTGAATGGTCTAGTGGTTTTCCTTACTTTCTTCAATTTAAGTCTGAATCTGGCAATAAGGAATTCATGATCTGAGCCACAGTCAGTTCTTGGTCTTGTTTTTGCTGACTGTATAGAGCTTCTCCATCTTTGGCTGCAAAAAATATAATCAATCTGATTTCAGTATTGATCATCTGGTGATGTCCATGTGTAGAGTCTTCTCTTGTGTTGTTGGAAGAGGGTGGTCGCTATGACCAGTGTGTTCTCTTGGCAAAACTCTGTTAGCCTTTGACCTGCTTTGTTTTATACTCCAAGGCCAAATTTGCCATTATTCCAGGTATCTCTTGACTTCCTACTTTTGCATTCCAGTCCCCTATAATGAAAAGGACATCTTTTTTGGGTGTTAGTTCTAGAAGGTCTTGTAGGTTTTCATAGAACCATTCAGCTTCAGCTTCTTCAGCATTACTGGTTGGAGTATAGACTTGGATTACTGTGATATTGAATGGTTTGCCTTGGAAACAAACAGAGGTCATTCTGTTATTTTTGAGATTGCATCCAAGTACTGCATTTCGGACTCTCTTGTTGACTATGATGGCTACTCCATTTCTTCTAAGGGATTCTTGCCCACAGTAGTAGATATAATGGTCACCTGAGTTAAATTCACCCATTCCAGTCCATTTTAGTTCACTGATTCCTAAAATGTCGATGTTCACTCTTGCCATCTCTTGTTTGACCACTTCCAATTTACCTTGATTCATGGACCTAACATTCCAGGTTCCTATGCAATATTGCTCTTGACAGCATCAGACTTTACTTCCATCACCAGTCACATCCACAATTGGATGTTGCTTTTGCTTTGGCTCCGTCTCTTCGTTCTTTCTGGAGTTATTTCTCCACTGATCTCTAGTAGCATATTGGGCACCTACCGACCTGGGGAGTTCATCTTTCAGTGTCCTATCTTTTTGCCTTTTCATACAGTTCATGGGGTTATCATGGAAAGAATACTGAAGTAACTTTTTTTGGTGGGATCCAACATTCTCCTGTCGATGGTTGTTCAGCAGTCAGTTGTAGTTTTGGAGCTCTTGCAGGAGAAGATGAGCGCACGTCTGTCTACTCCACCATCTTGGAGTCATCCCACCACTAACAATTAGCAAAACACAAATCAAAGTACAATGAAATACACTTTACATTCATTAGGATGGCTGCTATCAAAAGAGCAGTATTTAGAAACGGAGAAGATAACTGAATGTCCAACAAAAGGGAACTGATTAGATTAACTATAGTATACTTCTATAATAAAATGAAATATGTCATTAATAATTGTATTTATAAAGAATGACTGAAAAATGTTCAAATGATGCTGCTTTTGGAAGAAAAAAGAACAGGTATACACATAACGTTATAGGTTATCTCCAGGTGGTACAAGCATTAATGAATTTTTGTTTTGTTTTTCTAATCCATATTTTCTCAATCTATAATATATATATGTATAATCACATATACTAAGTTTGTGATGAGAAAAAAAAAAGTAATTTTTAAAGAACTTTAACTTTCCACAAGTTCAGTGGCAGGTCCTCCTGCTCTAGTAAAATTTGTTCAGGTCCTTACCTGCTTCTTCCTTTCATTTCTCATGCACGTGTGCTTGTCATTTACAGCCTTGATCGTGGGTAGGTGGGGGTTAGTGGGTACTTTTGCAACCATTCTTGAGTTTTACAGTGAGAACATAAGTTTTCTAACCAAAATTTGTATTTTGTCTAATTTTTCATCAAGGTGGATCTAACCGAAGAGAGAGGGGTGCCCCACCCCTTCCTCCCATCCCGAGGTGATCCTTGCCTGCTCTTCTTCACCCAAGCCCCCGAGCTCCTTCTGTCATTGCTGTCCAAGTCGCACACCCTCCTCCCCTGTCCTCCCTTGTCCTCTTCATAATGGCAACAGGAAAGAAGGGAGGTGATGTGGGAATATGTGTGTGTAGGGTGGATATGCAGTAAAGGTATGCACCTCGCTTTTTATATTGTGTATATCCTTAAAGCTATTGCTTGCTTCAGCTACAGCCTGTTGGCTGCTTTGGGGATCGACAGGCTTTTGTGACAAGTAGGCAGCGATGAATTTGTGTCCCAGCTTTCAACCAACCAAATTCAAACATTCACTGCTTTTTTGCTACAAACCACAATATTAAGGTCCCTGAGAGTTGTTTGTTTCCATGCCTTTTTTTGCATGTTTGGCCTCCTGTCTGTTTTCATGAACCACAGACCACCTAAACAAGTTGCTCACATAAAATATTTGCATTTACAAGATGTCCAATCTTGGGCAGTCTGAGGTAAGCCCTGGGACAGAGCTGTTCAATAGAAATATAATGTGAACCAGGTATACAATTTTAAAATTTCTAGTAGCAACATAAAACAGGAAAATAGGTGAAATTAATTTTAATATATTTTATTTAACCCTAATATCCAAAACATCATTTCAACTTGCAGTCAGTATAACAATTTTAATGAGATATTTTATATATATATATATTTTGGGGGGTACTAAGTCTTCAAACTCCAGTGTGTACTTTACACTTGGAACACATCTCCATTTGGACATGTCACATTTCATGTGCTCAGTAGCCACACCTGGTTGGTGGCTACCATGTTGGACAGGACCGATCTCTAAGATAGAGCCTAGTGCAAATACCTCTTGTTTCAAAAACAGAAAAGGCCAGATGAGCTATAGCAATTCAAGAGGTAGCTAAAGTTAGGACCCTTGTTTGGCAAATAGTTTTCCTTAGATTTTGCTCCCTTATTTTCCCTCTTCCCTTGAAATCTGTATACAAGTGTTGCTTCACAGTACCAAGGTCAGAAATGGATCTAATAGGGTTTACAGTCATGTGGAATAAAGCCATTGAAAAGAAACTGAAAGCCAGTCGGGGCTCCCTAGCTCAGAACCAGCTTCCTTGAGCTCACCTGTTGGTTGGCCTCCTGCCTTACGCATTTCAAGTGGCTTCACTCCTTTCCAGCCCAGCTTGTTCCTTAGGGCAGGAGGCTCATAGGCTCCATAGTTGTGGGGGAAAGTCAGGGAAAGGTAGCAAATCAGCAATGTGGAAGAAGGGAACAGATTTGAATTGATGGGCAAAACTCTAAAATTCGAAATCTGATGCTTATGGGGATGAGAAAAAGAGATTGCTGCTGGAAATTGGAGGGGACTTGTTTTGAATCTATCTGGGAGAATCCTTTGCCTTGGACCTATGCAAATAAAGCTCCCCCAGAGGACCATAGGGATGAGCCAGCCTTGCCTTTTTTGTATGATTTTGTTTACAAAACTTTACTGGGACTTTTAAATCTAGCTATAGACTTGGAAAAAGTTATTTCCATTTAGATGTTTTATATAGTTGATTATGTTTAAAATTACCATTACTTATTTTTTAAAAGTTCACAGCTATATATGTATATGTATATCAACCTAAACTTTGTATCATGGTTTCAGTGTATTGTTCATGTATTCCTGGGAGATGCTAACAAGAAATCAATCCAAAGAAAAATTTGAAAGAAGCATTCATATTTATAGAATAATTGTTTCATTTTTATAAAATCAAAAGAACTTATAATTCTAATAAATGGGATGTCTAATAAATTATGAAGTTGCCCATTTGAGTATATTGTATTTTTATAAATTTCCTTGCCGAAGTCCTCGGTTTATTAGTACATTAGAGAACTTGGGTTTTTCCCCACTTCTCTTCTACTAGTCCATTTGTCTTTCATACATTCACTTGGGACCCTTTACCCAAAGAAAATCAAGGAATATAAAGGTATAACAAACTTGGTAAAGTATTTTCAGAAAAAAGCTATTAATCTCTAATATTTTGCTAAATGGCATCATTTTATTTTGAATTCTTCGATCGGATATCAATAGTTGGTAAAAATCCCTATGATAAAAGCGTGTTGACCCACTTCAGAAAAGATGGAGTTGAACTCTCCTAGCAAATATGGCAGAGAAAGGTCTGACCCCCCAAAAATGGGTCTGAATTTTGTAAGGGGTAGTAAGAATAGCCAATTTCTTTATATATTCCAGAATACCATCCTAAAGTGTGAAACAGGGTCACAGCTCAGAGTTGCTATTCATCCAGGATGGAGATGTTTTAAAATGTATTTTTAAGTGAATAGTCCATTAATACATGTACACCTTTTCTTTGAAATTTAGAAACCTAATTGTGTCCAAAACTTTGAATAAATTTTATGCTAAAATCTTTAACTATAGCAGATAACAGAAATTAATACGTCCTTCCCTGAAACCAGAGCTTACATATGTTTTTTTCCCATAAAATTTCCAGATAAATGTATTCAAGATGCAATACAGTATTTTAACATTTACATGTCATTTTATATGGAAATGTATTACAGTATTAAAATTCAGTGTTCAGTATTTATTTCAGTATGCATTTTATTTAGTAAAAACCAAGAAAAATGTTTAATCCAATGGTGCCTTACTTGGTGATTTGAGAGAAATTGACTTTTTATGTCTAAGTAGCAGATTATTTGCATATTTGTAAAAACTATTAGGCCTTTATATTTTAACTTGTAATACCAGTTTTGTTATTTTAATAGCAGAAATGTGATGACTGTTAAAGTGCCCAAAATTTTCTGGCATGATGAAATTAATTTTTCCCTATTTATAGTGAGGGACTGTAAAGCAAGAAAATGTTTTCCATACCACTGCACTATGTAAACATGCACATTTTGGTACCTATGTCATCAGGATAGTTTATATGGTGGGGTAGGACCTACCCTAAATATCTGCATCTTTGTAAATTAGCCAGACAATAAATAAAACCAGAATGGTAAGACTGTCATCTGTGGGTTTTATTTTAAGTACTGTCTGTGTAAATATAAGTGAAAAAACAAGTGTCTCATTTCTGCTTTATACTCTGGTAAAGAAAGATAAACTGAAAAAAGAAGAAGAAGGTCCATAGAGTAAGTAAATATTTAGTGCAATCCACTTTCTAATCTTGTATTCCCTGAGAACTTGCACCTTAGTCAAAATTTGTTGTCTGTTTACTTGAGGCAAAGGCCTCTACTCTGAGGTAAATGATGGGTGGTGGAAGAAATGGAAGATGTAATTACAAAGATTATCACTGACACTGATAAATAAGGAAAGGCCAGTGGAAATTTAGGAGGCCCAATAGGGTTTTTGTTTGTTTGTTTGTTGTTTGTTTTTGGACAGTTACTCTATTTCTTAGGGAAAAAAAAGCAAGATTTGCAAACTGAATTTAAAACAGTCATAAAAACTGAGTTTCTGAGCTTATAGCTTCAATAAATTGAGTACTAAGCTCTACTATAGTAACCTTTCTTTCTGGACACAAATATTTTCTTTTAAAAACGCCATTGATCATTCCCATTGTGATCTCAGACACCATAACTTAAGTGCTTGAGGTGGAAAAAGCACAGAGAAAAGCTTTAGTTGTCTTTGACTTTTAAAATCTCTCTTCAATCTCCAGGTTAGTATAGCTTCCAATCTTGAGGTTAGTGTGTGTGCTAGTCACGCAGTCATATCCAACTCTTTGCGACCCCATGGACTGTACGGGCTCCTCCGTCCCTGGAATTCTCCAGGCAAGAATACTGGAGTGGGTTGCCATTTCCTCCTCCAGAGGATCTTCCCAACCCAGGGATTGAATCTGGGTCTCCTGCATTGCAGGTGGATTCTTTACCATCTGAGCCACTAGGGAAGCCCCCAGGTTAGTGTAGCTTCCTTTAATCTTGGTAATCTTGACACTGAAGCATGACTGACATTGACCTTTGCTCAATTCCTCTTTAGGATGCTACTGGAGGGCAGGCAGAACCACAACATTTAATTTCCCCCACCTGGCTTCCTAGGGAGGAATTAATTGTAATCATCTCTATTTCTTTTCTAACTGCTTTATCTTTTATTGACTTTCCAACCTCACTCTTCTCCTACAACTATTCCTAATAAGCAGTTAATTCACTTACAGAATTTCTCATGATTCAAATAAAGGTATCCAGAAGTGAATTCAGGTATATCAGAATTCCGTGTTAGGGACACATGCGTCAGAGGAGGTGTCATGCATCTGCAGTTGCTAAATGGGTCTTGCTGTTCCTTGTCTCCATGACTGCAATGTCCTTTCTTCTCTTTGTCTAACTTACTCCTCAGTTTTCAAAATCTCATCTTTTCCTGACTGCTGGAATATATTTTTCAGGGACTTACTTTATCCCCCCTCAGCATTACTGAGACTTGTTCATGCTACTTGCTGTCCACAGCTATTTGGTAGTCCACGCTACAATTATATCACATTTTGTTTATTTATTTCACTGTTAATGGAAATTTCAGGTTGTTTTTGTCTTTTTATTTATTACAAATAATACTGTTATAAACTGTATTCTCATCTCCTGGTATATATGTGCAAGAATTTTGCTAGTGTCCATAAGTGTGTAGGAATAGAATTGACTGGTCAGTTTTAATAGGTGATGCACTGATTTCTACTGTGCTGCACTGCATGCGACATCCATGTCTTTATAAACACTTGATATCAGCAAGGTTTTTAGAGAAGTTTCTTTAGCATTTGTTGTGAAGCTGGTTTGATGGTGCTGAATTCTCTTAGCTTTTGCTTGTTTGTAAAGTTTTTGATTTTCTGTCAAATCTGTACAAGAGTCTTGATAGGTAGAGTATTCTTGACTGTAGGTTTTTCCCTTTCATTGCTTTAAATATATCAAGCCACTCCCTTCTGGCCTGCATAATTTCTGCTGGGAAACCAGCTGATAACCTTATGGAGATTACCTTGTATATTATTTTTTGCTTTTCCTTTGTTGCTTTTAGTGTTTTATCTTTAACTTTGGTCAATTTGATTAATATGTATCAGTATATTCCGAGAGAAGGAAATGGCAACCCACTCCAGTACTCTTGCCTGGAGAATCCCAGGGACGGGGGAGCCTGGTGGGCTGCCGTCTGTGGGGTCGCACAGAGTCGGACACGACTGAAGCGACTTAGCAGCAGCAGCAGCAGCAGTATATTCCTCCTTGGGTTTATCCTATATGGAACTCTCAGGGCTTCCTGGACTTGAGTGACTATTTCCTTTCCCATGTTAGGGAAGTTTTCGACTATTATCTTTTTTCAAATATTTTCTCAGGCCCTTTCTCTTTCTCTTCTCCTTATGGGGCCCCCATAATGTGAATATTGGTGTATTTAATGTTGTCCCAGACATCTCTTAGATTGTCCTCATTTTTCATTTTTTTTCTTTATTTTGTTCCTCTGCCGTGATTTCTACCGATCTTCCAGCTCACTTACTCATTCTTCTCCTCATTTATTCTGTTATTGATTCCTTCCAGTGTAGTTTTCATTTCATTTATTGTATTGTTCATCACTGTTCGTTCTTTAAATCTTCTAGCTCTTCATTAAACATTTCTTGTATCCTCTTGGTCTGTGCCTCCCTTCTTTTTCCGAGATCTTGGGTGATCTTTACTGTCATTTCTCTGAATTCTTTTTCAGGTAGATTGGCTGTTTCCACTTCACTTAGTTGTCCTTCTGGGGTTTTATCTTGTTTCTTCATCTGGAGCATATTTCTCTACTGTCTCATTTTGCCTAACTTTCTGTGTTTGTGGTCTCCATTCCTCATGCTACAGAACTGTCATTCTTCTTAGTTCTGGAGTCTGCCCCCTTATGGGTGAATTTGGTCCAAGGGCTTGTGCAAGCTTCCTGGTGGGAGGGAGTGGTGCCTGTCCACTGGTGGGTGGAACGGGGTCTTGTCACTCTGATGGGCAGGGCCATGTTAAGGGGTGTGTTTATTGGCAGCTGTGGGCTCAGGATGACTTTAGGCAGCCTGTCTGCTGATGGGTGGGGCTGTGTTCCAACCTTGTTGGTTGTTTGGCCTGAGGTGTCCCAGCATTGGCGCCTGCAGGCTGTTGGGTGGGACCAGGTCTTGGTGCCAAAATGGCAACCTCCAGGAGAATTCATGCAGATGAGCATTCCCTGGCGCATCTGCCACCAGTGTCCTTGCCTCCGCAGTAAACCACAGCCAACTGCTGCCTCTGCAGGAGACCCTCGCAGACTCACAGGTAGGTCTGGCCCAGGCTTCTATGGTGTCATTGCTTTGCCCCGGGTCTCAGAGTGAAAGCTTGTGTGAGCCCTCTAAGAGTTGAATCTCTGTTTCCCTCAGTCCTGTGGAGCTTCTGCACTCAAGCCCTGCCTTTTTCAAAGCCAAGTGCTCCTGGGGCTCCTCCTTCCAGTGCCAGATCTCTAGGCTGGGGAGTCTGACATGGGGCTCAGAATTCTCACTCCTGTGGGAGATCCTCAGCGATATAATTATTTTACAGTTTGTAGGTCACCCACTTGGCAAATACGGGATTTGACTACATCACAAAAGTACCCCCCCTACCATCTTATTGTGGCTTCTTCTTTGGGGTAGAATGTCTTTTTTGGTAGGTTCGAATCTTTTTTTGTCAGTGGTTCAGCAGTCAGTTGTGATTTTGGTGTTATCATGAGAGGTGAACTCAAGTCCTTCTACCTGCCATCTTGTCTCCAACTTTGACAGTTTTTTAAATTACCTGCTGTGTGTTTGTATACACACCTTAATATAGTATAATGGTTAAGAGATTAGGAATATCTGCTTTCATCTCTTCCTTCAAGTCACTTAATTGCTCTAAGATTCAGTTTCCTTATCTAGAACGTGAGAAACTATCTTATAATATTAATAAATGCATTAAATGAGACCATGTACTTAGCCTGACTTATTCTAAGCACTCAATAAGTGGTAGCCACTATTAGTAGAAGTAAGTATTTATATAATAATCCCAAATTAACTGGAACCAAACTGACCAGAAGGGGATTAACAAGTATACTTTTAAAGGAGCAATAGCAGAATTTCTGTATCAGAAATGTAAAGCAAACTCTAGACAGGGGTCACTTCATGTCCTGTCAGTCCCTCATACTTAACAGGCCTGGGAAATGAAAATTCCTGTTGCTTCAGTAATCAAAAAAATTATTAGATTCAATTTGAAATCATAGAATCAAGACCTCATATATAGGGCAGGCTTAGACTTTATGATCCACAGTGGAACACTATTGAAAGTGGAAGGGAGTGCTAATCATAGTTGCTTTGGTACAACAGGTATAAATTGGGCCAGCTTTGGCACACTAGGCCATGTGGTCACCTCACTCAGAGGTCATTGACTCTAGTCCTCTGATCTTACACATGGATAGTTTAAGACCCCAAGTCACATACTACTGATGGCTAAGCAGTATAACTCTGCACCACAGCACACTCCCTTCTGTATAGTCCTGCCTCTAGCTAAGGGCTTCGCTGGTGACTCAGCTGGTAAAGAATCTGCCTGCAATGCAAGAGACCTGGGTTGGGAAGATCCCCTGGAGAAGGAAAAGGCTACCCACTTCAATATTATGGCCTGGAAAGTCTCTGTTTCATGTGTCTTTCAATATTTGCTGGGAAGAAAAGGTCAAAGGACAAGTTACAGAGTCAAGAGAATGAAACCTGGACACAAACCTGGATCTGAATCCTAGCTCTGCCACTTGCTCCCTGAAAGGCCACCGACAAGTTATTTAGCCCTGAGATCTAGTTTCCAACACTGTGAAATGGTTACAGTGCTTAAAGAAATATACAGACATCGGCAAAATACCTGGCACATGTCAGGCGCTCAGTAAAAGTTTCCTTCCATTTCCTAATCCTTTTGCTGTCAAATGTAGGCCATATTCAGGAAAGAGTTTTCAATGCATTCAAGAGTTTGATAAAATTTGATTATAGAATTCTTAGGAATAAAAATGCTTCTGATATGTCCAAACTGGAACCATTCACGTGGTTCATTAATTCATTCAATAAATTTTAATTGAGCATTTATAGCTTCACCACAGTCAAACCAATGTTCCCACCATAACTCTACCAGTTGAATGATCTCTGAGAGGCAGTTAAGGAGGCCAGCATCCATGTTTCCACCAGGAATGGGCACTACTTCAGTCACCCAAGCAACAGAGGACTCTCTTAAGGCGAGAATGAATACTTTATTATTTCCCCATCTAAGTAATTATTTGGTTTCTTTTTTCCTTAAACTCAATTGGTAAATTACATGGATTGATTTTTTTTTTAAGTTCTTAAACCTACAGGGAAATTGAAAAAAAGAAAAAGATTGTATTATTTTAAAGTTTTGATGGGCAATAAATGAGGGGGTTTTGCTGTTGTTTTTGATTAATTTGAAAAGTCTACTCAGTTCTCTAAGCATTCCAAGTAACTGAAGGCTTCCTGCATGTATACTTTAGAGTGACCCTTCTCTACTGTCTTTACCATAGCCCTACTTCTCTCTACTTTGAGCATTTGGCACTTAGTGTCTATCTCTGGAGCTACATTTAGCATATATGTATTTCTCTTACTGGTAAATGTTTGGAAATGTCCTACCCATCAACATTCTATTGCAAATCCCTTTATCTTAAAATTTTGCTTCCAGTATTACAGAGGCACATTTCTAGGAAACAAATGAAACTCCAGCTTTGTGACCACCACTTGGGAAGATTGATTCCTTCTAATTACTCACTTTTGTATCAAATGTTTAAATTTATTATTGTATTTTTTAAAACAATAGGGCACCCTAAATTATCTAAAGCTTCCAGCCTCATAAAACCTGGATCTGTCCTCACATTATGGTCCTCCTCAGGTTCTGATATAGAACTTGAACAAACTGATTGTCTTAAAAAGTTTAAGCCACAGGCTTTCTATAATAGTAAAATGAGAATTCCAGATAAAGAATAGAGAGCAA
This sequence comes from Okapia johnstoni, assembly GCA_024291935.2. Taxonomy (NCBI): domain Eukaryota; kingdom Metazoa; phylum Chordata; class Mammalia; order Artiodactyla; family Giraffidae; genus Okapia; species Okapia johnstoni. The sequence continues at coordinate 128,777,085 of CM044308.1, read as the reverse complement.
AAGTGTTTGCTTCCTCTGTACTACAAAGTGGCCTATAGCTATTTCTAAAATAATTGTCATTGTACTGCCCACAGATAATTAGTTTAGAACAAATAATCCTAAAATTCATATGAAACCACAAAAGACCCCAAAAAACAATCTTGAGGAAGAAGAACGAAGCTGCAGATATAACTCTCCCAGATTTCAGACTATACTACATAGCTATAGTAACTTAAAAAGTATGGTACTGGCACAAAAACAGACACAGGGATCAATGAAGCAATACAGAGCCCAGAAATAAACCCATGCACCTATGGTCAATTAATCCACAACAGAAATATACATTGGAAAAAAGACAAACTCCAATAAGTGGTGATGGGAAAACTGGACAGCCAACAATGAGATTAAAACTATGAAATTAGAACATTCCCTCACACCAAATAAAACAATAAATTCAAAATGAATGACATAATGAAAAGACGAACTGTGGAATGGGGGGAGAAAATATTTGCAAAGAATGTGACCAACAAAGGATTAGTATCCAAAATATGTAAACAGCTAATACAACTTGATATCAGAAAAACAACCTGATCATAAAATGGGCAGAAGATCTGAATAGATATTTTCCCAAAGAAAACATATGGATGGTTAACAGACACATGAAAAGAAGTTCACCACCACTAATTATTAGAGAAATGCAGATCAAAACCACAATGAGATATCACCTCACACCTGTCAGAATGGCCATCATCAAAAAGTTTACAAAAAACAAATGTTGGAGAGGATGTGGAGAAAAGAAAACCTTTGAGACTCCTCAAAAAACAAATAACAGACCTACCATATGATCTAGCAATTCTATTCCTAGCATTTACCCAGAAAAAAACAAAACACTAATTCAAAAAGATATAAGCACCCTAATGTTCAAAACAGTACTATTTACAATAGCCCAGACATAGGAGCAACCCGAGTCCATCAACAGATGACTGGATTAAGAAGATGTGCTACATACACACACACAATGGAATACTACTCAGCCGTAAAAAAGAACAAAATTTTGCCATTTGCAATGTTGATGGACCTAGAAAATACTATACCTAGTGGAAAAGGCATACAAAAACATATTCTATAAGATATCACTTACATGTGGAATCTAAGAAATAATACAAATGAATATATATACAATCAGAAACAGACTCACAGATATAGAAAACAAACTTGTGGTTACCAAAGGGGAGAGGTAAGGGGAAAGGGACAAATTAGGGGTGTGGGTTAACAGATACAAACTACCATGTATAAAATAGCTAATAAGAATGTACTGTATGACACAGGGAATTACAGCCATCATCTTGTAATAACCTATAATGGACTGCAGTCAGAAAAATACTGAATCACTATGCCGTACACCTGAAACTAATAAAATATTGTAAATCAAACATGCTTCAATTTTTGTAAGTAAAATAATAAATACATACACACATAAAAAACAATATAGGCTCAATTGAATACATATAATCTCATGGAAAACTCCTTGTCCTTGTTTTCCTCATTGGGCTATGAACTGCTTCAGACCTGGACCAGCATTTACCACCCAGGGCACATCGTCTCTTGTAAGTGACCTAGTTTCTTTCAACTCTTTGGTTCTTTATAGCTTGAGGAGTAATCATAATCTCTACCTTAAGGTTTTGAAAGGGATGTTACATACTTGTACTTTTCAGCTTATCTTATCAGACAACTGTTACCTTTTAAGGTGATCTTAGGGGAGCCACTAAAGTTCAGAGATCACTTCATTACACGCAGATATCTGAAAGTCCCGTCTCAGAATCAAACATCAGTGTGAATAGCTCATTTGCTCCCCTATATATTTCCCTTCCTTTGTATTCCCCATTATTTGTGGGGTAGTTATTCTATTTATATTAGTGTTGAAGTTGGAAAAGCCAGGTGGTTCTTTCAAATTTCAAATAATAGGATTTGCTTTCCCATAATTGCCAGAAGTGAGTGTTGTGTTCTTTGCCTCAGTCATATTAGTTGCACTCGCTCACAGGAAAAATGAAGTTAGAGGGAAAAAAAGACAGTCATACTCTAAAAGCCTGAAACAAGTGGCTCTGCAGTTTCAAAGAATTTTCGGGTACATTACATTATTTTACCCCAAAGCAGCCCTATGAAGGAAGAAGAAACTGACCTCCCACATAACAAATGCAGGGCTGAGACAGACAGAAACCTGACTCTAAGGTCTCAAAAGCTGGGGGTCAAAGGATCTGTTTCAGTCACACTCATTGAATTGCATTTTAACCTTAGTGTCTTCATTCACTTGACAAATATTACTGAGCATCTTCTCAATAAGGAGAAGGCAGGGTGTAAATCTAGCTGAAGATACAAATGTCAGTATACCACATAATTCCTGTGTCTCAGGGAGCTTATAATCTTTTGGGGGTGTAGGCAAGTGCACACATAACTCTAGGACTGGACAGAAAGCACGTGCTAGTCAAGAGCTTGACTTAATGCATCACGGGGATCCAAAGATACTGTGACACTGGTTGAGCCTTACTGTCTCACAATCACAAATCAAAAGGTTTCCCTCTTTCTGAGTGCGATTTGCAGTGTTTCTCAAAATGCAAGTTAAGGACCACCTGCACTAGAATTACCTAGAGTGGTTTTTACACGCAGACTCCTGGCCTCCACCTCAGGCCTACCAAAATGAAAGTCTCTTGGAAGCCAGAAAATTTTTAAAAATATGGAATGCTTCATGAATCTTCATGTTATCCTTGCACAAGGGCTATACTAATTTTCTCTCTAGGCTTGAATTTGTGCTGCCGTAGCAAGCATGGAAATTTGTAGTTCTGACAAGCTTCAAGGTCATTCTGATGCACATTCAGGATTTAGATTTGGGTCTTTAAAAGCATATACTCATATATATAATAATGTATTTTTATAAAGTAATATGAAGATTAAATCATAAGATGCCATTCACTTTCGTCACACTCATTTACCCCATTTAACACTGCCCCACGCATGTTGATTCATTAGAATACTATTAGTCTTGGAAATACTTTATTAGAAAATTCTCTCTCTCTCAAACTCTTTCCCTTCCTCCCTCCCCCTTTGTCATCTCTTACCAAACTCTGCAATACATTTCCTCAATCTCTCAGTCAAAGAAAAACTGTTATTACTGACATCCCTACACAGTCCTGATGAGTTTGCATCAGCATTCATACTAAGTATGTTCTTCTGTGTTTTCTTGAATTAAGTGTGCTTGCAATGTGTGGCCTTTCCTCATAACATTTTCTGGTGAGTTCTGGTAACTAGTTTTGACTCACAGTGCTATCAAAATATATAGTGCAGCTACTGCCGTAAGAAATATAAAGAGCATCATGTTGGATGTTGAATTTTGTAAGCAACTCAAGATCAGGGAAAAGTTGTAACAAAGGGAAAGGATCAGTAGAGGTTCAGCGTGGCTGAAAGCTTTTGACATTAGAAAGGGATCACTAACATGCCTCTACCAGGGAGGATGAACGAACGAGTGGTAATGGGAAGAACCTATGGTTTGTGACATCTGGGGGTTTGAAGAGAAGAGAAAAAACCCACTTAAGAGGTACTTGACCAAAAGAGCTTGTTCACTTAAATTCCCCTGGAACGGACATGGCCACAGTTAACAGGGAACACTTTTAATGCTGCTAGGATTACCCCTCCATACCTGGCAGTGTTTCACTGTAGCCAAAGGAAACAGCTACAAGATGCTAAAGCAGCGGTTCTTAAGCCTCAGAGAATCACCTGGAGAGCTTGTTAAGACAGAGTCCTGTACCCCACTGCCAAAGATTCTGACTCAACAAATCTGGGGCGGGAGAATTTACATTTCTAACTGGCTTCTAGGTGACCCTTGATGCTACTGGTTCTCAGAGCACACTTCGACCAGCACTGTTGACTATCTGTAGTAATGGAACAGTTTTTTCCTTGCATTAAAATACTATGTATTCGTAGCATCAAACCTGAACACTATGTCCATTATTTGCATCATGGTTGAAGAAACTTAGGCAAGAAGAAAACCAGTTGGTCGTGGCACTGTTGTTCCTGAAACATAATTATGTCTTACAATTACCTAATCCTCTTTGACCATCAATCATATCTATTAATCTTTTGGCTGATGCCTTGTCCACATATCATGGAGGGTGGGGTAGAATCCAAATGCTAATAAGTGTTAAATTACAGAGTTTTAAAAATCAAATCAAAACAGCAAAAATCATGAAAAAATACTTCATGAAAGCTGACAAGCCTTCACCCTTAATCACCATCTCAAGGTTAAATAATGATCATAATTCTTTCAGTTGAAGTACTTACATTGCATCTTGATGTTTCACTATCATATAAATATAACTGAGCTATTAGGATCTATTTTTCATTGCAGATGAAATTGATGTATCTTTGTGTGGTGTAGTCTGACACAGTAAAATTGTTACCGTCTAGGTAGGATATTCATAAAAATGTAATTATCGTAATCAGAACAGTCTTTAAGCTCATGAGAGGGGATTGCCAGATTCATGATTGGCAGTTTTCAATCACTTCATGTATAATAAAGAAACTTTTTAAAGCAACCCTAGGAATCATTAATATCTTAGAGGGAAACTATTCTGATCAAATAACAAAGGGTGTTGGGAGATGGTGGTAAAAACTCAAGCTGGCCTCGTCTTCCAGGCTTTGGGCAGGACTGGAGGGAGCCATTTAATATATTTAATATAGTTCCTTAAGTTTATTCACCAACAGATTTAATCAGCAGTGCTATTTGCTGGCAGAGTGCTTTGAAGAGAAGAGAGCATGGAAAGACCACTGCCACTGACTAAAGCTCTTCCAGAAAAGAAGCTGAAATTATCCTTAAGAGGGAAGACATGGAAGGCAGTGTTTCACAGGGAAGACAGCTATGCCCCTACCCTGAGAAAATGGGTTCCCAGGGGCTGGAGTCAGGCATGGACATTACTTGCACCCAAGTGTGTGCTTTGAAGAGAAGAGAGCATGGAAAGACCACTGCCATTGATCATTTTCCTTCTTGAGTTCATAACTCATTAGAGAAGTAGCTCCATGTTGCTGTGCATGTGCCCTGCCACCTGGGGAAGATGCAGCAAGTGCCATCAGTGGGGTGGGGCCCTCGGTTAGCTGGAGTTTCCAGTGTTCTCAGTGTCCCAAATACTGGTTTAGGCAGCATGTTTAATAAATGTAGGAAAGGAAAGGAAAGTGAAGTCGCTCAGTCGTTTCTGACTCTTTGCGACCCCATGGACTGTAGCCTACCAGGCTCCTCCATCCATGGGATTTTCCAGGCAAGAATACTGGAATGGGTTGCCATTTCCTTCTCCAGGGGATCTTCCTGACCCAGGGATCAAACCCAGGTTTCCCACATTGCAGTCAGATGCTTTACCATCTGAGCCACCAGGAAAGCCCTAATAAATGTAAAGACACCACAAACAATCCCATGCTGCTGGGCAAGAGAAATAAAAACCAACAAAATAAAGTCAACAGGCTGTTCAATTTGAAGGAGAAACTAATCTTCTCAAATGAGAAAGCAACTTTTTTATTTCCACTGTCACTTTTAAAATTATCCAGTGAAGGAATGTTCTTTCCCTGCCCCTGGATGAAAACCTCCATAACGCTATGCTAGGACCGGTTTTAAATCACTCACAGGTAACAAGTCCTACAGCCACTTTAAGTCTCCGACAGTCTCAATTAATAAGTGAGAAGAACCAGTTCTGTGTAATAATCAAATCCTGGAATCAGATTTAAAAGCAAAACTTTTCCCTTTATTCTCTGGGGCATCGTGCAGGCAAGAAGCCAGGGATGGGGGCAAGGTCCATCTTTTCCTTTATCCTACCTACTGTTTCCAATTATCTGCCCCACTTCACTAAATATGGTTGTTCTAGGGTCAACGTGGGAAAAGGAAGAAGTCAAGGAGGATGGGGGTGGGGGTTCTTAATTGACTGGCTTTTCTATTTTGGGGCTAAGCTAGTGTATTGAATGGAGAAGGCGATGGCACCCCACTCCAGTACTCTTGCCTGGAAAATCCCATGGATAGAGGAGCCTGGTGGGCTGCAGTCCATGGGGTCGCTAAGAGTCAGACACGACTGAGCGACTTCACTTTCACTTTTTACTTTCATGCATTGGAGAAGGAAATGGCAACCCACTCCAGTGTTCTTGCCTGGAGAATCAAAGGGACAGGGAAGCCTGGTGGGCTGCCGTCTATGGGGTCGCACAGAGTAGGACACGACTGAAGCGACTTAGCAGCAGCAGCAGCAGTGTATTGAAAGTTGCCTTTTTCTGGTGTGGGGAACTCATGGGGAGCTTCAGACACCCACCATCCTTTTCTCACCTGAGGTTCCCTAGATCAGCTAAAACTTCCTTGGCTCTGGGTCAAAACTCCAGCTTATCCCTTCAAAAGCCTGAGAGCCCCTCTAGGTGGCTCTATTGGACAGTAACAAAGTTTCTTGTCTCTATCTGTCCCTCTCTTCACCCCCACCCCAATTCCTCCTACTTCTCTCTTTCTCTCTGCCAACACTGGTCCACCTAGTCCAGCCACTTCTTTGTTCCCACTGTTAAAATTCTTTCCTTTTTAGTTTACAAGTGGGAGCCAAACCCCAGCCACCAGCACCCTCCAAGCTGCAGGAGGTGTGTGTAAAGCTCTCTGAAAGAAGCCTTTTCCAGGAAAAAGCAATTTTGGAGTGGGAGGGGCTTTCAGATTAGCTTCCTCCAGAGAAACCTCATCCACATATCTTCCCTCCCCATCCTCAACCCCCTTTTTGTTATGGGGAATAGCTGAATCCAGCACCAGCTGTAACATCCTGGAATCTTCCTGGTACCACTTTCCAACACTATTTCCTCACTAGGAAAGCTTAGCCTGACCCTTCTTCCTCTTAGCAGTGGTCCTGCCCTCAGGCATTACTGGTTCTGCCCAGAAGGTGGTCCTGAATCAGGTTCAGTTAACAGCCCACTTGGCTGCTACACTAAGTTCTGCTTTCCATTCAGCTTCTTTCAGTAACAAAGGTGATATTTTGACCTCTATCCACTACCTTTCCTGTTGTTTCTCAATTTGTTCAGAATCCGGGTGAGGAAGATAGGTACTATGTATTAAGCCCTCCTCAGAGGCCCATCCTTTTACCTTGAATGTACCCAAAGGATTGGAGTCATGTTACCAGTTTTTTGGATAACTCCTTTAAAGTTTTCTATCTTTTTATGGCTCTTCTTTTCAACTTGTCATGTATTTTATCTTGATGTAAGAACTATTTGACATCCTGAAATGTGTCAAATGGGAAATAATTAGCTAAAAGCTTTTAGAGTTTCCTTGAGGAGTAATTGATTACCACTATTTGAAGGCATATATATAGCCATAAAATGAGGATCTTTAACATAAAGCTTTAAAATATTTCTGGAAGAAAAATGACTTTCAGGGAAACTCAGATTCTTCCTGGTTTTGCCAAAGACTAGCTACATATGATTCTTGCATAAGTCGCTCCACCTCTCCAGACCCAGTTTTTTTTCACTTATAAAATGAAGTTGTTGTTGTTGTTCAGTCACTAAGTCGTGTCCGACTCTTTGCGACCCTGTGGACTACAGCATGCCAGGTTCCTCTGTCCTCCACCATCTCCTGAAGTTTGCTCAGACTGATGTCTGTTGAGTCGGTGAGGCCATCCAACCCTCTCAGTCTCTGCCATCCCCCTTCTTTTGACTTCAATCTTTTCCAGCATCAGGGTCTTTTCCAATAAAATGAAGAATTTGGCTTAAAAACCTCTCTGGTCCTTTCCCACCTATTACCATGAACCTGTGAGATCTTGAAAGGATCTGGGAGAACATTTCTGTTGCTCAGCAGGCACCACTGGTGACATGGGGGGAAAGTTAACACCACAGTCTCCGTGGTATTCATGAAGGCGGTCCACGCTCTGCTTACTCAGACGTAAACACTTAGTGTGTCCGTATGTATGCTAAGACATCGAGGTGGCGGAGATTTGATTCTGGGCCCAGGGAACTTGTGAGCATGAAGGAAAAGCTACACCACTCACCAATATTGCTAAAGACCACTTGTTTTACTCACCCAACAAACAGTTACTGCTGCTGCTGCTGCTGCTAAGTCACGTCAGTCATGCCCAACTCTGTGCGACCCCATAGATGGCAGCCCACTAGGCTCCGCCGTCCCTGGGATTCTCCAGGCAAGAACACTGGAGTGGGTTGCCATTTCCTTCTCCAGTGCATGAAAGGGAAAAGTGAAAGTGAAGTCGCTCAGTTGTGTCTGACTCTTAGCGACCCCATGGACTGCAGCCTACCAGGCTCCTCCATCCATGGGATTTTCCAGGCAAGAGTACTGGAGTGGGGTGCCATTGCCTTCTCTGAAACAGTTACTGAGCACCTACAATTCTACGTAAAAAAAAAAAAAAACATGGGATTGGGTTAAGGAAGCAATGGGTACAGAGTTTCCTCTCAGAGCACCACAGTTACATATGAGGGACAGACCTGCAGGAAGCCCACAGTCGGGATGGGTTGAAAGTGGAGTGAAGGCCCAGTGATGGTCCACAGCTTTGGGCCTGTGCTTCCAAAGACAAAAGATATTTCCATTAGGATAGTGATGGCAGTGCTTCTCTTTTCTTTTTCCCCCCTTTTCTTTAAGACATGACTATCAAGATTCAGTGTGTTTACAGCTTGACTACTGAATAGAAAAATGTGTCTATAAGATACCTGGTAGTTGTAAAAAGGGGTAAGGCTCACAGAACCAGATAAATATACTCACCTGTCCCAAGCCATTACCAATCTCCTTATACCCAAGAATTGTCGGTCTTCTTCTAAACTTTACTTCTAATATTCTGGCTACATAATCAGATTAAAAAATTTTTCAAAAGATCAAAGTCCTACCTCCATGAAAAACTACCCTTAAGTACAAACATTCTTTATGGCATTTCAGACCAGCTTTGAGACTCTGAACCAGAACGATGGTTGCAAGTGCATTTATCTGGGGTAGCAAACAGTAGATTCAAGTAAAAATTACATGTCAATTCAGTTTGGTAAGTATCTCCTGAGCGCCTTTCATGTGCCTGGCTCACTCCACTAAGGACACAAAAGACAGCAGAAATTCTGGTACGTTCTCCAAGCCACAGTGTCAGACAAACAGCAAGCCTGCTGCCTGATCCACCACTTGTAGACAGCAAGCCTGCCCCCAGTGGGTTCGAATGTCGCTCTTTGCTCTTACCTATCTCCAAAGCTGAACACTGACCCTGCCTTCTTCCTTTCAGTGACTTTTCCAAGATAAGCTATGCTCACCTGCTTACATGCATCACATTATACAATTTTAAAGGCTTTAAATTTTATTGTGCTAATGGACATTTAACTCACTCAGAATTCTGATCAAGTAGTTTTTCCTAGGGAGGTAGGCTCTGCCTTACTGTGTATAAGTATTGACTATGTTGACATGCCTTCTAGGCAGGATCCCTATAGGAGGATGTTTCCACTGAACACATAGGTAATTCTGCTTATTTAGCAAAGGAGAAGGGACACCACCTGAGACGTGTCCAAAACAATGAGACGTGTGATGAAAACCTCCAAGCAAGCAGAGAAATTGGAAGGGGTTGTGCCATAATTAAGGTGATCATATTTTCCTAAACAGACCCAAGGGCAGATGGCCTGACACATGGTCTGAAAACAGATTATTTGAGTTCTGGGAGGTATGATCACCATCTTCACAGTGAATGAAGCCAGTGAGACCAGCAGCTGTTCAGAGTGAAAGTCATCAACAATGAGTTTCTGTACTTTGAGGGATCCATAGGAACGGGTGGGAAGCCTGCTGATGTCATCCACTTATGAGCCAGGGCTTCTTCACACAGCACAAAGGAGGATTGTTACCAAGGGTTTCATGGAACCACTCACTGTCATCACCTTGTTTGCAAGGACAAAGGTGCAATCTACAACTGACTGAAAAACAATAAAACTTTGCTTCCAACAGTCTGGGAATGTAAAATACAAGCAGGAGCATGTTATTTATCAGTTAAAGAAAATAGAACCAGGAACAAGCACAAGACAGATCATCAGCTATCCTTTGCTTTTTTCAGTTCTATAGCTGCTTCTTAGATTTCAAATATCATACCTTTTTAAAAAAATTAAATCCTCATCACTGCCTGATAACTTTGTGCGTTCAATTTGAGTGCTGAGAATTGTCTTCTTGCAAAGGAGGAGATTCAGAAATTCCAATTCTCCTACTTAATACGAATATTATGTCCAGCATAATGTAACAGGAGAAAAGTTGTTGCCAACACTCAAAGTCAACTCTTGGTTATGTGCTTTGAGGATGAGACTTGGGGAAATATTTCAACTACAATTCTTATCACCAACACAGGAGGTTTAGGCCTCTGTCTCTACTTTTAAGTTGCTGTGTGCTTTTTCAATTTGTATCTAATCAAAAACTGATTTTATTTAAAAAATGACATCAAAACAAGTTAATTGTGATTATTCAATGAGTTGTGCTATCTGTATCATCATTTTAGCTCTATTAGTGTGGTTAACAAAGACTGACTCAAGATCAAAGTTTATAGGGGTTCCCCCCCTATATCAGGGCTTTAAATAGTGAACTGAAACACAAAAGAAATTTGTTTGAATATACCTGGTGTGTTATTTATAGCTGCAAACGATCAACTGAAAGTGGTTTAAATACACCTTTTTTAATAATCTCACATAAGAAGTCTGGAGGCATGGCATTTGCAAGGTTGCCTAATCCAGTGGCTCCATGACTTACTGAGCATCTGGACTCATCCCACATTTCCATCCCATCATCCTGGACACATTGGTATTAATCCTTAAGCTTACTCCCTATGGTCAGAAGATGGCCACTGAAAACCAAATAACAACCTCACACCTCATGTAAAAAACCAAAGATGACAGGAATACTCATAAAGAAAAAAAGAGTTTCCCAGAAACCAGGCACTTTGGAAAAAGTGGCCAGATTCTTTAACAGTGCATTAAACAGGTGAGATGGATGGTAGTTGAATAGACAACCAGCAATATCACCACAGGTGGGAATTGAGAAGATGCTTACTTACATATATTGAAGGTTAATGGAACCTTCTGTGAGATGAGCTTACATCAAGTAACCATTTCCTAATCAGTTAAAACAGTACAAAGGAGAGGGTATGTGTATGAGGTATGTCTAAGGTGCGTATAGCTTTACAGTTAAGTTGAGGGGCAGTCAAAAATGAATAATCTTCTAGTCAATGCCTGCTACAATCATGTGCTTTCCAATGGAATTATATAAGCTTGGAATTATATAACCTACGAAGTGTCTTGCCGAAAAAACCAAGCCAAGTCAAATTAAACTTCTAGAGCTAATATTCAGGTTACAGGATGTACAGGGAATAAAGTTGTTAAGCAACATCTCAGTGAACTAATCAGCAAAATCCAAAAATGGAAGAAATTTAAACCTGATTAGATATTTGATATTAAAGAATTTTTATCAAGATTTTTGAGTACTATAAAGGTATTGTGGCTATGTTTTGTTTTGCAAGTATACCTCTTTATTTTGCTAGTCACTTAACCCAAACTGAAGCTATGTTTTTAAAAAGAATCCATATCTTTTAGAGACACGTGCTGAAATACAGCAGAAATGAAATGACATCTGAGATTTACTTCAAATGCCTCAAAATAACCCAGTGGGAGTAGGGGTGGAGGTTAAAGTTGGGGGAATGACAAGCTAGGAGGATTTATAGTCACTTATTCCCTAGCAGTAAAGCCTCTTCATTCTGAGAAGGTATAATATAAATCTAGTGCATATAGAACCAAGAAACTTAATTCTTAGGTTTCATTTGCTTTCTCTAAGTGCAGCAAAACCAAAAATCAAACCTCTTCACAAAAATAAGCCAGTTTTGCTCCAACAGGAACTCAATTCAAAAAAACAAATGCAACACATACACAATAAACAGCACAGACAGGACTCAAATTCTCAAAAACGAGTGATGAAGACACCCTCTAAACTCCAGATTGTTTGCAAAAGTTCCATGAGCTCGGCCCCCACTAAAGCATCTAAGTAATACAGGACAAAGCTGTGATCTGATACATTTAGGTATTTTCTCAGCTATAATCTTAAGCCATCTCCTAGACTTCTACTTAAGTCATCTTGAGACTACCTCAAGAAACTAGTTTAGTTCTCCCTTTTACCAGGGTGAAATAGTAACAAGAGGCAGGGAAAAGTTGGGGTGGGAATTGTCCAGCAAGGACCATAAAGGGCTGAAGAAGATAATTGTTATCTTGGGGATTGTTCTACCTTAACAACCTTCTTACTCACTGACTCCATCCCTCTTCATCTCCCACCTGGGTTTATCCCTCTTCATCTCCCACCTGTGGTCACATCCTCTGGCTTCCCCAAGCCTTTCTCATCTCTGCCCTCTCTCTAAATTTTCAATACTCCCAAACTCAATTATAAATTGCAAAACTAAGGTTTTAATTACAGTAATATGTAATAACGCACTACTAGAATCTTAGATTTGTTTGATCCTCTCAAGCCATCTCCCATCAGAATTCTAATGCCCATTCTCTCCACGTGCTGCCTTAATCTGTTAGGATTCTGATGGACATTCTCAGCTCACAGTCCTAAGGGCCTATCATCTCATGTTCTTTCTCATCAGAATGCTCAGAGGTTGCATCCTAGAGAGGTAGTTATTAATATGCCTTCAATAACAGAAGCTAAGGAGGGGCTACGAAGAAGAGAAAAGCATGCCTGATCATTCTATTTTACTTTAATATAATGACGATTCCCTGGCAGCCCACTCTGCTACTCTTGCCTGGAAAATCCCATGGATGGAGGAGCCTGGTAGGCTGCAGTCCATGGGGTCGCTAAGAGTCATACATGACTGAGCAACTTCACTTTACTTTTCACTTTCATGCATTGGGGAAGGAAATGGCAACCCACTCCAGTGTTCTTGCCTGGAGAATCCCAGGGACGGGGAAGCCTGGTGGACTGCTGTCTATGGGGTAGCACAGAGTTGGACACAACTGAAGCGACTTAGCAGCAGCAGCAGCAGCAATAACGATTCCCAGTTAAAGGAACAGTTTGCTTAGTGCTTAGGACTGAGCATCATACAATTACTTGAACAAGGTACTGATGAGCTTTGCTCCTCTACCTTGATGAAAATTTTGAAACAGAAATCAAGACGCAGGCTTTACAATGTATGTGATAAGGTTCATGTAATCTAGACAGTTCCACAAAAGTTATTCCTTCATGGTGGTTACGATGACTTAGGACACTCCTAGTTCTCCTTTTATACACCCCCTCTCAGATAGTATGGAAATGTTTCAAACCATTGGACTTTTGGGCAGGAATATATTCTAGAACAAGTCTCTAAACCTTACTGGTCATCAGAATCACCAAGGATTTTTTTTTCCCCATGTCCTGAAGCCCTACTGAATCAGATCCTTAACGAGAGTAGTGGCTCAAGAAAATAAGTGGCTGAGGTAGGAATGTTTTTAAACTCTCCAGGAAATTCTACTATTGGTCAGGTTTGGGCACTATGTTGAGAGCACAGGGCCGCCTCCCAGCACCTGCTGAGTCATGCCACTTACCTGCTCGGAAACATAAAGGAGACAGAGAAGCCCCAGCCTGCTTCCCACCTACCTGACAAAGTGCTTCGCTTCTCTGCACTCCAGGCCACCCAATTCAGCTATTCCTACTTCCATGCAAGCAGGGGATTTCTCCTGTAGAAAAAAATAATAATAATACATTTATTAGGACTCTAAATATGGAGCTTTACAAATAGCTAGTTTCATTTACCAATGAAAACATTTTTGCAAGGTTGGTATCGCCATCATTTTGTAGCTGAAAAACCTGGGGCTGAGATGATTCGAGTGCGATTTTGCCTGGTTTCCCCCATGGTTCACGGAGAGCAGATTTAGAACCCAGCACTGTGGGACAGGAGAGATCACTGACGTAGTCACTTATACCCTGTTCCTACCTCTGTTGGAGACTTACTGGATAGAAGGGAAAAGTGATTTTCCCCTCCCTTTCCTCTCTAGAAGGAAACCTGGCTTTTTATTCTGAAGCTCAGGACTTTCTCGTGCTTTAGATGTAAGAACTTTAAGAGCTTCTTTATGGTTGAGAATTCTTGGCTCTTCCAGAAAAGAAGCTGAAATTATCCTTAAGAGGGAAGACATGGAAGACAGTGTTTCACAGGGAAGACAGCTATGCCCCTACCCTGAGAAAATGGGTCCCCAGGGGCTGGAGTCAGGCATGGACATTACTTGCACCCAAGTGTGTAGAGCAATTCAGTTTCCCACTGCACCACCACAGCTGCAAAAAGGCAAAAAACGTTCTACCCTCCACCAAACTCAGACAGCTGTCCTACCTCAAAGGGGAATCCCAGAGAGAAAAACGGAGCTAACATTCAATTCACACACACAGTATACCTAGAACGACCACCCTCGAGCCCAGGGCACCTTGAGAGCCTTCAGGAGCGAATGGTGGCCCTGCCTGGGCAAGTTTTCCTTTTCTTTCCCATCCCCCTTAGCTAGCTACTGAGATGCACCAAAGGCTATACTGTATACAGAGCCCTTGGGGTCACACTCGGAGACCTTAGCTACCTGCTCATGGAATGTGGTCATCTGCTCACAGATTCATAGTATCTGATTCATCAAAATAAATAAATAAGATGAGTAAAAGAAGCCAGACATGACGAACACAAACCCTATATTCGATTATACAAAGTTCAAAAACAGACTAAAAACTGACCCAAAATGATTATAATAGTTACCTTTGGCCAGTATCAATTGGGAGGGGGCCCAAGGGAGCCTTCAAGGGGGCTAGGAACATTCTTTGGCTTGATCCAGGTAGTAAATACTCAGGTGTAAACACATGTGAAAATTCATTGAGCTTTGCCTTTAAGATACATGTTACTACTGTGCAAGTGTTAACTCCACAAAATAAGCACATGATAAAAGCAAATAAGCCAACAAACTTGGATACTAAACCATAACCTACAATATCCACCAGCTTCATCTTGCCTGTTGCTGGGGCCACTTAATCCTCTCTTGCTGACTCAATCCTTTTCTAGTTCCTAAAATCAATCTGGCTCCCTCCACAAAAACCACACAGGAAATTTTGAAAGGCAAAAGAGAGCACTCAGCCCAATAGGGTAATCTGCAGCATGATGTGTGTGTGCAGACATGATGGCCAGACTGCCCAGGTTCAAAATCCCTCCTCTGCCACTTTATGATTACAGCCTTAAGCGGCTTACTTAAATTCCCTATTCCTCAGTTTCCTGATCTGTGTAATAGGTTTAAAAGTTGGGATTAAACAAGATTAATCCATGTAAAGGCACTCAGTAAATACCCAATATTGCCAAGCCTGTGATAAGCACATTGCCAATATTGTCTCATTTAATTCTTGGAGCAATCTTGTCTGATAGATGGTGTTAAACCCATTTTAAAATGAAAAAAACGGAAGCTCATAGATGTGAAACTTGCCTAAGTTTACTTGGTTGGAAAGGGGCAAAGAGGGACATTTACAATAATACAGAAGGCAGCTCTGAATCAACCATCAGGTTAACTTATTAAAGAACTGTATTCAGAACATGGGGTCCATTGGCCTTCCCCTGCCCCTAAACTAGCAGAAAGAAAACATCAGAGGGACCTCAGAGAGTGATGGGATTCGAGAAGACAGGAGGAAGTGTTAGATGACAAAGTAGCTCTGCAAGACTCATAATCTTCATAGCCTGCCACCAGAGTGAGGCCTTCCATTGGTCTAGCATCACAACAGAGAAATACTGCAAATGTGTGGTGTACTGGTTTTCTGTCGTGGCCGTAACAATTCTCCACAAACAGTGGCTTCAAAGAGCACAAAGTTATTACTTTACTGTTCTGTAGATCAAAAGTCCAGGACTAAACTCCAGGTGTCAGCATTCCTTTCTGGAGATTAGGGGAGATTTTGGTTTTTGCGTTTTCCAGCTACCAACAGACACCACATACCTTAGTTCACGGCCCCTTCCTCCATCCTCAAAGACAGTAACACTGCATCTCTCTGACCCCTCTGTGTTAGTCACGTCTCCCTCTGATCACAGCTGGGAGAGCTTCTCTACTTTTCAGGAATCATGTAATTGGGCCCACCTGGATAATACAGGCTAATCACCCTTTCTCAAATTGTCTAACTTAGTCATATTTGCAAAGTCTCTTTGCCATTTAAAGGAACATGTTTATAAGTTCCAAGCATTAGGCTATGGACATCTTTCCAGCCATTTTTGTGCCTATCACATGTGTTTACTGGGTGCCTGGCAGATATCTCTGCTTTCAGGTTTGGCAATTTGAGTGTTAACTGTTCCATCCAGGACCTGAATTTGGAGTGACCACAAAGACTGGCAGCAATGACCTAACCAGAATGTTCCTACAGAGTATCCTTGTTTGTGGCCCCCATGGATCCTGCTGGTTTTCCAAGCCTGATTTTTCAGCCTTCAACGTAATTCTGTGAGCTACCCAATAACCTGCCAATAAAATGTTTTTTGCACAAATTAGCCAGAGCCAGTTTCTGTTACTTATAATCAGAGAAGAGGCAGATTAGCATCAGACTTCTCATCAGCAATCTTGGGTGCTGAATTCTGAAAGAAAATGATTTCATACCTAGAAATCTATAAAGGCAAACTTACAATCAAATATGAGAGCAAAATTGGATACATTTTTAACATGCAAGGATTCAGAAGTTTTTCCACAATCATACTATCTCTAAAATAATTACAGTACTCAAAAATGCACTCAAACAAAACAACAATGACGAAAGATAATCCAAAGAAACAGACGCTGTGAAAGAAAAAAAACTGAGTCAAAACCAACAGTAAAACTTGACTAGAATAAAATTAATTTGGTAAAATCACTTACACATGTAGAGGTAGAAGGAGGAAGTCAGAGTAAAAAGTTCTTATTTAATGGGAAGACATAAAGATGGATTAATTCTAGATGCTGATTTTAAAAACATGTATAACCATGAGAAAACTTGATCAATCTAATAAAAGACAGCAAGAAGAAACAGAAAAGAAATCTGAATAGAAAACATAAGCCAAGATAACATGAGTATATTTAATTACATTAGTAATACAAAATGTGAATGAGTTAAGTTCCCATATTAAAAAACCAAGTTTTGATCTGGATTTTTAAAAATCAGGCTATATGCCATTACAATTAAAAAGAAAGACAGCTATTTCCAGATGATAAAAATCACAATTCACTAACAAGACGTGAGAGTCAAGAATACTTATTCTCTTAAAATACAGAATTTTTATATTCAACAAGCAGAAGGCCTTAGAAATACAAGAATAGGGCTTCCCTGGTGGTCCAGCGGTTAAGAATCTGCCTTGCAATGCGAGGGACACTGGTTCCATCCCTGGTCTGGGAAGATTCTATATTCCACGGGGCACCTAAGCCCGTGCTCTACCACTACTGGAGCCTGGGAGAGCCCACGCTCTGCAGCAAGAGAAGCCACTACAATGAGAAGCCTGTGCACCACAACTAAAGAGCAGCCCCCTCACTCCCCAACTAGAGAAAGCCCTTATGCAGTAGTGAAGACCCAGTGCAGCCAAATAAATAAATAATAAATATTTTTTAGAAAAAGAAATACAAATTGATCAATCTATATTGATGTTAGAAAACCTTAACACATCTCTTTGAGAAATTAATAAACCAAATAAAAAAAATCGTTTAAGCTAGTGCATTTGAGTAATGCATATAACCACTTGGAACTATGTCTTGCTGCTCACACTGTTCACTAAACCCCGGGTAGATAAGGCATGACCAGGGAAGCTGGAAAAAGACTCGAGAAGCTATGGGGACTGCAGGCATATTTATTCTCTCTGTGCAGGAGCAGCAGCAACAGGGAGTCTTCAAAGACTACTGATACGCTAAGACAGACCAAAGTGGTCCATGGCCAAGTGGGCGCACAGGCGCAGGGCTACCAAGGTCAGCAATATCATTGTTTACAGAACATAAGGTATGAAGCCATGAGAGAGTGGGACAGGAGAGCCTGACTGACTTTGTGTTGTCAGTTCATTTCCTGACAAACTACAAACAACCCTGTAAAGATCCCAGGGGCTTCCATCGCACAAAATCCAGCTGTCTTCATCTTACTCCATCTCTCAACAGTAATTGACACTTGATGCCCCCTCTCCCCAAAGTACTTTCTACCTGAGCTCCAGAGATGCCATGTTGTCCTAACTCTCCTACTGCTTTGTGGAGCCAGCATGCCCACAGCTGCTTGGCTGGTCCTTCTCCTATTCCCGACCATTATCAACGTAGTCCAGGCTCAGATTCTCCTTTTTTCTCTCTTTACACTACTTTCCTAGATGGTCTCACCCAGTTCTCAGTCTTTAAATGTCATCCCTATGCTAATGACTCCCAGATTTACTTCTCCAGTCCTAAACTTTCCCCTGAGCTCTGGATTCCTGAATACAGCTTTACTTGAATATGTAACAGGCATCTCAAATTTAACATGTCCCAAACTGAATGCTTGAGTTTCCCTACATACAGGAATTTTCCCTACATACAAAAATTTCCCTAAAATTTGTGTTGTTAGTCTCAGATTTTTTTTCTGTTGTGGTAAAATACAAACAACATAGCATTTACCGCTGTAACCATTTTAAAGTATAAAATTTCATTACATTTAGTATATTGGCAATGTTGTGCAACTACCTCTATTGTCTAGCTCCAGAATTTTTTCATTGCCCCAAATGGAAACCTCCACTAAGCTGTCACTCTCCAGTTCTTCCTCCCACCCTGTGCCCCTGCTAAATACCAATCTATTTTCTGACTCTATAGATTTGCTTACTCTGGATATTTCACACACATGGAAACATACAATATATAGCCTTTTGTGTCTGGCTTCTTTTCACTTAGCATAATGTTTTCAAGGTTCAGCCATGTTGTAGCATGTATCAGTATGTCATTTCATTTCATAGCTGAATTATATTTCATTGTACGGATATATTACATTTTGTTTATCTTTTCATCTATCGAGGGATGTTGGGTTGTTCCACTCATACACACCAAAGTTCTTCCAGTGCCCCATACTGTCTCCCTCATCAATCCTCTCTCTCTCACTTGGTGGCACTGCCACTGACCCAGTTGTTTAGGTCCCAAAGCAAGGAGTCATCCTTGACTTCTCTCTGCCCCTGGTCCCACCCCACCCCAATATCCCAACCATCAGCTAGCCCTGACTGTTACAACATCCAAATATGTCCCAATTTTGGTCACATTTCCACACTTTTCTGGTTATCACCCAGTCCAAGTTACTGTCTCTCTGGCCACAACTAAATACCATTTTGCTCCCTTTCCTTCCCCTCACATTCATTTCCTGACAACAATCAAAATTATCTTCTATAAATATTAAGCAGATTATGCCACAGCAGTGCTGAAGACCCTTCAATGGCTTCCTATTACACTGGAATAAAATCTAAATGTCTTGCTATAGCCTACAAGGCCAGTATGAACCAGCCCCCGGCTACCTCTGTATCTTGCATACATTCTCCAGCCACATTAGTCTCTCTTGGAGTCTCTCCCACACCAAGCACTTTCCTGATTTAGGGCCTTTCTACTCTCAGAACTTCTGCATGGACACACACACATTCCCCTTTAACTTTGCTTGGCCTCCTCCTCCTCCACCTCTGCAGAGAGGCCTTCCCTGATTCTCCTTTATGAACTAGAGCTCTCACCCCTCATCTCTCTAAGCTCTTACCTGTTGGGTTTCCCCCTCATACAACTTAGAATTCTATAAAATTGTATTTTTGTATCTGTTTGTTATGTCTTCCCCTACAAGAATGTAAGTTCTAAGACAGTAAGTATTTTGCCTTCAGCCAAATCCCCAGGGCCCAGAGCAGTACCTAGCATATATGAGGCATCCAGTAAATACTTGTTGCTTGAGTAATGAATGAATTGCATTATATACACACATAGAAAGAGTACTTTGTGCTCAATAAACAGAATATCCATCCTTTGAAATATCCTTGAACACTGAGTAGGTAATGAAGCACTCTTAAGCATGTTGGTGAGAGTATAAATTACTATTAGCTTTCTGGTGAATAATTTGCTACTATTTACCCAATTTTAAAATGCAAATATCCTTTGAACCAGTGCGTGCCTGCTCAGTTGCTCAAACGTGTCCAACTCTTTGTTACCCCATGGACTGCAGCACGTTTCCATGGAATTTTCCAGGCAAGAGGTTGCCAGTTCCCACTCCAGGGGATCTTCCTGACCCAGGGATTGAACCCACATCTCTTGTGTCTCCTGCATTGGCAGGCGGATTCTTTACCACTGCACTACCTGGGAAGCTCATCCTTTGAACCAGTGCCATATATTAAAAATCCTTCCTTTCCCCATGAATTTGATTGGCACTTCTGTGATAAATCAAATCATCCTCTATAGGTGGGCCTATTTTTGCACCCTATTGTGTTCTGCTCATCTGTTATCTATCTGATCCCTTTCAGTGATGATGTGGAGACTCATATGGATCTGAGGAAAGTTTCTTTTCCACAATGTAATTTTTTTTTCTATTGTTCTATGTCCTAGAACTGATTACTTTATAGAATAATAGATATACTAAAGATTTAATATTACAGTAATATAGAGAATACTTTTGGTTTTGGTAGGAAGATTTTTACAGTATTTAGAATAATATCGTAGGACATTGTCTTCCTGCACCTTGATGTGTATCTGAGGTCAGGGAGTAACATTTTTTTAAATTAAAGGGACTGCCACTTTGCTTTTTAATATTCTTGTTCAATTTCCTCTCCCCTCCCAAAATTTCAGAGAGACTCTGAGATGATACAAATATGTTGCAAATAACACTGAAAAAGAGAGATGTTTTGAATGGCACTCAGTATTAGAGTAAAGAGTAAGATATCTCATTAAACCAGTTCTTGGTTTGAGAAATTGTCACTGTGTTCTATGGTGCTGAAGCAACTGAATATACAACCATGTGGAAACGTAGACAGACAAGACTTCAGCTCTCTGTCATGTGAAAGGCTCTAGCAAAACAGACTAATTTGTCCATTATGTGAACAGGAAGAATAAAGAGCCAAGGAACCTCCTCTGATAATGTTTAGACCACTTGGGAACACAGTTGTTAACTACAGCATTATTACCAGGACAACATATAAAACTATCCTAACAAGCCTTAACAAGTAAGACAGGGGTCACGGAAGGTTATGTTCACATGACATGGCAATAATTTCTAAGATCTCAGCATCTACAAGAGCCCTTTGTTCAAATAATAATTCCAATGACAGATTTATATTAGAGAGAACATGATGAACTGGTACCAGTTACAAATAGATGTGTAAGACTTCACATAGGAAACAAGACTGGTGCCCTTGTGAGAGTTCACATGTAGCACCTCACTTCATCAGATCCTTTGACCAAATTTTAAGATGACCAAGAATGTCTCTCCTTTTGTAGCTGCAGTAGAAAAGACACATCTTTTTCATCTCTTTACTAGATTTTTGTTTGTTGTTAAATGATGAAGTTCTATATATTCAAAGTCAATCTCTGAAATATCATAAATTATCATTAAAAGAACACAGACCTGTTGGGGCTCAGGTTTAAAATGGGAAAATGGATTGTTAAGATTTGACTTGAAAATAGTGAAACAGAAGCAATTCATCTTCCACATTACAGAAGAACAAGAGTCAGACTGACATTTCACTTCTTATCAGAAACAAGGTACCAACGCACAATGAGGAAAAGCTACCAAGTTCTTTGGCAACATGATTATAAGCTAGAATATTGTACCCAGACAAACACAATTAAGTGTGAAAGTAGAAGACACTTTCAGACTGCAAGGATTTGGAATATTTATCTCTTAGCATGCTCATTCTGGGGAAATTGCTTGAAAATATTTCACAGCAAAAGAAGGAGGAAAAAAAGAGGAATATCAGAGACCTAGGAAACAGCAAAATAAACCCAGAGAGCAGGAAAGGGAAGTTCCCATATGATTTGCTGTCGAGCAAGATGAAAGAGCAACCAGGAGAGACAGGAGGAGAATGTGAGGCCCAGGAGGAGGGCAGTAGGGGAAAAAAGAGAGGGGTGGAGGAGGGGAATGGTAATAAGTGACGGAATAACAATATAATGAAAGAATAAATGAAGCAGGGCAAAGGCTAACAGAGTTTTGCCAAGAGAACGCACTGGTCATAGCAAACACCCTCTTCCAACACAGGAGAAGACTCTACACATGGACATCACCAGATGGTCAATACTGAAATCAGATTGATTATTTGCAGCCAAAGATGGGGAAGTTCTATACAGTCAGCAAAAACAAGACCGGGAGCTGACTGGCTCAGACCATAAACTCCTTATTGCCAAATTCAGACTTAAATTGAAGAAAGTAGGGAAATCCACTAGACCATTCAGGTACGACCTGAATCAAATCCTTTATGATTATACAGTGGAAGTGACAAACAGATTCAAGGGATTAGATCTGATAGACAGAGTGTCTGAAGAACTATGGACAGAGGTTCATGACACTGTACAGGAGGCAGGGATCAAGACCATCTCCAAGGAAAAGAAATGCAAAAAGGCAAAATGGTTGTCCGAGGAGGCCTTACAAATAGCTGAAAAAAGAAGAGAAGCAAAAGGAAAGGATAAAAGGAAAGATATACCCATTTGAATGCAGAGTTCCAAAGAACAGCAAGGAGAGATAAGAAAGCCTTCCTCAGTGATCAATGCAAAGAAATAGAGGAAGACAATAGAATGGGAAAGACTAGAGATCTCTTCAAGAAAATTAGAGATACCAAGGGAACATTTCATGCAAAGATGGGCACAATAAGAAGAACTATACAAAAAAGATCTTCATGGCCCAGATAATCATGATGGTATGATCACTCACCCAGAGCCAGACATCCTGGAATGCAAAGTCAAGTGGGCCTTAGGAAGCATCACTATGAACAAAGCCATAGGAGGTGATGGAATTCCAGCTGAGCTATTTCAAATCCTAAAAGATGATGCTGTGAAAGTGCTGCACTCAGTATGCCAGCAAATTTGGAAAACTCAGCAGTGGCCACAGGACTGGAAAATGTCTGTTTTCATTCCAATCCCAAAGAAAGGCAATGCCAAAGAATGCTCAAACTATCGTACAATTGCACTCATCTCACATGCTAGTAAAGTAATGGTCAAAATTCTCCAAGCCAGGCTTCAACAGTACATGAACTGTGAACTTCCAGATGTTCAAGCTGGATTTAGAAAAGGCAGAGGAACCAGAGATCAAATTGCCAATATCCGCTGGATCATTGAAAATGCAAGAGAGTTCCAGAAAAACATCTACTTCTGCTTTATTGACTACACCAGAGCCTTTGACTGTGTGGACCACAACAAACTGTGGGAAATTCTGAAAGAGATGGGAATACCAGACCACCTGACCTGCCTCTTGAGAAACCTGTATGCAGGTCAGGAAGCAAGAGTTAGAACTGGACATGGAACAACAGACTGGTTGCAAATAGGAAAAGTAGTCCGTCAAGGCTGTATATTGTCACCCTGCTTATTTAACTTCTATGCAGAGTACATCATGAGAAATGCTGGGCTGGAAGAAGCACAAGCTGGAATCACGATTGCGGGGAGAAATATCAATAACCTCAGATATGCAGATGATACCACCCTTATGGCAGAAAACAAAGGAGAACTAAAGAGCCTCTTGTGGAAAGTGAAAGAGGAGAGTGAAAAAGTTGGCTTAAAGCTCGACATTCAGAAAACTAAGATCATGGCATCCAGTCCCATTGCTTCATGGCAGATAGATGCGGAAACAATGGAAACAGTGAGAGATTTTATTTTTTCGGGCTTCAAAATCACTGCAGATGGTGACTGTAGCCATGAAATTAAAAGATGTTTGCTCCTTGGAAGAAAAGTTATGACCAACTTAGACAGCATATTAAAAAGCAGAGACATTACTTTACCAACAAAGGTCCATCTAGTCAAAGCTATGGTTTTTCCAGTAGTCATGTATGGATGTGAGAGTTGGACTAGAAAGAAAGCTGAGTGCTGAAGAATTGATGCTTTTGAACTGTAGTGTTAGAGAAGACTCTTGAGAGTCCCTTGGAATGCAAGGAGATCCAACCAGTCCATCCTAAAGGAAATCAATCCTGGATGTTCATTGGAAGGACTGATGTTGAAGCTGAAACTCCAATACTTTGGCCACCTGATGCGAAGAACTGACTCATTGGAAAAGACCCTGATGCTGGGAAAGATTGAAGGCAGGAGGAGAAGGGGATGACAGAGGATGAGATGGCTGGTTGGTATCACCGACTCAATGGACATGAGTCTGAGTAAACTCCAGGAGTTGGTGATGGACAGGGAGGCCTGGCGTGCTGCGGTTCATGGGGTCACAAAGAGTCGGAGATGACTGAGCAACTGAACTGAACTGAACTGAAAGAAGTGGGAAAAGCTGAAATTAGGCAAAGAGCACAAAAGACAAAAGAAAAAAAGTAGAAATACTGGCGGGGGCAGGAGGGAACCCACAAAATTTAAAAAAGGAAATGAAAGCATGGTGTGGTACTGGGTTTCGAAGTAAAAAGAGAACTGCCCTTTGAGGATAAAAATTTTAGTGTTGGGAGTATGGTGGCCTATCAGATTGAATGGATAAAGTTCGTGTAAATTATGGAAGGCCTTCTTCTAATGTGGGCTTAGAGATTCGTGTCCATAGTCTGACAAGCACAGAGAGCCATACTAGTTATTGAGGGAGAGAATGAAAAGCTGAAGGCAGCACTACGGTGATGTTAGCCTGGCAGGAGGAGAGACAGAAAGCCAAAGGATAAGTCTGTTGCAATTTTCCAGGCATGAGGTGGAGGAATAAACAGACAATAGAGGAGGAAAAGAGAACAACCAGAAAGGCATTTCTGATGAGGGCTACAAAACTCTGGCACCAGGAGTGGGTAAAGGGCGGGGATGGTTCCAGTGATTTCCCTTCTGTGAACTGGGCAAACGGTGATGGATTTTTAAAGTATTGCTATTTTACCATTATACTTATATTTCTCCTCCCCGTCTTTCTCTTTCTTCTATTCCTCTCTCTCAGTTGACGTTAAGTGCCTTGATTGTAGCAGCTAAAATCTGTGTTTGTTTCCTTGACAGCAGCACTGGGTCCTACGACAAGAGTTACTCAGATGGTGCTTGTGATTATGACTATAGGTGGTGGTGGTGGTGGTAAGACAGTGATGGTAACAACAGGTAGTGCCTTTAAAGACAGTGGAGAAGAGGAGTGACTTGGGGCATAAATGATGGTAGAATTAGAGCTTCCAAGAGATTATCAGCTCCTATTGGGAGTTGGGAAGAAGTATTTTTGAAAATATTGCTGTTACTTCTGTATGGAAATGCCTTAATTTTCCCTTTCTTTAGTACCCTTTACTTCATCTATACAGATGTCCCCTGCTTTTCCAAAGTTTGCCCTATGCTACTTCATCTTTACGAAAGACCTACATTAGTACCTGTTTTCACTAATTAAAAGAAATCTGAAAAAAGATTTTCACTTTTACAAGACAAGGCAAAAAAGCGAAAATAGTGTTCAGCGCGGGGTTTGCAGCAAGCCACTTTCAAAGTACCACACACAAGTAGAGTGGCACCACCAGGCTCCCTGCCAGGGAACTACAGACACTCAGCAACTCAGCATCAGATCCCTCACTTTACTCTGTGCATCCTTTAGCAAGATGTGTCCTAAGGCAATTGCTTCTTTGCTTTACGTCACTTCTGCATACAAAAGGTTTCACAGGAACACTCTGCTTTCAGATAGAGGGGAAATCTGTACCTGTGTAGAAATAAAACCAACCAGTACTGGAAGATCTGACGACAGTCAAACTTACTGCCAAATTCTTCTTTCAACTTGCTTTTTGGCTGAAAACAGATTCTTTTTTAGGAAGCAGAGCTATTTAAACAGATTCTGCCCTGGGAGTATGGGCCTTTCACATCTTGTTTCTTGGTCTAGTTTCTGAAGATACAAAAATGTTATTTTCAAAGAAAGCACTAGGTGGCACTTGCGATGTATTCAATAGTTGCCTCAGATCCATTTTGGTAGAAAAGGTTTGGTAGAAAAAAAAATGCAATAAATATTAAAATGGGAAAATCTTCATTATAATAATGAAGATCAGTATCTTATGATTATGTTTACTATGTTACTATGTATGAGCAATATCTTTATGCAGTTTTTGCATTTAAAATCTGGGCTTTGCCTCTTTTATAAAAACTGCAAGAGGGGAACCAGCATTTCTATAGTATGTGAAAACGCTACATCACTAAAATAATACATAAGGGACTGATATTTGGTTTGCAAAAAGATTGACTACAGGTGTTCTTTCAAACAGCATTTCTCTATTGAATTTAAAATAGTTTAATTTGCAACAAAAGGTTATAAAATTAAGTTTGCCAAGATCCATCTATTATATAAAGCAAAATAAATTATCAACAATTTAAAATAAGGCACTACAGCTCAGCTCCGTACTCTGTGGTGACCTAGATGGGTGGGATGGAGGGGGGTGGGAGAGAGGTCCAAGAGAGGATATATATACACATACAGTTGATTCATTTCACTGTACAGCAGAAACCAATACAATACTATAAAGCAACTATACCCCAATAACAACATTTTTAATTTAAAAAATTAAAACAATTTAAAAGTAAACAATAAAATAAAATAAGGCATTATAGCTTAAAGGGTTTTTTTTGAGTATTATGAACCTATATAAACAAATAAATTAATTAGAGTTGATGTTTTAGGACTTTTTTTTAACCATCTTTAAAGTGATAGCATAATGACTTTAAGAAAATTCATTGTCTTTTCTTTGGCAGTTCCTATTTCATGGTCCTGTTTTACTATAAAGAGATTTCAAGTTCTTTTAATAGAAATGTGGGTTGAGCAGGTATTATTTCAAGTGAAAAATATTGTTGCCAAATACCATAGCAACAACAGTAGCTTGTAGACCCTCTCATGTTATTATTTCTTTTCTCTGTTGTCTAGGCCTTCGTGGTAACCATTCTATGGATTAGGCTCACTTGTGGCCCCATCTCACTTTTCTATCCTTATTTTTCCCTAGTCTCATTTTTGTTTCTTATTTTAAATGTACTTTTTTTGCTGTACCTTTGTAGGATAATTTAACACAATGCAATCCGTTTGGAACAAGATGGGTTATAAATAAATTACTAATGATGCTAATATATGCTGTCTTGTAATTTCACTAATTTGTAGGTTTGAGCTGAAATTGACATTTTGAAGGTAGTATCTCATGTAGTAGTAAACTCAGCATGTCAGAATTCAGAGCTAAATATGAAAAACTGCACCAATACTGAGCAAACCTGGATCTCAGAGTAACAGCTGAGTTTCTTTAGTTGTAAATGATAGGAATGGATTTTGGCTAACAAGCAAACAGGGACTTCCACAGAGTACTAGCCAGGAGCTCATGGGATGGGCCAGACCTGGACACAAGAGAGGAGTGGGGACAGGCTGCTGGAGTCTAGGCAGCAACAACAACTTACAGATCTTGTCAAGGTGCTGCTGCTCCAATGTATGTTCACCTTTATTTCCCATCCTCGTGTGTCCCTACTCCAGGTGAAAAGTTCTAGGAGTCCAGATTGTATAATGCGTTCTGTCAATTCAGATTTCTAGTGCTACTATCATAGGAAATTTAGTAAAAACTCTATCTTGAAAGGTTGCCAAAATATAAAGAAAGATCCATTTGGAAAAATAAAAATCCTAGGAGTCCATTTGTCTTCCTTTGGGTCAAATGTGTCTCCTTGGTTATGCTGGGACGAGAAATATTGATTTATAAAAAAAAAATATTTACAAAATATTGTTCACAAAGCAGAAGAAGGAATTCCCCAATAGAAATTGGGGTTTTCTGGGGAAGGGAGGTGATTGTTGGCCACTCAAATAACAACCTAAGTGCACTAAATTACAGGAAGAGTAGATTGTTAGTCCCTGTATCAAATAGACGCCCGTAACAAAATTGTGTCCTCCCAAAATTCACGTTCATGGGGAACCTCAGAATGTGATCTGGGGAAGAAGGTAACAGAAGATATAATTAGTTAAAGATCAAGATTAGATTTTACTGTATTAGAGTGAACCCTAAATCCAATGAGAGTGTTCTTGTAAGAGACAGAGGGGGACACAGAGAAGCACACGAGAAAAGGTGATGTGAAGATGAAAGGCGAGATTGGAGTGATGTACCTATAAGTCACAGGATGCCAAGGATTGCCAGCAACTACCAGACATGGAAAGAGGCATAGGATGAATTTTCCCTCAGAGCCTCCAGAAGGATTCAGTCCTGCCAACATTTCTGGCCTCCTGAACGGTGAGAGAATAAGGTTATATAAGCCATTCAGTCTGTGGTAATTTGTTATGATCTCAAGGAAACTAACACCGCCCCTAAGAACAATTTGTGCAAAACCCTAAATGGGTTAATACCATGAAAGTAGGTGCTTAGTAAATGCATGTTAATAAGAGTGAACAAAAGTTCTTTTTTCCTATTTTAAAAGAAAATAAATCTATGAATGGTTTTATTTTTTCCATAAAGAGCTACTGAACCCCTCATACACCAGGAATTGTTCTACGGGCTGAAGATACAGCTATGAACAAATCAGGTAAGCTCCTTGAGCTGTATTTATAGGGGAAAATGGCTAAACAAGAAAACAAGACAATTTTTGTCAAGATCAGGACAATGAAGAAAGTGAAACTGGATGCTAAAGTGACATACTGGAAGTGAGGGGAAGTCAGTACAGATTGGGTGGTCAGGCAAGGAGGAGAGAGAGACCCAAATTATGAAAAGACAGACATTTGTTACCTGGAAAGGAAATATTCCAGGCAGATGGCTTAGTTGATAGAGAATCGACCTGCAATGCACGAGACTACCTGCACTGCAGGAGATGCAGATTCAATCCCTGGGTCAGGAAGATCTCCCGGAAAAGGAAATGGCAACCCACTCTAGTATTCTTGCCTGGGAAATTGCATGGACAGAGGAGTCTGGCGGGCTACAGTCCATAGGGTCACAAAGAGTCGAACACGACTTAGTGACTAAACCACCACAGTCTGTTTGCCATGTGGGGAGATGACTGTAGGGGCCAGAAGGAGCAGGGGGCACTTGGGAGACTGTAGCATTAGGCCAGATGAGAAAAGGTGAAGCTCAAATTAGGGTGGGAGAGGGGTGTAGAGAAACAGACTAATCCTGGATATGTGGGAGGCAGAGTCTGACAATATAAGTTAAATGCCTTCTATTTGTTCAGCATTGCTTGGATGTCTATAAAAAGACACACCAAAAATATTATATTACCAAGACTCTAATATCCAGGAGTTTTGCAGGAGATATATATTTATATATTTATAAAACATATACAGACTCAAAATACCTCATAGTGTGATAGAGGCAATAAATGTAGGAAAAAGGTTATAGGGTGGGTAAAGTTAACAAAGAAAACTCCAGGAACTTGAGACGGGCCTTCAAAGATACATAAGCTTGAAGCAGAACATTCCAAATTGGAAAGGCCAGAAACAAAAGAGAAAAGTGGGGAATGAACACACACTTTGGGGGGTAGGTAAATAAATTAATCTGATTGGATTAGAGATTGTATATAGTGAATAATGCCAATTAAATAAGATCAGCAGAGTGATGAGAGATGATAGAACGCTTTGAAATCCAGGATGAGTTTAGATTTAATCTTTCAGGGCAAGGGTCAGTAAACTTTCTGAAAGGATCAAATCAAATGCTTTAGGTTTTGCAGGCCATAGGGTCTCTGCCACAACTACTCAATTCTCCATTCTGGTGTGAAAGCAGCCATATACAATACTTTTAAAATAAATATGGCTGTGTTTCAGTAAAATCTTATAAAAACAGGTGGCAGGACAGATTTTGTTGGACTAAGGGCATCAGGACAATGACATAAAAGTGGCGTCTTAACCATTTTTGAAATAACCATATAAGGGTTCTGGGTATTTCTTAATTACTCAATATCTATTTCCCTATTCCTGCTTCCTCATAATTTTCAGTCTTTCAGTCAGATGTCAGCTTCTCTATCATGTTTGTCTAGAAGCTGATTGAACTCCTAGCACTGAAAGAAACTGAACTCCTTTCACTGAGAGAAATGGTCTCAGATTGATTTAAATTTGTCAGGTCAACCCTTCCTTTTTCTACAATGATTGGTTCATAAAAAGCCACACCTAAGCCACACAGTGCATGCCATTTCTCAGGCATACGTGTCAGTACAGGATGGGCATCTGGCTAATTCTGTCCAGTAGCACACACTGTATCCTTTACAGTAATGGGCTTCTAGGAAAGAAGCTTTCTCGGTTCTCTGGAAGAGAAACCATAAGGGATACTCTTTCCCTTTCTGGGCAAAGTGGGATATAAATATGAAATTTTAATTTCTGGATTCATTTTGCCACTCTGAGAGAAGCCAGGGTTGGAATGATGCTGATAAGACTGGAGGCAGAGCAGAGAAAGCGAAAGAATCCAGGTCTTTGATGGGAGGGGAGTTTGGGGGAGAATGGATACATGCAGAGGTATGACCGAGTCCCTTCAGTGATCACCTGAAACTGTCACAAAATTGTTTGTTAATTGGCTGTATGCCAGTACAAAATTAAAAGTTTAATAAAAAAAAGAATTCAGGTCTTTGAGGACATGGTGGAACTATTAAATTAAACCAACTCTGAAGCTTATCCTACCTTGGTCTTGTTAGTTCTATTAGCCAGTAAATCACATTCATTGAGTAAATCTGTCTGAGTTTTCTGATACTTGAGATTAAAAGTATTCCACTGTCATAGAAAAATAATATGAAATGGGGAGACACTGAAAGGAGTTAGACCAAGTGAGAGACTAAGCCTCCAGAGATAAGGCACAAGGCATCAGTGAGAAGAAGAGTCACTGAAAAGAGAGAATTGATATGTGAGGCTAATCTAGATCAATACAACCAGAATTCTTACACTGAATAAAAGAGGAAGGGGAAATATTTAAGAAATATAGGGAATGAGAAATTTGAGCCCACTCCCAAGGAAATAGATATAAAACATAAGAGAACTGGAAGGTTGAAGATGAAAGAGATATTTATTTGAAGACATAATTCAACAGATATTATCACTCTAGCAACAAAAGATGTAAAGCCAGAGATAAAGCCAGAAGTATTTAAAACAAAGTACTTATCACAAAATGTACAGCTAGATTCCATAAAACTGCAAAACCATGAGTATGGTAAAAAGAAAAAATAAACACCTGTGAAAATAAGATAAACTAGTGAGGACTTTGGAGTTATTTTTTGGAATGGAAGAGGGGTCATTAAGAACCAAAAGGAAGTGGGTAGGGTGACTGGATGACAGATTGGGAAAATCTTATTAGAAAGGGTAGAATCGATCAAGCCATTCCAGTTATTAAGTTTTTCATATTTTTGTCCAAGGGACATTCTGTCAATAGAATATGAAGTCTACTGACATATAATTTCTGGGAGCCCCAGTAAAATAATAGGGCAAACAAGGGAAACAGATGAGAAACTGCTAGAAGAAAGAGGCCTAGCAAAGATTCACAAAGAATCACTGAGTCTTTTCATACTTCTGAGATGAACAGGTAAAAAGAGATGTCAGTTTCCAGTCCAGCATCTAAGAAGCTTGGAAGTTGCCACTCCAACCTAACAATAAGTAAAGCAAAAATCAACAAATCTTCTTAGATCCAAAGAGAAATGAAGTCACAGGGCAAAATGCTGCTCCCCAAATTGGAGAAACCAACAGGCAAATACAGAGAATCATAGCTTACTGGAGCAGCAATCTCTGTGGGAACCAGTGTTGAAGTAGGGAAACCTGAACTGTGATTTACAAATTGCTGGAGGCTCAGGGTGGAGAACTCTGAAAACTCAGGAGGGATCCGGTCACTGAGGGCTTCCACACGTTCATGAGTTTTACCTTCTGGATCTCCTCCAGGTTCTCGCAGTGAATACTGAAGGAAAATCCCACCACAACCTGCTTCCCCACCATGCTTCTGCTGGAACTATTCTGCAGGAACGATTTTGAAATAAATCAGAACATTCAGTTCTTCTTAACAAAGTCTGCCTTCAGGAGAAACTGTTTAACCAGAGTGGAACCAGCTGGAGTTTTAACTGGCCTGGGAAAGAGAAATAACCAGTTCAGGGTCTGCCCTCCAGCTGCCCACCCCCCACCCCTGCAGTCATCCTGTTCCATTTCAGGGTATGGGTGAGGGGACTGAGAAGCACATGTCAAGTTCACAACCCAGAGACATAGCCTTAGTAAAAGACTGAGACCTAATCTTAGGACTATAGAACACTTCCCTTCCTCCCCCATTCCCCCCCATTTTACCACTACATTACTAAAGTCCTATTTACAGCAGTTCCTTTTATCAAGTACATCATGCTTGGTTACCAAATATATATATATATATATATATATATACATACACACACATACACACACACACACACACACACACACATATATATAACAAGACAGAGAGTCTCTCAGTCATGTCCAACTCTTTGTGACCCCACAGACTGTAGCCTGCCAGGCTCCTCTGTCCATGGAATTCTCTAGGCAAGAATACTGAAGTGGGTTGCCATTCCCTGCTGCAGGGGATCTTACCAACCCAGGGATCAAACCTGGGTCTCCCACATTGTAGACAGATTCTTTACCATCTGGGTCACCAGGGAAGCCCTACATATATAACAAGACATAAAAAAGCAAAAAAAGAAAAAGGCATAAGAAACAGAGCAAGCCTTAGAAACATGTCTTAGACACAGCAGGGATGTTGGAATTATCAGACTTATAATTTAAACAACTATTATTAATATTCTAAGGGTCTAGTGAATAAAGTAGACAGCATGTAAGAACAGATGGGTAATAAAAGCAAAGAGATGGAAATTTTAAGAAAGAACTGAAAAGAAATCCTAGAGATAAAAAACACTGAAAGATAAAAGAAGAATGCCTTTGATGGACTTATTAGTAGACTAGTAGCTGAAGAAAGAACCTCTGAGCTTGAGGATATCTTAATAGAAATCTTCAAAATTGAAAAACAAAGAGAAAAATTCTGAAGAAAAAAAAAAAACCCAGAATATCCAAGAACTGTGAGACAACTACAAAAGGTGTACCTATGCATAAGGGAATACCAAAAGGAGAACAACAACAACAGCAAACAAACAAAAAAGAAGCAATATTCAAAGCAATAATGAATAAGAATTTCCCTCAAATTAATGTAAGACACCAAACTACTGATCCAGGAAGCTCAGAGAACACCAAGCAGAATTAAAGCCTCCCCAAAAAACTACACCTAGGCATATAGTTTTCAAAGTACAGAAAGTTAAAAATGTAGAAAAAGTCCTGAACGAAGCTAGAGGGATGAGGCTGGGGGAATCTCATTTATAGAGGAGCAAAGATAAGAATTACAACTAACTTCTTCTCAGAAGCCATTTAAATAAGAAAACATTTCACCATGGAGTGAAACGTTTAAAGTGCTGAGAGAAAAAACTCTCACCAACCTAGAATTCCACACCCTGCAAAATTATCCTTCAAAAGTGAAGCATAAATAAAGATTTTCTCAAGCAAAAATTAAGGGAATCTGTTGTCAGTAGACCTGCCTTGCAAGAGAGGTTTAAAGAGGTTCTTTTGAGAGAACAAAAATGATACATGTCAGAAACTATTATCTATATAAAAGAAAAGCATTGGAGAAGGAATAAATAAGTGAAGGAAAATTAAAATTTTTATTTTTGTATTCTTATAGATCTAACAGGTAATAACAACACAGTACTCAACTACATATAGCTATATATACGTGTGTATGTGTGTGTGTTGTGTGTGTGTATGCTTATGTACAAGTAAAATGAATGACAGCAAGGATGTAAGAGACAGAAGAGAAAAATTAGGATTATTTTGTCATTATAGGGTACTTTCACTACTCATGAAGAATTATATAGTGTTATCTGAAAGTGGATTTGGGTTAGTAAATACAAATGTATCCATATATTGAAAATTTTAGGACAAACACTGAAAAAAATAAAACAAATATAACTAATATGTTGAGAGCAGATAAAAAGGAATAATACAAAATGGTCAATTAAAGCTATAAATGGTGGAAAAGAAGGGCAGCAAACAGAAAATACAATTGACCCTTGAACAACAATGGGGGTTGATCTGCAAAAAGCTTGTAGGCCCTCAGCATCTGTGGATTCAACAGACCACGTAATAATGTAGTATTTACTATTGAAAAATATCCATGTATAAATGGGCAGTTGAAACCAGCATTCTCCAGGGTCAGTTGTAGTAACAAAAGTGGTAGCTATTAATCCAACTACATCAATAATCACTTTGAATGTCAGCAGTTTGAATGTATCAACTAAAAGACAGAGATTGTCAGAGTGGATCAAAAAACCTGATCCAGGAGGGGAATGACATCAGCAAAATGGCAGCATAGGAATTTCTACCACTGATTTCCTCCTGGAAATATCAATTTGAACAACTATCCACATATAAAAATACCTTCACAAGAGTCTGGGTGATAAATTACAGAATCTGAGCGAAACACAGAAATAAGAAAAAAAAAGCCACCCTGCCATTCCTTCAGAGGAGGGTAGGAACATGAGCTCACTCCAGGATCTGCAGGTCCCAGTGGCACCAGAGGACTCTCATGGTTCCAGGTTCCCAAAGGAACTGCAAACCCCTTCCAGGCTGGCCCCTAAGGCCCCAGGTGACAGGATGACTCCTGCCTCCAGGCTCCAGGCTTGTCCTAGTGCCAGGGTAGCTCTGTGGCCCCAGCCTTCAGGCCAGCTCCTATGCAGTCAGGCTCCCAGTCTACCCTAGTACCAGACAGCCCCACACAGATTAAGATGATGGGCCTACCCCACTGGTCCTTGGCACCTGGTTGGCTCCTGTGGACCCAAGATCCAGGTCTGCCCATAATAACCCAGTCTCAGGTTCATCAGTGCAGACTCAAGCACCAGGCCTGCCCAGTGAGCCACTGTGGACCCAGGCACCAAGCTGACCCCTATTTACCCAAATACCAAGCTTTCTTACATGCTGACGCAGGCAGCAGACCTGCCTGCCCAAGGAATCCAGTAGCAAGCCTGCCCATAGACACACCAGACAATCTACCTAGAATCTCTGGATAGGCTGACTGGTGAAAAATTTCTGCCTGGCAAAGTCAGTCTGTAAAGACTGGAAGAGATGACTACTTCCTCAAATTCATAGGCACCAATACAAGGCCCTAGGAATCATGAATAATCAAAGAAACATGACTCCACCAAAGAAAGCTATTAAAAGTCCAATGACTGACCTTAAAGACATGGAGATCTATGAACTGACAAAGAATTCATAATAATCCTCTTAAAGAAATTTAGATCTTAATTATGTTGAATTGGTTCATAGTGCTTTTCAGGCCTACTATATTCTTCTGCTTCTCTGTATATACATTCTAGTAATTTTTGTGAGTTTGATAGTGAAACTCCAACTAAAAATCTTAATTTAGCTACTTTAAAAAATAATTATAATATATAGTGGAACTATATGTAACCTTGTTCTGTATTTTCCAAGTTTCCTGTAAATGTGTTACCATACTTTCATAATTTAAAAAATAAAAATATTGGAAATTTAGTGAACTAAAAGAAAAGATAGGCAATTAAGTGAAATTAGGAATATAATGCATAAAGAAAATGAGAAGTTAAACAAAGAAATAGAAGCCATAAAGAAAAACAGAAACCTTAGCATTGAAGAATACAATGCTTGAAGAATTCAACAGTTTCAACTGAGCTGAAATAGACTCGGTCAATCAAAAGAAAGAACTAGGTAACTAAAGGACAAGTCATTTGAAATTATCTGGTCAGAGAAGCGAAAAGAAAAAAGAATGAAAAGAATGAAGACAGTCTATGTGAATCATGAGATACCATCAAAAGAAACAATCCACACATAACTGGAGTCCAGAAGGAAAAGAAAGGGAGAAAGGAGCAGAAAGTTTATTTAAAGAAACAGTAACTGAGAACTTCCCAAATCTGAGGATATGTTTGGATGTCCAAGTTCAGTGAAGCTAAGGCATGTGTGCTAAGTCACTTCAGTCATGTCCGACTCTGCAAACCTATGGACTGTAGACCACCAGGCTCCTCTGTCCATGGGATTCTCCAGGCAAGAATCCTGGAGTGGGTTGCCAATTCCTACTCCAGGGGAATCTTCCTGACCCAGGGATAAAACCTGCATCTCTTGCATTGGCAGACAGATTCTTTACCACTGAGCCACCTGGAGAGCCCACAATTATAATATTAGCAAATAATTATTGGCCACTTACTAGTGCAAAGGTGCTGCTCAAAGGCATTAATTTAATTCTCATAGCAATTTGATAAGCTAGTTACTATAATTACCCTGATTTTATGGACAAGAAAACTGAAGCATGGAAAAGTTAAGTCATTTATCCAAAGCCACACAGCTTTCAGCTTTCAAGTGGCAGAACTGAGGGTCTGATCCAGGCAATCTGACTTTGGAGCCTCTGCACGTACCTGCCACTTTCAGAGTCCAGAGGGTGGCGGGGAGGGAGTGGGTGGGAGTTACATTCAGGAAGACTAGAGAGCATAGAAAGTAGTAATGTATGGATAATATATTTTCTAAACTTCAAAGAACTGAATTATTCTGTTTTTCAAAGAGGCAAAATTAAAATTCTAAGCAATATTAACAGGAAGATGGTAGAGTGACAGGTGAACTGTGTTCAATAGTAATGTGTTTAAAATTTCTTTTCTTGTCCAGGAAGGGTCCAGAGATTAATTTCAGACTTTGGGTTTTTGGTGGTTTTTTTGGTTGTTTGTTAAGCTTACTTTAATTCATATGTTAATAATTTAATGGTAACTACTAAAAAAACAAAGAAAATATTCATGAAAGTTACTGAAATTCCCATTAGAGAATTAAATAAATGAATGATGACACACACATATAGAATACTATAGTGCAGTAAAAAAAAAAAAAAAAAGGATTGAGCTGAAATGGAAAAATATTTATTCTCAATATTTTGAGTTAAAAAAAGGGGCTATAAAATTCTGCATTTTAATAACTATATATGTGCTTTTGAGTGCATATATAGATATGTATACATGTTTCTGCATATATTAACTAAGATTATTTCTGTTGGCATTACTGAATACTTTTTGTTTTCTACTATATACATTTTGGTATTGACTGCATTTTTTTTAAAGTGTGCACACATACTGTCCATTATTATAATCAGAAAAGAAAAAGGTTGTGATTGGGGGGGAAAAAGAAAATGTCATGTTTTGCTCTGTCTGGCCATTCCTCTAGGCAAGGTCACAAGGACAGCAGTAACACTTCTTACAGTGGACAGTAGGGAAAGCTGCTTCTGGCAAGAAGCAGAATCACCCTCTGAGGCCACCCAACCATCAGATTCACTTGATGAGAGAGTGCCTCCCACGGGGAGTGGTGCTATACTGCACAGGGCGGCCTAACCCAAGTCACACCTTTGAAAAGGGACTATTTTTATCAGTAGAGATGCCTCCTTTGTTGGGACAATTGTCCATTAGATCATTAGAGTATGTGGAGAGTATCCTAAAGGTTTGGCTTTCTTAATGCAAGTCATGGTTCCCACCTGGTAACAGTTGGGAAATTTGGGCCAGAAGCTTATTCTCATCGGCTTGAGATGGTATTAAGTATCCTACATTGGAGGCCGAATGATTCTGATTAGCTAGGGCAGAGGATACAAGTGAGCCAAGCCAATCACAGCAGATACAACTGTCTCTCACAATCCTGGAGGCGGGTGGAAGACACTAGATGATAAAAATTCATAAAGCAGCGCAGGCTTCCCTGGCAGCTCAGTGACAAAACATCCACCTGCAATGCAGTAGATGCGGGTTCGATCCCTGAGTCAGGAAGATTCCCTGGAGGAGGAGATGGCAACCCGCTCCAGTATTCTTACCTGGAGAATCCCATGGACAGAGGAGCCTGGCGGGCTACCGTCTGTAGGGTTGAAAAGAGTCAGACACGACTGAGCACAACAACAACAATGAAGCAGTGCAAGAGCCGGAGCCCCAAATCCAGCAGCCAGTTCCAAAGCTGAGCCAAGAACCTGAGGGAGTAGTTGGATATGTAATAGGGGTTCAGATATGAAATGCCTTCCAGGAATTTAAAGATTACTTTCTTTGAGGTAGTTGGTTTTTTATTAGAGCTCATGGAGCTGTACAATGACTTTTACTCAAGGACGTCTTAAAGGCCCTGCTAGACATATTGGCAAACACATGATAAGTATACCTCTGCTAGACGTCTGACAAACATGCAATAAGCATTACCACAGCATGATTACCAGTCATTAGTCCACACACCCTTCATTTGCTCAGCCTTCTTAAGGCTTAAGGTCTCATCTCTTAGGTATCTCTAGGGGAAATACACATTGACTTTAAGATAATTAATATTTCCATTAGCTCATACTACTCTGCTATCTTCTTTTACCACATTTGATAGATTTTTATCTCTGTACATTCCTAGTTTATTTTATTCTGCATTGAGGATTTTTGGATCTTGATTCTGTAGCAAGAACTACAGAAACATTTTTCTCTGTGCTGGGTGGGAACTTTCTACACTTGGAGTCTAGAGTGGGGCTCTAATAACATATAAGAATTTGGAAAATGGTGCAAAGAAGAACAATTTTCAAAGACATTTAACTTCTAAAAGAAAATGTAGGTGAATATCATTATGACCTTGATACAGGTGAGGATTCCTTAAATAAGACACCAAATGCACAAACTATAAAAGATTAGTAAAAAGCTGTATCTTAGAAAATAAAATCCCTGAAGAAATAAGAGGAAATCATGACTGTTTCTAAAAAACTGAAGCTTTAAGAGATGGTGAAATGAAAGCACTGAGGTTTTGCTACGTTATCCACAATATAGTAAATGTATTGGTTGAGTTACTGAATATATCAGAAAATTACTTCATCCAGTTTTACCCATAACATGAACTTTGTGACTGGAATCTGATAATGGCCCTATAGTGAGGAAATAGTGTAAATATACGAGAAATGAAGACAGGGATCAGTTTTATTTTGTTTTGCTTTTGTCCACAAACCAAAAAGAAATGTATTTCACATGAGAAATACGTCCTGATAGGAAAAACTCTATTGAGATGGATTTCCAAAGGAAGTTCCCAGACTCAGTGTACCCTTTTTCCCATAATAAGAACACATTTCTCCCCATAGAGGACTGAGACTCTAGAAATTTTTTCTGCCTTCCTCTAAGACAAATATTCCTGCCTGCCCTTGAAACAGATGTATAATTTCAAGTTTATTCCCTAAATGTGTCGCTTTCAGAAATTTGCATTAGACTCATCTGCAGAATCTGGGGGGAAAAGTATGGACACAATCCCAGTGACGTTGATTTAGTAAGTCTGACAGGGTCCTGGCATCTATATTTTTAAAAATTACATTCCCAAAGTGATCATTTTGCAATGCATAGAAATGTCAAATTATGTTATACACCTGAAATTAACATAATATTATATGTAAATTATGCTTCAATTTAAAAAAAATTTATTCCCCAGATGATTCTGGTGTGAGGCTGATTGAGCAATGTGACAGACCTTTGGACTCCTGACTATGATTAAATGTTCTGCTTTTTATCCCTCTGTACCTCAGTCCTTATGGTTGATCCCTGCCCCATGTTATTCCATCTTTTGCTCACATGACTCTCCTAGGTCATGATCAGTAACCTACACATTAAAATCATACTGAACAAACAATGTGTGGAGCAGGAAGGTAGCTTGCTAGCACCAAATTGCTAGCATGTACAGAAATACCTAGTTTTACTGCACTTGGTTTTATTGTGCTCCACAGATAATTGTGCTTTTTTATAAACTGAAGATCTGTGGAAACCCTGCGTTGCCAGATGATGGTTACCACTTTTTAGCAATAAAGTATTTTTTAATTAAGATATGTACATTGTTTTACAGACATAATGTACATTTGTACACATTACACATTTAACAGACTATACTGTAAATATCACTTTTATAGGCAATAGGAAACCCCAAAGTTCATGTGACTCACTTTATTGCAATATTCATTTTATTGTGGCAACCTGGAACCAAACCCATAATATCTCCAAAGTATGCCTGTAATAATAGTGAAATGAGAAGATGAGAACATGCTGAGAAAGAGAAAGAATGATAGAGTGCTTGAAAGCACATCAAGACTCAGGCTTAAAAGAGGAAACAATGGAACAGCTCTTATCAAAATGGAAGAAGTGTCTGAATTCTAACCTCCACTCTCTATCCTTTTATAGACCATCACCTACAGCAATATCTGTGCACCAGCTGGCTCCTTGGCAACAGCTTCCCATTGGTCACCTTCCCTCAGAGGGACTGATAATAAGCTCTCTTATTTCCCTTTCCAAGAGTGGAAGGGCCAAACTACTCTTTTTCAGATTACTACTCCATAATTACTTTCAAGAACCCTCTACATTCACATAGGTTAAACTCCCTATAACAGAGGGAGTTTACCACTTTTCCTGCTTACCACCTTCCAAAGTTAGCAGAGGAATTTTGGACAAACAAGAAAAGTGATCATTTCCTTCCATGGTTGAATGAGTGAGATTAAAGTGGTTGAGAAGAAAGATTCAGGGAGATGTTTCTGAATTTCTCTGAGATCACTGCTTGGGCTTGAAGATTTCTAAATACGGTTTCAATTGCCCTCAGGAACAATCTCCTTTTGCCTCTAAAACAAACAATTACATTCACTATGGCAAATATCGGGCTTAAGCTTTTTTAATAGCAGTTTTTCATTTGACAAAGACTATTATGTAAAAAGAAGATCCTTAACCAATTACTGAGGCAACATATGAAATGAAATTTCTAAGGCTTTTCTAGAAATTTTGTCACATGTTAGCATTATATAAATATCTTGTCTCCAAAATGGACACCCACAGGAGAGAGCTTGAGTTAGGCTATTAGAACGAATCATAAGCCAGGCTTGAGGACATAGTTAACAGTCATTTTAGCTATAGGCTATAGAAGCCTAGATGCCAATTAACGCTGCACTGAGAAACTCACTTTTATCAGTTTTATTCTCCAAGAACAACTTACTCCAAACCTAGTGTCCAGGCATCTTTCTGACTCAGTCTGGGTAGTGCTTTTATAGTTCAGAAGTCTTAAGTTCTTTGTCCTGTTTCCACTTTTTGGAATGGCTTAGGGAAAGCTTGCATAGAAGTTAAGGTAAAAGGAAAGCTAAATAACTTTTGGAATTCTAGGGACATTAAAATATTTGTAGAATTGATTCTTGGGACAGTATCACATTTAGTCTATGTCCAGTGCTCAGCCGCTCAGTCATGTCTGATCCTTTGCGAACCATAGATTATAACCCACTAGGCTCCTCTGTCCATGGGATTTTCCAGGCAAGAATACTGGAGTGGGTTGCCAATTCCTTCTCCAGGGGATCTTCCCGACCC
This sequence comes from Okapia johnstoni, assembly GCA_024291935.2. Taxonomy (NCBI): domain Eukaryota; kingdom Metazoa; phylum Chordata; class Mammalia; order Artiodactyla; family Giraffidae; genus Okapia; species Okapia johnstoni. The sequence goes on along the minus strand of CM044308.1, from coordinate 128,735,715 downwards.
AGGGATCAAACCCACATTTCCTGTGTCTCCTGCATTGCAGGCAGATTCTCTACTGCTGAGTGATCAGTGAATGACAGTTCCTTATGATCTGGCTTTTTCAGCCATTGATAGTCACAAAACAATCTAGTTCCTCTACTGCCACTCAGAGACCTGAGTTCTGATACTTCTTCTTCAGTTACTTTTGTTGATATTTGAAAGAATCAGCACAAGAAAGAGCAGGTGTTTCTGTCTTAAGTTCTCTAAATAAGGAAACTTCATAAAAGTGTTTAGCTGGCATTCTAAGAGTTGGCAGGGTGACAAATATTTACCTGGTGCCTACTATGTGCCAAGCACTGTTCCAGGTACTAAGGATACTACAGAAATCAACACAGATAAAGTGCCTACCCTTTTGAGAAAGGAAGGAATGTAGACCTCCTGAAACACAAAATCTGCTGGAAGAATGCATCTGAGGTCTATGCTTAACTGTTATGCTGAGGATATGACAGATAACTTGTTTTTTGAACTAGCTATTAAACTCAAAAGTTCCATCCAGGTTTTAACAAGAATCAGCTGCAGACCTTCCTCCAAAGTCAAAACTAAATCTGAGGTTTTGCCACTTCCTCTTTATATCATACAAAGTTGGTTAGTTTTACAGTGTCTCACCTTAGAGATCATTTAAATTACAAAATGTTCTACACATTTATAAGATTCCTTATTAAATGACTGCCTATTACATAAGTTTGTCTGTGAGCACCTTTTTTACTAAACAAACTAGTAATAAAAAGAGGAGTATTTTTTGTTATTCTTCATTTTCATTTTCCTGATCTCTAAGCCTTTAAAAAAAAAAAAAAGGTCAAAACAAAACCACAAGTACTGTGTCAAGACGCTAAATCCTGAGGCAAATCAGATGGGCTCCAAAGTCATTGTGTTGCTATTGCATACTTTCTGCACTCTATCTTATCTAAATCATTGATTTAACTTTTAGTTTCATAATCTAATTCTGGTTTCACTGTTTTTCTCCTTAAAACTTCTGAAGTGCTGGCCCAGACAAAAGCCCTTGTTTATTTAACTACATCTGAGTCTCACCTGACATCAATAAAATCAGTAACAAGGTAAAATGTTTAGATTCTATTTTCCCTAAGGAAAAAAATATATATACATAATATACATATAATATATAATTTGTATATATACCAGCAACTATGGTATAACTCTTTTATAGTGGCTGGACTTATTTTCTCCAGCAATAACAATAACAAATACAATTTATTTTTACTAGTTTATTATAAAAGGATATGCTAAAGGATACAAATGAACATCCAGATGGAAGAGATGCATAGGGCACAGTATGTGAGAATAGAGCATGGCGCTTCCATGCTCTTCCAGGAGGAATCCTTCTCCAGGTACATCCATGTGTCCACCAACTCAGCCTTGTAAGAATATTTTAATAGCAAATTGAAAAGGGGCCACTTTTTAGCCACTATGTATTTACAAAAATACAATGTTGAATTAAAAAAAATAGTTTTCAGGGTTTTACCTTGACAGGTCAGAAATTATGGCTGAGATGGTAAAGAATCTGTCTGCAATGCGGGAGACCTGGGTTCGATCCCTGGGTTGGGAAGATTCCCTGAAGGAGGGCATGGCAACCCTCTCCAGTATTCTTGCCTGGAGAATCCCCATGGACAGAGGAGCCTGGCAGGCTACAGTCCACAGGGTCACAAAGAGACAGACACAACTGAGCGACTAAGCACATAGCATGTAAAACAACAAAAAGAAGCCATAATTTCAGAGGATGTTTATATAAAGCTATAAACCTGGGCTAAGTGAAAGGCTGGAAAAAATAAGAAATCCAGCCACTATAAAAGAGCTATACCATAGTTGCTGGTATCAAATAGCTTTCTGTGGGGGAAAAAAAATGTTTCCTTTATCCTTCTATGTTCCTTTGACTGGTCTAGTAATCAAATTAACATAAGAAAGATTAACAAGAGAAAAACAAATTTAATTTCACACATACCTGAGAAGAGACCAAAGCAGTCTATTTAAATGCCTTTTCAGAAAAAGAATCAATCATTTGTGAAAATTTCACAAAACAAAGGGGGTTTTGCTTGGGGTAGCAAACTAATGAAGGAGTAACAAAGTTTGTTTATACAGCCTGCATGAGTGCTCAGTTGCTCAGTTGTGTCTGACTCTTCGTGACCCTATGGACTATAGCCCACCAGGCTCCTCTGTGCATGGAACTTTCCAGGTAAGAATACTGGAATGGGTTGCCATTTCCTCCTCCAGAGGATCTTCCAAACCCAGGGACCAAACTTGAGTCACCTGCGTCTCCTGCATTGGCAGGCAGGTTCTTTACCACTGAGCCACTTGGGGAGCCCTTAAACAGCTTTCTTGGCCTCAAATTCTCTATCTCAATGCCCTTCATCCTTATGGAATAGGGAAGATACCTTCCTAAGGGAGCTTTGTTTCCTGCTTTCAGGGGGACAAAGGAGGTTGAGAGTGTTCTTATACCAGCTCTATCTCAATAACTGTAAATCAAAATTTATGTGCCACCTTGGCATATTTGGGAACCACCTGCCCCAAGCTCCATCATTCCCATTCAATAGAAAGAAATACGCTTTAATGTCCTGGATAGTTGGTAGGCAGTTACGTTTTATTCAGTCATTCAAAAACCATTTATGGAACACCTACCATATGTCAAGGAAAACACTATTGTAATTGCTAGGGCTACAGAAATTAACAAAAATAAGGCCTTAGCCTTGTATAAGTTCGTATATTGCACTGTATCAGTGCTCTCAAATTTTTCTATTTTACGGGTAGATTTTGTGTACCTACTTGGTTTAATACTTAGTATTAATAGTAAATTTTAGAAAAATATTTACTCTTCTGTATTGTTCACCATTTCCATACACAAAATATATACTTTATGACTTATTTCAGATTTTTTCTTGATAAAACTAATACACATTTTTTTTCAGTAGAAATTTTGGCAACTTTTCTACACAGGAAAAGAAAATCATGTGTATTTTTAACCACTCAATGATAATTACTGTTGACATTTTCTTCCACAATATTTTCCTATACATTTGATTTAAAGTAACAGAAAATTTGACTCAAACTTGTTTAAACAATAAAGCGAAGAGGAACTAAAGAGCCTCTTGATGAAGGTGAAGAAGAGAGTGAAGAAATTGGCTTAAAACTCAACATTCAGAAAACAAAGATCATGGCATCTGGTCCCATCACTTCACGGCAAAGAGATGGGAAAACAATGGAAACAGTGAGAGACTTTACTTTTGGGGGCTCCAAAATCACTGCAGATGGTGACTGCAACCATGAAATTAAAAGATACTGGCTCCTTGGAAGAAAACCTATGACCAAACTAGACAGCATACTAAAAAGCAGAGACACGACTCTGGCAACAAAGGTCCATCTAGTCAAAGCTATGGTTTTTCCAGTGGTCATGTATGGATGTGAGAGTTGGACTAGAAAGAAAGTTAAGTGCCGAAGAGTTGATGCTTTTGAACTGAGGAGAAGGGGACAACAGAGGATGAGATGATTGGATGGCATCACCAACTCAATGGACATGAGTTTGAGTAAGCTCCGGGAGTTGGTGATGGACAGGGAAGCCTGGAGTGCTTCAGTCCATGGGGCTGCAAAGAGTCGGACACAACTGAGCGACTGAACTGAACTGACTGAAGGAGAAATTGTTGCTGTCAGGAAGGGGACAGGGAGTTTCAAAGAAACTAAATATTTTTTAAGGAAGTTTGAAATCATATTGTTGTTGTTTGTTCAGTTGCTCAGTCATATTCGATTCTTTGTGACCCCATGTACTGCACTATGCCAGGCTTCCCTGTCCTTCACCATCTCCCAGAGCTTGCTCAGACTCATGTCCATTGAGTCAGCAATGGCATCTAACCATCTTATCCTCTGTCGTTCCCTTATCCTCCTGCCTTCAATCTTTACCAGCATTAGGGTCTTTTCAAATAAGTCAGCTCTTCACATCAGGTGGCCAAAGTATTGGAGCTTCAGCTTAGGATTGACTGGTTTCATCTCTTGCAGTCCAAGGGACTCTCAAGAGTCTTCTCCAACACCACAGTTCAAAAGCATCAATTCTTTGGTGCTCAGCCTTCTTTATGGTCCAACTCTCACATCCATACATGACCACTGGGAAAACCATAGCTTTGACTAGACAGATCTTTGTCGGTAATGTCTCTGCTGTTCAATACGCTGTCCAGGTTTGTCACAGCTTTTCTCCCAAGGAGCAAGTGTCTTTTAATTTCATGGCTGCAGTTACCATCTGCGATGATTTTGGAACCCAAGGAAGTAAAGTCTCTCAATGTTTCCATTGTTTCTCCTCGCTTTGCCGTGAAATGATGGGACCAGATGCCATGATCTTAGTTTTCTGAATGTTGAGTTTTAAGCTAGCTTTTTCACTCTCTTCTTTCACCTTCATCAAGAGGCTCTTTGGTTCCTCTTTGCTTTCTGCCATGAGGGTGGTGTCATGTGCATATCTCATTCTATTGTTTTCCTCTATTTCTTTGCATTGCTCACTTATGAAGGCTTTCTTATCTCTCCTTGCTATTCTTTGGAACTCTGCATTCAAATGAGTATATCTTTCCTTTTCTCCCTTGCCTTTAGCTTCTCTTCTTTTCTCATCTGTTTGTTGGGCCACCTCAGACAACCATTTTGCCTCTTTGCATTTCTTTTGAGGGGGATGGTTTTGATCACCACCTCCTGTGCAATGTCACAAACCTCAGTCCATAGTTCTTCAGGCACTCTGTCTATCAGATGTAATCACTTGAATCTATTTGTCACTTCTATTGTATAATCATAAGGGATTTCATTTAGGTCATACCTGAATGGCCTAGTGGTTTTCCCTACTTTCTTCAATTTAAGTCTGAATTTGGCAATAAGGAGTTCATGATCTGAGCCACAGTCAGCTTCCGGTCTTGTTTTTGCTGACTGTATAGAGCTTCTCCATCTTTGGCTGCAAAGAAAATAACCAATCTGATTTTGGTGTTGACCATCTGGTGATGTCCATGCATACAGTCTTCTCTTGTGTTGTTGGAAGAGGTGTTTGCTATGACCAGTGCATTCTCTTGGCAAAACTGTTAGCCTTTGCCCTGCTTCATTTTGTACTGCAAGGCCAAACTTGCCTGTTAGTCCAGGTATCTTTTGACTTCCTACTTTTGGATTCCAGTCCCCTATGATGAAAAGTACATCATTTTGTGGTGTTAGTTCTAGAAGGTCTTGTAGGTATTCATAGAACATTTCAACTTCAGCTTCTTCAGGATTACTGGTTGGGGCATAGACTTGGATTACTGTGATATTGAATGGCCTGCCTCGGAAATGAATAGAAATCTTTCTGTCATTTTTGAGATTGCACCCAAGTACTGTATTTCGGACTCTTTTGTTGACTCTGTGGGTTTCTCCATTTCTTCTAAGGGATTCTCACCCACAGTAGTGACTTCAAATAACACATTTTAAGTCACTCTGAACACTTCTACTATTTTACCTTCCTCTTCTTTGCTCATCTTTGATTAGATGCTATGGATTGTCCAGAGTCCAGAGAGAGAAATCCAAAGAATTTTAAGGGAGATTATCCTCAGCTTTTCAATAGGGAATATTCAATAGGTGTTGAAAGTTATGATAGAGATCTAAAAATGCATAAAAATGTTAAATATTATTAAATGAAAAAGGTTACTAAAAATCATGTATATGAAAAATAATGTGTATTGTATGACCTTAATTTTCTTTACTGATTTTTATATGCATAGGAAAAAGTGATACATTTACAGTAAAGTGTTAACAGAAGTTATCTGAGGTGTTGTGCTTTTCACTTCCTATTTTCAGTTAATAGTACATATAGGTCAGGATTTCACAGAATGACTAGCGGACATGATAATGGAATTAAATGGTTATCTTATGGCATTCATCAGTAAATGTTTATCTAAGAATGATTTTTGATGAAGTCCTTCATTTCTGTAAACACTTTTTTCCTATAGCCATTGTCCTTCGGCCAGCTGCTTGTATCAGAAAACTTGTCCACTCTGTGCAGCTAGCTCCAAACCACATCTTTGGCTGTGTTTTTTCTCTGTCTTGGCTTCTGTTTTCTCTTCAGGTGTCTGCTAGCTTTTTTACAGGTGCTGATACTTTCATGAGCAATTAGTTCTGAGGACAGTGAGCACTAGAGTCCCATTCTCTTGCTGGCTGTTCTTAGACCAATGACTTAATCTCCAGGACCTCAAATGAAGAAGGTGATTACTTCTTTAAGAGAGAAGACTAACTTTCTTGAGATTTTAGATTTTAGGCCTAAAACCAAATTCATTATCTTCTGTAACCACTTCCCTCACTTGAAACATTTCTTCATCTTCAGATAATAGAATGATAGGAAAGGGTGGAGCCTTAGAACTAGTAAGGGTGTTAAGAGTCTCCCTAGTTTGATTCCTTTTCTTTATTGTAGTTCAGTACAGTTCAGTTGCTTAGTAGTGTCCAACTATTTGAGATCCCATGAACCGCAGCACGCCAGGCCTCCCTTTCCATCACCAATTCCCAGAGTTTACTCAAACTCATGTCCATTGAGTTGGTGATGCCATCCAATCATCTCACCCTCCGTTGCCCCCTTCTCCTCTAGCCTTCAATTTTTCCCAGCATCAGGGTCTTTTCAAGTAAGTCAGCTCTTCGCATCATGTGGCCAAAGTTTTGGAGTTTCAGCTTCAACATCAGTTCTTCCAATGAATATTCAGGACTGATTTCATTTAGGATTGACTGGTTGGATCTCCTTGCAGTCCAAGGGACTCTTTCAAGAGTCTTCTCCAACACCACAGTTCAAAAGCATCAATTCTTTGGCACTCAGCTTTCTTTCTAGTCCAACTCTCACATCCATACATGACTACTGGAAAAACCATAGCTTTCACTAGATGGACCTTTGTTGGCAAAGCAATGTCTCTGTTTTATAATCTGCTGTCTAGGTTGGTCATAACTTTTCTTCCAAGGAGTAAGCATCTTTTAATTTCATGGCTGCAGTCACCATCTGTAGTGATTTTCAGTCAGTTCAGTTCAATCGCTCAGTTGTGCCCAGCTCTTTGTGACCCCATGAACCGCAGCACACCAGGCCTCCCTGTCCATCACCAACCCCTGGAGTCCACCCAAACCCATGTCCATCGAGTCGGTGATGCCCCCTTCTCCTCCTGCTCTCAATCTTTCCCAGCATCAGGGTCCCTTCAAATGAGTCAATTTTTCGCATCAGGTGGCCAAAGTATTGGAGTTTCAGCTTCAACATCAGTCCTTCCAATGAACACCCAGGACTGATGTCCTTGAGAATGGACTGGTTGGATCTCCTTGCAGTCCAAGGGACTCTCAAGAGTCTTCTCCAACATCACAGTTCAAAAACATCAATTCTTTGGCACTCAGCTTTCTTTATAGTCCAACTCTCATGTCCATACATGACCACTGGAAAAACCATAGCCTTGATGAGATGGACTTTATTGGCAAAGTAATGTCTCTGCTTTTTAATATGCTATCTAGGGTGGTGATAACTTTCCTTCCAAGGAGTAAGCGTCTTTTAATTTCATGGCTGCACTCACCACCTGCAGTGATTTTGGAGCCCAGAAAAATAAAGTCAGCCACTGTTTTCCCATCTATTTGCCATGAAGTGATGGGACATGACTGAGCAACTGAACTGAACTGATGGGACCGGATGCCATGATCTTGGTTTTCTGAACGTTGAGCTTTAAGCCAACTTTTTCACCCTCCTCTTTCACTTTCATCAAGAGGCTCTTTAGTTCTTCTTCACTTTCTGCCATAAGGGTGGTGTCATCTGCATATCTGAGGTTATTGATATTTCTTCCAGCAGTCTTGATTCCAGCTTGTGCTTCCTCCAGCCCAGCGTTTCTCATGATGTACTCTGCATATAAGTTAAATAAGCAGAGTGACAATATACAGCCTTGACGTACTCCTTTTCCTATTTGGAACCAGTCTGTTGTTCCATGTCCAGTTCTAACTGTTGCTTCCTGACCTGCATATAGGTTTCTCAAGAGACAGGTCAGGTGATCTGGTATGCTCATATCTTTCAAAATTTTCCACAGTTTATTGTGATCCACACAAAGGCTTTAGCATAGTCAATAAACCAGAAATAGATGTTTTTCTGGAACTCTCTCGCTTTTTCGATGATCCAGTGGTGATTTTGGAGCTCCCCCAAAATAAAGTCTGCCACTGTTTCCACTGTTTCTCCATCTATTTGCCATGAAGTGATGGGACCGGGTGCCATGATCGTTGTTTTCTGAATGTTGAGCTTTAAGCCAACTTTTTCATTCTCCTCTTTCACTTTCATCAAGAGGCTCTTTAGTTCTTCTTCACTTTCTTTATTGCAATGGATGAGCAAATACCTAGGTTCATTATCTCCTTCCTTTTCTTAGCCCTATCAGTAATCTAGTCCCAACAGTTCTTTTGTAATGTCTCTCAGGTTTTTTCCATTGTTTTCATTACCACCACCCCAGAGTTCATTTTTATTTCCTCTTGGCTTGTTTTTTTCACAAAGTCATCTGTTTTTCTTGCTTTCAGTCTTTCAGCTAACCCTGGGAAAGCTTCCAGATTGCATATCCAAAATTAGTGTAATCACTAAGACATGTTCTCATGGAAAAAAAATAATAATAATGGTTTTATTGTGGTCAGAGGATACGGTCCAAACTCCAAGACTAACCTAAGAAACTTCCTAGAGTTTCACCCTACCTTTCATGTCCAGGCCTATCTTCCGGTTTTTCGCTAGAAGTCGAAGCTCAATTAATATTCCATTGAATTCATCTCCAAACTTTCTAAATAAATTCTTTCAGCTTTGAGATACAGTCAGATTAAATAAAAAAACAGTAGTCAGGTTCAAGGCAAACAGGGAGGGCTGTTAAAAGTTAAGATAGAGAACAAGGGTGAAATGAGAAGAACAGGGGCAGAATGCATTATTTTGCTGTATCTTCAGTTCCTGCTCTGTCAAGTGTCCCACCAATATAATCAGTTTCCTCTCAGTAAACTGAGGGGATAAGCATGGTTCTATCCACAACAGAAACACAAGCAATCAGCGACTGGGTGCTTATTTACTAAACCAAACACAACATGACTCAGTCGGCAAAGAATCTGCCTGCAATACAGGAGACCGGAGTTCGATTCCTGGGTCTGGAAAATCCTCTGGAGAAGGAAATGGCAACCCATTCCAGTGTTCTCGCCTGGAGACTCCCATGGACAGAGGAGCCTGGCAGGCTACAATCCATGGGATCGCAAAAGTCAGACACGACTCGTAGACTAAACCACCACCACCACCAAACAGAATAAAAAGCTTTACATTTTAGTCTCCGATATAGGAAGATCAAAGTCACACTGCCTTGGGAAAGGTGAAAGGCAGGAAGACCCACGATTCTGACTCTTTAAGACCTTGTTTTTAAACTGTACTATATAAACGGCTAGGCTAATCGAGAGAGGACTCGGCAGACCACACGAGGCTGGGGTTAGGCGGAAAGACAAGAGGCTTCTGCACCTGAATTTCGGAGGAAGAGAGAAACCTCAGAGTCCTCACACCTGCCGCCATTTTGCGGGAACCGAGCGGCCGGAAGTCCTGCCGGCGGCGTCTAGCGGCTCGCAGCAGGCGTGGGGAGAGGAATGGGGAGGGGGGAGGGGACGGAAGTCCTGCCGGCGGCGTCTAGCGGCTCGCAGCAGGCGTGGGGAGAGGAATGGGAGGGGGGAGGGGACGTGAGTGAGAACTATGGGCCTCTGCCTCTCGGCGGTCGGGGGGGCGGAGCGAAAGGGCGGCCTTGTTATCTAAACCATGAGTGACCAGAAGTGGCTAGCGTGTAGCATTTGTCTGCTCCCGTCCCAGTGAGTGGGCTTTTAATGTGACAAGCCAACTTTTTGTTCTTTAACAAGCATTGTTTTTAATGAGATGAAAAGACTGGATGCAATTTTTAAAAAATACTTCCATTGCTGTGGCTCCTGTTTATTTTAACAGCATGCTTTAGAAAGTGTATTTTCTTCCTGTTGGAAAAAAAAATTAAGATGACATAAAACTTTCTAAGTCCTTTTTGGTTATTTTGATTGCCTCTCAATTAGCAGATATTGCTTTTATGATATCAAGGAACATTAAAAAAAAGCTTCATGGAAAAGGAAAGATTACTTACCCTAGTTTTTCTCTTAATTTTTGACTAACTGAAGGTTAAACCTGGACATTGCTACAACTATTTGACCATCACCTAGAGGGAACTAAAGAACTTTCCCTTCCCTGTTAACAACTAAGATCAAACTAAATTTTTAAATTGAACTCCCCTTAGTTGTTTGGTATAAAACAAAAACTGATAACCTTACAGTCTATCGCATCCCTCTGTTTTAGCTGGAGGCTCTTTAATACCAAGTATGTTTGAAGAATTGGCATAGAACAATTAATTGTATTTAATTTACTACCATGCTTGTTATTATTAGGACACACAACTCCCAACAGCAGTTGTTACCATTTCTTGAAGGTCTACTTTGTGAAAAGCTACTATAATAAGCTGTGTATAAAATCTCCAGTCCTCACAATATCCGCCTAAGAAGATTTTTACTCTCATTTTACAGTTGAAGAAGCTAAAGTGCAGACAGGCTTAGTTGCCCACGGAGTTGATAAACAATAGGCCCCAAATTGGGTTCAGTCCATCTGACTCTTTTCACTGAACAACTGCAAATTTACTTAAAACTGTTGGTTTAAAAATTATTGGAATAAATTGACATGCAAGTGTGGTTGGTACAAATAAGGGGCAGTGAGAAGTGTAAGTTATAATAGTCCAGGCAAAGAAATATAGGGAATTTTTAAAAAATAACAGAAGACTGGAGTACTTTATCACTTTAATCTTAGCACTATTTTTTCAAATCCACATCTCTCAGGGGCTCTGAATGTTTAACACTTTAATTCACTCATTTACCAGCTCCTTACTTCAGTTATGACTACCTGTACCAATCAGTAGCTTTCCCAGGATATAATCTGATGCTTATTTGGTAGACTTCAAGTATGTGTGAATATTACAGGTTTTGTGTATATTGACCACTCCTATCTAATCCTAGTAGGAAAATAACTTGTCTTGATCCAGATTTAAACGTAATGTTTTTAAATGGGTTCAGCTTATACTAGGGTAGCACAGAGAAAATTATCTCATCCACACCCCCTTGGATCAGTTGTTGGTTTCTGGCCTGCCATCTGAGTCCTTAATGTTATGTGGGTGTTTGAGAATTTAACCCTGGTCATTGTACATTTCAGGAAGCATAAGCTGTTTTACTTTTAATGTTATATAAGATTACTTTGGATGGTTTACCCATAATAATCACTTAGGAATTGGCAATGGTCTCTATATTAACTTCTTGTTACTAGTAAAGGCTGATTAGTTGCAGAGTCGTTCAAATCTAATGTTCATTGTGTCCCTGGCAGCAAGAGGAAAGTCTGCTAAGTATTGTCATGTTAACATAAAATTTTCCTTGCTTTAGCATTTTCTGAACATCTTTAGAACATTTTACAAGACATTTGTGTTCTTTAACATTGTATGAACAGCTTTAGAACATTTTAGAGCACATTTTGTGGTCTTGGGCCTGTTGCTTTATATAGTGAAAAACTTAGAATACTTAGCATTCAAAGAAAAACAAGATTCTGTCCATGAAGTAGATAGTTCTTAAGAGAAAACATTGATCCACCTAAGAGCAAAGGGTTTATATAAGAGCAGGTAATTGTTTTAGTCTCTTAATCTCCTATGTGTCTTGATCTCCAGGCACTGTATTCGGCATTAGGAAGAAACAAAAGCATGCACAGTCCTTGCTTCTGTGGCACTTAATGTCCAGTGAAGGAGACAGGCATAAATCACATAGTCACTCTAATGCATAGTCTAATAAACTGAGAAAAGTGGCCTAAATTTAAGGAACATGATTCTATTTGAGAAAGGCTCCTTGCCTGGGTATGGTGTTAGAGGAGACTTACCTGATACAAACAACTCCTGAATTGATTTGCATACAACTCGAAGGATGGGTAGTTGTTATGTGGAGAATGGTAGGTAGTTAGGGAAGAGAACATTTTAGAGTGAACTGCATGTGCAAAGTCCCTGTGGTGTTCAAGGGCACATTCAGTGCCGCTATGGAGCGTTCAAGACAGCCAATATGTGTTTCTGGTGTAAAAGGAACTAAGAGTAGGTAGGTGGGATGCCATCATTTTTTCTTTCATTCTGTCTCTTATATGCCACCAAAAGTTATATTTAACTTATGTTAAGTGATATATTTGTAACAGATGTGTTTATAAGGATTTGATATTGAATAATATCAAGTTCCTATGAGGTAGGTCCTATTATTGCCATTTCACACATGAGGAAAGTGAGGCACAGAAGTTACTAGTTCAAAGTTAATAGTGATATTTTATTATATTCTTTTTCCTATCCTATATTCAATACCTTCTGCAGGCTGGAAAAGACCTTCCTGTCCATTGTGACTCCTTGATGTAGCCCTGAGAACTTCTGAAATTTCTGGACAATTTGGCTGCAGTGGACATTAAGCAGAGACTCTGTGGGCCCCATGCTCTCATCCACTAGGTGGAACTTGAGTGTGGATCACTGGAGAGAACCACAGGGCATCATTGCAGCTGTGATCTTTGTGGATGTTATTTTACTCATATCTGATACTGAATATAGGACATAAATATTTTGAGCTGACCCACCTTTGAGAGTCAACAGGTTGTTGTTAGCAGACATTCCCACCTTTTTTTTTTTTCTTCATTGTATTTTTCTCTGATGGTAGTTGAAAAACATTTTGTGTATTTATTTGGCCATTTAATAAATTTAGGTTTGCCAGTGTATCCTTTCAACTAGAATTCTTCTTGTTGATTTCACACGGAATCTTTCTTCCTTTCTTTTCAGAGCTCTGGTTGGAGTTGGAAGGTGAAAGAAAATGAATTCTTTTTCCGATATACCTGCCAAGAACTTAACCTTTACTGTCAATATGACCAAGACTTTGTCTTCACCAGTTACACCTGGATTTAATTCCACTAATGACCCACCTTCAATGTCAATAACAAGGCTTTTTCCAGCCTTACTAGAATGCTTTGGCATAGTCCTTTGTGGCTACGTAGCAGGAAGGGCCAATGTTATAACATCAACACAGGCGAAAGGACTGGGAAATTTTGTCTCCAGATTTGCACTTCCAGCTTTACTATTCAAAAATATGGTTGTACTTAATTTTTCTAATGTGGATTGGTCTTTTCTATATAGTATTTTAATTGCCAAAGCTTCCGTATTTTTCATTGTATGCATATTAACATTATTGGTTGCCAGTCCCGATAGTCGATTTAGCAAAGCCGGACTATTTCCTATTTTTGCTACACAAAGTAATGACTTTGCATTGGGATATCCTATAGGTAAGTTATTTTTTATTTTTTAAGTTTTAAAAAACTTCAGGTGTTTTAGGAGGTAAGAAAATGTAAGCCTTTAACTTGAGTCTTTTAACTATGTGTTAGTGACTTATACCTCATTCTTGTATCTAAGAAATCTTTCGTGTTTTTTCTTAAATATGTCTTACGTTAGTTGGATTATATATTTTTTTCAGAATTTGAGTCACCTTCAAATATCTACTTAAAATACATGGTCATATCCAAATAAACTTTTAGTCCTCTTTCTAGTAGTATTCTTTTTCTTCTCTACAGTCACATATGAAAGAAGTTTAATTTCCAGAAGAGATCAGATTCTGATTTAAATTATGTAAAAAGCATAGGCATACACTTGTTTAAAAACAGTCATTATTAAGGGTTAGCAGTGGAAATTTATGAGGGACTTTTTCCCTTCCTTATTTTTCTTACCATTTAGAGTGTATGTTATTTTACATTAATGCTTGTTATTGAATTTGTTATTCAAAATATCTGTGTACTTTTGTCGAAGTTAGTTTCTTGTTTAAGAACAAAATGATGTTTTTTGTTTTTTAACCTTTCCAACTTTTCCTTCTTTAAATTTCCAGCTCTTTAAACAGCCTAATTTTATGTCTCCATGTGTATGTTTTCTAATAAAATAGTAAACATACCAACTGGGGATGTTTTGATATCTTAGAAACATATTCTATTTTCCAAACTGCCACCAAGAAAATGTGTACTTAATAACTAGTCTTTAATACTCTTTTATGTTAAAGTTTATGTTGTGCTTTGATCATTTATCATAATGTAGGGATCTGAATTGGAAAAGGCAATGGCAACCCACTCCAGTACTCTTACCTGGAAAATCCCATGGACAGAGGAGCCTGGTAGGCTACAGTCCATGGGGTCATGAAGAGTCGGACACAACTGAGCGACTTCACTTTCACTTTTCCCTTTCATGCATTGGAGAAGGAAATGGCAACCCACTCCAGTGTTCTTGCCTGGAGAATCCCAGGGACAGAATCCCAGGGACAGGAGCCTGTTGGGCTGCCGTCTATGGGCTGCCGTCTATGGGCTGCCGTCTATGGGATCGCACAGAGTCGGACACGACTGACGCAACTTAGCAGCAGCAGCAGCAGGGATCTGAATATTATGGATATAGTCATTCATTTTTTCCTTCATTCATTGATGGGAGCCTGTTAGCACCAATGACTGTGCTAGCTGTTGGGAATATCCTTGTGAACAAAGTTCTTCTACATATTGAGTTTACATTTTAATGGGAAAATAAAAATAATACCAGGTAATTACAAGGCCCATAAAAATAAAGTAGTGTTATTTTATAAGGAGGTGCTATTTGAGGTGGGAGGTAGGGTCAGTGAAGGCCTCTCTGGTCATATATCTTCTGGGCAGAAACTAAATGAAACTTAATGAAATGAATGCTTGAAATCTGCCATTAACTTTCAAATTTCTTACCTTTTAACTATCCTCCCTCCAGAAAAGTTATTTCATCTCTGGCACTGAAAGGATTCTGGAGGACTATACTGTGTATCATTCTCCTCCATCTCACACTCACCAGAAATAGAGATTTACCTAAGAAATTAAATCACTCTGAATAAAGCCAGATATTAGGAAAGAGAAAAAACTAGGCTCTTAGATAACTGAGCTGTAAATAGTCAGAAATGAATTAGGTGTTCCTTGAAGGTTAATGAATTTTAAAATTAAGGCTAAACCAAGCATTTAAATAAAGACTTTGGAAATAAAAGAGCAAGAAGTTAATGTGTTGTCCATCTCTTCAGGAGCATTAATAATATATGTTTGTCAAGGTATTTATGGTATAAGGAGGGAGTTTAGAAATGGCTAAGTATCATAGTGTTAAATAATAAATAGTGCTATATCTTAATTTAGACATGAACCATAAGTTTCATGCCGTCATGGAGTAGTAAGCCCATAATTAAATAGAAGTAATATTTGTAACTTTCTAAGAGTACTTATATACTTATCTCATTTGAGGTAGGGCAGATGTTATTATCCTCATTTTCAAATAAGGAGGCAGACTTACAGAGATTTAATTGTCTTACCCCAGGTCACACAGCTAACAGGTGACTAGATTTAAATCCTGGGTGTTCTTTTATGCCACACAGTTACCTAACATGCCAATTGAATCATTAGAAGGCCCAACTAGCCCTTGTAATACATTATTTTCAGATAGAATCAAAGTTTTTCTTTGTCTTTACATTATTCAAAATAACTCATAAAATGAGTAGCAGTAGCAAAAGACCTATTAGATAAGTTTATTCATTTTCATATTAAGGCAGAATCTCCAAATAAAAAATATAGTCAACCATTTTCATTGCTGCTTCTCTCATGTCCCATACTAAATCAGTGAATCCAGAAATAATCATGTTTCCATCAGTGTGCTAGCCCAATTTCCCTGATGATTATACTTGCATATTTTGAGTTGTAATTTTTGTTTTTATTTTGTTGTTGTTTTTAAATCACAATATAAGAGCTCTTATAACACTAGGTTGTAGACAATAACTTTACTAGAAATCAACAGTATAGACAGTAAGTGTGTTCTCATATATCTGCAGATTGGAAGATGTGGTACAGAACTGTAGGGCCATGTATTTGCTCTGATGAGATTATTTATTATCTCTGTTCATGCCCATCTGCCTTGTGGCCATGCTTAGGGTGAACAGAGAAGATTGTCTCTAGAGAGAAGACCGTTCTTTTGTTTGTTACATGACTGCTCCCAAGAATTCCCGCTCTCTTGTTCATGGATAAGCATCACAGCTTAAAGGAAATGTCCTTTTTCAGACTGCATTTGATCTGCAGCATTGGTCCAATTTACAAGTTACTCAGAAGAAGAGGGATAAGTTAATGATTAAAGACAAAGGAGAGTCATGTTTCCTTTTTCTCTATACTATGACAATTATAAAGGTCTATAAAACAGCATCACAATGATTTATCTCTACTCAAGTGACAGAATACTACATTGCATTATTGCAGACTAAAAAAGGAAGCTTGCTATTTTAAGAAAAAATTCTTTTCAAAGGTACTTGAAGAAATCTGAGTATGAGAAGAAACCAGGAATCTACTGAGGTGAAATGTTGATCTCAGCAAATCAGAATGGTTCCCTGCCTCTGTCATTAAAAGATACTAATGGGGCATAGTTAAGTCCTATAATTTATTCTTCAAACAATGCTGATAGCATAAGCACCCCGACTAATCATAATTATGCTCTAGTGCTTGAGCTGTAAACAGAGAGGAAATGAAGCATTTAACTATAAGCCATTAAATAATAGAATGATCTTGTCTGGGTCTTTGTGTTATTTGCTAGGGTCTGAAACCCTGCAGGAATCAAAATGGGAAGCACAGTGGGTGGCTAATTTTGTCTCTTAGTTCTTCAAGGCTATATAATAATTCCTCATAGTGGGATTCTCCCCTCCCCCAAGAGCCTTATTTTTAAGTATTAATTAGCACTTAATAGTTGATATAATGATTATAAATCTAATTTGTTAATGTGGGCCACTGAATTTCATTTTTTTCAGATTTGAAAAACTATTCAGATTGGTAATGAATAGAGCTGCCTATTTATAGATGAAGATGAAACGTTAAGTCATTATGCAAAGGAATGGCAGAATGGACTGAAATTCCCATGTTGAACCCTATTCTAGTAATTTAACAGGGATTTATTCCCAGTTTTTGCTTTCCCACTAGACTGTATTTCTTTTGCCTTCATATATCTGTAACTGACTTAAAATATCCCAATAGTAACCTGCTTTATAAATATTCAGAATATGAAAAAAGAAAAACATTGGATATAAAAAGAAATGAGTTCATGGATAACAATTAGGTATAAATTGCTATGTTACAAAATACATTTATAGTCTGTCTGAAACCTTTGACATTCACTGATATGTTAATTCCATTCAGCAAGTATTTTCAGATTTGCTTAGCACTCTGCTGGGACTGGGGTTATAAGATGATGCCTTCAAGGAACTCAGAATTTGTTGAGGTGGCACTGATATGTATGAAACAAAGTACCAGAGCCATCCAGGGAAGGGGATATCCATGATACAGACTGAAGACTTGGTGGGAGAAATGGCACCTGAGACAGGCCTTAAATAGTAGGCAAGATTTGGGTAAGAAAGAAGAGACTTCAAGATGTTGGGGGATAATGATCAGCATATAGAACTAGTAATTATGAACCTGTTGTTTATCCAGTGTAACAATGATGTAAATTGGCTGATGCAAGATTTGCACTAAGGTATAGTGAAAGATGAGCTGGATAAATAAGGAACCAAATGTGGCCACTGGACGATGAATGTCAAAAGAAAGATTTTATATATGGTCTTGTGGGTGGGGAGCGCTGTGGGAAAATCTTAATTTTTGAAATTTAAGATTTAGGTTACATTGTCGATAGCAAATAAAATGGATGAAGGGGATGGTCAAGAAAAACCAGAGGAATATAGGCTGGTAAACAGTAGGTAACCCAATTTTGAGATTGTCTTTTTTGATGTGGATCATTTTTAAGGTCTTTGTTCAGTTTGTTACAGTATTGCTTCAGCTTTATGTTTTGTTTTTTAGCCACTAGGCATGTGGGATCTTAGCTCCCTGACCAGGAGTTGAACCCACACTCCCTGCATTGGAAGGTGAAGTCTTAACCACTGGACTTCCATGGAAGTCCAGTTTTGAGATTTTTAAATAGTGGGAATAGTAGGAATCAAGATTCCATGTAGGAATCAAATACAAAAGATCGTGCAAAAGAAGAAAGTATTTGGTGATTGGCTAGACCTAGATAATAGACTATTGCTCATATTTGCTTTGAACTTTTAAAACAACCTGAAGTCCATTATATGATGGTGATTAAGTGCTACTGTGCCAGGAAAGTACATTTCTGGTTTTAAAAAAAAAAAAAGGCATTAACTTAAGGAAGCTTGTGTGCTTTTACATTCTCAAAGGAAAAGCCTTATGAATTTTATTTTGGCTACTTGGGGAAACTCTTAAGCTCAGATTGAAAACACAAGCCTTTTCTAAAATATACTCTATTTTAAAAATTGAGGGGTGGGCAGGTTTCTCTTTGAGTTAGACTATCTAATCAAAGCTGTAGCTAACTAGAAATAGTTATCAAAAGCACTGCTTTTATTTTTTTAAACTTAAAAGGTGAAACTTTAGAAACATGAAAGAAAACCAGAGTTATAGAGCTGGGATATCTAATTTGGAAATCAGAGGAAAGAATTTGTGAAATTTTAGGTAATCAAATGTGTTTTGTTTAACCACTGCATTTCAGAGATATTAGAGACCTCTGTATGTGCTTCACTGAAAAAAGGGGAATTGAATCTTATAAAAAGTAGGTTTTAGCTAATGAGAACAGTGTCTTCTAAAGGTTATATAATCCAGTTACATAACTAATGGGACATGTACTTGACATTAACTGAACTTATGTATCCTGAGTAAGTAAACAAATATATTTTCCTACCTGTGTCACTTTATCTTAATGTAAATTGAGAAGCCTAATCTTTTACATTTTTTCACATGATTGCATCTCTTATGAAGCAAGTGATTGTGAGTGATTGTGGCTGTTCTCCTTTTTATCTCTCTCAACTTGAAAATCATTCATGAATCAACCTTTTTATATATTAGGTTGAATAATTTCAGAACTCATTGCCAAAAATGTGCCTAGAGATCAGTTTGCTAGCTGCAAGGCTTTAAGTTGTGCTGATCAAGCCAAGACCAGGCCACCAACCCTCACGTGAATCAAGGAGACTCCTCTTACACCATGGTTAGATTCTAAAGTCATCATGTACAATTGAACCCCTGAAAAATCCCTCAAATCACCCACAAAATACAGCACACGTATTCCACGTATATTGTACCATTTTTCTTAAGTCTAAAAGCCAGATTCTTTCTCAAGCGTTGTTCTTCAGTGAATAAGTAATGAGTTTGTACTTGGGGACATGCTATACGAAAAAGAAAATTGAAGCTTTTGTTTTGCTAAGAAAGCGTAGTTGAATTTGCATTAGTTAAATGTACATTGACATGACTTTACTGTATCCCCCTTCGAAACATTTCTTGGGTCCACTTTACCATCTCTAATTCTTCAGCACCTTCACTGGTCTTCATTCCTGAGGTGTTCATTTCCTCATCACCTTCATACCACGTGAGCAGTGGGTAGGCAGGACTGGCATCCTCACAGCCACTGTGTATACATTATTCTCTGCTCTTCTGTACAAACTGCTTCTTTGAGGTTCCTGCTGCCTGCTAGACCACTCATCCTCATTGTTGTCACCTGCTGACCTCATTCTCGTCACTCCTCATTCACTGAAGACTAATATCTGGCTCTCTGTCATCATCTCTACTGCCAAGTTTTGCCATTATCTTGTTTGACGTTAGTATCCATGTGAACTACCCACCACGTTCTCTGCTCCCTCAGTTCCTTGACCTCCTCACCTTCAATGATGTTTTCCTCTACTCCATTTTAGCCGCCAACTCCCATAGCCACATCCTGGACCTAGCCATCTGGGAAACACTAAATTCGATAGCTCACTATCCGACTTGCTGTGATCTCCTAAATTTCCAACTACACCTACTTCTTGGACTTCACAGGAACCTCCAGTCTCTGACCCCTCTGCTTTTTATCTGTTAGCTACGTCCTGTCTTCACTACTTTTCCTATGTAGCTTGGACTCCATCACGTCAGTCCTCATTTTTCAGTCCATTGTCTCCTCCTCTCTCCTCCATTTCTCCATTTCTCTCCTCTGTCCTCTGATTTCTGCCTCATCACTTCAATGAAACTTCCCTCTCAAGAGAACCAACAACCACCTTGGTGCTATGACTACTTAAACATTTGGTTAGTAGATTTTAACTTTAAATTGTTTTAAGAACTGTACAATTCTGCCCCTTTCTTGAGACTAGTCTTAGCCTATACATAGTAAAAATTAGTGAGTTTAACTAAAAATAATTTTTAAAAGTTGATTATCACTTTATAAACTGTCATTTAATATAGTGTGTTTTTCTTCCTTTTCAGCTTTACTAAAATATATTTTTTCAAAACTGAGCTAATGAAGTCATTCTACACTATTTAGGTTAATGTACAGTGTGTTATAATTAAGCAAGGAACATATTATATACATAATTTATTAATATATTTCTTTGGTAATATTTTTAAATCAATTTTAATTTGTATTTTGCAGTTGAAGCTTTATATCAAACAACATACCCAGAATATCTCCAGTACATTTACTTAGTGGCACCAATATCTCTGATGATGTTAAACCCTATAGGATTTATCTTCTGTGAAATTCAGAAATGGAAAGACACTCAGAATGCTTCTCAAAACAAAGTGAAAATTGTGGGACTTGGACTTTTGCGTGTGTTACAGAACCCAATAGTATTTATGGTCTTCATTGGTATTGCCTTCAATTTTATTCTTGATCAAAAGGTGCCTGAATATATGGAAAATTTTCTTGATGGACTTGCAAATTCTTTTTCTGGATCAGCTCTATTTTATCTTGGTCTTACAATGGTAGGAAAAATAAAGAAACTGAAGAAGTCAGCATTTGTTGTACTAATACTTCTCATCACAGCTAAACTGTAAGTTTCACTTATTTACTTGGGGATTATACTTTGTGAAAGCCTTACTTTATTTAGCCAATTTGTTGGGATATGTCTGTAACTATTTTCTCCTTTAAATAGTTCGATAATAGTAATCCCTCCTAATTGAATGGTTTTAAAGGACAGTGTGATGTTGGTGATTGTGGAAAGTCATTTCTGTGCAGATTGTTTTATCCATTTTACTGTTAAAGGATAAAGACTATGGTTTCCCTTCAGCTTTTATGTAGTTTTACCTAATATCTCCCAAGGTCCTAGTTTGATCATAGTTTTAAGGGAATTTTGCAGGATTTCTGAGTATTCTAAATCTATTAACATCCTATTGGCTATGAGGAAAGCAATAATTTTGAACATACAACTTTATTTCATGAATTTAGGGGAAATATTCTAAAATTCTGAAGGTGGTTAAATTTTCTAAATATGGAAAAGTCAGTAGTATTGATTATTATCAGCCATCTGATCCTAATCTGCAAATGAAAAGTTCTTAGCTCCTTAGTTAATAGTTCTTCAGCCTCTTTAGCTCTTTAGCCGTGGAATTATACTTCCTGGTATAGGTGACATAATTTTACTATGAGATGATCCCAAGGCACTTGGGGCATATTTAACTATTGAATTTAGCTCCTCTGTAGACAACTAAATTCATGAGAACTGTGCAATATGAAATAGTATCTATGTTTTCAAAATAATAAAAATAAATATAAATTCTGAAGATTATTTATAGTGGTGTTATGCTCTTGGAAATAAAGTAATATTTAGTTTTGCCACAATAGTAAATGCGGTTCTGACAATGACAATGATTACCAACCATTACTTATAAATATTTAAATATTCTCATTAAAAATTTTTTTCTGGTTCTATGATTCCTATTAGATAATTTATTCTTCTTTTAATTATAAAAATACATAAAAGTGGTTCTTGACTTCTGAGAGCATCTCTGTAGGTGCTGCTGTGACAATATTAACCTTGGTTTTGTTCTTTTTAAAGGAAAGCTCCTTTAATTCACTACTTTTGATATGCTCTTTGTATGGAATCCTGGAGGATTTGTTTCATAATTGACTCTTCACCAGATTTGAATTTAACTAGCTTCTGCTCTGCCTCAGTTATTTCAGTTCCCTTTGCTAAACCTTTTTTCTTTACAAAGATAAAAAACTAATTGTAAGATACCTATTTCTCTACTACCTTTTAGAATCTACTTAGTAGCATTGTTATTACTTGAATCATTTAAAACCTTGATTATAATAAGGGTCAGCTGTTTTTTTTCCCAAAAAAAATGTTTAGTAATTTTCTTTTAAACAAATTTACTCAGATTGTGAGTCTTTTTTTTTCTTTTAACATTGCACTGAACTAATATGGAAAGCAAGTAACAGCAGTATAATTGCAACGTTTTACAAATGTTTTGCAAGAAAACTATTCATAGAACACAAAAAAATATGAGTTTCTTTTCCTCCTAATTCCTGATGTTTAAAGAATATTGTTTCACTTTAAGTAGCTCCAAGTTGAATATTTGATTCTTTCAATAAAATGATACCTTCTGGGCAGAAGAAGAATAACCTAATGCCAAATTCACTACAGCAATTTATTACTTGGGGACTAGCATGCTTTGATGTCAAGCAAATGATGCATTTTTTGTTTCTTCAGCCTGGTGCTGCCACTTCTGTGCAGAGAAATGGTGGAACTCTTGGACAAGGACGACAGTGCAGTAAACCACACAAGTTTATCAAATTATGCATTTTTGTATGGTGTCTTTCCTGTAGCACCAGGAGTGGCTATCTTTGCAACACAGTTCAACATGGAAGTAGAGATTGTATGTATATATTACTTGCTAAGTTTGATTGTTTGGTTAGTAGAAAAATGAATTTTTGAAACACAGAAATCTACATTCTTTTATGAGAATTTGATATCTGGAAACTGCCTCATTGTAAATAAAGAGGCATCATGTAACAATAGAGTTATTTAATCTGGGATCTTTATTCAGCCGTGAATTTTTTCATTCATCTTTTTAGTTTCAAGTATTTTAATGCTGTAATTATAGTTAAGCCTGAAAGTTTTTTATAGCAGGATAATTTTTGAAATTTGAGGGAGAAAAATCTGTTTTATTCATTGATAATCCAGCCACCAGATGCCGAACACCACATAATCAACTGCAGTAAGTAGTTAAACTGGTTAACACTAACTAGTGTCCAAGCATACTGGACATGTTATCTACAGCATTAGAGTAGGTGTTTTTGAAAACAACATGAAGGAACTAAATTGTTTATTGAAGTTCCATTAGTTCCATTATTTAATCGGTAGAATATTTGCATGGTAATTTTTCTCTTTTTGAAATTGCTTTTATTGCCCTATAGTTTATCAAATAGTATGGAAAGAAACTGGTCATCAGTTTAAGTAGATCATTAATATGGTTTACTTTCAAGAACCTAGAAGATAACCATCAGCTGTGGGACTTCTAGCATTTGTTATATGCAGATATAAATTGAGCATGGATTAAAAGAGGAGCCAAAGGAACTTAACTGTGTTTCTTTAAGAGCGCTCAGAAAAGGGGAATATGCTATTAGATAACATGCTGGATTCTATGATGTCTTTTTACTGACTCTTGCTTTTATTTTAGAATGCCTTAGTGTGCTGTGGCTAAAGTTTATGCGAATTGTTTGATTCTGTGACTCTTCCTCAGTTTGATTTCATTTTGGCAGATAACCTCAGGGATGGTAATTAGCACGTTTGTGTCTGCGCCGATCATGTACGTTTCTGCCTGGTTACTGACTTTTCCCACCATGGACCCTAAGCCATTGGCATATGCCATCCAGAATGTTAGTTTTGATATAAGTATTATCAGCCTGGTCTCCTTGGTAAGTATGATTCAGTATAAAAATGAATGAAAATCACAGAATGAATCTGAAAATAGCTTGGTAATAGAAAGTTAGGGAATAAAAACCTAATTTCTTGTACAATAGAGGAAACCAAAGCCTGCCCATAAAATATAATATCAGCCTTCTGAGTTTTGCCTTTCCATTTGGGAGATAGAGTTGTATAACAGACAAGGCATGAGATTTAGTCAGACTTGGATTTGACTCCTGGTCCTGTCACAAACTGGGGCTTCCTGGGTGGCTCAGTGATAAAGAACACACCTGCCAATGCAAGAGACATTAAGAGACACGGGTTCAATTCCTGGGTCGGGAAGATCCCCTGGAGGAGGGCATGGCAACCCACTCCAGTATTCCTGCCTGGAGAATCCCATGGACAGAGGAGCCTGGTGGGCTATAGTCCACAGGGTCACAAAGAGTCAGAGACTGTTGAAGCAACTTAGCATGCACTCATGCACCGATCACAAGCTAGCTATATTTCTCTGTGGAGTAACCTTAACTGCTCTAAGGTTCAGTTTTCTCATCTATAAAAGAGAGATAATAACTGGATTACGTGAGACAATATATATAAAAGCATTCTGCAAATGGGGAATCACTATACAGAGCGATTGTAGAACTGTGTTGTTGACAGGGACCTTTGGGATTAAGACCAAACACCCATTTAATGTTAATGAAACTTTTGAATATATCTAGCCCTTATTAAATACTTATACACTTGGCAACTAGAGTATCTTGCAGATTGAGTGCCTATTGAATTCAAATAGTATTCTGGCTTAAAAAAAAAAGACAATATTTGCTGTCAAAGGAGATAAGGATGAATATATACATTGGCAACAAATAACATGTGTGATTAATATAGTTTTTAAGAAATTTTGCTTCTGTTACATGTTCTTAAAATCTATGCCCATTGATAAGAGGACAATTTGGTGAATAGGGGAGAGACAACATAACTTTTGATTGACAATGAGGTGAGAAGAAAGAAGGAAATCAAATAGCATATTTAGGTAACTATTATGTATCCTTCTAAATGTAAAGAATGCAGGAAAATTCATCTTAAGGAGGGTGACATGTATTGTTGGAAGTAAGATAGCCTGGAACTTAGATACCTCATGAGCCAGTATGGTGGAGTCAAAAAGGGAAAATTTATGATAGCGCATTATAACTGCATCTCCCACTAATCTCTTTTTCTGAATAGTTGGCTGTGAACCTATGTCCCACCCCAGCTACCAAAGGTAGGGAAAGTTGGAACATGGCCCTGATCGAGGCATTAGTTCTTGAAGACTGTCATTTTTGGAGTTAATTTACCATAGGTTCTCCCCATGCTTTTTATTTTACTTTGGATATTAGTTTACCTTAAGACCCTTTTGGAAACTAAGGTTAAAATAAATAAAATATTGCAGTTCCTTTTTGAACCAGGATAAAAGAATTCTTTAAAGAGTCTAATAAGTAATTAGTAATTAAAAATAAAAATTAGTAATTAATAAGTAGTTATAAAGATTAAGAAACCTGAATAACTTTTGAAACTCTGTCTTTAAGATCTGGTCTTTGGCTATTCTTCTTTTGAGCAAGAAATATAAACAGCTTCCTCATATGCTTACAACTAATTTACTCATCGCTCAGGTTAGTAAACCTACAGATAATTAAAGCTATGTTTTTCTCATTGATTATAGAGGAGAAAATTTCTTTGTTGGGTTTTTCCAGTTATAAAATCAAAGTGTTTTTTACCAAGTGCAATCAGTTGTTGCAATTTGATTATAATAAATTTATTCATAATTTATTAAATATTGCATTGGATCTTGCACTATATAAAGTTGAGGCTGATACAGTTGGCCTTCCATATCCATAGGTTCCACAGGCTGAGATTCAACCAACCACAGATTGAAAATATTCAGAAAAAAAATTTTCAGAAAGTTCCAAAAAAGCAAAACTTGAATTTACCATATGCCAACAACTATTTACATAGCATTAACATTGTATTTGGTATTATAAGTAATCTGTAGATGATTTAAAGTAACTCATGGAACTCATGGAACTCAAACAGGGGCTATGTAACAACCTAGAGAGGTGGGATGGGGAGGGAGTTGGGAGGGAGGTTCAAGAGGGAGAGGACATATGTATACCTATGGCTGATTCATGTTGATATTTGGCAGAAAACAAAATTCTGTAAAGCAATTATCCTTCAATTTAAAAAAAATTTTTTTAAAGTATACAAGAAGATGTACATAGGTTGTATGCAAATACTATAGAATTTTGTGTAAGGAACTTGAGTATCCTTGGATTTTGGTATCTATCTGTCAGGGGATAAGGAGGGGTCCTAGAACCAATCCTCCGTGGATACTAAAAGACAACTGTAATGTAATGACATTTGGTGATAACTTTGCATTTTTTTAATAGAAGTTATTGAATTATTAAAAATTTAACTTTCTTGTAATCTTACTTTTCTAGCTAAATCTTTGCATGCCTCAAATTACACTGGAAAGAAGTTTAGCATTTTCTATGTAAACCTTTCCTAAATATAAGCTTAGGATTTAGACCATTGTCATTATCTGTTTCAATTAAATATGTACATTGTTAAAGGTGCTGTATAAAAAGTTTTTTAATCATAAAACTTACTGTTTTAGTATAACTAAAATGCAATAGTTAATTACTCAGCAATAATTTTAAATGAATAATTATAGTTGCTGTGAGTAAAACACATGAGTATGAGTCATGTGAGTATGACTGACTTCGTTTTTTTTCATCATCATTTTTTCTTCAGTCTATCGTCTGTGCTGGAATGATGATATGGAATTTTGTTAAAGAAAAAAATTTTGTTGGACAAATTCTGGTGTTTGTCTTATTGTACAGCTCCCTCTATAGCACCTACCTGTGGACAGGTAAGTTGGATCATGAAGAGAAATTTAGGGTCCCCCTACCCTCCATTGCTTGAGGTTCCAGCTTCTAGTGATCTATTTTAAGTCTAGCAGTACAGGATTAGGGAATCTGCTCAGGCAGATGTACTCACTAACTAGGCAGTCTGCAAAGCTGAGTTCTGTTTCCTAATCACTCTGTTTCCACCTGGGCTCAGATGGTTTCCAGTCACATGTCCTTGTCCTCGGGGCTTTGGGTTCTAGCTCAGGGCAGAGCTCCCCTTTGAGCCATCAAGGGTGCAAGCACTGGAAGCAGGTAGGCGGAGAAGGAATGGGCAGAGGGGGATGAGGATGTGAGCTGTATACCAGAGCGCACTTAGAACCCAACCGAACTGAACAATAATTATCATTATGCCCTAAGCAAATAACTTAACTTGCAGTCTCAGTTTCCTTATATGTAAGCTTGGATTATCGTACCTTACAGGGTGATTTTGAGGACTAAATTAAATATGGATGTTTATGCCTGGTACGTGGCACTCAACAAATTTAACTGTATTATTAAGTAAAGGGAAGAGCAGTAATATAAGAACAAGAAAAACAAGTGATTAAAAGGGTATGGAAATAGAAGAATAGTCAGTAAGAAAAAAACTATTTTTTATTTAAACTGGCTCCAAAAAGGATATTCAGAATGTTTTAACACGTTGATCATTTGAAGGAAAACATTAATCTGGGTGCACGCATTCTGGTATGTTTGTGAAACAGTCAGTCTGGCTGCTTTGTAGTCATACCACAAATGCAAATCTGTAAAATGGCACATAAAAGGAAATTGTAGAATTGTTGTGCTAGTTATAGCCACTGTTAGGAGGCAGGTGTCGGGAAGTGGCTGGAGGGAATAGGCCTTTGATCTCATGCCTTCAGGATCAAAAGCAGGACCCATCTAAGTCAACAGCTTTTTGAAGTGAAGCAACAATGCGGTGAGGAATTACAAAATGCTGCTGTCCGACTCTGTGCGACCCCACAGACGGCAGCCCACCAGGCTCCGCCGTCCCTGGGATTCTCCAGGTGAGAATACTGGAGTGGGGTGCCATTGCCTTCTCCAATGTGTGAAAGTGAAAAGTGAAAGTGAAGTCGCTCAGTCGTGTCCGACTGTTAGCAACCCCGCGGACTGCAGCCCACCAGGCTCCGCCGTCCCTGGGATTCTCCAGGCGAGAATACTGGAGTGGGGTGCCATTGCCTTCTCTGATTACAAAATGAATTCAGTGCAAACAGGAGGTTTGTACTTTTTTAAAGGCAAGTACATCGGAGAAGGCAATGGCACCCCACTCCAGTACTCTTGCCTGGAAAATCCCATGGACAGAGGAGCCTGGTAGGCTGCAGTCCATGGGGTGGCTAACAGTCGGACACGACTGAGCGACTTCACTTTCACTTTTCACTTTCATGCACTGGAGAAGGAAATGGCAACCCACTCCAGCATTCTCGCCTGGAGAATCCCAGGGATGGCGGAGCCTGGTGGGCTACAGTGTGTGGGGTCGCACAGAGTCGGACACGACTGAAGTGACTTAGCAGTAGCAGTACACCTTGCATGGTGTAAGAGTTTTCACGACATGTCAAGTTAAAAGAGCTTAGAGATTATTTCCAAATACAGAGGAAACAACTTGATCTCTAATACTTGGGTTTATTAAGGTTAAATTTATAATGAGAATAAGAGAGCAGTAAAGAGCTCAGTTTATCAAAAAGCCCCAAGTTTCTCTGAAATCCTCTTCAAGCATGAATACCAAAATCTCCAAAGAAGCTGTTCTGAATTTCCTGACCCCGATGAAGGTGCCCTTTAACCTTGAGGTTATTGTAACAGAATTTTGGATCTAAAGGGTCATTTTAAATCATTTTGTTCAGCCATTTTCAGTTTTACTCATTTGCACACCATCCTCATGAATTTTGCCATATCTGCATACCAATTGTCCTTTCTTTCCCCCTTAAAATTAACTTTTTTTTTAACTTTAATATTACAAATTTAGCCTTACATCAGTAAAACCCCAGGTTTTATGTGTTAGTTAAAATTTTTTCAAGCACGTGTTAAACGCATAATTAGTAAAAAAAAAAAAGTTCATCCTTGTGCCACCTACAATCTTCTTGCTTTTGGGAAACACTGGTCTAGTTTAAATCTTTCATTTTGCAAATGAGGAAAATAAGGCCCAAAGAGTTAACTGATTGAGGCAAGAGCTCTCACAGCTTCATCAGTGAGACATCCAGGCCTAGACTGAGCCTTTTTTTCATTTGTCAATATTGTCACAAGGCAGGAATAAAATGATAAACATTAGAATTTTCAAGAGTACCCTCACTATTGTAACACAGTTGGCACTCTTTTGTGATTGTTCACTTGTTTCCCTGGCACCTTAAACCTGAAACGATAGAGGGTACAAATGCATTGGGAGGAGCACTGGTATGATAGTATCTCTTGAACTTGAGAACTGAGTGGGTCCCCTAGAAAGAAAAACAATTCTCAAGGAGCTCAGTGTTGATTCGTATTATTGATAGCACAGTGTTACTTAATCTGTATAATCTTAAATCTAGGTATGAATTCCTTGTTGTTCAGTTGCTAAGTCGTGTCTGACTCTTTGTTACCCCATGAACCCCAGCACTCTAGACTTCCCTGTCCTTCACTATCTCCTAGAGTTTGCTCAAATTCATGTCCATTGAGTCAGTGATGCCATCCAACCATTTTATCCTCTTTCGTCCCCTTCTCCTCCTGCCCTCAATCTTTCCCAACATCAGGGTCTTTTCCAGTGAGTCAGCTCTTTGCATCAGCTGGTTGGATGTTATATACAGCTAATATACAATTTTAAAACCAAAGCAAATTCAGTAGATTTAAACAAAAATACAAGCTCAGTAAGTAATTAGCAACATTAATTGACATGACAAAGGGTCTTATTTTGCTAATCTGAATCACAGCTTGAAATGTAAAATTGAACTCACTTCTCTGGTAGGGTTTTTTGGCCTACCTTTACTTTGATGTGTGGGTTTATGACCTGGTTATCTCACTGCTCTCCCCTCTTCAGACTACCACAGAACGTTAATTTGAACTGTGTTGTGGTATCATTTGGCCTTCACTTGGCTCAAACTTCATATAAAACCAGACGTAAACCCTGAAATAATGAGAGTGTTCAGTTCAGTTCAGTCGCTCCGTCGTGTCTGACTCTTTGTGACCCCATGAACCGCAGCACACCAGGCCTCCCTGTCCATCACCAACTCCTGGAGTCCACCCAAACCCATGTCCATTGAGTCGATGATGCCATCCAGCCATCTCATCCTCTGTCGTCCCCTTCTCCTCCTGCCCTCAATCTTTCCCAGCATCAGGGTCTTTTCCAATGAGTCAGTTCTTTGCATCAGGTGGCCAAAGTATTGGAGTTTCAGCTTCAACATCAGTCCTTCCAATGAACACCCAGGACTGATCTCCTTTAGGATGGACTGGTTGGATCTCCTTGCAGTCCAAGGGACTCTCAAGAGGCTTCTCCAGCACCACAGTTCAAAAGCATCAATTCTTCGGCACTTAAGTTTCTTTCTAGTCCATGTGATCCATGTGATCAGATTGGCTAGTTGTCCGTGACTGTAGTTTCAGTCTGTCTGCCCCCTGATCCCCTCTCTCAGTGCCTACTGTCTTACCTGGGTTTCTCTTACTTTGGACGCGGGTAGTGTGCTTTGGTTATAAGATGGTCACCCAGATGGTTACTGCTGCAAATAAACCAAAAAGACTTAACATTTCTCATAGAAATTTCCAGATCCATATGGGTCAACAGACTTGAGTTTTAGAAACACTGAACAGAGCTGAAGGACTTAACCTTCTGTCAGAAGACTGGGTTTCTAGTCTTGCTCTGCCCTCTGCTGGCTGTGTAGCTTGGGCAAACCCTTGTTTACACAGCTATAAAATGAAGGCATTAATTTAAGACAGCGGTCCCTTCCAACCCTAAAGTTCTAAGCTTCTATAGCTGTGTAAAATTTATTAAATAAGATGTTACTTCTATAAATAATTGGGTATAAAGTATAAGGAAAGCTCATGAAATATTTGTTTTAAAACATCTGTCCAAATGTTTAAAACATTTGTTTCTGTATTAAGTTTATATTAAGGCCCATCATTTAGACTTGGTGAATTTTCCAAAAACAAACCTTTGTGAGAATTGCCTATACTTTCTTAGCAACAGCAGAACGGGGGTGTTTTTATTTTTAGAATTGTTCTGTATCCAGTTAAAAAAATTTTTTTTTTTTTTTGCAAATATACTTCGATTCCAAACACGTGAGTCACAAGAACAAAATGATTTGGGCTTTTTGAAAAATTCCTCATGTATAAAACAAGAAGATTTTAGTAAAGAAGCAATATAGGAGGGAAAACAAATGATTTTGAATTAAGAAAACTTGCCTCAAAATATTGGGAAAAGCATTTATTTAGAAGGAGTAAATTCTAGGGCAAGAACTACAGACTACTATTGAAATAAGCTTGGTTAAAGTTCCGTGAAGTCTGATCAACATCAAGAGTAATCACCTATCTTTTAATCTCTATTTCTTATTCTTAGGCCTTCTAGCAATTTCTTTGTTTCTTTTGAAAAAGAGAGAAAGGGTACAAATTCCTGTTGGAATCATCATAATATCTGGCTGGGGGTAAGTTGGTAGCTTTCTGTTTGCTTACCTGTTCCCACATACACAGTTATTATTCATTCTCTCTCTTTCTCTCTCTCTCTGTAAACTCTCATTATTATAGGATTCCTGCTCTCCTTATTGGTGTTCTTTTGATAACTGGAAAACATAATGGAGAAAGCATTGACTCAGCCTTCTTTTATGGAAAAGAGCAGGTGAGAAGAGTTTATTGATAGTTCTGTTCTTGAGAATGTCTTTTTAGCTGCTTAATGTGTTTTGCTATACTTACATTGAAATTAATTTTGAAAATTTATTCCAACTTATTGCTTATCACACTGGCAATCCTAGGTCACTTTGTTAACTTACACCTCAAAATGTGATAAATGTATTTACATGTCTATAAAAAAGAAAATGAAATAAAAAAAATGATTTTACATACCTCAGTCTGTTTTGGGGCTTCACTGGTAGCTCAGATAGTAAAGAATCTCCTTACACTGCAGGAGACCCCTGGGTCAGATTCCGGGTCAGAAAGATCCCCTGGAGAAGGGAATGGCAACCCACTCCAGTATTCTTGCCTGGAGAATTCCATGGACATTGGAACCTTGTAGGCTACAGTCCATGGACTCACAAAGAATCAGACACGACTGAGCAACTAACACATGTGTCTTTTTCAGCTGAAAATTATAAGTATTAGCTGTAATTACTTATCTTTAGTATTATCACCATAATAAGGTCTCTAGTTAAAGTACACTTGAGCTTTGTATTAAAGCAAACAAAAACTCTGATGTGAAGAAAAAGTCTCTAAGTGCTCAGACTGTAAAGAATCTGCCTGCAGTGCGGAAGACCCAGGTTTGATCCCTAGGTCAGGAAGATCCCCTGGAGGAGAGAATGGCTACCCACTCCAGTATTCTTGCTGAAGAATTTCATGGACAGAGGAGCCTGGCGGGCTACAGCTCGTGGGATCGTAAAGAGTCGAACACAGCTGAGCAACTATCACTCTCACTTACATTAGATTACTTGTAGGGTAAACCAAGGACATGATGCATAGTGAAGAGAACATCTAGACATCTCATTTGATTAGAGACAAACCCTGATTTCTCTGTAAGTACTTTACAATCATTCCATACTCTTCCTCTTTTTTAAGAACCACGGTTATAGAGCATTTACAACTATCGAGATAATGCATTTTCCACCAAAAAAGTGCCCTTAAGTCATCTACTAAGATTATCAAGCTGGGATTGTGAAAAGTGGCCTAACGTCTCTTTGCAACGTTGACAGATGATCATCACGGCAGTTACCCTGTTCTGCAGCATTGTGATAGCTGGCATATCACTCATGTGTATGAACCGCACCTCCCAAGCAGGACGCTATGAAGGTTTCGACCAGTCTCAGGACCACAAAGCAGCAGAGCCGGGAAACACTGCTTTCGAGGACAATCCAGCACCAATAAATGAACCTGAATCTTTTATAAGTTCTGTCCCAGAAACAAGTATGATCCTTAAATATAAAGAAACCTTTATATGCCTATATAGCATGTACTCTAAATGTTTTGTTTAAGGGAACTTCCTTGAATTATCTTCAATATCACAGGTATTTGTAAAATGGGGAACTTGAATCATAGTCAATAATAGAAAGAGCTTACAAGTTCATTTATTAGATTCTTGTTTATAAATCTTTTATGAGGATAATCTTTTGTGATAATAAGTCTAATCCTCAGACTTCTTTGGGCCTGAGAGTTTAGAGAAGAGTAACAACTGCGGGAAGGCTCTTTGTAGGAAACTAAGCATCTATGTTTGTTAACAGCAGTGCATCAAGCAAGCACCATCAATAAAATGAACTAAAGAGGCTTAATTGCAGCAGGGTTAATGGTAAAAGTTAGGAGTTGGCAAACTGCAGTCTGCCACCTGTTTATGTATGGCCCCAAACCTACGAATAGCTTTTATGTTTTTAAAGGGTTGAAGAAAAAATTTTAAAAGACAAATATTTTATGACACTTGAAAGTTATATGAAATTTAAATTTGTATCCATCACATGTTATTGAACCACAGACATGCTCATTTACTTCTGTATTGCCTGTGGATGCTTTCATGCTGTATTGGCAGAGTTGAGTCGTTCAACAGACACCCAATGGACTGCAAAGCCTAAAATGTTTGTTTATAGTGAACATACGTCCCTGTGTGAAAATATGACCCTAACCAGTGACTTTTTAAATGTGTTAACAGTTGTTATGGGGTTTGCCTCAATTCATGAAGGGAATTCAGCTGTAGAGTTTGCATTTTGGGTTCATTGGTGCGTGCAGAGATTTCATAGACATAGACTGTTGTGCTGGGAAGTGTCAATGATGGCCTCTATTTTGTTTAGAGAGTTTGTAGAGTAGAGAGATGCCTGATCTTAAAACTATTAGTTGTAAATAGCAATAGTAGAGAAAAAAGAGAAAAGGTTTAAAAAAACATTTTAACTGTCTTGAAAGGAAGAAGAGCCCACGTATCTCACGGCTTACATTGCCTGCCTGCCTTCCTCCCGTCCTTCATTGTCCCAAACTGGAAGGAGATGGGACGGTGGGTAGAAACAGGGATGTGGAACCAGTCTGCCTGGGTGCAAGTCTGACTCTAGAACTTTATTATTTGGTCTTATGCAAGTTTCCTGTGCCTTGGTTTCTGTATCTGATGCTGATAACACCTCCTACACAGGGCTGTGGGGCCCCACTACACGCAGCAGTATTTGGCCAGGTAGTGATTTACATTAACCCTGCTTCAATCAGGCCTCCTTTAGTTCATTTTATTGGTGGTGTTCACTGATTTCTTTGTTAGATCCTGTGTGATTATAGCATCAGAATTTCATCCTTTTGAGTCCTCTTGACTATTTTCCCTTGAAAATGGAAATTTAAGGATTATGTGTATGTGTTCACTAAAATTTTAAAAGCCACTTTTCTGACGTCTAGAATACTTCTCTGATCATGCCCAGCATCCTTTCCTTCCTTGCCCTCTTTGTGGACTCTTACATTTATCCTATAAATCAATCTACTGTATGTTTTCAGATAGGTTGTAAAGACCATTCACCACTCTCTAAGTCTTCTTCTCCTGCAAGTGTTTTGGAACTGTCCACCAAAGCCCTGTGAACGTGTGCGGAGAGTCCTAAACTAAGTGTCTTAAGCCCAGAGACTTTTGCTGCTGTCTTTACTGTCCTTTAAAAATAGCAAATAAACAATATCATAGATATTCTTTAAAACCCTGTCATCATCTCCAGCAGGATAATTAGCTGGCACCTTTTGTATAAATAAATAGAGAATCAGAAGACAGTTATGGCTTATCTCAATAAAAAACCTTCTGTAATGTTTATACCTCTCTCTCCTCTTATCTCACTGCTTTATAATTGCTTTTTAAATTATCAGTATAACCCACTAGACTATAAGTGCTGTGACTGACTTGCCCACCATTATAGCCTCAGCACCTAGCATGGTATCAGGTTTCCTATATATGTTTAGTAATATTTGTTAGATGAATGGATAGATGGATGGGTTGATAAGATATGACGTGATTGTCTGAAGCTCCCCTGAAGACTGCTATGGCAAAGTTCTTATTTATTTGCCTATTCATCCATGTTCCTAGGAAAAAGGTTTTTAAACCTGGCTGGTTATTTTCCTTCCCTACAGTCTGCTCTCTTCTGCTTTGCTAATAGTATTAATACATAGCACATTAGATGTCCAGCCTGGCCTCCCCAAATCTCAGTAATCCAAAATAGTTCACTCCACTCTGCCCCTCGCTACACATTTGTCAGAGACACATGACTTGCTTGTAAGTGTGGAATTATAATTGAAAGGAAAATTAACCTACTTTAATATGAGATCAAAGGTTCAGTTAATAAAAGAGAAGGCCATATCATCTCTCTTATATGTGGAATCTTTGGGGGGAAAAAAAGCTCATAGATACTGAAAACAAGATTGGTAGTTGCCAGAGGTGGGGAGTAGAAGGTAGGAGAAATGGGTGAAGGAGGTTAAAGGGTAGAATGAAAAGATAATAAGTAAGTGTAGTGTATTACTGAGCAACAAACAAACATACACACATAAATAAGAAGGCTCATGTTTGAAGGGAAAAACTGCTATATGTGTGTGTTCCCTACACATATGTCCTTGGAATGGGCTGGCTTTGATATCTGTTTTCTTAACAATTTATCTTAGTGGATTTAAGCCTTCAAGTTTCTGAAGATAAGAGGCAGGGCCAGATGATTTCTGTGTTTTCTTTTCAATTATTCTGTGGCATCATTATCTTAAATTTAGAAAGATATTTGTAATAGTTTTATTGTAGATGATAGTTTTTATACTTTGAAATCTTTTTTTATTTTTAATGACACTACTGAAAAATTAGAGCATATTATCAGTGAAAGTTTCAGCCTATGAATTATGCCTTTTTAGCACATTAAGTTCCAATACATTTTATCACTGAAGTTATTCTATTACAGTCCATATCAAGGAGCACCGTGTCCATGTATGTGTGTAATGTTTTAAAGGACACTATGCAATTCTCTGACTATACAGAGTAAAATTACAGCTCCATAGTAGGTGTCTCCGTGTGACTTCTGTAAACCAATCTACCTAAAAACCAGCAAGAGAGTTTCAGCAGTATATATCTAAAAATAAAAAAGAATACAATTGCTTTTACTGCATCTTCGAAACTGGTAGGAGACATGTTCTTGAAAGAAGTGAGTTTTGAGCTAAACTTAGAAGAGGGTTTGGATGAATTCTGTGTGAAACTAGAATTCATCCAAGGAGTAGTGAAATCAAAGCTATATTTTAGGAAAGTGGTCAAATTCTTATTTCCCAAAACACAGTGAAAACTAATAACATAGCATGGATAAAAACATTTTCCTTAAAAAAAATTTAATTAATTATGGGAATTCCCTGGTGTTCCAAAAAAGAAACCAGCTGGAGAACAAACAAAAACATTTTCTTTGTCTTGTACAAAGAAGAGGCAATATGTAAAGGGGCTGATCCTTTGTCTGACACTCCTTAAATGTTAATTTCTTTATAAGCACATTTAAATACTTTTTGATAGATACCCATACATTGAGGCTGTATGGAAAACCTCTGTGTGTATATAAATGAATTTGGGGATTTGTTGTTTTTGCAGGGGGGGATGTTTTATCTGGCATCTCTTTACATTGTCCATTTTTTTGTGATTGGACTCTCCCATCACAACCTATATTTTATCTATATAGGTTGCTGCTCCTGCTCTATGGGAAATGGTGAATTACGCTGCCCATCCATGGAGCCAGTAGCAGACATGACCACCAGTGGGTCTGTGACTCCTTCATTTGAGAAAAGTAAGTGCCTCTAGGCTATGAGGATGAGCCTAAGGAACAAAAGATTTTTAATCTTATGCCTTAAAAGAACTCTACATAGGATTTCTATAGAAGCTACACTGAGAATATTCTCATAAGATGGAAGAAAGTACAAATAATACAATAATTGTGCATAGATAAGATATTCATTATTTTTTTTTTATTTGCATGGAAATTCTCCAGTAAATTTAACCCAAGTAATAATTCCAAGAAGTTTGCCCTAAGGATCATTATTTTCTCTTTGGCATCTCATTTTAGAAGCTGAGACTTTTCCCCACTCCATTCCCCCAGGGCCAGGACTAATTAGTTAGTGCTTAATTACCTTTTGAATCTATATGCTTTAAAATATGCCCTTTCTTATAAAATAATAAAAATCTTTAAAAGTAATAACCTTTTGACGTATAGACTAACAGACTGAATCACATTTATGGTCTGAATTTCAAATTATTTAAAAAACTGAATACATGTAAATTGCAATGTACCTTCAGTTAACTATGCCTACTTTTTAAAATCAAAGTAGAAAGAGAAACCCCAAAAAGTCCTCTTTATGATGGAGCATGTCAGCTGTTTTGCTGCCAAATGTTTTTATATTTTAAAAATGTTGTGAATATTATAAGAAATGATGCATGCTAATCACTTAGCACAGTGAGTAATGTACAAACTAAATGCTTATTAAACATGGAAGCAGGGACTTCCCTGGTGACCTAGTGGTTAGAATTCTGGCCATTCACTACGGTGGCCCAGGTTCAATCTCTGGTCAGGGAAGATCCCACAAGCTGTGCAGTGTGGCCAAAAGTAAATAAATAAAAATTTAAAAATAAGCAGAGTAGCAGCAGCAATTGTTGTAGTTATTGTTCGGGCAGATATTGAGCCTTCACTTACATTCAGCAGGAGACCTCTCTTGGTATCCAGTTACAGTTGTTTCAAGTTTTACTTGTGTGCCCCTTTTCTAAAGCTAATATTTATTTACATCAGAATTCCCAAGGCTTTACTCCTTACTTTTTTCTTCCTACACAATATACCTAATAGTAAAGTCCATTGACAAATTCAACATGTGATTTGATTCGTCAGCCCCAGGTGGGGTTTTTTTTGCCCCCAGAATCCCGTTACAATTTGCTTATGTCATTTCTCCATTAATATGCTGATTCCTGAAAAAAACTTCTAAATATAGGAGCTTCTTAGATTTTCTGATCATATTTTATGAAAATAAATATTGCAATATGTAAAAACACAGATAAAAGAGAGTAAAATGGGTTTTATGCATTTTTATAATATTTGTACATAATATTTTAAGACCAAGTTTATTGTATACACAGCTAGAATTTTTCTACACCAAGATATACACAAATAATTGGTATAAAACAAGATCATACCGCATAAACAGTTTGGCGGCCTACTTTCTTTTTGCTTTTAACCTTTTTTTGTTGTGAACTTTAATCCATGCCATTAGCTATTATGTCATACCATGTTTAATGCTTGTATATGTTCTTTTCTAAGAAGAGGCTTTAAGAAATACAATTTTTGTAAGGTTGAAGGTAAGAGCTGTAAAATTGTGTTTTTTAAGCCCTGACTTTTTGTAATAAGACTGTGTTAGACTAGCATCTGTTTTGTAAAAATGTTTTCTCCTACTTTTGATGCCATTGATATAGTGGAGCTGAGGTAGGAGAAGAAAGATTTCTTGTGAAAGGCTTCTCACTTCTCTTTTCGGCCAAAGAAAAGTCATGCTTATGATTTGGACTTGCTTCCATATGCAAACAGAACAAAGTGTATAATATTTTTTATTCTGTTCCTTAAAGGTCTTTTCTAAGCAAATTCTAAACTCTTTAATGAAAGGTAAGTGGTAAATTTGCTTTGCTGCTAGCCAATATAGGATATTCATACCAAGAGGTAGATTTATATAACAGGAGAAACTTGTTATTAAATTAGCCTTAAAAATTTGTGTGCACATGTGTGTGTGTGTGTGTGTGTTACACTGTTGAATAATGTAGAAGGGAACTATTGCATATATTTGTATTTTTTGGATAAAAACACTCTACAAGTAGAACTCTCCTAAAACAACATGAAGGAGCCTTCTTTAGATTTCATCTAAAATAATATACTGATTCTGAGCTGAGAATGTGCATATGTAGTGGTTTGCTTAGGAAGTCATTATGAATTTAAAATGCATTCAAATAAAAAGCTCTGATTACAAATTGTTGTGCTTACTGTTTTATAGATGAACATTGTGTGAGTCGCTGTAACTCCCAGAGCTGCATATTGGCCCAGGAAGAGGAGCAGTATCTACACAGTGGAGACCAGCAACTGACTCGACATGTGTTGCTGTGTTTACTTCTCATTATTGGCCTGTTTGCTGTAAATGTTTCTTCTGATTTTGTTTGGGAGCCATTTCTTTAAATGTTTGACAAAGGTTTTTTCCAGGCATCTGGGAGAAACTTGGTTGCTCCTTCCCAGGGGAGTCGCAGCACGAGCATCTCCTAATCATGAGCTAATGTTTTGGGAGGAAGAAGAATGAGTAATTCACATTACTCTGTTGCTTAAGTGCTTCAGTAACTCACTTTGCTTTGAATACTTACTCCTCTTATGCTCTGAACCTAGAATTTGGGGTAAAACCAGTTATCTCCATGATGTATACAAGGCTACTTAGTCCTAAGTTATTCCTTGACTGACTTCAGTAGATAAATGTCTACATGGTCTCTCAGAAGATAGTCCTCAGATAAATAAACTTTTAAAAATAATTTTACATTATGAAAATAATACAAGCACTTCATACAATAGGTACCATAGAGAAAAGAGGAAAAATATCCATCATACTACTACCTTCTCTTTTTTAATATATTTTTCATGGTTCTAATAATACATACAGATTTATGTCCTGCTTTGTGACTTATGTCAAGCATTTTCATGTTGCTGCAAAAGTGTTCTAATTGTTAGTTTAAATAGCTTCTCAATAAACTATAGAGGATATGCGTTACAATTCACTCAATCATTTTCTTATGGATTGTTCCTAGTTTTTTAGAATTCTCTAATAAATATCTCCATGCAGTATATTTCCTTATTGTAGATTCTCAAAAGTTGGAAAACCTGGATTAAATAGTATAAATATTTTTGTGTCTTTGGATGCATTCTACTAAGTTGTTTTCCAAAGGAGTAGTATAGGTTTGTAAAGTACTCTCACCAACATTAACTGTTATAAATTTTTTACTTGATAGTTCTATAAGTGAAATATAGCACTTCATTTTTAAATGCATTTCTTTGATTACCAAAGTGTTTTTAAAAATTAGTTCTAAGTCTTCTTTTGTGAATTACTAGTTATTATATATAATTCTTTGTGATAGTTCAAGTGTAACTAGCCTAGTGATAGGCAATGGACCATATAACCTATGAAGAAACTCGCTTACCCTTTTCACACTGCAGTGCTCATTACATAAAATCATATCAGCCAGCACCATTTTAGCTGCTGTTTAAGAACAAAAATCAAAAATTAAGAAATGCTGCCAAGAATGCTGCTCGGTGATGTGATTGTTTTCACTGTGTAAAACTAATTTTAAAATCAGACCTGTCTTAGGCTAGTTGAAGTCCTGATGTATTATGTAAGCTTCTGTATTATGGCTCATGTCTTCTTTCTTCAAATCTGATCAGAATAGATGCTGTTTGAATGACATCTGTCAAGAAGAGAGGTTTAAACCTCTTGTTTAAAAGACAAAGCCTCTGTATTCTCTTGATGTTTTTCCCTTTAGTCCTTTTCTTCCTAATTATTAAGTAGATAAATTATTGTACTATGTTCTGGATAGAGAGAAATGATCAGCTTGCTTCATTTTAAAGTCCTATTTTCTCCTTCCTTTACAGAATCTTTCCAGTTGTTTATGGTGGCTATTCAACCAAGAGCCTGGGAGACTATATGTTGAGTTACAGTTTTTCTGTGCTGTGTTTAATTTTGGCCAGGTATTTATTTACTGAGAACTTTGAGGAGTTTCTGTTTTCCTGGATGGTTTGATTGGGAGGTGGTGGTACGGATGTTGTTGTTTTCTTCTAAATCAAAAGGGTTTAGTTTGTTTGCCAGCTGCTGGTATGCGTGACAGCTGACAGCTGCTGCCTATCTCCTAGTAGAGATGAATTATTATATTGGTTAAAGTCATCAGAATGCACACTGAGTGTTTCAGTCAGAAATACCAAATAGTTTTTTGCTTTGGTTTTGAGATAAAGGATGGTAATTTAAGCAGGGACAAGATGTTCCAAGTTCTTTTTAAACTTCGTTGTGGCCTTAATAAGTTACTTTGGGAAAATGACTTAACTTCTCTGAGCCTTTAGTTGAGTCACTTATTTAAATGCACATTTCATTTACATTTTGATGTTTCTTGAACTATAGGTACTTATGTCTTTTTTAAAAAATCATGTGGCATATAAATAAAATTTGACCAAAGATAGTAGATACGATTCCTTCAGAGTCTACCATATGCCAAACATTTTAAGCATTTTACATTAATTATTTCATTTAAACATCACAATAATATCTGCGAAGTAGACTCTTACTCCCCCCCCAGTTTAAAAATTAGAAATTAAAATTCCATTGAAGATTTAAGAATAAATGAAGGTGTCCTTCGGAGAAGGCGATGGCACCCCACTCCAGTACTCTTGCCTGGAAAATCCCATGGACGGAGGAGCCTGGTAGGCTGCAGTCCATGGGGTCGCGAAGAGTCGGACACGACTGAGCGACTTCACGTTCACTTTTCACTTTCAGGCATTGGAGAAGGAAATGGCAACCTACTCCAGTGTTCTTGCCTGGAGAATCCCAGGGACAGGGGAGCCTGGTGGGCTGCCGTCTGTGGGATTGCACAGAGTCGGACACGACTGAAGCGACTTAGCAGCAGCAGCAGCAGGTGTCCTTGGTGGTGTAGTGGTTGAGAATATGCCTGCCAATGCAGGGGACACAGATTTGATCCCTGGTCTGGGAAGATCCCACATACATCAGGGCATCTCAGTCCACACGCGCTAGAGCCTGGGCTCTGCAAGAAGAGAAACCACTGCAATGAGAAGCCCTAGAACCGCAACTACAGAGGAGCCTCTGCTCACCACAACTAGAGAAAGCCTCTGCGT
The DNA here is from genome assembly GCA_024291935.2 of Okapia johnstoni. Classification (NCBI taxonomy): domain Eukaryota; kingdom Metazoa; phylum Chordata; class Mammalia; order Artiodactyla; family Giraffidae; genus Okapia; species Okapia johnstoni. Next base: position 128,693,975 of record CM044308.1, on the reverse strand, counting down.
AGCAAAGAAGACCCAGAGCAGCCAAATATAAATAAATAAGTAAATATTTAAAAAAGAATAAATGATATTTTGCATACTGGAAAAATATTTTTATGTGAAAATTAGAAATTTTTATTCCACTTCAATCCCTTACTTTTTAATTAGAGAATATTAGTCCCCAGATTAAGTATCAGATTGAAAAAATACAGTACTTGAAATCACTGAGTTTGCTTATTTAACCTGAAATAATTGCCATATGACTTAGTTAACATGTATTAGTATATAACATGTATATTTAGATAGACGAGTGACCTGTCCATTTATTACAGACAGACATGAGCATGCTAAGGGCTCCTTGATGTCCACCTCACTTTGTGATACTGTTTATGATCTGAACTATAAAATACTAGGTTGAAAAATCATAGTCTTACTCAGTATCTTGCATTCAGAAAGCCCACTCCAAGCTGAGCCATTCCAGGACTGGGACTCACAGGGCTTCACACACAGAAGCTAATGCCAGGAATGTTGCGTTTGAAATACGGCCCCCACAGCTTATGGCTGAAGCGCTTCAAAGAAGGGAGAGAGATACAAACCTGCTCCCATTCCATTTTCCTCTTGGGGAGGTGTGGTAGTAAGATCATTCCTTTCTGGTAGTTTATAATATGAAGTGAAGACAGATAGATTCTTCATGTCACTGCATTCTTCTCTCACCCACGCCAGCCTGCACTAAGATACTTACCCTGCTGTGCCTGACAGATGGCAGTTCCCAGCCTCCCATCTTCCCAGGCAGTCCTGATCATCTTGCTGTGTGGCTAATATCTGGTGCTAGTTTGCCTCATTATGCCCAAATTCTTCAAACTCTTTCCCTAAGCAGTAGCCAATTTCATTTCACATAAATTTTGTTCAGTTACTTCATTTTAATCAGACACTACAGCACTTGTTAATTCTATTGTCTCTGAAGTTTTAACAGAAAAATAATAAAGAAGTACTTAAGCATAATGGGAGATATTTTATTTTCTTTTTAGAAAGGGGGAAAAGAGACATATAGCCCTTGAATGTTTTCATTTTTCTCCAGTAAGCTAGCTTGCTAGTGTGGTTGCTCAGCACTCATATCACCCATCATAATTAGCAGGAAAGATGATAGGGAAGAGGCAGCCAAGTACCATAAAACCATCCCTCAATATCCAAGGGGGATTGGCACCAGGACACACCCTTAGGTACCAAAATCTATGGATGCTCAAGTCCCTTATATAAAATGGCATAGTATTTGCATATAACCTATGTACATCCTCCCATTTACTTTAAATCATCTCTAAGTTACTTATAACACCTAATACAATGCAATTGCTATGTAAATAGTTGTCAGTACACAGCAAATTCAACTTTTGCTCTCTGGAACTTTGTGGAACTTTTTTCCCCAAATATTTTTGACCCACAGTAGGTTGACTCCATAGATGCAGAACCTGTGGATACAGAGGATCAACTGTACCTGCCATCAGACGCTGAACTTTATAGAGAGTCTGCCTGTGTGTTCTATTTAAAATGTTGCTCTAATCACCAGAGGTTTACTTCCCCCAAGCACTAATTTTTTTTTATTTCTGTCTTAAACTTTTATTGTAGAGCTCATGAAATAATAGGGTTTATTTCTTCCATAGGGATTTATTTCCTTTGGCATCTTTGGATTGGACAAACATTTAATCATCCTACCTTTCAAAAGAAGGTAATTTTAGTTTTGAAATGAAGCTATAACTGTAAAGGTAATGACAAAGCCATTCTATTAAAATACTTATATTTTTAAGCCTTTAGAAACTGCTAGGAGACTACAGAATGGTTAACCTAAGCACCATAGAAAGGTTTTCTGTTGACTCACATATTTGTTATATGTAACTGTAGGGAAAATGTCAGAAGAGCTGTCAATAATCCAACATTGTAATTTGCATTTTAATAGGAATTGATGAAAACTGACTTCTGTCTGTGCTATTAACTATATAAAATAAAATGAAAATGTATTTACAAATGGAAATAAGAGGCGGTATGCCCCCAAAGGTCTATGTTTGGTTGTCTTTCTTTGACAACAGGATTTTTGTATCAAACTGACAACTTATAGAAAACTCAAGTCTTCTTCTTTTTAAATTTCATTTTTTTAGAACTGGCTTGGTGAAGAGTTTCTTTGAATTCAGGTCAGGAATTTCTTTGTGAAAAATAATGAAGTGGGAACACTTCACCTTGGTGGTAGGAGGAAGAAGTGGGGGTGGGGGGAGAATTCTTGTACTTCCTTGTTTGTTTTCAAAGTCAAAATTAGTAGAAACTAGAAGTGCTAGTGGAATTTATCTTATAGGCTATATAAAAGTGCGCAGTAAATGGTTCTTGTTCTTTCTCCTCCTTTTTGCCATCATCATTATTGAAATGTAGTTGCTAGAGTTGGTCGCAATCCTTTGATGAAAGAAGAAAGGCGTAATAGGAAAGTCACTGCACTTAGTTATTAGCTTCATAATGTTGATCATTTAGAAGAGTCAACAGATCTGCTGTCTGGTTTGGCAAAACAGAATTGTTCTTTACTCCATATCCCAGTATTGTCTCTCTGGTACTGATACTGGGAAATTAAACTGCTTCATCACTGTATATTATTTCTGCTTTTTAAAACTATAGAATGTAGAAGAAGGAACTTCATTTTTTGGCAGATCCTAAAATAGTTCAAACATGTCTAGAGGGTTTATAAAATGTTCAAGTCTTCTACCCAAGCCTGCTCTGAACAGGAAACTAAATGCAGGTTAAATATATTTCTGCTTCAGAGACTAAGGATGCCTGGGTGTTGTAGGTGACAGCTGTGGTGAATGATAGCTCTGGAACAGCCATATTGACGGGGTGATAAGCAAGAAGGAGCTCTTTCAGGGCTTTGCTTGCCTAAAAAATTTCATCCTAAAATTTTTGGTTTTCAGACTTGAATTCCTATGGAACAGTAAAGAAACAGCAGAAAACAAGGATTCTTCTGTTCCTGAGGAAATAAAAATGACCTGTCAACAGTTTATCCATTATCACCGTGACCTCTGTATCCAAAACATTGTGAAGGAAAGAAGGTAAGTACAGGTTCTAGATAATTACATTTAGATGATTAATCCTGGTTTGTGACAGGCTAACTAACTAACATGCTTGTAACTAACTTTGTTATTTTCAGTAACACATATACACGTAAAAGTTAAAATCGCTACAGGCCAGTTTATAGTTTAAGAAACAGCATATATAAAAGCCATGTGACTTTAATTTTTACATTTTTAAATGCCATATAACTTATGATTTCCATATGAAATATGAAAACTTTAGAATGAACCAAAATATAGCAGAATATTAACATTCAGTTCATGCTGGCCATTAATATCTCTCACGAAACTTTGAGATACATTGTATTTAGAAGTGATTTTATATTCCCTATCTCCTAAGGATATGCTAGTAATATGCTATTTCATATTACTAATGATATTATCAAGAAAGTAAAGTGAAATATCTGTCTTTTAATTAATTCTGCTGCTTATTTTTTCACCTCAAGTCCTAATCTTTAGTCTGTAACATCATATTTATTCTTCTAATTCTCAGGCATGGAGTATACAGCAGAAAGGAATAAACACATGTTCTAGTGCCAGTATATTTGGTTGTCGAAAAACAGGAAAAGAACAGAACATTATATAAAGAAGCAAATACTTTTATGTCTGTAACTGAAAAATTGAAAATCTATGAAAATTACCATTCAGGATAACTTATTTACATATATTATGCCACTATATTTGATTATATAACCAGAAGGTATCCTGATTCAGCTAGCAGAAAGGGGATTCACTGGGTGGAGACTAACTCTAGAATTCAATCCCTGGATCTGTCACTTTTTGGGAGATTACTAGCTGTGTGACATTGGGCAAGTTCAATTCTCCAAACCTTAATTTTCCTCTTCTTTAAAATATCTAGCTCTTGGGGATTGTTTGCATTAGATAACAAAATATATGTAATGGGCCTAGCCGAGTTTCTGGGAATGGTAAGCTATGAAGAAAAATTAGTTTCCCACCCCGAAAGGGCCAAACACAATGATTTCAAAGTATGATCTATGGGTAGTTTCAACAATTTAAAATTGCTTTTTCAAATTAATTAAGAGAGGGAACTCTGTGTTAGTTCCACCAGGCCCACTCTGACTGCTGACTGTTAGGAAGCATAGCTCTTGCCATTTGCAGGGTTGCCAGGCTGCCTCCGTTCCAGATGGTGAACGGGCACAGGCTGGCTCCAATCCTGCATGGTGGCTGATCCTCTGTCACTCTGCACAACTTCCTAGACTGTAGTTGTAGCTGCCTGATCAGTCATCAGAAGCAAATATGAATCAGTTGGTGTCTGGATTAGAAGGTGTAGGGCTATACATTTAAAATCAACAAGCAGGAAGAAGGCTCAGACTTGGGATGTAACATTCAGGCTTTTGTTCAAAGTGATGTTTGTCATTGCAAAGCATAAATTAAGATATCCTATTACTAACTAAAATACTGATGTTACAATAATATTTTATGTACTTGAGAAATTTTTTCATCTGTATTAACTTCTTAATTTTTATATGAAATGCTAATTTATATTCATTTGTGATTAAATGTTTAAAAATTTTTTGTCACCTGTTTCTCATTTCATCTTGATTTTCAGCCACTCTTTCCTATTGTCAAGCACTTTACAGCTTGACTAATGCTTGTGGACAGATTCATGTTGTCTATCACATATTTGTATAAAAATGAATAAAATTCACTTAATTGGTTTTCTTACATTTCTTTTCCCCTTGTTTATTTTTTCATACCTGAGGCACCCCTGCATTTGCATTAGGAAGACAAATTTTAAATAATTAAGAAGTAGGTTTATAATTAAAAAATTAAAAATATCTGAGGAATCTTATGGAAATTCTTCCAAAAATTAAAAATAGAACTGCAATATGATCCAGCAATTCCACTTATGTGTATTTACCCCCACAAAATTAAAAACACTAATTAGAAAAAGAATGTGGACTCCTTTGTCCACTGCTGTATTATTTACAATAGCCAAGATATTAAAAAAAAAACAAAAAAAACTTGTGTCCCTCAGTAGAATTGATAAAGAAGATATTGTGTGTGTGTGAGAGTATATATAGTGTATACATATATACACAATAGAATATAACCCAGCCACAAAAAAAAGAATGAAATCTTGCCATTGTGACAACATGGACAGACAACCTGGAGGGCATTATGCATTGTGAAATAAGTCAGAGAGAGAGAGATAAATACTGTTTGATTTCACTTATATGTGGAACCTAAAAAAAACAAAGCAAATGAGCAAGCATTACAAAACAACAGAGTCATAGATATGGACAACAAACAAGTGGCCGCCAGAGGGGAGAAGGGTGAGGGGAAGAAAGAAGTAGGCGAGGGAGATTAAGAAGTACAAACTCCCAGTTGCAAAATAAATGAATCACAGGGATGAAATGTACAGTGTGGGGAATAGAGTCAACAACTATGAAAAAAAATCTTATATTTATAGCAAGACAGATCTCACTTATCCTTTCCCTGCTTCATAAGGCAACAAATTCCTATCGTATCAATAAGATTACCTTGCTCAGGGCATGAAGAAAGGCTATTTGTGAGCATTGTGATAAGCAGAAAAAAGTTCAATTTGAATAACTTAGTAAAAATTGTCACTTCTTAAGAGCTTGCAAAAATATTATTTAATGATACTGAAACAATTATGTATTTTAACTAAGAGTATAACTTATAAAATATGTTAATAGTCAGGTGTCTACAGAACTCATCTGATCATAAAAGACCATCTACTATAAAAGGAATATTTCTCTGTTGATGCAGTTACATTATCTAAGTCATTATTTTAAGTGTTTCTGTTTTCACAAGCATTATTGGCATATTTTGTTTTCCTCTGGGAGATCTTTCTAGGGTCAGGTGATTTAACAGACCCTTTATATTCAGAATAGTTTCATTCCTGTCACCTCTTAACTATCATGCTGTCTTTCCTTGTCTCCTATTTTTCCTTGCTTGTCCTCCATCATGCAGTTGTGATACCAGATATACAGGACACATGGGTGAATCCTTCCTTTGACATACAGGTGTGGTGCAAAGACTTCTGCCGGGACTTTCTGTGGCTGTGACTTGGTGAACTGGCTCATTGAAGTTGGCCTTGCCTCTGACCGTGGTGAAGCTGTGATATATGGAGATAGACTGGTGCAAGGGGGAGTCATCCAACATATCACCAATGAATATGAATTTCGGGATGAGTACTTGTTTTATAGATTTCTTCAAAAGAGTCCTAAACAGAGTCCTCCCACTATTAATGCAGACATTCCCCAACAGGAAAGATATAAAGAAATTGAGCATTCATCCCCATCCCCTAAGACCTAAGTTATGAAGGAGACAAGCCCACATGGAGTCATATTCTAGCCTCAGATCTGTTACTTATTAGCTGTGGGACCTTTGGCAAACACCACCTTTCTGAGCTTCAGTTGCCTCTTCTTTAAAATTTGACAGGTTCCCACTCCATGCTAATATTATGTGATTTTATGTGTATGTGTAACACACAGAAAACTGACTTAGAAAAAAGAGAACCAAATCAAAATTTAAAGTTCTGATAATGAATATAGTAATTACTATAATTATGTCAACATTTTAAAACATTGCTTCCTCCAGTTGTGTGCTGTAATTTCAAAATCACCATCCAATTTACTATTCTTTTAAATTGTCAAATTTGGCAGGTGTGCTGCTGGGGGGGATATGGTCTTTAAATTATGACCACTTTGCACTTATTGATAGCATTTCCAAAAAAAGAAATTTAATGATTGTAATGAGAGGCCTTTTTATTCTGTTTTTCCCCTTTCCTCAACAAATAGTACTCATTAAAAACTAGAAGCACTTTTTTTTAAGGTTCATCTTCTCTTGCTTTGCTCTCCAAAATAGTAATCTGTGCCATTAGGAGGGGAATAAAAACCTCCATTAATATTATTATCTCTAAAATCCATCAATAGAAGTATAGTCTAACCTTTAACTTTTGTACTAAAAATAATTTGAGCAGATGCATTTAAATTTGCCAACAAAATTATTGCCATGTGATATGTAATTTCTGGTGTTTGCACAAAGCATCTCAGAGCAGGATAACCCTATACCTTTTCCCTGCAGTTAAAAAGAAGAGAAACTATGTAATTTAAGTCAAGATTTTAAAATTCTATACCTAACATCCTACTGTTACATATACAATTTAGTTTTAAATGTCCATGTATAAAAATTTATACATTTGAAAATTATTAAATGTAGCCCTCAGATAAGCTTTACCCTCAGTCAATTAAAGAGACAACTATTCGCATGATCTTTGAACCTCTACTTAATTGTTAAGTGTCAGTACTGGTTTAACTTATTGAAAACTGTTTCAAATATTTATTTGTCGCATACTTTTAGTGTCATATGTAAAAGCCATTTAGAAAATAATTTATAGGGTTAAATCACTGCCCTTTTAATGCAACAATATGTAACTAAAAAAAAACAAAACAAAAAACAAACCCTGCATGGAAGCCTAGGATATTTAATGACTAAATCATACATTAATGTGTAGTATTAATTTATACCAATTTTAAGTTTAATAAGGGAATGGGGTTTTCAGCAGAACTGTCTTGCTACATAACTTTTTTTTTAAATGACCACATAATAACTCTCAGAGTGCTCAGGAGTAAGCATAAAGCCTCACTGCTGTACCAGGAGACTTTTATAGATATAGCAATAAAGATACTAATTCATCTGCATGCAAGCAACACAAACTCAAGTGGGGAATTTGTTTTGCTTGTGAACAAGTTATATTACACATGTTATTTGCATGAAGGGAATTGGAAGCATCTTTTTCCATGGAAGCACTAAAAGAAAACCCTGACTCAGAAAGATCTGCAGTTTCAGATAATGGAAGTTTTTAAGAGATGTTTTTAGAATTAAGGATATGCTAATTTTATTAAATAAAAATATTTGTAAATTTTACTTGCTCACTGACAGAGCAAGTTTCTCAATAAAATACCTATTTTAACTTGCATTGCCAGTGTCTTCTTTGAGTAATACAAATAATGCAGAAGCCATCAGAGAGGTCTTTTCTATAGGTTTTCAATGTTTCCTTGAGTGGATCTCCTGAGACTGTCTATCCTTCATGACCCTATGGGACTGTGCACAGGACCTTGCCCAAGTATGCACTCGGTAAGCACCTTTTATTCATGAGTCACTATGACATTAGAGTCCCCACATATTTCATAATTTTTAATATGTAGGGTCACAGCTGGAAAAATTATCCAATACAATTTTGATTAACAGCTGCCACTTTTATACTAATCTTCAGCATGATCAGTTCTTCTTTTCTTTGTTATCAATGTGTAATTCCATGCCTAACTTGTGTTTAAATTTCAGTATTTTTTAGAATAAGGTTAAGTGTGCTTGGCATTTTAAGAATAATAATTAATGATCAGTAAATTTCTAAAAGCACAAAAATAATGTAAAAGTATTATGGTACATTTGCTATGCAGCAAAATACAGCTTAGTTTTGGCCCCATCATACCTCATATCATATATAATATTAAATTACTTTAGATCACTAAACTAGATGGTCAGGTGATGAGTTATGGTTAGAAACAGGATCAGAAATATCACTGTTTTTCAGGAAAAAACAGGATAATAAGTTTCTCCAATTATTATGGTAAAAGCCTAAAATCAATTAAAAAGAGAAAACATTCACTCCACAAAACTTGTTTTAGAGCAAAATTACAAACAGGAACTAGATTTCCAAAATTCTAGGCAGCATAATTATTTCTAGAGTAAATATTTTCATTAAAAATTAATATATAAATTGATGTTAGCATCAAAGATCAAACTAGCTTTCTCTAAAATACTCAGTTTATTAGATTATTCCCTTGGTTTATTAAGTAATGGTAAATAATAAACCACATCATTTAAGGACTGACCAAAAAAGTACTTAATTTGAGCTACTATATTTTTTACTCTTAAGAAACCCATGAAATTTAAGAAAACCTTAAATTTTCTAAAATATACCACAAGGCATTAATTACCCACTCAAGGACCAAAGCCCAAATACCATTTCAGATTTATAAAGTCTCCTAAAATGTTTTATAAATTAATTGGCTTTTATAAACATTAATATAATAATTCTTATCTTTATTTGGGGAGTTGTTATTCTCATTTTGATTATGGAAAAAGGGAACAGATTGACCTCAACCTTAATAAAAGGCTATCTTATCTTCCAAGTTATACAGATAGTCTAGCTAACGTTCTCAACTTTATAAGCAGAGGACTGTGTAAATTCTTTCCATCAGTCCTTGAATGTTAATTTAACATGTTTATTGAGCATCTACCTTGTGCCAGACATAATGTTGAATACTAAGTACACAACAGTGGGGGGAAAATGTGGTTCCTATCCTCATAAAGCTATTCTGCTGTGAGAGAGAGAGGTGTTAAAACATTTAATTACACTTGTGATCAGGCTCTCATGTGGCTCTGAAAGTGTGTATCGAGAGACCGAACCTTGTGTGGGGAAAACTTCCCTAAGGAAGTCATGTTTCAGCAGAACTCTATATTAAGAGCACATGAAATGGATGATGCAGGCAGAGGGTGTAGTCATGATGAGGGAACTGGGCACATTCAAGGAATTGAAAGAGCAGAATAGAAACTTAAAAAAAACCCATGACAAAAGCATAAATAAGATAGACGGGAGCAGAATCTTGTTGATAGTTGGTAAGAACTGGGACTTATCTCAGTGACTGTTTTAAAAGAATTTTAGATTCAGTGAGAAAATTAACAACTTGATTTCTAAAAATGAGCAGAAGATCTGAACAGATATCTCACCAAAGAAGATACAGAGATGGCAGATAAACATATTAAAAGGTGCTTTGCATCATATGTCATTAGGGAAATGCAAATTAAAACAATGAGATACTTCTACATACCTATTAGAATGGCACAAATCCAGAACACTGACAACATCAAATGTTGGCAAGGATGTGGAACAATAAGAACTTTTATTCATTGCCAGTAGGAAAGCAAAGTGGTACAGCAGTCACTTTAGAAGACAGTTTGGCAGTTTCTTATAAAACTAAACATACTCTTACCATGATATCCAACACTCATGTTCCTGCGTATTTACTCCAAAGAGTTGAAAACATGTCTGCACAAAAACCTACACACAGATGTTTATAGCAGCTCTATTTATAATTGTCAAAACATAGAAGCAACCAAGATGCCCCTCAGTAGTGGATATCAGCAACCAGGATAACCAGACAATGGAATATTATTCCTCACTAAAAAGAAATGAGCTATCAAGCCACGAAAAGACATAGAGGAAACTTAAATTTATATTACTAAGTTATAGAGCCAATCTGAAAAGGCTATATACTGTAGGATTTCACCTATATGATGCTCTGGAAAAGCCAAAACTGTGGAGACAATAAAAAATAAGTGGCTGCCAGGGGTTAGGGGAAGGGAGGGATGAATAGGTGAAGCACAGAAGATAGAGCAATGAAATTGTTCTGTATGATACTGTAATTGTAGATGCACGTCATTATACATTTGTCCAAACCCATAGGATGCACAATGAGTGAACCCTAATGTAAATCTGGATTTGGGGTAATAATGATGTGTCAATGTCGGTTCATCAATTATAACAAACGTAGCACTCTGGTGTGACATGTTGATGGTGGAGGGGAGGGTAGAGGAATAGGGGTATGTGACAACTCTGTATCTTCTGCTCAATTTTGCTTTAAACCTAAAACTGCTCTAAAAATAATCTATTTTTTAATTGGGAGGGAAATTCATGACCAGATTTAAAATTTTAATAGGTCATTTTGGGTGCAGTGACCCACATGGCTGAAGATAAAGAGCACAAATGGGTGTAGAAGAACTTAACTGCAGTAGTTCAGGTAAGAGCCTAGTGCTAGTTTGGTCTAGCATGGTATCAAAGGAGAAAGTGAAAACATGCAGGCCCTAGAGAGAGAAATAAGACTCACATTTCTTTGCCTCAATAAATCACTGAACTGCTTACCCTTAGTTTCCTCATATATTAAAAAAGAGAGAGGAGGCACATGGGGGTTGGCTTAAGGGGCTTCATGATTTAAGAACCTATTCCTGAATTATATGTAAGACAAACCAGAATTAACTGAGTACTTGATCAAGTTTTCTTTTGTAATGGAAGCTTTGCGTTAGACAAAAGCTGTCAGATGATGATTTTTAAGAGAAAATTTAAAACAATTTCTGAGCACTCTTTAGCAATAATAGTAACCCAGTGTTTTAACTAACAATCCTAATTGCAATGATGTGTGTGCGTGCTAAGTTGCTTCATTCATGTCCGACTCTTTGCGACCCTATGGACTGTAGACCTCCAGGCTCATCTGTCCATGTAATACTCCAGGCAAGAATACTGGAGTGGGTAGCCATTCACTCCCTTCTCCAGGGGATCCTCCCAACCTAGGGGTTGAACCCAGGTTTCTCACATTGCTGGCAGATTCTTTACATCTGAGCTAGTGACCAATAAATATGACAGTGTAATCAAATACCTAAGAAAGAAATTTCTAGAAACCAATAAATACCATGTCATTTTGAGTTGGATTTTTTTTTCTGTTTATATTTGCAACTTTGAGTCTTACTTGGTAATCTCTGTGTAACTTTAACAAAGTTTTATAATTTGGGGGCAGATACTATTACTCAGATATAATGCTCATAACACATTATACATTATAGCATTCTAATGTTTATAATATGTTAATATTTCTATTTCATCACCACTATCCCACTCCTTGGAAGGAAAGGTATGACCAACCTAGACAGCATATTAAAAAGCAGAGACATTACTTTGCCAACAAAGGTCCGTCTAGTCAAGGCCATGGTTTTTCCAGTGGTCATGTATGGACGGGAGAGTTGGACTATAAAGAGGGCTGAGCGCAGAAGAATTGATGCTTTTGAATTGTGGTGTTGGAGAAGACTCTTGAGAGTCCCTTGGACTGCAAGGAGATCCAACCAGTCCATTCTAAGGGAAATCAGTCCTGGGTGTTCATTGGAAGGACTAATGTTAAAGCTGAAACTCCAGTATTTTGGCCACCTGATGTGAAGAGCTGACCCTGATGTTGGGAAAGATTGAAGGCAAGAGGAGAAGGGGCGAGAGAGGATGAGATGGTTAGATGGCATCACCGACTCAATGGACATGAATTTGGGTAAACTCTGGGAGTTGGTGATGGACAGGGAGGCCTAGCGTGCTTGCTGTTCATGGGGTCGCAAAGAGTCGGACATGACTGAGCGACTGAACTGAACTGAACTGATCTCATTCCTGTGCCTGTTTTCCTTGAATGAACAGAAGTAAAAGATGAGAGATTTGAGACACCAAAACAGTATCTCCCAGGGTCTTGGCTTATTTCATGTCCTGATCTCCCAGAAAAGCTCTAAGTAAGGAGCATGGGTGAAAGAATGCTAGATAATTAGAGCTAAAAGCTCACCAGTCAGCTAAGTCTTGACAAAGAGCATGTGTGAGTTTAATAAAAAATTTGCATAATTAAAACACTAATAAAACAATGTGTAAATCTAGAAAATTTTGCTAGAGCTGGCTAATACTTGCCTAAAGCACAAAAAATCTATTAGTTGAGACAATATTTTCCATTAAAAAGAAAAATTTGCTTTCTTACTGTAACTGAGAAAATTGAGGACAATATATAATAAATAAATGCATACATTATTTTAATGTTTTCTGCTTTATGCAGAATTGGACATTTCATTATTGTGATTTTTTTTTAAAGATAACATGGCTAACAAAATGTACAGGTCAATACCTGAAGTAACACCTGACTATCCATGATATATATGTCCAATTCCAATCTTATTTCCTTTCTCAATATTTCATCAAAGCTATATATACTTTTAATAGCCATGCTATCACTTGAATGCTATTAAAAAATAGTCAGATCTGCTCAAACTAAGTTTATATTATTTACTAAGGTAATGGATTCTAACTTTGAGGATGATTGCTGACAATTTATGTGATCACTGGGAACTAACATTTGACTTATAAATTCTAATTTCATCTTCTGTACACTGATGAAAAGGATTAACAATTTTATCCACATGAAGATGCTTGTTTTGAAGGAGTGATTCCATCTCTTTGAACAGTTCTTTCTCCAGTTTGCTCATGTTGTCCAACATTGTTTTGGCTTTTTCCTGAACAATTGAAAAATAAAAATAAGTAAATACACAGACACATATGTGCATGTGAATGCACACGCACACACATGAGTCTAACCAAATTCCAAATCACCTCTACAGACAAGGTTTGTTCATTCTGGTTTCAATTTCTGGCTCAGTGCACCTTCTATTCTTTAGACAAAGAAGGAATGAAATTCTTTGGGAAAAATCATTGTTCTGCTGCTGCTACTGCTGCTGCTAAGTCACTTCAGTCGTGTCCGACTCTGTGCGACCCCATAGATGGCAGCCCACCAGGCTCCGCCGTCCCTGGGATTCTCCAGGCAAGAACACTGGAGTGGGTTGCCATTTTCTTCTCCAGTGCACTTTTCCAAAGGGAAAAGTGAAAGTGAAGTCGCTCAGTCGTGTCCGACTGTTCGTGACCCCATGGGCTGCAGCCTACCAGGCTCCTCTGTCCATGGGGTTTCCCAGGCAAGAGTGCTGGAGTGGGGTGCCGTTGCCTTCTCCAGTCATTGTTCTAGTTTGAGTTAATCTATTAACCATAAACTATTAGTTATTCTTAGTAGAAAAAACAGTAACAAATATGTAGTATTAGTCCATAAGCAAGAAATGTAAAAGACAAATAACAGGTCAACTGAAGTTTTTATATTAACTGTGAATGGGGAAGACTGCTGAAAACTGAGGCTGAGCTATTTTTGTGAATTTGGGTCTTCTATTTTTAAGACCAGTATTATCAGATTAAACAAAGGAATAGAATACTAACATTCACGGGAAAGAACAACTAAAAGAAAAGACATCTTCTCTATGATTCCTTGTTTCAACAAGGGGGTTTACAAGGTCATGATTCTTATTGAAAGGAGCAATTTCAAGTTATTAATGAATTACCATCATCAGTTAGAGGGTAGGTACTGGTAAAAAAAAGTATATAGGATGAGAGTTATAAAAAGTGAGCATAATTTAAAAAATTTGAACCATTGTAGAGCAGAATTCCATAAAATCAGGATTATTAACTTTGAGCTATTATGCAAATTTTTCCCCTGAAGAAACCCTGCATTCCATATCTGAACAAAAAATGTATTTTGTTTATAAATGGTATTAGAATAATTGGTCACCTCTTTAAAAAAGTTAGAACCCTACTTCATAACACCTGCAAAAGTAAATTCCATATAAAGAACTTTTTTTTCCAAATATACACATACATACTAGAAGAAAATGCAGAGGTTATATTTATTTTGAGGTGAGGCAGGCCTTTTGAAGCATGAAATCAAAATGCCTTACAGTAACAAATATAATTGATTAAATTTTAAACTTTTGTCTGACAAAAAAGTTAAATAAACTGAGATTAAAAATTTGCTACGTAACAAAGTTAATTCACATATTTTTTGCCTCTTTGGTGCAAAAGGCTAAACAATCAAGAATCACTTGAAAAACAGGCTAAGGAAAATAACAGGCAAATCATTTAAGAAGAAATACAAAGGGCCAATAAACATGAGATTTTCAGCTTCATTAGTAATCAAGAAATGGTAACAAACTACCAGAAGAACTGACTCTCCCTAAAACACAAAAGTAGTTATTTACACAGCCAGGACTGGAACCGAACTCTTTGACACTTCTACCCTCAAATTCTGTCTTTCCACTACTTTGTTGTCAAAAAATATTTAATACCTATTAAATAAAGCCTAAAATAGTAACTTCTTTTAAATTTTATTTTGATATTACTTGGAGAAATATCAAACAGCAATTTTATTTAGTTTAATAGGCATTTAGTAGTAACTCTACAAAACTCACTCCCAAAACAGAAAAAAAAAAAACCCACCTCACTCCCACAAGTAGTATTTAAGGGGAAAAGGGCACTGACAACTCTTGAGAACTATCGTGAGAAATTAGAGCAGTGCAGAGGCTGCTCAGGGAGGAGTGAAGGAAAATCCCTCCAGAGCAGACATTCATGAAACATACCACTGAGAAACTTGAGCAAAGGCAAGAAGAACCAGAGGGTTCATCATTTTTCACAGTGCCGTGCTCAGTCAGGATGAGCCAAGCCCATGGAGGGAATGACACTTCTGACCCAGGGAACTGGGCCTGAGTCAGTGCACTTAATAGGCTCCTAGAACAAAACACTTGCCTCTCACTCCATACCACTTGGCTACAAAAAAAGTGCTTACACTGTAGGTCAGAGGTCAAACAAACTGGTCTCAGAAAAAGCAGAAATAGTGTCAAGCATGCGTGCATGCTAAGTCGCTTCAATCATGTACGACTCTTTGTAACTCTATGGACGGTAGCCTGCCAGGCTTCTCTGTCCAGGAGATTCTCTAGGCAAGAATACTGGAGTGGGTTGCCATGTTCTCCTCCAGGGTAGTGTCAAGAACATATAACAAATAGAGGATCTGGACAGAGCTCTCCGCTTTAAGCATAAGTTGGGGGGGAGGGGAGAACAGACAGAAAAGCATGACAACTATATAAACATACTACAGAAAAAGGAAAAAATAATAATTACTGGGGAGGAAAATTCATTTAATGCATTTAATGTAGAAGAATGTAAATATATATACCTTGACAAAGTAAAAGTAATTATAGACAATAAAAATCAGAAGCTAGTAGAAGCAGGTGATAAGATGACCAATTTTTTCCCTCATTGCAAGGAATCGGTTGATAGTTTTATGAAAAGCCTTTAGGTAACCCTTCCATTTCCTTCTAATCTATTTTATCTCTGGGGCAGAGAGGGAAGAGGGCAGGAAGGCTGAAGATGTATAGATATTATAGAATTGTCTCCCCATCTATCTATCTCCCCCTCAAAAAATATATATATCGACTTATTTTGGGAGATGAGATTTTGTGTAATATATTTAGTATTTTATAATACTTATGTTTAAAAGTATTATATAAGCATTTATCATTTTGTAAAAAAACTCAACTCATTATAATTATTATTTTAAGTCTATGGAGTGTCAGGTCACTTTCAGTTAAAATTAATCTGAGGGTACATGATCAAGAACATTATTTTAGAGACCAGGTTAACTCCCCTCCAGTAGTCTTATAATTTTTGGTGTGGGACACACTAAGCAAGCTACTTAAACTCTCCAAGTTTCAGATTTATTAGGAATCAGTGAACAAAAATGGATGGAAATGGGTGAACTTAATTCAGATGACCATTATATCTACTGCTGGGGCAAGAATCCCATAGAAGAAATGGAGTAGCCCTCATAATCAAGAGTCCGAAATGCAGAATTTAGCTGCAACCTTGAAAAAAGCAGAAAGATCTCTGTTTGTTTCCAAGGCAAACTATTCAACATAATTCAAGTCTATGCCCCAGCCACTGATGCTGAAGAAGCTGAACTTGATCAGTTCTATAAAGACCTAGAAGACCTCCTAGAATTAGAACATCCAAAAAAAGATGTCCTATTCATCACAGGGGATTGGAATTCAAAAGTGGGAAGTCAAGAGATGCCTGGAGTAACAGGCAAGTTTGGCCTTGGTGTACAAAACAAAGGCAAAGCCTAACAGAATTATGCCAAGAGTATACATTGGTCATAGCACATACCCTTTTTCAACAACATAAGATAACGACTTTACACATGGACATCACCAAATGTCAATACCAAAATCAGATTGACTACATTCTTTGTAGCCGAAGATGGAGAAGCTGTATACAGTCAGCAAAAACAAGACCTGGAGCTGACTGTGGCTCAGATCATCAGCTTCTCTTGGCAAAATTCAGGCTTAAACTAAAGAAAGTGGCGAAAACCACTAGGCCACTTGACTTAAATCAAATCCCCTATGAATATACAGTGGAGGTGACAAATAGATTCAAGGGATTAATTAGATCTAGTAAATAAAGTGCCTGAAGAACTATGAACAGAGGTCCATAATATTGTATAGGAAGCAGTAAACAAAACTATCCCCCAAAAAAAGAAAAGCAAAAAGGCAAAATGGTTGTCTGAGGAGGTTTTACAAATAGCCGAGGAAAGAAGAGAAGTGAAAGGTAAGGGAGAAAGGGAAAGATACAGCTAACTGAACACAGAATACCAGAGAATAGCAAGGAGAGACAAGAAGGGCTTCTTCAATGAACAATGCAAAGAAATAGAGGAAAACAACCGAAGGGGAAAGACTAGATATCTCTTCAAGAAAATTGGAAACACCAAAGGAAAATTTCATCCAAAGATGGGTACAATAAAGGACAGAAATGGTAAAGACCTAATAGAAGCAGATGGAAAGAATACACAGAGGAACTGTACATAAAAGATCTTAATGACCTGGATAACCATGATGGTGTGGTCACTCACCCAGAGCCAGATATTCTGGAGTGTGAAGTCAAGTGGGCCTTAGGAAGCACTGCTGTCAATAAAGCTAGGGGAGGTGGTGGAATTCCAGCAGAGCTATTTAAAATCCTAAAAAATAATGCTATCAAAATGCTACACTTAATCAGTCAGTCAGTTCAGTTGCTCAGTCATGTCCAACTCTTTGAGACCCCATGGACTGCAGCATGCCAGGCCTCCCTGTCCATCACCAACTCCCGGAGTTTACTCAAACTCCTGTCCATTGACTCGATGATGCCATCCAACTGTCTCATCCTCTGTCGTCCCCTTCTCCTCCTGCCCTCAATCTTTCCCAGCATCAGGGTCTTTTCAGATGAATCAGTTCTTCGCATCAGGTGGCCAAATTATTGGAGTTTCAGCTTGATCATCAGTCCTTCCAATGAATATTCAGGACTGATCTCCTTTAGGATGGACTGGTTGGATCTCCTTGCTGTCCAAGGGACTCTCAAGAGTCTTCTCCAATACCACAGTTCAAAAGCATCAATTTTTTGGCGCTCAGCTTTCTTTATAGTCCAATTCTCACTCAATATGTCAGCAAATTTGGAAAACCCAGCCATGGCCACAGGACTGGAAAAAGTCAATCCTCATCCCAAGTCCCAAGGAACGGCAGTACTAAAGAATGTTCAAACCACCATCTCCTATGCTAGTAAGGTTATGCTCAAAATCCTGCCTGCTAGGCTTCAGCATTATGTGAACCAAGAACTTCCAGATGTGCAAGGTGGGTTTAGAAAAGGCAGAAGAATCAGAGATCAAATTGCCAACATTTGCTGGATCATAGAGAAAGCAAGGGAATTCCATAAAAACATCTACCTCTGTTTCATTGACTATGCTAAAGCCTTTGACTGTGTGGATCATAACGAATTGTGGAAAACTCTTAAAGAGATAGGAATCAGTTCAGTTCAGTCGCTCAGTCGTGTCCGACTCTTTGTGACGCCATGAACTGCAGCACGCCAGGCCTCCCTGTCCATCACCAACTCCTGGAGTTTACCCAAACTAACGTCCATCAAGTTGGTGATGCCATCCAGCCATCTCATCCTCTGTCGTCCCCTTCTCCTCCTGCCCCCAATCCTACCCAGCATTAGGGTCTTTTCCAATGAGTCAACTCTTCGCAGGAGGTGGCCAAAGTATTGGAGTTTCAGCTTCAACATCAGTCCTTCCAATGAGCACTCAGGACTGATCTCCTTGAGGATGGACTGGTTGGACCTTCTTGCAGTCCAAGGGACTCTCAAGAGTCTTCTCCAACACCACAGTTCAAAAGCATCAATTCTTCGGTGCTCAGCTTTCTTCACTGTCCAACTCTCACATCCATACATGACCCCTGGAAAAACCATAGCCTTGACTATGGACCTTTGTTGGCAAAGTAATGTCTCTGCTTTTTAATATGCTATCTAGGTTGGTCATAACCTTCCTTCCAAGGAGTAAGCGTCTTTTAATTTTATGGCTGCAATCACCATCAGCCGTGATTTTGGAGCCCCAAAAAATAAAGTCTGACACTGTTTCCACTGTTTCCCCATCTATTTCCCATGAAGTGATGGGACCAGATGCCATGATCTTAGTTTTCTGAATGTTGAGTTTTAAGCCAACTTTTTCACTCTCCTCTTTCACTTTCATCAAGAGGCTCTTTAGTTCTTCTTTGCTTTCTGCCATAAGGGTGGTGTCATCTGCATATCTGAGGTTATTGATATTTCTCCCAGCAATCTTGATTCCAGCTTGTGCTTCATCCTGCCCATTGTTTCTCATGATGTACTCTGCATATAAGTTAAATAAGCAGGGTGACAATATACAGCCTTGACAGACTACTTTTCCTATTTGCAACCAGTCTGTTGTTTCATGTCCAGTTCTAACTATTGCTGCCTGACCTGCATACAGGTTTCTCAAGAGACAGGTCAGATGGTCTGGTATTCCCATCTCTTTCAGAATTTTCCACAGTTTATTGTGATCCATACAGTCAAAGGCTTTGGCATAGTCAATAAAGCAGAAATAGATGTTTTTCTGGAACTCTCTTGCTTTTTCGATGATCCAGTGGATGTTGGCAATTTGATCTCTGGTTCCTCGGCCTTTTCTAAAACCAGCCTGAACATCTGGAAGTTCACAGTTCACATATTGCTGAAGCCTGGCTTGGAGAATTTTGAGCATTACTTTACTAGCGTGTGAGATGAGTGCAGTTGTGCGGTAGTTTGAGCATTCTTTAGCATTGCCTTTCTTTGGGATTGGAATGAAAACAGACCTTTTCCAGTCCTGTGGCCACTGCTGAGTTTTCCAGATTTGCTGGCATATTGAGTGAAGCACTTTCACAGCATCATCTTTCAAGATTTGAAATAGCTCAACTGGAATTCCATCACCTCCACTAGCTTTGTTCGTAGTGATGCTTTCTAAGGCCCACTTGACTTAACATTCCAGGATGTCTGGCTCTAGGTGAGTGATCACACCATCGTGATTATCTGCGTCATGAAGATCTTCTTTGTACAGTTCTTCTGTGTATTCTTGCCACCTCTTCTTAATATCTTCTGCTTCTGTTAGGAATACCAGACCATCTTACCTGTCTACTGAGAAACCTGCATGCTGGTCAAGAAGCAACAGTTAGAATCTTGTATGGAACAACTAACTGGTTCAGGATTGAGAAGGGAGTATGACAAGACTGGTTATTGTCACCTTGTTTATCTAACTTACACAAAGAGCACATCATGAGAAATGCTGGTCTGGATGAGTTACAAGCTGGAATCAAGATTGCAGGGAGAAATATCAACAACCTCAGATATGTAGATGATACCACACTAATGGCAGAAAGTGAAGAGGATGAGGGTGAAGGAGAAGAGTGAAAAAGCTGACTTAAAACTAAATATTAAAAAATCTATGGTCATGGTATCCAGCCCCATCACTTCATAGATGGGGAAAAAGTGGAAGCAGGGAGAGATTGCCTCTTCCTGGGCTTTAAAATCACTGTGGATGGTGAGTGCAGCCAGGAAACTAGAAGACGATTGCTTCTTGGCAGGAAAGCTATGACAACCTAGACAGTGTATTAAAAAGCAAAGACATCACTTTGTCAGCAAAGGTCTGTATAGTCAAGGCTATGGTCTTTCCATTAATCACATACGGTTGTGAGAGCTGGAATATAAAGAAGGCAGAGTGCTGAAGAATTGATCCTATTGAACTGTGGTGCTGGAGAAGACTTTTGAGAATCCCTTGCTGCTGCTGCTGCTGCTAAGTCGCTTCAGTCGTGTCCGACTCTATGAGACCCCATAGACGGCAGCCCACCAGGCTCCTCCGTCCATGGGATTTTCCAGGCAAGAGTACTGGAGTGGGCTGCCATCGCCTTCTCTGTGAGAATCCCTTAGACAACAAGAAATTAAACCAGTCAATCTTAAAGGAAATCAACCCTGAATACTCACGGGAAGGACTAATGCTGAAGCTGAAGCTCCAATACTCTGGCCACCTGATGCAAACAGCCAACTGACAGGAAAAGACCCTTATGCTGGGAAAGACTGAAGGCAGAATGAGAAGAGGGCAACAGAGGATGAGATGGTTGGATGGCATCACCGATGCAATGGACATGAACTTGGGCAAACTGCAGGAGATGGTGAGGGACAGGGAAGCCTGGTGTGCTGCAGTCCATGGGGTCACAAAGAGTCGGACAAGACTTGGCAACTCAACAACAACAACAACAATGGGGGTTTTAATAGTACCTACCTGATAAAGTGCTTGTGAAGATTAAATGAAATATCCCAGGTAACAGTACCATGGTGTTTGGTGTATTAAGTGTTCAATAAATCTTAGCTATTGTTATTATGCTTAATATAATAAATTGCTCTAAAAAATTCACACTACATTCTTAACCATTATTTTTAACCAGAGGTCAAAAATAATATAAGGGCTTCCCAGGTGGCTCAGTGGTAGAGAATTGACCTGCCAGTGCAGGAGACACAGGAAACGTGAGTTCAATCCTTCAGGAAGATACCATGGAGGGGGAAATGACAACCCTCTCCAGTATCCTTGTCTGGAAAATTCCATGGAGAGAGGAGCCTGGTGGGCTCCAGTCATAACTTGGTCATGACTGAGCAACGCTGAGCACACATACAAAAATAATATAGCTCTATTATAGTCTAAGCATCTAAACTATTTTTAGACCTATTTTTATATAAAGGAAAGAAGACTGACATTCTAAAGTTCAAAATATGAATTGAATCATACTTAAGTTATTCTTTATGATAAACAGAAAAGATAATCTAATCATACCGTCTTAGTATCTAGTATTTCCAAGGCCTGTTGATGTTTTTGGTAGAGTGGATGTCTTCTGTCAGGCTTAATGTTAAATTGTAGCTTCTTTTCAACTGAATCTTCAAGTTCAAATGTAGGTGAACTGGTGTCCAACAGTTGGGAAATATTGGGCACAAATATGAAAGGCTTAAAAACAGATCTAGAAGAAAAAGTATTAAGTTGATATGTGTGACATAAAAATATTCAGCATTATTCTAAATCTTCTATGATTCCCTTTAGTTTCTACTCATTTATAACACATTGATTGGTCCTATCATACTAGTTTTACCTGTGCCTATCTTCCTTGGTATACTAGGATCTTCTTTTGGGACAAGGGACATGCTTTATTTAGCCTTGAATTCCCATGAACCTAACAAAGGGCCTGGCATATAAACAGTGTCAAGTAAAATTACGATTCATTTTTTACTGCAAACTCCACAGTTGGAGGGTAAGAATAATCCTCAGAGCAATATATTGAGGATTAGGATATGGGATGAAAATAAGCAGAAGTATTAATAAAGGGTTCACAAGTTTCATTCCATTTGCTTGAAGATATCTTTAATAATATGAAAGATAAGAGATGGCAAACATAAGATCATTTCTAAATGTAATGTGCATTATGTTTTATGAGAGATCCCAACAATTTAAATCAAGATAGCCTGTATAATCCTACTTGATAAAGCTTGAACTATTGATATTTTAAGTTTTACATGTATTTTCTAGATTATTAAACCATTTTACTCTTACTAATCATCTAATATTTAATACGGAAATCTGCATAAGAAAACCTACCTACTTTCTTTTCTCGACAATTTTAAATATATTTGGGGAAAGAGGGGATAGGAATAACTGTGTATCAGAAACAATAAACATTTCATCCCGAAAGAATGAGAACAGTTATATAACACATATGCAAATGGCAGACTAAAACCTGAATAAAACAGCCAGTAGAAAATTTTTGTCGTATTGGTGCAACAAAAATTTAGCCTGACAAAATCATACCCAGACTAATGACTCTACCCTACTCCCTGCCTGGTTTATAGTATTTGTGACTTTACCTCTCAGGATCAGGAGTCCCTGTAAAGAAGTGAATGCAAGGAAGGTTGGAATCTTGAGGTAAAATTGAAACCATGCTTGCAGTGGTCAGGAATTCTCCCTCCATATTAATGCCACTTGGTTTATCTCGGAGAATTTCCACCATTGTTTCAAAAGTTATATTTCCTAGGGAAATAAATTTTAAGACCATCAAATACGTATGCCATTTGCAAACTGGTATCCTGCAGTTATCAACTGCTTTCTCTATTGATAATATATAACATGAGATACTGGTTTAGGTATTAAGTAAGATCGACTATAAGCAAATCTTGTATCATAACTGTCAGACTCACTGTGCTGTCACAAGGAAGATATTTTTTCAAATATAAGCAAAATATCAAAACATTATAACAGGATAAATCTGTTATCTCTTAAGAAGAAGAAATCAATAATACAAAATACACTCAATCTCATTGCCCTTCCAAAATTTTTTAAGGGGTATGTAGTTAACAATTAGCTAACAACGTCAATAATTATTATCTCAGTCTATCCATTCTAGGAACCAAATATTAAGAGAATATTGTGTCTAGTTTCCAATATTACAAAAGATGTTCTTTACAGAATAAATTATTTTTCCTGTGATAATTTCTATGTCTGGCGTTAATACTGTTTTATGAAAATCTGAGTGGGAATCAAGGAGCCAAAAGACATTGGCTAGTGGCACTTGTATGCACATAGTTCTGTCAGACTACTTCAAAAATCTAACTGTCCATTGTGCATGATATATATAAATGCATTATATTCTGTTTTCTGCTTTCGTAGGTAAAGTTTGCTTTTAAGGAGATTTTTTTTGAGAAAAACAGAAAAAAAAATTATTTTATCTTTTTACCAAACACAACATGTCCATGGTTACAGAAAGCCTCAGAATCCCGTATTTGGAAGGCATTTCCACCAAAAAATTTAAAAAGCCCAGCATGCCTTCAGACAGCTCTGCTCCTTTCTATACATGTTTCTGTGGCTTAGGATCTCTCATGACAGGATGGATAACCTTACCCCTCCACAATGCAGTCCTCAGTAGCCAAAATATCTTCTTCTCACATGATAATGATTCTGGTCTCCAAAATTTATGACTCTTAATTCTCCCGGAATCACATTAAAACTCCTTCAAATTAAAACTTATACCAAACTTAACTGAAATAACATTTTCCTATCTTTCATCTACATTGGTCCTATCTTTTGTCTGTCTCTGCCATTAGACTATAAATTCCTGATCTTTCGTCTGTATTGTTCCTGTCTCTGCAATTAGATTACAAATTCTCTAAAGACAAAAATGGGATTTTCTCTCTTTAGTTCTCATTCATTCAACAAGTTCATTGAACACCTATTAAATGTCAGGCATTGTCCTAGGCTATGGGTAAATACAGTAATCTAATTTACACTTGGGTTTACTTAGGAATTTAATATTTGATAAAATTGGTTGGCACTTCAAATTAGTAGACAAAAAATAATTCATTTAGAAAGTGGTGCTGACAGAAAACTCTACTCAATACTGTATAATGGCCTATATGGGGAAAGAATCTTAAAAAAAAGTGAATCAGTTGTGTGTGTGTGTATATATACACACGCACAACTGATTCACTTTGCTGTACACCTGAAACTAACACAACATTATAACTATACTCCAATAAAAAAATTTTAAAAAACAAGTGGTGCTCAGATCATTGGGTAATCATTTGAGAAGTGATAAAAAAAAAAAAGAAGCTGTAATCCTAATTCATATGTTATTTTAGAATAATTCCAGAAGAATTATAATATAAATTTTAAAAATAAAACTATAAGATGTAGATAACCATTTCTGGTACAGTGGAAATGGCCTTTCTAAAAGCATGACATCAAAGATAAAAACCATATAAGAACAATTCTGCATGGGACATTTTATTACTAGCTTTCTATTTATGCCAGCTATTCTTTTTCCCCTTTTATCCTTTCTTGCCTTCTTTAATTTTTTCAAGTATTTATTATTCTATTTCTACCATGTAGCTTATTTGTACATTTCTTCTTATTATTTTCTCTTGACTTTATATATTACAGTCTGTCTTAAATTAGTTCTTTACCACTTAGTTAATACAAGGACCTTGTAACACTTTTATTCCAATTACTGCCTCCTGTCTCTTGTGCTATTTCTCATATATTTAATTCTACTGTATTCATCTGGGTCTTTGAAAAGCAGATGCCAATTCTATATACAAAAGTTTTGACAGAGAGAACCAAACTTCAGTCTGGCTTCAATAAACTTGGCTTGATGATTTATATAATTTTTTTTAAATACACAAAGGCTTTTTTTTAACTTTATTTTGTATTGGACTATAGCTGCTTATTTAACTTATCTGCAGAGTACATCATGTGAAATGTTGGGCTGGATGAAGCACAAGCTGGAATCAAGATTGCCAGGAGAAATATCAATAACCTCAGATATGCAGATGACACCATCCTTATGGCAGAAAGCAAAGAGGAACTAAAGAGTCTCTTGATGAAAGTGAAAGAGGAGAATGAAAAGCTGGCTTAAAACTCAACATTCAAAAAACAAAGATAATGGCATCAAGTCCCATCACTTCATGGCAAATAGATGGGGAAACAGTGGAAACAGTGGCTGACTTTATTTTTTGGGGCTCCAAAATCACTGTAGATGGTGGCTGCTGCCATGAAATTAAAAGATGCTTGCTACTTGGAAGAAAAGCTATGACAAACACAGATAGCATATTAAGAAGCAGAGACATTACTTTGCTGACAAAGGTCCATCTAGTCAAAGCTATGGTTTTTCCAGTAGTCATGTATGGATGTGAGAGTTGAACCATAAAGAAAGCTGAGTGCTGGAGAATTGATGCTTTTGAACTGTAGTGTTGAAGACTCTTGAGAGTCCCTTGAACAGCAAGAAGATCAAACCAGTCAATCCTAAAGGAAATCAGTCCTGAATATTCATTGGAAGGACTGATGCTGAAGCTGAAACTCCAATATTTTGGCCACCTGATGTGAAGAACTGACTCACTGGGAAAGACCCTGATGCTGGAAAAGATTGAAAGCAGAAGGAGAAGGGGATGACAGAAGATGAGATGGTTGGATGGCATCACCGACTCAATGGACATGAGTTTGAGCAAGCTCCGGGAATTGGTGATGGACAGGCAAGCCTGGCATGCTGCAGTTGCAAAGAGTCAGACATGACTGAGTGACTGAACTGACTGAACTGATAGCCGATTAACAATGTTGTGATAGTTTCAAATGGATAGCAAAAGAACTCAGCCATACATATACATGTATCCATTCTTCTCCAAACTCCCCTCCTATTCAGGCTGCCACATAACTGCACAGAGTTCCCTATTCAGTACAGTAGGTCCTTGTTGGTTATCTATTTTAAATATAGCAATGTGTAAATGTATAAAGATTTTATGAGGGAAAATGCCTATGAGAGAAAATGAGAAGTAATCCAGACTGCAACTGAAGTCTGATCCTGGGTTTAATAGAGAGGGAAGAAAGGTTGAGTGAAAGTGACCTAGACTAACATGCCATCTAAGGAAAGTTTGCAAGGCTCTCAGGAAGTCCTTCACCCAAAGTCAGCCAACAGAAGAGTTCAATGACCCCAGGCATGGGCCTGCCTTAGTCTCCCTGATGCTTTCAGTCATTGACCAGGAGCAGCCTTCAGGAAGCGTAGCCTTGGTACTATACAAAGTCATTGTACAACAGAACTTGAGCACAGCAGCTATGGTCATTGGTCATAAAATTATTATTAAACCAACAATATTTATTTAGTTTTACCCTCACATTTACTGTTTCTTTTACTCTTCATTCACTCTCACCCACCTTACTTCTAAGATCATTTTTCCTGAAGAATAACTCAGTATTTCTTTTAGTACCAATTGATTTGTTGTTGTCATTGTTATTCAGTTGCTAACTTGTGTCCAACTCTTTGCAACCCCATAGACTACAGCACACCAGGCTTCCCTGTCCTTCACTATCTCCTGGAGTTTGCTCAGACTCATCATGTCCATTGAGTTGGTGATGCCATTTAATCATCTCATCCTCTGTCGTCCCCTTCTCCTCCTGCCCTCAATCTTTCCCAGCATCAGGGTCTTTTCCAGTGAGTCGGCTCTTTGCATCAGGTGGCCAAAGCATTGGAGCTTCAGCCTCAGCATCAGTCCTTCCAATGAGTATTCAGAGTTGATTTCCTTTAGTATTGACTGGTTTGACCTCCTTTCTGTCTAAGGGACTCTCAAGAGTCTTCGCCAGGTGCCCACTCTCACCACTACTATTCAACATAGTTTTGGAAGTTTTGGCCACAGCAATCAGAGCAGAAAAAGAAATAAAAGGAATTCAGTTTGGAAAAGAAGAAGTAAAACTCTCACTGTTTGCAGATGACATGATCCTCTACATAGAAAACCCTAAAGACTCCACCAGAAAATTACTAGAGCTAATCAATGAATATAGTAAAGTAGCAGGATATAAAATCAACACACAGAAACCCCTTGCATTCCTATACACTAACAATGAGAAAACAGAAAGAGAAATTAAGGAAACAATTCCATTCACTATCGCAATGAAAAGAATAAAATACTTAGGAATATATCTACCTAAAGAAACAAAAGACCTATATATAGAAAACTATAAAACACTGGTGAAAGAAATCAAAGAGGACACAAATAGATGGAGAAATATACCGTGTTCATGGATTGGAAGAATCAATATAGTGAAAATGAGTATACTACCCAAAGCAATCTATAGATTCAATGCAATTCCTATCAAGCTACCAACAGTATTTTTCAGAGAACTAGAACAAATAGTTTCACAGTTTATATGGAAATATGAAAAACCTCGAATAGCCAAAGCAATCTTGAGAAAGAAGAATGGAACTGGAGGAATCAACCTGCCTGACTTCAGGCTCTACTACAAAGCCACAGTCATCAGGACAGTATGGTACTGGCACAAAGACAGAAATATAGATCAATGGAACAAAATAGAAAGCCCAGAGATAAATCCATGCACCCATGGACACCTTATCTTTGACAAATGAGGCAAGAATATACAATGGAGAAAAGACAATCTCTTTAACAAGTGGTGCTTGGAAAACTGGTCAATCACTTGTAGAAGAATGAAACTAGAACACTTTCTAACACCATACACAAAAATAAACTCAAAATGGATTAAAGATCTAAACGTAAGACCAGAAACTATAAAACTCCTAGAGGAAAACATAGGCAAAACACTCTCTGACATAAACCACAGCAGGATCCTTTATGACCCACCTCCCAGAATATTGGAAATAAAAGCAAAAATCAACAAATGGGACCTAATTAAAATTAAAAGCTTCTGCACAACAAAGGAAACAATAAGCAAGGTGAAAAGACAGCCTTCAGAATGGGAGAAAATAATAGCAAATGAAGCAACTGACAAAGAATTAATCTCAAAAATATACAAGCAACTCCTGCAGCTGAATTCCAGAAAAATAAACGACCCAATCAAAAAGTGGGCCAAAGAACTAAACAGACATTTCTCCAAAGAAGACATATAGATGGCTAACAAACACATGAAAAGATGCTCAACATCACTCATTATCAGAGAAATGCAAATCAAAACCACAATGAGGTACCATTTCACACCAGTCAGAATGGCTGCTATCCAAAAGTCTACAAGCAATAAATGCTGGAGAGGGTGTGGAGAAAAGGGAACCCTCTTACATTGTTGGTGGGAATGCAAACTAGTACAGCCACTATGGAGAACAGTGTGGAGATTCCTCAAAAAACTGGAAATAGAACTGCCATATGACCCAGCAATCCCACTGCTGGGCATACACACCGAGGAAACCAAAATTGAAAGAGACACATGTACCCCAATGTTCATCGCAGCACTGTTTATAATAGCCAGGACATGGAAGCAACCTAGATGTCCATCAGCAGATGAATGGATAAGGAAGCTGTGGTACATATACACAATGGAATATTACTCAGCCATTAAAAAGAATACATTCGAATCAGTTCTAATGAGGTGGATGAAACTGGAGCCTATTATACAGAGTGAAGTAAGCCAGAAAGAAAAACACCAATACAGTGTACTAACGCATATATATGGAATTTAGTAAATCGGTAAAGATAAACCTGTATGCAAGACAGCAAAAGAGACACAGATGTCTAGAACTGTATTTTGGACGCTATGGGAGAGGGCGAGGACAGGATGATATGGGAGAACAGCATTGAAGCATGTAAATTATCATCTGTGAAATGAATCACCAGTCCAGGTTCGATGCATGATACAGGGTGCTCGGGGCCAGTGCTCTGGGATGACCCGGAGGGATGGGTGGGGAAGGAGGTGGGAGGGGGGTTCTGGAAGGGGAACACATGTACACCCATGGCGGATTCATGTCAATGTATGGCAAAACCAATACAATATTGTAAAGTAAAAAATAGATAAATAAATAAATTTAAATTAAAAAAAAGAAACTTTCAATAAAAAAAAAGTCTTTGCCAGCATCACAATTAAAAGACATCAATTCTTCAGCACTCAGCCTTCTTTATGGCCCAATTCTAACATCCATACATGATTACTGAAAAATACCATAACTTTGACTATATGGA
The DNA here is from genome assembly GCA_024291935.2 of Okapia johnstoni. NCBI lineage: Eukaryota > Metazoa > Chordata > Mammalia > Artiodactyla > Giraffidae > Okapia > Okapia johnstoni. Next base: position 128,664,560 of record CM044308.1, on the reverse strand, counting down.
CCTTTGTCAGCAAAGTGATGTCTTTGCTTTTTAACACACTGTCTAGGTTTGTCATAGCTTTGCTTCCAAAGAGCAAATGTCTTTTCATTTCATGGTTACGGTCTCCATCTGCAATGATTTAGGAGCTCAAGAAAATAAAATCTGTCACTGTTTCCACTTTTCCCCATCTATTTGCCATGAAGTGATGAGACTGGATGCCATGATCTTAGTTTTTTGAATGTTGAGTTTTAAGTCAGCTTTTTCACTCTTCTTTTTCACCTTCATCAAGAAGCTCTTTAGTTTCTCTTTGCTTTCTGCCATTAGAGCGGTATCATCTGCATATCTGAGGTTGTTGATATTTCTCCTGGCAATCTTGATTTCAGCCAACTTGTGAGTGATGAATTTTCTCAAATTTTAGTCCAACTTCACTTCTGGAGTATATTTTCAGTGGATATAGAATTCTAAATTGTTAGTAATTATTTTTCTCTATCACTTTAAAGGTGTCATTTTACAGTCTTCTAGATTCTTTCCCATCTGTTGAAGGCAAAGGTTTTCTGCCAGTCTTATATTTGATGCTTTGAAGGTAATACATATTTCCTCTCTGACTGCTTTTAGGATTTCCTGTTTATTTCACTCTTCAACAATCTTACTACAATAGGCCCAAAGTGGTGTCCTTTTATTTATCCTTGGGATTTGTAGAGCTTCATTAAACTATGACTTGCTGACTTTATTAATTTGGGAAAATTCTTGGCCAGTATCCCTTCAAATCTTGCTTTATGCCCATCCATATTCTCTCTCACCTTTCCTATGGAGACTCCAACTACATACATATTAGACCTTTTCGATGAGTCCTATATGGCTTTTACACTCCTGCTTGTATTTTCCAAACCCTTATCTCTGTTTCAAGCAGAAATTTTCTACTGATATTCCAATTCACTAATTTTTTTCTTCTGCTATGTCTAATAGGTTATTAAGTAATCTACTGAATTCTCAGTTATTATAAATTTACAGTTCTAAAACTAAGATCAAGACATCCAATCCCATCACTTCATGGCAAATTGAAGGAGAAACAAATGGAAGCAGTCACAGGTTTTATTTTCTTGGGCTCAAAAATCACTGCAGATGGTAACTGCAACCATGAAATTAAGACACTCCTTGGAAGGAAAGCTACGACAAACCTAGACACATATTAAAAAGCCAAGACATCACCTTGCCAACAAAGGTTCGTCCAGTCAAAGCTATGGTTTTTGCAGTAGTCATGTACGGATGTGAGAGTTGAACCATAAAGAAGGCTGAGTGCTGAAGAATTGATGCCTTTGAATTTGTGCTGGGGAAGACACTTGACAGTCCCTTGGACAGCAAGGAGATGAAACCAGTCAATCCTAAAGCAAATTAACCCTGAATATTCATTGAAAGGACTGATGCTGAAGCTGAAGCTCCAATACTCTGGCCACCTGATGCAAAGAGCCGACTCACTGGAAAAGATCCTGATGCTGGGAAAGACTGAAGGCAAAAGGAGAAGGGGAGGCAGAGGACGAGATGGTTAGAAGCATCACCAACTCAGTGGACATGAATTTGAGCAAACTCCAGGAGATAGTGGAAAACAAGAAAACCCAGTGTGCTGCAGTCCATGGGGTCACAAACAGTCAGACACAACTTAGTGACTGAACAACAACAACAGTTCTTTTATTTCCACTTGGTTCTCTTTTATAGATTTCAGTTCTCTGATGAAATTCTCCATCTTATCATCTAGTTTTTTTGAACATATAAAAAATATTAATGTTAAAGTCTGTATCCAATAAAACTAATTGCAGATAACCAGTGGGTCAGTTTCTACTGTCTGCTTTCTCTTGATTTTCAGTCATTTGGTCCATTTCTTGGCATGTCTGATAACTTTTTAATTAAATGTTGGACACTATAGATGAAATTTGTAGAGGCTCTGCATGATATTTTCCTCCACAGAAGATTAAATTTTCTTTTGGTAAACTGATAGAATATACATAGATTACCTATTGATCCAGCTGAGTCTGGTCTATTCTCTGTCCATTCTTATTCCTAAGGTACAGCCTTCTGGGGTTTCAACTGAAAGCCTAGGGTATTTCTCAGGCCCCTTCTTCTTGGTGTTCATCAAATCCAATTTTCGTCCCTAAGACCTTGTAAGACTGCCAAAATCTCTACTTAACTTTTTAAGGTCTTAGGGACTACTCATCCTACAGTGTCTTATCCTACATACACACTGCATAGACGTCAGCAACTGCTATAAGGAGAAATTGTGACATAGAAGGTCAGACTCTTCTCAGAGTGCAGATGGTCTTTTTTCCGATCTCCTGGATCTAGGTCCCTCATGTCCTAACTGTTTTGGGTATTCACCATGCCTTCAAACAGTGGTTTTATTCTTCCAGCTTTTATAGTTATTCTTGGGAAGAGGCTAGTCCAGTACTAGCTACCCCTTGTTAACCAGAAGCAGATGTTCAGCTTTGTGCTTTTAACCAACTTGAATTTTATGCCTTTCATTTATTAAATATGTCTCTTTTCGCCCTCAAGTAGTATCAGTTTCTTAATAACAGTAGTGAATATGGTAGATCCATATTATAACAAGTATATTTTAAAAAACACAAAACATATAGTTCCTGCCATCACATATTTTCAGATACTTATATGTAAATGTTTAATTACTGCATTAAAATTAGTCCTGAAGAAAAAAAAAACTTTCATTTAACACAGCTGGTTGACCACAGGTATTTGTTTCTTCTCTTCCCAAATCCTACTACAATGACAGCAAAGGAATAAAAAAAATGAAATTACTTACAAGGACAAATAAAGCATGAAAAGCAAGAAACTCCCCCCATTCCCATGATATATGGGAATAATTAAAAGAAAAAAGTTTACATCAAGTCTGTACCCAAATTGTGATTCTGTGACATTTCAAATTAAAATAAAATTGATTTCCATATAAAACAATCTAGTGTTCCATCCTCAGTTAATCACTCAAACTACCAACTGCTTTATGTTAATAGCAAATTTTCACTTTCTCCATAACATAGCTATGACTTCAAATTCAAGAAAAATAATGTGTAGATAATTTGTTACAGTAGCAATACCTTTCTGTTAATTTAGGGAAATGCAGGGAGAAAAAAAAGTATATATCTGAAAACAACCCTTAATAATAAAACTACACAATAAAGCAAAAGCCATCCACACCTATCAGACACATAGCTTCTGCACCCAGTGAGATTTTAGAATGATTCAAACATAAATTCCTATAAGTAGCAAGTTTTGATGAAAACAGTGTCGGAAGCATAACACTGAGATAAGATAGGTATTATGAAAATGTTTTCTGTATTCAAAACCTACAATTCTCAAAATGAAAGAAGGATTTACATGATCACTTGAGTTGGATAGCTATAAGTAATCCACTAGCAAGCATTGAATAAGTACTGAGACTGCAGTGGTAGGATTCACTAAAATGAATGCAAAACACAGGGTACAATCTCATTGCAATTTAAACTAGTCATTTAAAATACATGAGTGAATATAGATACAATTTGGACATACATGCAGCACAGTTAATAGCTATCAGGTAGGAAGAGCTGGAAAGAAGAGAAGTAGGCTCTTCCATCTAGAAAAATCATAGGAAAAATTAGCTATAATATTCTAGTAGACAATTTTCTATAAAAGTACTGGAAAGACATTTATTCCTTTGGCAAAGCACAGAAAGCTGGATGAACTGTACTTCATACTTGGAGGAAAAAGAAGTTTCATGTCAGATGCATCTATTACTATAATCATGTATGCATTTCAAATCTATAATTCAGTCATTTTGTAGTTAAATATAACAGAATTAATTATTATAATGCAGTGGCTAATTGATTTATAATTTTTTCTACCTATTTTTTATTGCTTTTATCCAATCATCCTAAACCTTACAATTCTTGACATTTTTCTCTCCAGCTTAGTTATGTGTTGATATTCTTCATTTTTTTCAGAATACCTGCTAATTTTATGTCCTAACCCTTTAGGTTTATTGCCACAAAAAAAGGACACAATAATGATCATTGTTAAACTATCTGCAAGTTAGATAGTTCACTTCAATTTACAAGCTTTTGTTAACAACAACAAAAAAACTTACTAAGCATACATATACACTAGTGCAGACACGGAACTAGGTGCTGAGAAAAATGTAAGGACAAATAAGAGTCTTTTTTTTTTTTTTCAGTTTCATACAGGAGATAAGTGAAGAGCACAAACACAGTTTCCTCATTTGTAAAATGAAGATAATACTTACTTATCATGGTTGCTTAAAGAAAATAATATAATAACTTAGCACAGGGTCTAGCCTTTGATACACTTTTTAAATAAATAGGAGTAGGTACTGTTGCAACCATTACTCCATCTCTACTTTTACAATAACAGTCGCCCTAAAATCAAAATCCTTAGAGTAACATATTTTAGACTTAACATATTTAACATACTTACATATCTATCCACATGGGGAAAAAAGACACTTCAAATAACCTACTTATAAAATGGCAATCTAACATTAAGAAACTTAGAGGAAATTTTTCAAATGATAAGATGTTCTTCTGGAAATTATAAGTAAGGTATTAAATACTTGGAAAATAATAACATTAAGGCATTCTAAAAACATTCTGTCACAAACTTTTTTCTGCTCTGTGTGTGTGCATATTTGTGTGCTTAGTCACTCCATTGTGTCTGACTCTTTGCAACCCTAGGGACTATAGCCAGCTAGCCTCCCCTGTCCATGGGATTCTCCAGGCAAGAATACTGGAGTGGATTGCCATTTCCTCCTCCCGGGGATCTTTCTGACCCAGGGATCGAACGTGGGTCTCCTTCATCTCCTGCACTGGCAGGCAGATTCTTTTACCACTGAGCCACCTGGGAAGCCCCGTTTTTCTGCTATACATATAATTAATTCGTTTAATGAATACCTGAGAAGCAAGTATCAATCATTGACTGATCTCATCTCTGAAGAGTTGCTTTCTGACTGATTTATAGAACCATTTTATCTTTCAAGTGAAAGAGTATGTATCAGTCACATATTTTTATTAGTGAAAAGAGCCTTTTAGCATTTATCTGCCACTCAATAATCTTCTAAATAATCTTTATAATTATTGGGTGGCAGATAAAGAATTTTTGGAGGCAGATAAAGAATTTTTCTGGAATTATTTGGAGGCAAATAGACAAGACAAAGAGCCCTTGTGACTCAGACAGTAAAGAGCATGCCTGCAATGCAGGAGACCCAGGTTCAATCCCCGGGTTGGGAAGATCCCGTGGAGAAGGAAATGGCAACCCACTCCAGTACTCTTGCCCAGAGAATCCCTTGGGCAGAGAGCCTGGCGGGCTACAGTCCAGGGATCACAAAGAGTCGAACACAACTGAGAGACTTCACTTTCACTTTCAGACAACATAAAACTAGCACAACACATGCACATGCTTTGACTCCACATGCTACTCCAAGGAAATTATTCTAGGAAAATGGTCAGGGATGTGAAAATAAATAAGCTATAAGCATGTTGTATAATTTTCAGTAGTGAAAAACTAAAAACAACCTAAGTAACAGGGAATTTGTTAACTAAAGTATAATTCATGCAATCAATCCTTATAATGATAAAATACAGCCACATGGAAATAAAAATATACAAAAATAATAAAATACCATGTACCTGTTGAAAAAATAAAAACGTTCAGTACATATTAAAATAGAATGATGTACACTATCACTAACTGGAGAAAAGTTATGTGCAGAAAAGTATGTGTGGCATGCAACCATTTTGTAAAACAGAGAATCAGGAATACCTATTTATAATTTCATTAAGCATACAACATCTCTGAAAGAATACACAAGGAACTGCCTATAGTAAAAATAACTGAATAGGGGCCTGTTAGAAGGGAGACTGGAGTAGGAAATGGCAACCCACTCCAGTGTTCTTACCTGAAGAATTCCATGGACAGAGAATCCTGGTGGGTTAAAGTCCACTGGGTCGCAAAGAATTGGACACGACTGAGTGAATAACCCTTAGAAGGGAGACACTTCCCTTGGGTAGCTTTGAATTTTTAATCATGTGAATATATTTATTTTTATAAGTAAAACAATGCTGAAGAATTGATGCTTTTGAACTGTGGTGTTGGAGAAGACTCTTGAGAGTCCCTTGGACTTCAAGGAGATCAAACCAGTCAATCCTAAAGGAAATCAGTCCTGATTATTTATTGGAAGGTCTGATGCTAAAGCTGAAGCTCCAATACTTTGGCTAACTGATGCGAAGAACCAACTCATTAGAAAAGATCCTGATGCCAGGAAAGATTGAAGGCAGGAGGAGAAGGGGACGACAAAGAACAAGATGGTTGGATGGCATCACCAACTCAATGGACATGAGTTTGAGCAAGCTTTGGGAGATGGTGAAGGACAGGTAAGCCTGGAATGCTGCAGTCCATGGGGTCACAAACAGTCGGACACAACTGGGTGACTCAACAACAAAACAATGTCATAGAATATTAAATGACATGGCAAAGAATTCTGTTTTCTCTTTAGGCTGAGTAAGGCACTCTGAAAGACAGAGTGCCTGAAGAACTGTGGATGGAGGTTCGTGACATTGTACAGGAGGCAGTGATCAAGACCATCCCCAAGAAAAAGAAATGCAAAAAGGCAAAATGGTTGTCTGAGGAGGCTTTACAAATAGCTGAGCAAAGAAGAGAAGCAAGAGGCAAAGGAGAAAAGGAAAGATATACCCATTTGAATGCAGAGTTCCAAAGAATAGCAAGGAGAGATAAGAAAGTCTTCCTCAGGGATCAATGCAAAGAAATAGAGGAAAACAATAGAATGGGAAAGACTACAGATCTCTTCAAGAAAATTAGAGATACCAAGGGAACATTTCATGCAAAAATGAGCAAAATAAAGAACAGAAATGGTATGGACCTAACAGAAGCCAGAAAATATTAAGAAGAGGTGGCAAGAATACACAGAAGAACTACACAAGAAAGATCTTCATGACCCAGATAATCACAATGGTGTGATCACTCACCTAGAGCCAGACATCCTGGAATGTGAAGTCAAGTGGGCCTTAGGAAGCATCACTATGAACAAAGCTGGTGGAGGTGATGGAATTCCAGTTGAGCTATTTCAAATCCTAAAGATGATATTGTGAAAGTGCTTCACTCAATATGCCAGCAAATTTGGAAAACTCAGCAGTGGCTACAGGACTGGAAAAGGTCTGTTTTCATTCCAATCCCAAAGAAAGGCAATGCCAAAGAATGCTCAAACTACCGCACAATTGCACTCATCTCACACGCTAGCAAGTAATGCTCAAAATTCTCTAAACCAGGCTTCAATAGTACGTGAACTGTGAACTTCCAGATGTTCAAGCTGGATTTAGAAAAGGCAGAGGAACCAGAGATCAAATTGCCAACATCCGTCGGATCATCAAAAAAGCAAGAGAGTTCCAGAAAAACATCTATTTCTGCTTTATTGACTATGCCAAAGCCTTTGACTGTATGGATTACACCAAACTGGAAAATTCTTAAAGAGATGGGAATACTAGATCACCTTACTTGCCTCCTGAGAAATCTGTATACAGGTCAAGAAGCAACAGTTAGAACTGGACATGGAACAACAGACTGGTTCCAAATAGGAAAAGGAGTACGTCAAGGCTGTATACTGTCACCCTGCTTATTTAACGTATATGCAGAGTACATCATGAGAAATGCTGGGCTGGATGAAGCACAAGCTGGAATCAGGATTGCTGGGAGAAATATCAATAACCTCAGAAATGCAGATGACACCACTCTTTCGGCAGAAAGCGAAGGAAGAAGTAAATAGCCTCTTGATGAAAGTGAAAGAAGAGAGTGAAAAAGTTGGCTTAGAGCTCAACATTCAGAAAACTAAGATCATGGCATCCGGTCCCATCACCTCATGGCAAATAGATGGGGAAACAATGGAAACAGTGACAGACTATTTTCTTGGGCTCCAAAATCACTGCAGACGGTGACTCCCGCCATGAGATTAAAAAACATTTGCTCCTTGGGAGAAAAGCTATGACCAACCTAGACAACATTATAAAAAGCAGAGACATTACTTTGCCAACAAAGGTCCATCTAGTCAAAGCTATGGTTTTTCCAGTAGTCATGTATGGATGTGAGAGTTGCAGTATAAAGAAAACTTAGCGCCGAAGAATTGATGCTTTTGAACTGTGGTGTTGGAGAAGACTCTTGAGAGTCCCTTGGACCGCAAGGAGATCCAACAAGTCCATCCTAAAGGAGATCAGTCCTGAATATTCATTGGAAGGACTGATGTTTAAGCTGAAGGTCCAACACTTTGGCCAGCTGATGCGAAGAACTGACTCATTTGAAAAGACCCTGATGCTGGGAAAGATAGAAGGCAGGAGGAGAAGGGGATGACCGAGGATGAGATGGTTGGATGGCACCACCGACTAGATGGACATGAGTTTGAATAAGCTACAGGAGTTGGTGATGGACAGGGAAGCCTGGCGTGCTGCAGTCCATGTGGTCACAAAGAGTCGGACACGACTGAGTGACTGAACTGAACAACTGAAAATACATTAAGCAAAAACTGACAGAATTCAATGGAGAAGCAGACATTTCCATAAATACAATTATACGTAATACAAAATACACATAGCTCAGAGTTCAACTTCTCACGAGAGACTGTACTGACCCACAGCCTGGCACAGCAGACATCTCAATTCCAGCTGGGACTCTGGGCAGGGAGCAGAGTACCGATCTTAGTAAGTAGTCCAGTTCCTGCTCCCCAGATTAGTCTTTCCGCTAGGCACCTACATTCTCATGGATGTTAAAAGTATCGTGTAAGGCTGATATTTTGTCCAAAATATCCTCTTTGACACAGAAGTTGAACTGCACAGAGAAAAGATACCTCAAATCTTGCCGACAATATGAGTTCTCTCTTCATTTTTGGTACCTAGTGATTTCCTCTTCTTGTGTTTAAACCTAGCTCTATATGTCCTTAATGTTTAAATATTTTATTCAACACTTCTAGAGTTTAGGAGTGAAAAGGGAGAATTCTTATATCTGTGCAGTTAGTCTTCTTGACCTGTTCCAGATATAACTTTTGAAATTAGAAAATATCCAGGGTACTATTGAAAGATAAAAAAAAAAAAAAGTAGGAGCAACAGTCAAAGAAAACTATCTCCATGTTCCAGTGAATTCTGAGAACAGAAGTAATATAAATTTGGCTTTAAGAATATTAATAAGAACTGAAAAAAGGATTTGAGGATTGCAAATCTGAACTTGTTCTTCAAAAAGAATCATTACCATTACCCTCTCACAATTATATAGCACTTCACTCATCTCAAAAAATAGCTTACAATATCACAAAACTTTCAGTTTTAATAAATCTATATCTTTACTTAGAATAATTTGTCAAAAAACAAACTTTATTAAACCTACATTATATTTACATGAAATATTTTCATTCTGGTATTATTTAAAATTACCTTTATGCTTATTCAGAAGTTTGTAGCCTTCACAGTATCTGCCTGGTGAAATCATCATCTTGGCTGTGTCAAGATAAGAGTATGTTGCAGCAAAATCGAATTCTTTTTTACCATCCCACCAACCTCTCTGCTTGGCATAGCTTCTCATGTCTGGGTGTTCCCGATCAATTTTGGTCATTATAGAAAGCTGATTAGAAATGTTGCGAACTCCCTCTATTTTCAAAGAAGAGAGGAAGGGAGAAGAAAAGTCACATGTAATGTAATGTATCTATCTCTGTACATTATGATCCTTAATCACTATTTCAATGTAAATATAGGCTTCTAAATGTTGTACCATGTATATCTATTTATTACACAGTCAAATGCATAAATAACTTTCTAAAATTAAACTTTTTATTTTGAGGTAACTATGGATTCACATGCAATCATAAGAATTAAAGAACAAACTATGCACCTTTATACTGTCTCCCCAAAAGGTAACATCTTGTATGATATCACAACCAAAATATTGATATTCATACTGTCAGGATGATATCACAATGATCACTTAAGTTGCCCTTTCATAGCCACATCCACTTATCTTCCACACCCACCCTTTCATTAACCCCAGGCAACCATCTGTTATTCATTTCTATAATTGTCATTTCAAGAAAAATCATATAAATGGAATCATACAATATATAATCTTTAGGCTTTTTTTCCCCCTCAGTTTAATTCCCTAAAGATTATTCCAGGTTATTATATGTATCAACAGTTCGTTCCTTTTTATTGCTGAGTAGTATTCCATGGTATAGGTATATTGCAGTTTATTTAAATATTCACATGTTAAAGGACTGCTTGGTTGTTTCCAGTTTTTGCCTATCATGGGAAAAGCTGCTATACAAATTCATGTACAGGTTTTTGTGTGCATTTAAATTTTATTTCTCAGGGATGTGGCACTGTCTTTTTATCTTCTGTTTAAATTTTGACAGTTATTTATATATTTTAGATATTAGTCTTTTATATGAATTACTGTTTAAAAAATAGCCATAAGTAACTTTAGAACAGAAATAGAAGGCTTCTAAAAATATCATGACACTTAAGTTATAACAAAATTTTCAATTAAAATGCAAAACAGAAGAAACAATAAAAGCCTATTCTAAACAAATCATAATAAATGAAATAGACATGATAAATGAAAATTAATAACATTTTAAAACAGTTTAGAATGGCAGTCGGCCAAGTAGAAATCAGTTAAATTACTCTAATGAAGTCATACTTGGGATGGTCTCACTACAATAATAGACTTAAGTCATGATAGAATCAAAGTCAGAGAAGAAGAATTTTCCATCTAGTAAGATAATTCCCTACAGTTAAGCTATTTAGTTCTTGGGCTCATTTACTATTAGGAAGAGAAACAAGTTGGCAAAGTTAATCTGCAACTGAATAATCAGACTCAAGGAAGGTGTTCCTTTCGGATGGCTCAGTGGGGCTAACTTTTTCAACAGAATACACTTACTCATTTTTCTCTTGCATGTATCATACTTGACAAAATAAAAAGTAATTAATGGTATGATCAGGCCAATTATCACAATAAGAAAAATAGTCTCAATTCAGTTTTATGTATTAAAAAACATGCATGCAAAATATAAAATAAAATGTCCATCAAAACAACGGTCAATGACCTGTTGTGAAAAATGGCATCCAAATCCCGTAGAGCTCAAAGCTACCTTCATGAAGATTTTCTAAACTTCTCCAGTTCACAATGACTTTTCCTTTCTTTAAATATTCATGGCATATATATGTACGTATTATTCATGTACTATTTAATATTTTCACATGTGTATCTATAAAACTATGAGATCCAGAGGTAAGTACACAAAAAGTATGTGCACATGCCTTAGCACAAGACTATACTCAAGTGAAAGAATACTGAACAAAGAGTCAGGATGGAAATATTTAAATTCTAAGGCTACAACAATAAATAAATAAAATTTTAAAACAATAAATTCTAAGTCTATCATTCACTGCCCTGAGTACATAATTTCATATCTCTGGATTTCCTCACTGGAAAATGAGTATCATTTTCACAAAGAAATCAAGAAAAAAAAGCAAAGCATTCTAAAACAAGCAATTGTTTAATTTACTCAATGACATTAAATGTTTACACTTTACTACTGTTACTACTAACATATTCTTTCTAACCACCAACTCACAATCACCAATCCCCAGTAACACTCCCTAGTCCTCACCTCCATACCCACACATGATGAAATTTTGGAGTTCAGTCCAAAGTTTAAAAGATGAAAAAATAATAAAGTAATGGTTTTATCTCATTAAAAGGTAAAAAAGTACTTTTATAAAGCATACAAGAGTTACTTCACTCTAATTAATGACATTTGAGAGTCTTGAAATTGCATACCTGTATTCTGAAGCATTTTTAACACAAACTATAAAGTATCACAGTCCAACAAATGAAAAAAAAAAAGGAAGATAAAACATGTTAAGAGTTACACCAAAATTTTAAACTTAGACAAGTTCTATAGTGCAAAAATGTAACAAAAAAATAACCTGACAAGGTCCATGCCCAGTAGTGCCTCTTCATCACAAACTTTTTCTCTTCCCCATACAGCTTCATTCCCAATGCAAACTCCATGTTCATTGGCTCCCATTTCTGCTCCCCATAACCAAGCTGGGCGACTAAGGACAACAGCATATGTTTCAGGAACTTGATCAATTTCTATGTATGTACACTGTAAAGAAAGTCATAGCAACAACAATAAAACTGAAAAAGAAAAGTTATCAAGGCCTAGAATCTTAAAATCGATCAAAGACCTGACTATTATGAAAGAGATTATAACTAAATTGAAAATTTCAATTATAAAGGCATTACCCTTAAAAAATATTCAGAATTGTCCCTAAGAGCATTTATTCATTCAGATATGTGCTAAGCATCTCCTGTCTGCTAAGAGATATATTAGTTATAATGGTGAATCAGATATAGATCTTGCTTTCAAGAAACTAAGACTTGTACATTACTAAGACACAAGGAAATACAAAGTATAAGGACTGTGAAGAAAAGTGAAGATGGGGCGCTAATAGAAGCTCGGGGGAAAGAGAGTTTCTAGTTGTGAAATCTTGAAACATATTGTAAAGGAAGATGTATGTAAGTTGAAATGTAAAGAAAGAGATCTCAAATTCAACATCCAGTGTTTGTTGATTAATGATATGCATTCCATATGGCAGTCCTTAAATACAAGTGATTGCCATAGAAGCCCATGTCACATGTGGGATTCACCCATCAGGTATGTCTACAACTGTGAAAAGAACAAGAACTACTGGCTTACAGGATAGGTGAGACAAACATGAAGAGATAAAACAGAAATGGATCCACGATGAGTAAATAGTCTCATCAAAAGAAAACATTGGCCTAGTACAATTAGCCCTCCATATCCACAGGTTCCACATCCACACAGTCAACTAAACACTGATCAAAAACATTCAGCAAAAAAAATATTCCAAAAAGTTCCAAAAAGCAAAATAAATTTGCCACTTGCTGGAAACTATTTACATAGCATTTATGGACTTCCCTGGTGGCTCAGATGGTAAAGCATCTGCCTACAATGCGGGAGACCCAGGTTCGATCCCTGGGTTGGGAAGATCCTTTGGAGAAGGAAATAGCAACCCACTCCAGTACTCCTCCCTGGAAAATCTCACGGACAGAGGAGCATGGTAGGCTACAGTTCATGGGGTTGCAAAGAGTCAGAGACGACTGAGTGACTTCACTTCACTATATTGTATTTACAACTATTTACATGCCATACATATTGTACCACCTAGAGATAATTTAAAGTTTATGAGAGGATGTGCATAGGTTATATGCATGTATATGTCATTTTATATAAGGGACTTGAGCATCAAATGATTTTGATAGCCTACAGGGTCCTGGAACCAATCCCCCAAGGATGTGGAGGAACAACTGATACATAAAACATCTAATGTTTCATATATTATGGTACTAGAATATCAGTAAAAATGGAATCTAAAAATAATTTAGCAATAAAAGCATAGTGTGAAATTTTCCCTTTAAATTCCATGCTAAATGGATTTTTTAAATAAAAAATTTTAAAGGATCTTTTAACTGACATGTATACTATCAAAAGACTAGTGCATAGTATTGACAGTTATCTCTGGATCAAAAAACTTCTTCTGCTGATAAAATTGCTATTTCCAGAGCCTGGAATGAGCGTTCCTATTCTACACCAATCAGAATCCTTTTTGCCCATCAAATTCCAGCTGAAACCCCAACTTCTGGTGAAGCCTTCTTTGATTCCTAGTCTGAATTAATTGCTTCTTCCCTACTGCTGTCACAATTTGCTGCTCTTAAATTTGGTGTTGAAACTTCATCCTTCTTTACAAGGGGGTTAGTTACATACACATCTTATTCCTCTACTAGGCTCTAAGCTCCTGGAAGACAAAACTAGTCTTTTTTTTTTAATGATAGAAACTAAATGTTACCATTTATTCCATCTTCATGATCATAGGCATAACAGGGCAGGGTGGGTAAACAAGGCAAATAAAGTAAAATATTTTCTCCCTTCATTTAACCAGATGCGGCATGCTGGCATTTTTATGATAGGTTGACATTAATAACTAATTGACTTAAGTTGAAAGCTGGCAACAACAAATCTTTGCAATTTAGGATCTTCCTCCATAGCCACTCCAAGGATCTCAATTCCATGAGCTCTGAAATGGTGTTTACCACAGCATTCTTGAAGCTTTCAGATATTTTATTATTATTTTTTTGGCTGAGCCGGGTCTTTGTTGATGTACCCATGCTTTCTCGAGTTGTGGCCAGCAGGAGCTACTCTAGTTGTGGTGTGCAGGCTTCTCATTGAGGTGGCTTCTCTTGCTGTGGTGGCACAAGGGTATAGCTGACCTGCAGCAGGTGGAATCTTCCTGGGCCCAGGGATTGAATCCATGTTCCCTGCATTGGCAGGCGGATTCTTAATAACTAGACCACCAAGGAAGTCCACACTTTCACATCTTAATATGAGATCTCACACCTCTTGTTAAGAGCGGCTGTTGTTTAGTTTCTAAGTCCTGTCTGACTCTTTTGCAACCCTATAGACTATAGCCCACCAGTCTTCTCTGTCCATGGGATTTTCCAGGCAAGATACTGGAGTGGGTTACCATCTCCCTCTCCAGGGGATCTTCCCGACCCAGGAAATTCAGCCCCTGTTTCCTATTTGGCAGGTGGATTCTCTACCACCCAGCAACCTGGGAAGCCTGTTGTTAAGGTAGGAAACTGTTAAAAGCAAGACAGAACCAGTCTTGACAGCAAGCTTTAAATCTCTTTCCCCTATTCAACATGCTTGCATATGGCAAGCATTCAAATATTTGCTCAAAGAACTAACAATAATTATTTCAGCTTTCTCCAAATCACTAAAATAAAAGACTAGAATTCTAGTTCTGATTCAAATTATTTATGAAATTTAAATGCTTTAATTTTTTAATTTCTATAGCCTCTGCCAGATAGCTAGCTAGTGATTTTTAAACAGTTTTTGACATTTTTAAAGAAAAATATTGTTAACAAAACATGCATTTCACCTACCTTAAGATGTTCCTTCAGGTTGTCATGAACTGCAGCAGGAAAATAAACTACTTCCTGTACTTCATCACAGGGTCTATCTGAATTTTTCCCAAAAATAATCCTGTTATCAATTGTTGCTGGAGGTAATGCCACGAAAGTGTCACAGGAACAAGGTTCCATTTTTTTAAAAACTAAAAATCATATGGAAGTTTGAAAATAACAAGAGAAAAATATTTTTATTTAGTACATGCAAAACAGAGTTTACTTGATGACTAGGGGATATGACTGCCATATCTAACAAAGGATGTTCACCAAAGTTTTAAATTTCATATACTGTACTACAGAAATCAGTAAGAAAATAACGGGCATGAATCTAGTACTACAAGAATAAGTAAGAAAATAGGAATAACAAGTACCTTCTTCTAGTCTATAGCTCAGATTTACCCTCCAAGCTCTTTCTCTTCTAAAGTCTTCCCTGAATCTCCTTTCACTATTTCCATATTTGGAAACACCTGCACCTATACTATAAAGACTATATTTGTGTACATATCTAACAAAGGATGTTCATTCAGTTCAGTTCAGTTCAGTTGCTCAGTTGTGTCCGACTCTTCGCGACCCCATGGACCACAGCACACCAGGCCTCCCTGTCCAACACCAACTCCTTGAGTTTATTCAAACTCATGTCTATTGAGTCAGTGATGTCATCCAACCATCTCATCCTCTCTCGTCTCCTTCTCCTCCCGCCCTCAATCTTTCCCAGCATCAGGGTCTTTTCCAATGAGTCAGTTCTTCACATCAGGTGGCCAAAGTATCGGAGTTTCAGCTTCAACATCAGACCTTCCAATGAACACCCAGGACTGATCTCCTTTAGGATGGACTGGTTGGATCTCCTTGCAGTCCAAGGGACTCTCAAGAGTCTTCTCCAACACCACAGTTCAAAAGCATCAATTCTTCAGGGCTCAGCTTTCTTTATAGTCCAACTCTCACATCCATACATGACTACTGGGAAAACCATTGCCTTGAAGAGACGGACCTTTGTTGGCAAAGTAATGTCTCTGCTTTTTAATACGCTGTCAAGGTTGGTCATAACTTTCCTTCCAAGAAGTAAGTGTCTTTTAATTTCATGGCTGCAGTCACCATCTGCAGTGATTTTGGAGCCCAAGAAAATAAAGTCTGTCACTGTTTCCATTGTTTCCCCATCTATTTGCCATGAAGTAGTGGGACCAGACGCCATGATCTCAATTTTCTGAATGTTGAGCTTTAAGCCAACTTTTTCGCTCTCCTCTTTCACTTTCATCAAGAGGCTCTTTAGTTCTTCCTCACTTTCTGTCATAAGGGTGGTGTTCATTAAAACATTTTAATTTTGAAACAGACTCACTAAATCAGACAAAAGCAAAAACATGCCAAAAAATTGCAAATTGTTATTTCCCATTGTTGAATTGTTATGTTCACATTCAACTTCCAAGTCCTGATTGTATAATTTAATATCAAGATCATATCTTCATTTGTAATTTGGAAAAATCTTAAATCCTCAATTTTAGTAGAGCTTTTTGGCTCAGTGGTAAAGAATCCACTTGCCGAGCAGGAGATGGGGGTTCGATCTCTGGGTCAGGAAGATCCCTTAGAGGAGGAAATGGCATCCCACTCCGGTATTCTTGCCTGGGAAATCCCAGGGACAGAGAGGCCTGGTGGGCTACAGTCCATGGGGTGCAAAGAGTCAGAAACCCAGCAACTAAGTATCAACAGCAACAAAATTTCCTTCTAGAATGGCAAATTGTTTTCAGTTTCTTTCTTTCCTTTGTCTTATACTACCCAAACCTTAGAATGGCTTTACATGAACAGATTTAAATGTAATCAATATTTCACTGAAAAGAAAACAAAATGACTCAAGTAAGAAAGAAACAAATTAAGCCTGAAATGCCTAAGGGTTTTTCTCTTTTTATCAGTGATGGAGAAAGGTCACCAATGCTTCTGTTCCTTTCTGTGCGATTTTCCTTCCTTAAAATCTTTTTTTTTTTATTTATTATTTTTGGCCATACTGGGTCTTCCTTGCTGTGTGCAAGCTTTCTCTAGTTGTGGGGAGCCAGGGCTACTCTTGCTTGCAGAGCACAGGTTCTAGGAGCTTGGGCTTGAGTAGTGGTGCACTGGAGGCTTAGATGCTCCAAAGTATGGGGGAATCTTCCTGGACTAGGGACGGAAGTAGTGTCCCCTACATTGGCAGGCGGATTCTTAACCAATGGACCACCAGGGAAGTCCTTCGTGTGATTTTCAACTCATGTCCTAAATTGCCTTCTATATGTGTTCCAAAGTTAGTTCCACCACTGCCTAACTTTGGCAGGCTATTTAATCTCTATCTAAGCCTCCTGCCTCATCTGTAAATCTCTCAAAGGGCTGTTTTGAGAATTTAATAAGACAATGTGTAAAACGTTTTGCACAATGCATAGAACATATCAGACACTTATATAAACGCTGTTACTGTTATTATTTGTCAGAAAAGTACATTTCTCACAAAAAGCTTACTCCTGACATCACACGCCACCTCATCCTGGGAAAGGACTTGGTTGAAGGATCACCTACAGCAGCAGCAGCCACGTACCCTCAATACCCTGGAATCTCAAGAGCCATCAAGGTGCACTAGGTGATCTGACCTAACCGGGGTAATAAGCTAAGAAAACAGGTCACCTGATTAGGAAGACACCTAACCCATTTAGGAGAGGCAGTCTTGAGAGGCTTAGAACATAGTCATCATTTAACAAATGTTTACGGACATCTTTCTGCACCAGGCCATCGTTTCATCCTCACAAACTTGCTACAGTTAGAGCAAGAATTACTACAGACGAGAAAAATCAGTGCAGGCAAGTTTCTGTAACTCGAAACAGCGTTCACAAAATAAACTGCTCGGACTTCAAGAACCTCTTGCAAAAGAGCCGCCGCCCAGCCAGCACACAGCACCCAAGACGGCTGCAGACCGCGCAGCTTTGGCCCGCGCCTCTCCCAGAAGCCCCTCCCAGGAGCCCCTCCTAGGAGCCTCGCAGCCCCACCCCACCGCAGTTCCGGGCTTCCTACTTCCTACAACTACTAGGCTTGCTCGCCCCTCCCTCCTGCACGTCCCTCCCCCCGTGCACGCCCCTCACCTGGCCTCCGAGCTACCCACGTGAAACGGGAAAGGAGTGAGAAGAGGCGGCATAGGAGCTAGTTGCCGGAAATCGTCCCCTTTGACCCCGGAAGTTCCCACTGCTACTGGAGGCGCAGTTCCGGTTAGGCGGCAGAGTTTGTTTACGTTGCTCTCAGATCTAGGGGTTGCATACCCCAGCTCAGCCTCCAAAATGGGGAAATCCTTCGCCAATTTCATGTGCAAGAAAGACTTTCATCCTGCTTCCAAATCCAACATCAAAAAAGTGAGTACGGTGAGCAGGCCCTTGGCGCCTGGGTTCCTAGGACTTCCTGGAGGTCGGAGTGGTGGTGTATCTGGGATCCCTGGGACAGACGCCTTTTCTCCATGCCTAAAGCCCTGGCATTCTTGTCCCTCGCCGCTGGCCCTCGAGGTTTATTTTACCTCAGCGAGGGAAAAGGCGGCTCCGTCTGCTCTTTCGGCTCTGTCAGCCAGAATGTAAATAGTCGAGATAGGAAGACTGGTAACAGGGTTCCTCATTACTTCCCTCAGCAGATTCTACTGTTGTCCTTTCGAATCTCAGAGATCACGGCTTCTGAGCTTTGCTATCCCATACAAATGAAAGACTCTCTATCTAGATAGATCTGAAAAAGAAAGGAAAGTCACACCTTGCTTCCTCTTTTTATCCCACCTTATCTTGTAGCGTCTGCTGACCTCTGAGCTGTGGCTTTTTAAATGACGACTTACAAGTCTATTAGATCCAGTACTAAAAAAGTATGCTGAATATTACAGCAGTGGAAAGCAGAATAGTGAAGTAGGAAGAGTCTGAGCATTGAAACCTGACCTTTATTCTGTTATTGCAGCACAGTCACTTTTAGCCTTGAGACCTTGCATAAAATATTTAATATCTGTCATCTTGAGTCTCCTAATCTGTAAATTAAGAATGATCCATATCAGTTGCCTTGACTTGAAATTGTTATGAGGACTAAATAAGATGGTGTAGATAAAGACTTTCAACACCACCTTGCTCTCTGCCTACTACATAGAGGGAGTGCACAATAAAATGTTAATTGCACCCCCACACACTGTTATCCTTAGCCTATTCCTAAAACACAGGTGGTAACCAGAGTTTCATACTGCTTATTCTGTATGCTTTCTCGAACAGTCACAGCCAACTTCAAAATTTTAATGACCCCTTTTTTTACTCCTGACTCTCAACTCTACCCTGCCAGATCTTAGGCCCTAACTGAAGGCACCTGAACACAACTAGACAATACTAGACATATACTAGACAATTTCATCTTGATATCCTACAGGCATCTCAAACTCAACATATTTGAAATAGAACTTATCTTTTATTCTAAATCTGCTCTTGTATTTATACCTCCTTTAGTATCATATCAGTAGGAAATGCAGATAGTAACACAACCCTCATCCAGTCACCCAGGCCAGAAATAAGATTCATCTTTTTCCATCACTGCTTTATCTAGTCTGCTAATAAATTCTATTGCTGTTACTTCTTAAGTATCTCTTGAATCCATCTCTCCTCCTTGTCACTACTGTCTGCATCTTAGCTTAGACCCTTATCATCTTTCACCTAGATTGTTATATTTCCTAACTGGTTTTTCTGTTGCCAGTCTTGACCCCTCTCAAATCCATTCTCTACCGATCAGAATGATTATTTTTTTTATTTAGTTTTACCATACCATACAATCACTCATATAAAGTGTAAAATTCAATATTTTTTAGTGTATTTATGAATTTTATCATCACCAAAACAGTTCTAAAACATTTTCATCACCCTCCCCAAAACTCGTACCTACTAATAGTCATTCCCCATTTGTCCTTAATCCTCCCTCCTCCTCAGCCTTAGCCAACAACTAATCTGCTTTCTATTTCTGTGAATTGGCCTATTCTGGATATTTCATGTAAACTGAAGCATGCAATATGGGTTTTTTCTGTGACTGGCTTCTTTCACTTAGCATAATGTTTTCAGAGTTCATGCTGTATAATGTATCAGTATTACATTCCTTTTTATTGCTGAATAATTCCATGGTATAGATATGGCACATTTTATTTATCCATTCATCATTTGATGAGTATTTGGATTGCTTCCATAGAGTAGTCATTTTAAAGCACAACTTTGATTTCTTCCAGCTCCTTATTAAAATACTCCAGAATTAAGTCCAGATAACCAGGCTCTAGTTTATTTTTCCTCCTTCATCGCTTACTGCTATTCTCCCATCTTAGATTTTAATTTTTATTTATTTTTTAAATTTTGGCCCCACAGCATGCAGGATCTTAGTTCCCTGACCAGGGATCGCACCCATGCCCCCTGCAGTGGAAACACAGAGTCTTAACCACTAGCCTAGCAGGGAAGTCTCCAGCCTTAGACTTTATGCTCCAGTGAAATCAAGCTACTCAATTCCTGTTTTATACCTTTGTATCTTTATTTGAGTTGTTCCCTCTGCCAGTGATATCTTACACTATTTTTCCCTTGGCAAAATTTTAATACGTTTCAAAATCCTGTTTAACACATTGAAGCTACTTGTATAACAGGGTTACTTATTGCAGCTGCCTTTGTAATAACAGAAGACTGGAAATTTCTTAATATCCACCAGTACAGCAGGAGATTGGTTAAATAAATGATGGTGTAGCTCCACAAAGAAATGATACTCTTCAGCACCCTACCCTCCTGGAAAATGAAACACTTTGTTTGCTCATCTGGGAATGATCTCCATGGTATATGATTTTATTTTATACATTTTCTCTGTTTATGTATGCTGTATTATATATGCATACATATATATATATATATATATATATACACATGCATGCTGTATATGTTCAGTTCAGTTCAGTCGCTCAGTCGTGTCCAACTCTTTGTAACCCCATGAATAGCAGCATGCCAGGCCTCCCTGTCCATCACCAACTCCCGGAGTTTACCCAAACTAATGTCCATCAAGTCAGTGATGCCATCCAACCATCTCATCCTCTGTCGTCCCCTTTTCCTCCTGCCCCCAATCCTACCCAGCATCAGGGTCTTTTCCAATGAGTCAACTCTTCGCAGGAGGTGGCCCAAGTATTGGAGTTTCAGCTTCAACATCAGTCCTTCCAATGAACACGCAGGATTGATCTCCTTTAGGATGGATTGATTGGATCTCCTTGCAGTCCAAGGGACTCTCAAGAGTCTTCTCCAACACCACAGTTCAAAAGCATCAATTCTTCGGTGCTCAGCTTTCTTCACCGTCCAACTCTCACATCCATACATGACCACTGGAAAAACCATAGCCTTGACTAGACGGACCTTTGTTGGCAAAGTAATGTCTCTGCTTTTAAATATGCTATCTAAGGTGGCCATAACCTTCCTTCCAAGAAGTAAGTGTCTTTTAATTTCATGGCTGCAATCACCATCAGCCGTGATTTTGGAGCCCAAAAAAATAAAATCTGACACTGTTTCCACTGTTTCCCCATCTATTTGTCATGAAGTGATGGGACCAGATGCCATGATCTTAGTTTTCTGAACGTTGAGCTTTAAGCCAACTTTTTCACTCTCCTCTTTCACTTTCATCAAGAGGCTCTTTAGTTCTTCTTCACTTTCTGCCATAAGGGTGGTGTCATCTGCATATCTGAGGTTATTGATATTTCTCCCGGCAATCTTGATTCCAGCTTGTGTTTCTTCCAGCCCAGCATTTCTCATAATGTACTCTGCATATAAGTTAAATAAGCAGGGTGACAATATACAGCCTTGACATACTCCTTTTCCTATTTGGAACCAGTCTGTTGTTCCATGTCTAGTTCTAACTGTTGCTTCCTGACCTGCATACAGGTTTCTCAAGATACAGGTCAGATGGTCTGGTATTCCCATCTCGTTCAGAATTTTCCAAGGAGTAAGCATCTTTTATTTTCATAGCTGCAATCACCATCTGTATATGTTACCATTCATGAAAAGAGGGACCAAAAATGCATGTGTATGTGTTTGTTTATATTATGTTATGTATATTACGTGTGTCCATGTGAACATCCTTAGAAGGATACACAAGACAGGAATAATATTGGCTACATGTGAGTATAGTTCATGGGGTTCTCAAGGCAAGAATGCTGAAGTGATTTGCCATTCCCTTCTCCAGTGGACCACATTTTGTCAGAATGTGAGTATAGTTACGTCATTTAAAAAATAAAGAACTTCTAAAAACCAAAACTTGGCTATAAAGTATTCTATTATATCAGCCTTCTTCTGTGCCCCCTAGAGTTAATCACTGTTTTGTTCTATTTCTTTACGTTAAATGTATTCTGTTATCCATTTTTATTGTTACTATTTTTTCCCAGATGAGGATTTATTGGCGTAAATGCAACCATATAAAAACATAAACTATGAAAAACACAATCATGATGGGCCCCTTTCCTGTGCTGCCCAGACCCAAACATTGTTACTATTTACTTACACAATTCATATCTTTTTTATTATAAAATATCTTAAAACATACAGAAAGGTTAGTATGGTTTTCTATTAGCAGATTCTGAGCATTTTGTAGGCGAGAATATATTTCACTACTTTTTATTTTAATCCATCATAAATATTCATGTATTTCAGCTCTTGAGCAAATGAGACTTGTAAAATAACTTTGTAAACTAAAGCTTTAAACAAATGGTAGTTATTGTTAGAAGTAGTATCTTAATCATTAGGAGGTTATTATTAATGTATTATTTGATCAGGCAGTGACATCTTGCATTTCTCTGTTTCAACTGTTTGCATTTTGAGCTATAGTGAAAATTCCAAAAGTGCCTTTTACTGCCTATCCCGAGTGTAGACTTTTCCTCTACTGTAACATTACATTGGTAATGTTATATTGGTTATGACATATATATTATGTTAGTTACGAAGACAGTAGAAGAAATTTTAAGAACTTATACAAAAGAAATTTCCAGGATAGTCTCTCCCTGAAGGATTCTCGTGTCATTTCTGTTTTTGCTTTTATCTGCATATTAATCCTTGTTGTCCACATCTCAGATTGTGGTCCCCATAAAACCTACCTATCTGAGTACTATTAAATACTAATAACTACTCCTGTTTTGTGTCTGAAATTGAATAATGGCAGTCCTGTCACCAGTCCTTCTCCCCACATTTATCTGCCCCATTATAATTATTAATTGCTTTATCAATTTAAGTATTAAGTATTTATCAATGTAAGTGTTAAATATTTTTCCTTAAGTTTACCTTCTTAAAACAGCTTGTTGGGAGAGACGGTTTTGCCTTGCTATTTATGCTGAATGGTTATCAAACACTTTACCCTTTACTTTAAAGAAGGTAGGAAGACACTGATGCCTTTTAAACCTGGAGGTCGCGTGATTAAATATCCTTGCATAAGCTGTGTGGGCTTTTTACCTTCACCACTTTTATGATTCTGAGAATATCACATAGGGACGCACTCAACCTGTGGTGGTGGTGCCCTTGAGCAACTGCAGGATATCAGATGCATCTCTTGTTTCATCTGTTTCTTCCCTTGGTGCTTTAGTCACTAAGTCAGGTCCAACTCTTGTGACCCCATAGACTGTAGCCTGCCAGGCTCCTCTGTCCAGGCAAGAATACTGGAGTGGGTTGCCATTTCCTTCTCCAGTTTTCTCTCTTGCTTCTTCCCTTTTTTTCTACAACTATCTTTCATCTCCTTTCCTTTTTTCCTCCTCCTTGTCTTCCATTTTTCCTCTCTTGGGGTATCAGTGACACTCACTGGCATCCAACAATGTGCCCTGTGTGTTTTCTGGACTAGACATATTCCATGTAGAGAGATAGTCGTTCTTATCTCTGAAACATCCAAGGGACTGAGGGCAAGAAGCTGTTGTACCCTGAGTGCTCAGAGTGCTTCTCAAGTTTGACATTCTTGCCTGAAAGTTTAGCTGTTTTGAGTGATTATATTTTAGGACTATCAAAGCATAAATTGGAATTTTCAACTCTTGTTTTGTGATTGTGGCTTTATGACCAAAATAGATATGTTGTAAACTATATAGAATAGCATTTTATGTTTTATTATAAAAGAAAACAAACTTCTTATTTAAGTTTTTTGTTTTACTAATTTAGGTTTGGATGGCAGAACAGAAAATATCATATGATAAGAAGAAACAAGAAGAGTTAATGCAACAATATCTAAAAGAACAAGAATCATATGATAATAGGTAAGAAATTCTACTCTGCTGGTGTTTTTTAGAGTAATCAGTTGCATGAGAATATCCTTTACTGAATCATATACTAGCTTTTTTTTAACTGAATGCCCCCAATGATAGGATTGTATTCCCTGTGAACTATCTTTACTCTTACATTGATAGATGGGCACTTTTTCCAGCCTTACCCATAAGTCGCATAAAATATAGATTGATGTGAATATACACTCCATATACAGTTTATAGAGAAGTTCCAACTTACTCAAAACTTGGGGAAAAAAATAAATGTCTATACTTGAACTACTGAGTCCTCGTACGAAAATATTTCTTCAACATACACTGAAATGAAAAGATGCGCAAGATAGCTTCAAGAAGTAAAGTGAAGTGTCTCTACCTGACTGGCATGTCATTGTTCTTTTAATAGGAGAAGAGCTGGAGTTCCTCACTGGCTTACTATATGCCACCCCTACCCCCAGCTATTGTCATTTTATGTTTGTATTTGCAGGTCTAACTCTGAAGCTGATTTCTTTTGGTTAATCAAACAAATAGGGGTGCTTTTGATAGGTCACACTCTCTCTTCCAGTCAGTCCTATATTTCATCAAAACATGGAACTTAAGCAAAGTAATACTAAATTATTACCAAATACTCTTTTTAAAATATAGTGTATTGAGAGCAAAATTAGAGAAATAAAACATTTTATTCAATTAAGTACTTTTCTCACTAATTTATTAAATTTGATTGACTTTTTTTTTAATTTATTTATTTTAGTTGGAGCCTAACTATGTAACTCCACGATTTGATTGACATTTATTGAGTACCACTTCATGCTGCTAAGTTACTTCAGTCGTGTCTGACTCTGTGCGACCCCATAGACGGAAGCCCACCAGGCTCCCCCGTCCCTGGGATTCTCCAGGCAAGAATATTGGAGTGGGTTGCCATTTCCTTCTCCAATGCATGAAAGTGAAAAGTGAAGGTGAAGCCGCTCAGTCGTGTCCCACTCTTAGCAACCCAATGGACTGCAGCCTACCAGGCTCCTCCTTCCATGGGATTTTCCAGGCAAGAGTACTGGAGTAGTGTGCCATTGCCTTCTCCGATTAGACAGTGCCCTGGTGCATATAGTCTTAAGGGCCCCGCCTCCCCCTCTTCATCCTACTTCATGCAAGGCAGCAAATGATATTGTAGTAGCCTATAATATAAAAGTGTGATGTATAGCTTCTCTCTAGCCTCAAGAAAATCTAATAACGGATATGTACATACCTATAGTTCAAGGCTGAAAATAATAACTAATTGAAAATACACTGTTATAAAAACTGTGGCAGGCTAGCATAAGACAAAATAATTCCATTTGGGATAACAAGGTAAGACTTTATGAAAGAGGTGAGGGAAAAGAGAGGGGCAAGGAGAAAAAGGTGACATTTAAGCTGAACTATGAAGAAGGGCAAGGATTTAGAGCCATGGTTCTCAACTGAGGGCCATTATTGCCCCAGGAGATATGTGGCAACGTTTGGACACAGTTTTTGATTGTCATAGCTGAGGGGTTGGGTGATGACAACATCTAGTGGTGAATTCTAGGGATGCTACAAAACAGCCTACAGTGTACACAAAGAATGGTCAAGTCCTAAATGTTAATAGCAGCGCTGTTGAAAAGCTCTGATCTGCGTATAGTCAAAGCTTATTAAAGATGAGCATGGTAGGAAGGTGCAGAGTGTATTAGGAAACAGCAATATAGTTGAGTTAGACCAATAAAGAGATCATGTATGCATGAAACAGGGCACTCAAACCCAGCGCACTGGGACAACCCAGAGGGATGGGATGGGGAGGGAAGTTGGAGGGGGGTGCAGGACAGGGGGACACATGTACACTTGTGGTGACTCATGTCAGTGTATGGCAAAAACCACAATATTGTAGGGTAATTAGCCTCCAATTAAAGTAAATAAATTAATTAAAAAAGATCGTGGGGGTGGAAATGTAAGAACCCATGCAAATAATCCTGTTTCTCCCTAAATTTCACCCATTAGTATTATTCATTGATAGTCCTTGCCTGCATCAATTGTTACTGTGGTTTTCTAACAGTGATTTCTATTTCTCTAAATTCCTCTACATTTTTTAATTTGAATTTCTCTGGAAAGAGGATTTTTCCCTTTCCCTCACTTATTTATTTAATCATTTGTTCCTATCAGTATGGACTCAGATATTTACTTACTGGGTAATGATCCAGTACTCGTATACTTTTTTGCTCAAGTTTTGACTTTTGCCCGCTCTATCAGCTTGACGCCTATGTCCACTTAACATGCTCCATCCTTTAAAAATTAAATAAATAAAACTACTTCATGGCACTATAAGATCATCAAAAATTTGTCTTTTATTTTTCCCTGCTCCAGCATTGGAATCAACCTGTTCCTTTTATTTGAGAAACATACTTAGAAACCAGGGTCTGGACACTAGGTTTGTTTGGTGCTTCTAGGTTTGGTTGTTTGAATTTATGAGTATATAAAAGCAAATTATGAGTATTTGGAGTGATTTGCTACATTTTTCATTTTTCCATGTTCAAAAATGTTGTCTTTAATAGTTCTGCTCCTTAGGATTCTATTTTTTCCCTTCTAAGTTTTTAACTGTCCTAGATATTTCTTAGTGTTTGTGGATATTGATCCCTAAACATGACAATCATATTTATTATTCTGAATGGATAAATAAAAGGATGTCAGAACATCCATACATTTCACTCTACTTAGAGTCAACAGCAAAAAAAAAGGGGGGCGGGGAGAAAAGAACCTGTATAGGTTTTTAGTTGAAGTTAAAACATAAATACTAATATAGTAGCTTTTCCTTTTATTGTGTATACCTGTAGAGTTTTGCACAAAATGGAATTGATCTTCCAGTTTTGATTTTATATTATTTTTGTTTCAGTGTAAATAAAATGCTTTTTTGGAAGGGAATATATAAAACATAAAATTTATTGTTTTAAGTGCACAGTTCAGTGGCATTAATTACATTCATAGTGTTGTGTACCATCACCACTGTCTATTTCCAAAAATTTTTTTTTACTACCCCAAGTAGAAACTCTATACTCATTAAACTCTGTTCCCCCTGCCTCTAGCCCCTGGTAAACACTATTCTTTCTGCCTCTATGAAATTTGTCTTTCTTAAGTACATCATGTGAGTGGAATTATATAATATTTGTCCTTTTGTGTCTGGCATACTTCACTTAGTATAACATATTCTAAACATGTATCAAGCTTATTTTTTATTATGGCCAAATAATATTCCCTTGTCTGTACATACCACAGTTGGTCTGCCCATTCAACCATAACGAACACTTGGATTGCTTCTATCTTTTGGCTATTTTGAATAATGGCATACCAGTATCTGTTCATCCCCCAACTTTCAGTTCCTTTGGGTATATACCTAGGAGCAGAACTGCTGGATCATCTGGTAGTTCTGTGTTTGACTGTTGAAGAACCAGAAAACTGTTCTCCACAGGGCCTGCACCATTTTACATTCCCACCAGTAATGCATAAGGGTTCCAATTTATCCACACCCTTGCCAACGTTTGTTATTTTCCTTTTTTTTTTTTTAATAACCATTCTCATGAGTGCAGCATGGTATCTCATGGTTTTGATTTACATTTCCCTATAACTAGTGACATTGAGCTTTTCATGTACTTCATGTTAATTTTTTAAATGGCGTTAATATAAGATATAGTTTATGAACTTCAAAGTATATGTTGGGTTTTAGTATATTTAAAGTTTGGAGCCATCACCATAACTCATTTCAGAACATTTTCACCATCTGAAGAAGAAATCTTGTTCCCAGTAGCGGTCACTTCCCATTCCCACAGCCTGGACTCCCAATTCCTGTCAGACCTAAGCAGCCGCTGACTTACTTTGTCCCTATGGATTTACCTCTTCTGGAACTGTCATATGAGTGGAATCATACAATATGTGGCTTTTTGCGACTGGCTTCTTGCATTCAGTACAATGTTTTTGAAGTTCATCCATGTTGTAGCATGTGTCATTGGTCCATTCCCTTTTATTGCTGAATCGTATCCCACGGTATGGATGTAGACCCTGTTGTCCTTTTGCCCTCTTCTTCTTTTACACTTATTTGTAAACTCCAGTGGAAATAAGGAGAGAGAGAGGACTTACAGTCATGTAGGCTATACTTTGTGATAGCCTTTTCCAAATATGAGAGGAAACTCTGTTTACTCTTTAGGTTTCTTCTTTTTAACCAGTACTTTACATAGATCTTATGAATCAAAAGGTTTGACTTGATTATTCATTCGGTTTGTCACAGAGCTATTTTTCTGAAAAGCACAACATATCTCTAAACAGAACAACAGTGTTCTCCAAACAAGGAACATTTGGTGTTGAAAAAGAAACTATTAAAAAATGATTTTTAAGATGCAGTAGATGTTGAGTCCATCATAGTAATTAACCTGTTGTAGATTTTCTTTAATCTATTCTCTCTTTATTGGCCTTGCTAAAGAATTTTATTTATTCTCTTATTGACTTTGACTCCTATAAGCTTTAATTGGATTTGACTTCTTAAAGAAATTCAGAGAGACTTATTTTTCTAAACTGATTCCTCACAATTAAGAAAAAATGTTGGCACTATTTAACTTAATTCCGAATATGTGTTGGCATATAGGATTTCAAGACAACATTTCAAAGTTTAAGAAAAGCATGTGAGGGTAAGCATGGCATTTCCCCCTCATTTCAGTTGAGAGGGCTAGGTTCTTTCAAGTATTGAGAAAGTGTCGGAACTTAAAACCAGTTACTAAAGGGGCAGCACTGTTGGAATTTTCATTCATATATTTCAGATATCATTTAGTCAAGAGGAGTAGTTTTGGAATTTTATATCTTAATAAAAACATTTTATCCTAATTCCCTTAGAATTTAGGGGTATGGAGGGACAGTTATGCTGTAGTTTTTTTCCTCCTACAAAAAAATTTGAAAACTTATCTCTTGTTTGATTTAGATTGCTAATGGGAGATGAACGTGTGAAGAATGGCCTTAATTTCATGTATGAGGCTCCACCAGGGGCTAAAAAAGGTACTTGCTTCATTTCCTTTTTTTTAAGTCTTTGATGTGTTTGTGACTAAAGATTGAGAACTGTTATGACAGACATTTTTAGAAGTTGGTCTTCATCTTTTAAAATTAATATTATTCTATAAAATAATCTTTTAAAATACTACAATCAATATAGTAGAATAAATACTAACAGTAATTTTCTAGTATAATAATAATTTCATGACGTGTTCTTTGGGGAGGAAAATAAAATCTCAACATCACCAGAAGTATATTTATTCTTTTATAATTTGTGTCTTTAGTCCTCTTACTGAGTATATTTGTAAATAGAAGGCATAATATTCACTGTCAATGAAAAATATAGAAGTTTAAAGATTAGAAATTAATCTTTTATTAAGATTAGTAAAGTACTGCCTCTTATTCAGTACTGTTTTTTATCCTACAGTGATTTGAATTTTATCTTGTGAAAGAAGAAAAGTCAAAGCAATACATTCTTACAAGTTACAATTTAATACTGTGATATCATAGTGTAGTATATAACAGCAGACTTTCATGTTGAAGTTTTTAACTTGACCTACCTTTTTTTCCTCCCATATTTTTGATATGCAATCAAGAAAACAAAGAGGTAAAGTACTGTTTTCTATGTTTCGATTTATTTGCAATAGATTGAAATTTTATGGAAAAACTGAAAGATTTTAATCAATGTTTTTAGAAAGAAGAAACAGAAGGAGAGACTGAATACAAATTTGAATGGCAGAAAGGGGCCCCACGAGAAAAGTAAGAACTGGTTTTCTTTTAAGATAAAATATGTATCGTTAATTTTATCTGATGTGTGTGTGCGCATTAGTTGCTTAGCCATGTCCGACTGTTTGCAACCCCATAGACCGCAGCCCACGAGGCCCCTCTGTCCTTGGGACTCTCCAGGCAAGAACACTGGAGTGGGTTGCCATTTCCTTCTCCAAAAGGAACTATAGAGAGAAAGAAAGTAAAGTCGCTCAGTCGTGTCCGACTCTTTGCGACCCCATGGACTGTAGCCCACCAGGCTCCTCCATCCATGGAATTTTCCAGGCAAGAGTACTGGAGTGGGTTGCCGTTTCCTTCTCCAATTTTATCTTATATCGCATCCTATGTTGCTTTTTATTCACCAGAGAGAGCAACTAATGTGAAAAGTTATTTTTAATGATTTGTCTTACGTAGCTAATTTGCTTGATCATAGTCTTTAGCTTTATTTTTGTCATTTTTTTAAAATCACGGATTATCAGACTGGATACTTGATAATAAAGTGGTGTTTGGAAATACTAAATAGATTTTATGGTTCTGTTTATTTACTAAAGTTGTATATTTCATAATTTATTTAGAACTATAAGACTATTTTTAGTTTAATTATTATTATTATTAATATTGTATGTACATTTTCTCTCCTTAATAGATATGCCAAAGATGACATGAACATCAGAGATCAGCCCTTTGGTATTCAGGCAAGTGACACATTTATTCTGTAAGAATAATTTTTTCAAAATAAACACTTCTTTATATTGTTGTCCAAAGGTATTTAAGCTGAAAAGGGGCTCTATGGTTTCTACTTGTATCAGATAGTATAAGGACTCGGAGAGAAAACATTAAATGTAGCAAAGGTACAAATCCAAATATCAAATCATGATAAAAGATAGGATTCGAAATTTTATAGTGAGGGCTATAATGAAAATGATCTCTGCAGTTTTCAAGGAATTTGGAGAATTAGCTCATGGTCAAAAAATAAAACTGTTTGAACACTGCTGTACTTAACTCATTTACATATTATTTGTGGGTGCTTTCCTGCTGTATTGGCAGAGTTGAGTGGTTGCAACAGGGACCTTTGGCCCATACAGGCTAATATATTTACTGTCTGGCTTTTTACAGGAAAAGTTTGCTAGCCCTTGGTTTAGGAAGTTGAAACCTCAAAGATTAACTTTTTTTAAATTAGAGAATTCCAGATTGAGACAGGACATCATTCTTTTTTGGTGTTTTACCATTTCTTTTTGGATTACATTGTTTTATTGCCGCCAGGTAACACTCAAAAAGAAATAGGATTCAGCTGAACTTTAAGACACAATTTATAGTAAAAGATTTTAGTGTTTGAGTTACTTTTACTAAATATATGTGTGGAGTCTCTTTCCTTGGAGATCTTTTAAAAACAAGACTAATTTTACTTAAACTCTACAAGGAGTAAGGAGTTGAACAGTGGTTAGGTTCTTAGTATTTTAATAACCAAAATAATTAATGTTTATTTCTCAGGTTCGAAATGTGAGATGCATTAAATGTCACAAATGGGGTCATGTCAACACAGATCGAGAATGTCCTTTGTTTGGTCTTTCTGGAATTAATGCAAGTTCAGTTCCCACTGATGGCTCAGGTAGGCACTGGACATAACTTGTTTGTTTTAGAATTTATATAGAGGACAAACAAAGCTAAAGTAACTTTTCTTTTTTTTAAGTCTCTCTTGGTATTGGTTTGATTTGGTTTGGTTTTGTTTTCTGGGGTTAGGTAACATTCCCAAAATGGTCAATGGAAAACTCTGATTATATGTTTTGAATATGAAATTCTGTGTATTAGGATTTAATTTTTCTAACCAAGGGCCCTATGAAATTTATGTTAAAAGTAACAGATATATTAAACATCGTTTATCAGGTTGGTAACCTAAAAATAGAAGGAAGAAATGGTTGCTTCTCATATTCATGTTCTCCTGAGTTTTAGGACTAAGCTGAACTAGAAGCCACAATTGAAATTTTTGTTTCAGAGAGAAAACTGAGTTTTAAAAGATGTTAAATATGTTAAAATTAATTTTTACTTGAAAGTTATTTACCTTCCTGCCTATTATTGTCTACTTAAGAAAAATTGGGTTCTTTTTGTAAAAAGATATTAAAAAACTGAGAAGTTTTAACTTAAATTTCTCAGTGCCTTGTTAGTATGTTGTTCAAACAGCCACACTAATCCAACAATAATTCTTAATGAATCATAATAGCAATAACCTGCTTAACCCTGTAACCTTAAGTCATTTCACTTTTTATGAGTTTCAATTCTTCATTTTAAAATAAAGGATGATGCTATAACTCAAGAGATTTTCCACATTTTTTAAACAGCTGTAGAACCTTTAAAATTTTTTTTAAATCCTACATGTAATCCAAAGTAAGCCTCTTGCTTAGGGTGAAAGAGAAGAGTGAAAAAGCAGGCTTAAAGCTCAGTATTAAAAAAACTAAGATCAAGGCATCTGGTCCCATCACTTCATGGCAAATAGAAGGGGAAAAGGTGAAAGCAGTGACAGATTTCCTCTTGGGCTCTAAAATCGCTGTGGGTAGTCACTGCAGCCATGAAATTGAGACAATTATTTCTTGGCAGGAAAGCTATGACAAACCTAGACAGTGTTTTAAAAAGCAGAGACATCACTTTGCAAACAAAGGTCCATATAAGTCAAGACTATGGTCTTTCCAGTAGTCGGGTATGGATGTGGGAGCTGGACAGTAAAGAAGGCAGAGTGCTGAAAAATTGATGCCTTTGATCTGTGGTGCTGGAGAAGACTCTTTAGAATCCCTTGGAAAGCAAAGAGATCAAACCAGTCCATCTTAAAGGAAATCAACCCTGAATACTCTTTGGAAGGACTGACGCTAAAACTCCAATGCTTTGGCCACCTGATGTGGACAGCTGACTCGTTGGAAAAGACCCTGATGCTGAGAAAGATTGAAGGCAGAAGGAGAAGAGGACGGCAGAGGATGAGAGAGGTTGGATGGTGTCACTGATTCAATGGACATGTACTTGGGCAAACTCTGGGAGATGGTGAAGGACAGGAAAGCCTGGTGTGCTACAGTCCATGGGAATCACAAAGAGTCAGACATGACCTGGAAACTAAACAACAGTCCCAGTATGTAGAACATATAAAGGCAGAGCTGCTGTATTGAAGCAAATGCCCTAGGCATGAAGCGCTGTCCTCCCAGCTAATCTCGGCCTCGGATGCACCTCTTTTGGACTTGCTGAGGCTTCCACTGCCACCTCTGAGCTCAAGGTTCACCCTCGGTCATCAGATGACCTTCAGGCTGTCTTCTATAGCTAGAGATCAGGCTTGCTTCCAGCAGGCCAGATGCAGGCTGTTGGGCTCAAGATGCTAGTTCTCGTATTAGGAGTTGAGGAATTTGATCCATTGTCAAGTTTGACACTGTTTCATTAGTGGTGTTATGAATATCAGGGTGGGTAGAGGAAGTACACACAAAATATTACACGTGAATTTTTTTAAATCCTTTTCTCTCTTTAAAACATTTTTAAAAGCCACATCTTAAGGACCTCTGTGGGTCCAGTAGTTAAGAATCTGCCTGTCTGTGCAGGGGACATACATTCTATCCCTGGTCCAAAAAGATCCCACATGCCATGGGGCAACTAAGCCATATGCCACAACTACTGAAGCCAGTCATCCTAGAGCCTGTGCTCTGCATCAAGAAGCCCCAGCACTGCAACTGGAGAGTAGCCCCCGCTCCCACAACTGGAGGAAAAAGCCTGAGTACATCACCAACAACCCAGCACAGCCAAAAAAACACACATTTTAAGTAGAGGGAAAATTGCTCAGTGGTGAGAGAATATGTATACAGACTCTTTGGTGTGACAGTCTCTGGCAAAAGAACATCTTGCTGATGCCACAGTGCAGGTGCTCTTAAACCCCACATACTACCTCCCTCTCCCCTGCCCTCACGCAGCTGGTGAAAGAAGGGAGAGAAGTCATCAAAGAAATACAGCCCCAAAGAAAAGGAAGGTGAAATAGGATGAAGAACCCATTAGCACAGATATCTCTGAGCTCTACTTTTGGTAGTCACAGGGATCTGTTGTTATGTTTGAAAGGTATATTTTGTTTTCTGGAAGGGGTTACATCTTTCTCATCTTTCCCTTCGCTCCATCCTATGGTGCCCTTCCAGCTGAATGACTTCTGTGTTGGCTGTGGAGAGGCAGTGTCAGTGCTGTCTTTGTTCTTCAGCCTTGTCTTACTCTGATCTGCTTGGAGAGAATGAGTAGGATGGATACTGGGATACTAGGAGACTAGGATGTAGACTATAGTCTAGGATAGCCCTTTATTTGGTTATTGATACACCTACTTTCTCTTAAATCTATTTAGAAAGTCTACTAACAACAACCGAAAGAACTTACACTAAAGATTTAAAAGCATGACACATCCAGTGTTACAGCAAGTATGATAAAATGAACATTTTAATCAACTATTGATAAACTGGAGATAAACTGATAAATTTGAAGAGTCATTTGATGTGTCAAAAACCTATCAAAAACCTTAAGAACATACATATCATTTTACTGGAAATTCAGCATCCAGGAATTTATAGTAAGAAAGTGATAAGGTAGACGCCCAAAGGTTTATAGTAATGAAACATTAGAAATAACCCTAAATAAACCTGATCAGTAAAGGGTTGGTAAAATAAACTCACTCATTTATTCAGCAATTAAGTATGGAGTAGTTACTCTGTGTCAGGCATTTTTCTAGGTTCTCGGAATATAGCCCCAAGACAGAAGTTCTTTCATTCTATTGAGAATGACAGAAAATAAACTAATAAGGAAGTACTGTGCATTGCAGAGGATATTAAGAAGAGGTGGCAAGAATACACAGAAGAACTGTACAAAAAAGATCTTCACGACCCAGATAATCACGATGGTGTGATCACTCACCTAGAGCCAGACATCCTGGAATGTGAAGTCAAGTGGGCCTTAGAAAGCATCACTATGAACAAAGCTAGTGGAGGTGATGGAATTCCAGTTGAGCTATTTCAAATCCTAAAAGATGATGCTGTGAAAGTGCTTCACTCAATATGCCAGCAAATTTGGAAAACTCAGCAGTGGCCACAGGACTGAAAAGGTCAGTTTTCATCCCAATCCCAGAGAAAGGCAATGCCAAAGAATGCTCAAACTACCACACAATTGCACTCATCTCACACGCTAGTAAAGTAATGCTCAAAATTCTCCAAGCCAGGCTTCAGCAATACGTGAACCGTAAACTTCCAGATGTTCAGGCTGGTTTTAGAAAAGGCAGAGGAACCAGAGATCAAATTACCAACATCCACTGGATCATCAAAAAAGCAAGAGAGTTCCAGAAAAACACCGATTTCTGCTTTATTGACTATGCCAAAGCCTTTGACTGTATGGATCACCACAAACTGTGGAAAATTCTGAAAGAGATGGGAATACCAGACCACCTGATCTTCCTCTTGAGAAACCTGTATGCAGGTCAGGAAGCAACAGTTAGAACTGGACATGGAACAACAGACTGGTTCCAAATAGGAAAAGGAGTACGTCAAGGCTGTATATTGTCACCCTGCTTATTTAACTTATATGCAGAGTACATCATGAGAAACGCTGAGCTGGAAGAAGCACAAGCTGGAATCAAGATTGCTGGGAGAAATATCAATAACCTCAGATAGGCAGATGACACCACCCTTATGGCAGAAAGTGAAGAAGAACTAAAAAGCCTCTTGATGAAAGTGAGAGAGGAGAGTGAAAAAGTTGGCTTAAAGCTCAACATTCAGAAAACTAAGATCATGGCATCTGGTTCCATCACTTCATGGCAGATACATGGGGAAACAGTGGAAACAGTGGCTGACTTTATTTTTCTGGGCTCCAAAATCACTGCAGATGGTGATTGCAGCCATGAAATTAAAAGACGCTTACTCCTTGGAAGGAAAGTTATGACAAACCTAGACAGCATATTAAAAGCAGAGACATTACTTTGCCAACAAAGGTCCGTCTAGTCAAAGGTATGGTATTTCCAGTGGTCATGTATGGATGTGAGAGTTGGACTGTGAAGAAAGATGAGCACCGAAGAATTGATGCATTTGAACTGTGGTGTTGGAGAAGACTTTTGAGAGTCCCTTGGACTGCAAGGAGATCCAGCCAGTCCATCCTAAGGAGATCAGTCCTGGGTGTTCATTGGAAGGACTGATGTTGAAGCTGAAACTCCAATACTTTGGCCACCTGATGTGAAGAACTGACTCATTGGAAAAGACCCTGATGCTGGGAAAGATTGGGGGCACGAGAAGAAGGGGATGACAGAGGATGAGATGGTTGGATGGCATCACCAACTCAATGGACATGGGTTTGGGTGGACTCCGGGAGTTGGTGATGGACAGGGAGGCCTGGCATGCTGTGGTTCATGGTGTCGCAGAGTCAGACACGACCAAGTGACTGAACTGAACTGAAGATATATGACCTGAGCTGTTGATCTGTGTTGACACATGAGGATGTACCAGGATATATCAAGTAAAAAAAAGAAGCAGTATTTCAAATTTCTTAAATCCTGTCTTACTTTTCTAAGAATACCTCAAAGCACTGAACTCTATGAAAGATTATGGTAAAAATAGATCAGTAACTTTCACTATCTATGACACCACATAAGATGAAAGTTACTGATCTATTTCTGATGTACTGTCAGAGTTGAAAACCATCAGCTTCAACTGTATATAAGTACAGCTGAAGGTTTGGGAAATAGGTCCTTGTTTGTTTAAATTATGTTTTACTAATAATACACAGTCATGAAATTGTCCCACAGGAATGGTCATGGATATGTCCCAAGGTTTTGTTGTAAAGCATTGTGTAAGAGAACCTAAATATCTAATAAAAGAATATTGTGAATAATTATGGGATATTGTCACAAGGGAATACTATACTATGCAACCATTAAAAAATGATAGGAAGATTCCTTAATGAATGGATATTGTTTATAACATTTGGTCAAATAAAGCAGATTATAAAACAAGGTAGCTACATGGATCCCATTCATTTTTCTCTCTACATCTTTAAGTAGACATATAGAGAGATGCTTTTAGAAAGATAAAAATACCTGGGAGGAGATAGACTAAAATATTAACAGTGGTTATACATTTATAATTTTTAAATGAATATTAGAGGAATTAAAACTTACACGTAGAAATAAATTATTTAAAATGGTATTGTTCACTTAATACCTTTTAAAGTTTGACCTGAATTTAGGAGTACCACTTAACTAACATTAATAGAAACTCCTAAAGGGTTTCTCAAAAACAAAATCAAAAATACTCTGCTGTCAAATAGGAAAGCAAATAATGATGTTATATTCTGAATTTGAATGTAATGAAAAATAAACTGGCCAATTTCCTAATCCACTTGCTGATTCAAGCTAAAAAATCTTTTCATTTAAAAAAATCACCTATTGAATAATGTCTCACCAGTGAATAGAGATTATTTTTGCAATAAGGCAATTTCAGTGGATGTGGTTATCATGGGATAATCACACCCCTGGGGTACAGCCTTATGCCTGTAATCTCCCAGGAGGGTAATTATTTCATGATAACTGCACCCCCTGGTGTTACATTATTTCTATTATGAAATTCTTAGTTTAGTATATAAAGTAACTTACTTTGATCACTGGAAACTGCAAGGTGCTGTTAGAATATTCCAGCTGTGAGGTTTACAGAGACCAGCTATAAGATTTACTTCTCTTTCACAAAGTTAAATTAGGCAATCAAAATGCTTCTCTTGGCTAAGCTGGTTTAGAATATCTTTTCTACTGATAAGATCATCTTAACTTTGTAAGTTTTTGTACACTCTAGATACATCAAAATTATATATAAAACTTATAAGCTTCAGTGGTGACTGAATATTTAGAAAATATTTTCATAGTACAACATAACTAAATGCCTGGCCTACTGGCCTTTTGTTTAAACGTAGCCCTTATTCCTATCATTGCCTCTTACCTTCTGTTATTTACTCATATTTTTAATGTAAATTGAAGCTAGCATTTTTTTAAATATACAGTGGTGCTTTTCAACAAAGCAAGTGGGTTTTTTTTTCTGTTTTATTTTTTTGGCTTTAATAGAGTGAATGGTCACATATATCTGTATGTCTCTTACTTAATCTTTTTGTTTGGTTTGTTTCAGTCTTGTTTGTGTTTTTTTCTTAATAGACTATTTTTTAGAGCAGTTTTAGGGTCATAGCAAAATTGAGAGAAAAGCACAGAGAGTTCCCGTATGGCTTCCCTGGTGGCTCAGACAGTAAAGAATCCGCCTGCGGTGCAGGAGACCTAGGTTCGATCCCTGGGTTGGGAAGATTCCCTGGAGGAAGGCATGGCAACCCACTCCGGTATTCTTGTCTGGAGAATCCCCATGGGCAGAGGAGCCTGGCCGGCTACAGTCCCTGGGGTCGCAAAGAGTCGGACATGGCTGAGTGACTAAGCACTCACAACACAGGGTTGTAGCAAAATTGAGAGAAAAGCACAGAGTTCCCATATACCACCTGCCCCCACAAACACATAATCGCCCCCATTACCAACATCCCCCATCAGAATGGTACATTTGTTGTAGTTGATGATCCAAAGTCCATAGTTTACCATAGGTCTCACTCTTGGTGTTGTGCCTTCCATGGGTTTGGACAAATGTATGATGGCATGTATCTACCAGTATAGTCTCATACAAAGTAGTTTCACTGCCCTGAAAAATCATCTGTGCTCTGAGCATCTGTCCCTCCCTCCCCTAATCCCTGACAACCACTGATCTTTTTACTCTCTCCATAATTTCTCCTTTTTCTGAAGGTCATATTGTTGGAACCATACTGATGTAGCCTTTTAAGATTGGCTTCTTTCACTTGTGTATGTTAAGGCGCTTCAGTTGTGTCTGACTCTTTGCGACACTGAACTGTAGTCCCCCAGGCTTCTCTATCCATGGGCTTCTCCCTCCAGGCAAGAATACTGGAGGGGGTTGCCATTTCCTTCTCCAGGGGATCTTCCCAACCCAGGGATCAAACCCAGGTCTCTTATGTCTCCTGCATTGGCAGGCAGATTCTTTACAACTAGCACCACCTGGGAAGCCCTTCTTTAACTTAGTAATATGTATTTAAAGTTCCTCCATGTCTTTTCACGGCGTAATAGCTCATTTCTTTATAGTGCTGAATAACAGGCCATTGTTTGAATGTACCACAGTTTATTGATCCATTCACCTGCTGAAGCACATCTTGGTTGCTACCATGTTTTGACAGTTACAAATAAAGCTGGTATATTAACATCTACATGCAGGTTTCTATGTGGTTATAAGTTTTCAACTTGTTTAAGTAAATATGAAGGAACATAATTGCTGGATTATGTGGTAAGAATATATTTAGTTTTATAAGAAGCTCCCAAACTGTCTTCCAAAGTAGGGCACCATTTTGCATTCCCACCAACAATGAATGAGAGCTCCCATTGCGCCACATCCTCATCAGCATTTGGCATTGTCAGTGTTGGGAATTTTGGTCGTTCTTGTTGGTGTAGAGTGGTACCTTGTTGTTTTATTTTGCACTTCCCTGATGACATTATTCAGCACATCTTTTTATATGCTTATTTGCCATCTGTGTATCTTTTTGGTCAGGTGTCTGTTAAGGCCTTTGGCCCATTTTATAAAACTGGGTTATTATTATTGAGTTTTAAGAATTCTTTATGTACCTGGGGTATCAATCCTTTATCAGATGTGTCTTCTGCAAATATGTTCTCCAGGTTTGTGGCTTGTCTTTTCATTTCTTTGAAAAATGTTTTTTTAACAGCTTTATTGAGTTATAATTTACATACCATACAGTTCACCCATTTGAAGTATACAGTTCAATGGCTTTGAATTTGTATATTCACAGAGTTGTCCATCCATTATGATGGTCAATTTTAAAACATTTTCATTTCCTCAAAATGAAACCCCACATTCCTCAGTTCTTATCCCAGTCTTCCCCAGTCCTAGGCAACCATTAGTCTACTTTCTGCTTTTTTTTTTTATTGCATATTTTCTGGAAATTTCATATGAACAGAATCACAATATGTAGAAAAGAGAAATTTCACACTTTAACACAAAATTGCCTTGCTTCTGCCTACCCTAATCACATAGCTTCCAGTGTCCTCTCTCCAGAGTCTTCCAGTGTCACCTTCCTTACATGTTGATGTACACCAATATGCACAGAGCACTGTTAACCAGGGAAGCTCATCCATACCATATAGAGTTTTTATTAGGGTTTAATTACATAAGCATGGTTCACTGAATCATTGTCCATGTGGTTGAACTCAGTCTCTTAATCCTCTGCCTTCCCCTGGAGGTCAGGCTGACATGTGGCTCAAAGCTCAACCCTCTAATGACATGGTTGGCCTTTCTCCTTGGCCAGCCCCATCCTGACTCATCTCCTTGGCATAAGCGTTCTAGGGGCTCACCATGACACTCTATCACTCAGGAAATCTCCGATATTTAGAGGCTCCCTTCCACAATTTGGGGGCAGAGGCTCCCAAGTTCTTTATTATACAGCAGTTGTATTTTCATTTAGTTCAAAATACTAAGTTTCTCTTGAGATTTCTTCTATCTTGTGTGTTATTTATTTAATGTGTGTAATTTATTTAAGTGTGTTTATTTAATCTCCAAATATTTTGCGATTTTCTGGTGATCATTCTGTTATTGGTTTGTAGTTTAATTCCATTTTGGTCTCAGCACTCTTTGTATGATTTCCGTTCTGTTATAGATGTTAAGGTGTATGTTAAGGTTATGGCTCAGAATGTAGTCTTAGTGGCTCTTCCGTATGAGCTTGAGAAGAATGTATATTCTGCTTTTATTGGATGAAGTACTCAATAAATAACAACTAGATCCAGTTGATGGGAATGGTGCTGTTCAACTATATCCTGTGATTTTTTGCCTGATAGATCTGTCAATTTCTGATAGAGGAGTCCTGAAGTTCACTCCAACTGTAATAGGGGGTTTGTCTATTTCTAAAAACATTTATATTAGTTTTGGCCTCACATATTTTAATACTGACTTACTAGGTGCATACTGGAGAAGGCAGTGGCACCCCACTCCAGTACTCTTGCCTGGAGAATCCCAGGGACGGGGGAGCCTGGTGGGCTGCCGTCTATGGGGTCGCACAGAGTCGGACACGACTGAAGCGACTTAGCAGCAGCAGCAGCAGCAGGTGCATACACATTTGGGATTGTTATGCCTTAGAGAATGTGCCCTATTTTCATTATGTAATTGTCTCTCTTTATCTTTCATAAAGGATTGGTCTGAAAGCATATATTCCTTGGTCTGAAATATGCTTTATCTGAAAATAATGTGATACTCCAGCTTTATTTTATTAGTGTTAGCGTGGTATATCTTTCTCTGCATCTTTATTTTTAATCTGTCTTTTTTTTCCCTCAGTGTCTTTAAACTGGGTTTCTTTTTGTTTTAAAGACTGAAAATTTTTATTGAAAAGTCACATAATCAAGGCAGTCAAAAGTAAAAGTTAAAAAGTAGCATAAACATTACAGAAACAAAAATGAAAACAATCTCGATAGTTTTTGTATCTACCTAAGAGTTTTAATTCTGATCTTTGTTGAGATCCACATGAGATTTCATGTAAATAATTGTCTAGCAATTAATAAATCAATTTTAATGAAACTGAAAGATCAAAAGATATCTTCGGCAAGTACTAAATCGTACTGCTGATGTAATGCTTTATTACTTTATTTTATTTATGATTTATTAGTTTATTTTAATCTTAAGTGGAACAATAAGCAATTAAGGATAAATTCCAATTTTAAAAGATGCTTTAAATTCTGTAAAATGTTCCACATATGCGCTGAATTTGGTCAGGTGGTCTCACAGAAGGACTGACAGATGATGGAGTCAAGAGCCATGACCCCCTCACTGGAAGGGTCCAAGTGCCTGGAGGAGGAACCAACAGGAGGTGTGGATAGGTCTGCAGATGAAGGAAGGCAAGGAAGGGTGGAGGAGTTCTTTCTCACAGCTTCCTTGTGATGTAGGAGGTGAGATTATTGACCAAGAAATAGGGATTGGAAAGAGGTGGGGCTTAGGGATTTAAGAGCAATACAATCTGATGGAGGGTTGAGAGCCGACTAGGGGAACACAGCACAAGTAAGCTGAGGCAGGACTAGACACCACTTTTTAAGACACCCTAAACTGGGTTTCTTGTAGGAAACAAATAGTTGGATGTTTTTTAAATCTATTATGGATCCAATTGGATTAAGATCTACCATATTTATAATTGTTTTCTATTTGTTGCCCTTATTCTTTGTTTTTGTCTTCCACTCTTTGCTTTCTCTGGTTTTAACTGAGTATTTTATGTGATACCATTTTCTGTCCTCTTGTAGCATATCATTTATGCTTAACTTTTTAAAAATTTTAGTTGCTGTCCTAGAATTTCCAGTATACATTTAGAACTAACCTAAGTCCACTTACAAATAACTCTATACCACTTCACTCGTAGTACCAGTGTCTTGTAACAGAGTAAACCAATTGGGTGCAATTCCTTCCTCCCATGTCTTGCAACATTGCTGCATACATTTCATTTATCCATAGTTATTAATATAATGCATCCAATTTATTATTTCAGTTATCATTTTGAATAAGGTGTTATCTGTTAGATCAGTTAAGAAAAATAAAATATTTATCTTACTTGTATTTCTTCTTTTGAAGGATAATTTACTGGATACTGGATAATTTCTATACTAGTGGGTTTTTCCTTTCAACCTTTAAATATTTCAGGCTACTCTCCTTACTTGCATGGTTTCTTAAGAGAAGTCTCATAGGATTCTTATCCTTGTCCCTCTCTTGATTAAGTTTTTTCCCCCTCTGACATCTTTCATCTTTCTCTGCATCTTTGATTTTCTGCAGTTTGAATATCATATACCTGGGTATGGATTGTTTTGTATTTATACTGCTTGGTGTTCTCTGAACTTCCTGGATTTGTGTTTTGGTGTCTATCATTCAGTTCAGTTCAGTTCAGTTCAGTCGCTCAGTCGACCCCATGAATCGCAGCACGCCAGGCCTCCCTGTCCATCACCAACTCCCAGAGTTTACACAAACCCATGTCCATCGAGTCGGTGATGCCATACAACCATCTCATCCTCTGTCGTCCCCTTCTCCTGCCCCCAATCCTTCCCAGCATTAGGGTCTTTTCCAGTGAGTCAACTCTTCGCATAAGGTGGCCCAAGTATTGGAGTTTCAGCTTCAACATCAGTCCTTCCAATGAACACCTAGGACTGATCTGCTTTAGGATGGACTGGTTGGATCTCCTTGCGGTCCAAGGGACTCTCAAGAGTCTTCTCCAACACCACAGTTCAAAAGCATCAATTCTTCGGTGCTCAGCTTTCTTCACCGTCCAACTCTCACATCCATACATGACCACTGGAAAAACCATAGCCTTGACTAGACGGACTTTTGTTGGCGAAGTAATGTCTCTGCTTTTAAATATTCTATCTAGGTTGGTCATAAGTTTCCTTCCAAGGAGTAAGCGTCTTTTAATTTCATGGCTGCAATCACCATCAGCAGTGATTTTGGAGCCCCCCAAAATAAAGTCTGACACTGTTTCCCCATCTATTTCCCATGAAGTGATGGGACCAGATGCCATGATCTTAGTTTTCTGAATGTTGAGCATTAAGCCAACTTTTTCACTCTCCTCTTTCACTTTCATCAAGAAGCTCTTTAGTTCTTCGTCTATCATTAGTATTGAAAAATCGTGGCCATTATTATTTCAGATTTTTTTTTCCATTTTTATCTCTTGCTGGTATTCCTATTGTACATATGTTACACCTTTTGTAATTGTCCTACAGGTTTTGGATATTCTGACTCCCTCACACCCGTTTTTTAAAAAATTTTTTGTTCCGTTTGAGAAGCTTCTGTTGACCTATCTTAAAAGCTTATTGATTCTTTCCTCACTTATGCCTAGTCTGCTGATGAGCTCATCAAAGGAATTATTTATTTCTGTTAGTGGTTTTTTTTTTTCTATCATTTCCATTATATTCTTTCTCAGAGTTTCCATCTCTCTGCTCACATTACCCATCTGTTCTGCGTGTTGTCCACTTTTTCTGTTCTATGCCCTTAGCATATGAATCTTGTT
Organism: Okapia johnstoni; assembly: GCA_024291935.2. Lineage (NCBI taxonomy): Eukaryota > Metazoa > Chordata > Mammalia > Artiodactyla > Giraffidae > Okapia > Okapia johnstoni. Next base: position 128,620,342 of record CM044308.1, on the reverse strand, counting down.
ATTTCAGATTCCCAATGTGATAATTCTAGAATCTTCATTATAGCTGAATTTGATTCTGATGCTTGCTTTGTCTCTCCAGACTATGGTTTTTGCCTCTTAGCAAACTTAAAATTTTTGGTTGAAAGCCCGACATACTGTATCAGGTAGACAGAACCAAGGTAAATAGGCCTTTAGAGTGAGGTTTTATGTTTATCTGGCTAGGAGTTAGATTCTGTTTACTCTTTGTTGTAGCTGTAAATTTTAAAGGATAAATTTCCTCTGGTGTCCTTATTTTTGTCTCCTCTGTTATCTTTGGGTTTTCCTACAGATTCTGTTAATAGAGGCTGAGCCTGGCTTCAGTTGTAATCTGTTATTTTACAGGAGCCCTACTGATGCAGTGGTAAGATTTGAAGGAAGGAAGGGGAAACATTCCGTCAATATAATTCTGTGACTAGGTTTCACTCTTTTAGTGAGCCTCTGCCCCTGGGCTGTAACCTTCACAAGTGTTTCTTAGCTTTGTTCCCTTCACTTCATACAGCTTCTTTCTTCCCTCACATAGGTTATTGTTGTTACTTGGTCCGTAAGTCGTGTTCGACTCTGCAACCCCATGGATGGTAGCCCGCTAGACTCCTCTGTCCATGGGTTTTCTAGGCAAGAATACTGGAGTGGGTTGTCATTTCCTTCTCCAGGGAATCTTCCCAACCCAAGACTCTAACCCACGTCTCCTGTGTTGGTAGGCGGATTCTTTACCACTGAGCCATAGCTTCCTTTGAGGTTAAGCACTTGTTCAAGGCAACAAAATGCTCTGGGCATATTTCAATATAGTTACTTCTCCCTTCCCACTATTGGAAGGGAAGTACAAGGGGATTGTTCTTTTGTGTTGACAGTGAGAACTTGATGGGGTTTCTGGAAGTAAAACTCACAAAAGTGTCAAGTCCCCTTTAAGGTTGGGCCCCAGGAATTTTCATCTCTTAAACTAGTCCTTTGGAGAAGGCAATGGCACTCCACTCCAGTACTCTTGCCTGGAAAATCCCATGGACGGAGGAGCATGGTAGGCTATAGCCCATAGGGTCACTAAGAGTTGGACACAACTGAGCGACTTCACTTTCACTTTTCCCTTTCATGCACTGGAAAAGGAAATGGCAACCCACTCCAGTATTCTTGCCTGGAGAATCCCAGGGACGGCGGAGCCTGATGGGCTGCCGTCTGTGGGGTTGCACAGAGTCGGACACAACTGAAGCGACTTAGCAGCAGCAGCAGCAGCAAGCTAGTCCTTGCCCAGTCTCCGGCAGTAGTCAGTTATCATCTAGGTATTTCTACCAGTTGCTGGCTGTTGGTTTCTGATCCAGATAAATTGAGTCTCTGTATTGCTTTTAAGTCTGAGTTGCCATATATTTAAAGTTACTTTGCCATTTTTTTTAAACTTAGCTATAATTTAAGAGTATTTGGAACTGACTGTATGATACCATGGTAAATTTCACATTTCTAATACAAGTAAATTTTAAATTCAAAATGGTATCACTGGATATTCTTGACATATACCAAGTTTATTTCTCTGTATTAATGCCTAAATAAGAGTTCCAGCCATACCTCTAAGAGCCAAAATGATGTTTGATACTTAATGTTTCAAGTGTCTCTGTCCATTCTTGTTTATGCCAAAGCTTTTAGTGTGTTTAAACTATGAAAATTAATAAATAGCTTAAATTGAGGTATTGTTTTATACTTGTTGCAAGCATTTGTTTGCATGTCAGTACTCTTTACTCTTTTCCTCGCCTTATTTCCCCTAAGATTTGATTGAGTTTTTCTTGAAGAATGTTACATTCAGCTATAGCACTGATAGCAGTTTTCTGCAACAGAGCTCCCCCCACATGCTGCTCCTCCCATCTTTCCGTCAGTCTTTCATGTGGGAGGAAGTTTCGTTGCTTGAGAACATGTTTGAGAAATTTAACAAAATAATTGTCTGATCATAAGCTTGTACTAGAAAGACACCTAGGAGCATGCTGGAGTGATTTTCTTTAGAAAGATGATAAACTCAGTTGACCATCTGGCCTATCCCACTGTATCTGTTACTGAGTTCTTCCGTGTAATGCTTTGAAGAAATTGAATCCTCCCAGCATAGCCACTGAGACAACGTTACATCTAATGGCAGAATTTTTTTTAAGCCTTCAACATAATTCTACTAAGAGAAGTAAGCAGACAGGGAGACAAATATTATATGATATCATTTGTATGTGAAATCTAAAAAAGTAGTATGAACTTATTTACAAAACAGAAATAGACTCACAGACATAGGAAACAAAACTGTATGGTTACCAAAGGGTAACCAGTAAAACTTGTCAGTTCCTAGTATTTAAAAGGTCAGATTGATGCTCTTGACCAATGAGTAATTTTGAATTGTCTATAAGCACTGGTATAATTCAGTGATTAAATTTGTTGTTAGAGTGGCTGTGCCTTAAAATTCCGTTGATATTAACAAATTAATTGCAGTCCTTTTCTGTCAGTAAATGGCTTGACTCTGTGTTAAAAGGCGTCTGTGAGGCTAGTGGAGGCTACACCTCCCATAATCTCAAAGGGGTTATTAATGATTCTCAGATCGCAGTCATAACTCTTTTACATGACTCTTCCTGTTAATATCATTCCGTCTACTCAAGGTCTGCCAACATCAAGTAAAGGAAATTAGTGATTACCTGGGAAAAGGAGGATGAATGATACGTAGTCTACCTGGTCTAGGTAGTCTACCTACCTAGAAATAATAATTCTACCCAAATCACACTTAACGTGAATCTTCATCACGTTCCACTTATTTAAAATGCCTATGTTTTACCTTTTCCTAAATTTTATGAGTTTGAAAGTCAAACTCACTTTCTAATTCTTTCCTAGAAAGTATTGCTTTTCTGAAATAGGTACTGTATCTCATTTATCTTTGTATTCCCAATGCTTTGCACAATGTCCATGCTTAGTAAATAATAGTTTAGTTAGTGACTGAATAGTTAGGCTTTGTTAATGATACTAAATATCATCTTATTTATCATCTTATTCTCTGAATGTATCTTATAACACAAATTTACAATTTGTATATTTCCTATTCTTTTATATGAACTAACTTTCCCAAAAATATTATAAGCTTGAAAGCAAAAACCATGTTCTCTATTCTTAATTTCTCAAGTACCTAGTGAGATAAAATAATAAGCCCTCAGTAATACTTAATATTGATTTGTAAAATCACTTTCTATGTAAAATTACAATTCCTTATGCAGGGGTCTCTCCATAGTTTCAGAGAGACCTAGTTTAGAAATGTAGTGAAAGTCTATAGTAACTTAGTCTTTCAGTAATGACTGTTGAATGTTGTTCGTGGTTGTTAGTCACTAAGTCGTGTCCGACTCTTTGCAACCCCATGGGCTGTAGCCCGCCAGGCTCCTCTGTCCATGGGATTTCCCAGGCAAGAATACTTGAGTGGGTTGCTGTTTTCTTCTCCAGGGGATTTTCCCTACCCAGGGATCAAACTGGTGTCTCCTGCATTGGCAAGCAGTTTCTTTACTGCTGAGCTACCAGGAAAGCTCCACTGTTGACTGACTTGATATACTTGTAAGTAAAATTCACTGGTCTTAAATGTAGTTTGAATTTGACAAATGTATGCATCCATGTAACCAGTTTCTCCAACAAGATATAGAGCATTGTTGTCACCTAGTAAATACCCTTCAGTCCCTTTCCAATCGACCTCTTCCACTTACAGCTACCACTGTGATTTCTAATATCATGTTACTTTTACCTGTTCATGATCTTCATATAGATGGAATCATCCAGTATGTGTTCTTCTGTGTCTAGCTTCTTTGACTCAACATAATGTTTTTGAAGTTCATGGATGCATTTCTCTTCAAGAGTGTTCATACTCTCATAACTTCTTTAAAACTTAGTGCTGACTTCTACTACTTCATATTCATCACAACACAAATAATTTTTCTTTGTTCTCTAGGACTGTGAATTCACTTTATTATCTTTATCACTTTATTATAATATTTAGTGATAGATGTATCATCACTGAAATATCTGCATGTAAATTAAGTTGAAAATGTAAATGTAAAGACATAATCAAATGAAACTCAAATATCTTTAACATGATTGATTCTGTAAGGCAAGGTTGATTTTAATACAGTGTTTTTCTCTAGCATACAATAAGAGCAGTTTCATCTTTCCTTGCTTTTGTGTATTTTCCAGACACACAGGCAAAAATGAAATGTTTAATTTTTCCTTTGTATTGTATGTCTTAATAGAGATCAGATTAGCTTTCTTCAGTATGAACTTGGATAAGGGCAGTAAGAAACCCTATTGTTTCCAACCTCCACTAAGATGAACTGGCAGTGTGTCAGGAAAATTCCCAGTATGGAGCAGTTTTATTACAATTCAGTACAATTGGTTCTTGCATAACCTTTAGAAAATCATACATAAAACATTCTCACCTATATAAATAAAAATCACCCACACACTTTATTAATAGCTTTGTTCACTTTTTCCCTGGGACGTGTGCTGCACGCTCCTACTGTGCCCCCCTTTTCAGTCTTTTTTTAAGATAACTTTCTATAAGCTTTCTTTAAAGCAAAAAGGTTAGGTAATATTAGGAATCAAGTATAAGATAATTTCAATAATTCTCCCTCTTGATCACGTACATAACTAGTGTTTCTAAGTGTATTCTTTACATTTAGTGACAGGGAGTGTGGATTTTTCACAATATATAGTCAGTTTAACTTTAAGAAAGAAAGAAGAAATAAATGAGGTATTTTACATGGAAATAAGAATCATAATTTATTTGTGATGTGTTTGGGGGTTTATTTTCAAACATATACATTTTTAAGGTTTATATCACTGTTAGTATGACCACAGTAAAGAACACGGTGAAAGCAAGAACATACCAAGTTGAAGTCTCAGCCTTTTTTCCTTAGTCTAGTTCATTAGCAAAAATGTGTTTGTTTTTAGGTGTCATTTTCCTCAGTCCAAACTTTAGAAAACCTTCCATTATTCCCCTAAAGTATGTGTTATAAAATACCCAGATAATTTAATAATAAGCCTTTAGATCTAACTGCTAATTTACAGGAAATACAAGGGGCAAAAAAAACATACTAAATGACATCACTGCCCAGAATGGGGGAAATTCTGCAGGAAAAATGACCCAGTTTCTTGAACAAATGAATAGCAATAAAGGGGGCATATGGAGGAAAAATGGCTACTTTTTTTAGATTAAACGAGATTTAAGATGTGTCATTTATACCTCAAAAAGAGAGAAGGAGAGGGAGAAAAATACTCTATCAAAAAAGAAACAAAAATACTTGGAGGTAGTAAATAAAACAAGAATGGTAAAATATTAATAATTGTTGAAGCTGTGTGATGAGTATGTAGAGCTCTTTACATTATTCTTTCTAGGTTTGAGAGTTTTTTTCATTATATAAATACACAGAACAAGAAGGAAAAAAATTGATCACCCTTGGCATCACAAACAAAATTATATTCACTCTAGGAATAGCATTTTGGTCCCAGCAAACAGTTGATGTTGTTCAATGCCCCAGTAAACAGTAGCATCCTATAAATTAAATTAGTATATTTGGGGGAAGGAGGGCCAAGTATTTCTAATACAGCTATTCTTAACCTAGACCTCAGTGTCCTCTCTTCTCCCACTGGATACCGTAAAGTAGTAGCAGGTAATGCTTTGTTTGAAAGGAATGATGAATTTTGAAAGGAAGATACCTCTGTCCTTGGGAAAAGCAGATGGACCTAGGTTAACAGTGAAACACAGGAAGTATCTCTGCCTTTAGCATTAGTCTTCCTCCTGTGCAGTGTATGGCATTCACCTGGGACTCCTGTCCTCTAATTGTGAAGTCAGCGATAGGGCCTTTCTCACAGCCAGCCCTTTTGACTCCTATATTATTCTCTGATAAAATACCTATTTTACTACAGAAGATTTTTTACCTTCTGTTGCTTTTGCTTAGTTTTATAAAAATGAATGCTCTTAATGAACAAATTAAACCCTTCACAAACATAATTTTAATACAATATAATTTGCCTTCGGAGAATTTTTTTCTGTGACATTGACTTCATGGCATTTTTCTAGTAGAAAAAAGTCTGGGTCTAATCAGGACATAGAACTGCATACTGTAGTCACAATCAGTATTTTGATGTTTACCCACATATCATAGCAAAGCAAGTTTGCAAAACTAATGAATGCTGAAAACAGTTTCTTCCGTGGACCTGCTTTTCTAATTTAGAACACTGGTTTTCAGGCTATGGAGGCTTAACCCAGCCTGGCTGAAGTGATCTAGAAAGGATCCCTCACAAATCTACATTTTAAAACAAATGCCCTTTTTTCTTGGAGAAGGGAGTGGCAACCCACTCCAGTATTCTTGCCTAGAGAATCCTGTGGACAGAGGAGCCTGGTGGGCTGCCGTCTATGGGGTCACACAGAGTCGGACACAACTGAAGCGACTTAGCATGCATGCATGCATTGGAGAAGGAAATGGCAACCCGCTCCAGAATTCTTGCCTGGAGACTCCCAGGGACAGAGGAGCCTGGTGGGCTGCTGTCTCTGGGGTTGCACAGAGTCGGACACTACTAAAGCAACTTAGCAGCAGCAGCAGCCTTTTTTTCTGAGTTCTCTAGAATCATTCTGCCATAGCAAATTTAAGAGCAGACCAAACATTTCTAAACCCCAGCTACATGTGTAATTTAAATTATTAAGGTATCCAAAAAAAGGAATCATTTTGCATTTGAACATATTTGTAAAATCTGTCTTTTTAACATATCTGTATAATCTATTATATCAATTAAATTTTGAGCTCTCAGCTGGAGTCATGTCTGTCAGTTTAACTCTACCTAACTACTATCACAATAACATGAAAGTATAAAGATATCTTGCTGAATATATCTTAGTTAAACTTGATATGTCACATCTTTTAAACCTAGAACTTGTAATGATAGAAAGTTTAAGTACCAAATGAAGTGAATAAGACTGGATTTTGAAAAATGTTACTATCAAGAGCATTTTTTGTAAAAAAAGAAAAAATACATATATATAAAATAATCCTTAATGGTTATAGCTACTGACAAAAAAAAGTTATTTTATTTATTGAGTACTGCTTGTTAGATTCTTCACTAATCACTGTATTTAGAGTCTTACAGTGTGGAAGTATGTGCTGAGCAAATGTACTATAAAATCTCAGTTAAGATTTTGGAGAAATACAAGTGATGGAAGAGTAATGTTTGTTTCATAGTCTGTATAATCTCTGTCAGCCTGGGGAAAAAGAGATCATTTTCTTGAAGTGGTTGGAAGTACTGTAATGAAAAAATTTAAAGCATGTTTTCTAATACATTTTATTAAAATTACCCATCTTTTGATGAAAACTGATGAAATCAGTACCCTCTCATCATAATGGCCAAAGATCTTTAGCCCTTCACTGGAGTGCTTTTTATCCTAATTCTTAACATGTTTGCTTTCTGAATTCATTTAACATCTAAAAAGTTGTTGACAAAGAAATATAGTTTTGACACTTCAGGAAAGACGTTTTCTACTTTATAAAATTATGTTTCTACATGTGAAATTTGAGAAGGCACCAAAGTGAACACTCTATAATTAATCCAAAGCTCTTGTATTACCACTTCAATGCCATTTAGAGGCAATCCATACTAATGTTTAAAATTCAATTTTTTACTTAACATCTTATTATCAATATTATCAACCAAATTGAATAATTTTTCTCAAAGTCATTAAAGTAATCCACAGGAACTAATTGTATAAAAGAAAAAACAGAAAATCGTGTTGTTTTAAAATGAAATTTATCAGTCAAAGGCACTGCCTTATGATGTTTTTGTTTTCAATAAATAAGGCTTTTTCCCCCAATAAATTAAAACATCACATTATTAATACTTCCCATACTCCATTAATAGGCAGTTTTTCTAATTATTTCCCTAATACCTATAGGCAACTTTCAGTTGTTTTTGCTAATATGAATAGAATGGTAAAGCCCAGAGTCCAATAAGAGTTATTGACCTACACCTGAACTTGTCTGACCAAATTTTTTACCGAAGATGCTACTGACAAAAGAACAGATTTAAATTGTATTGACTATTTCCTTTTGTTTTTTATGGTAACATGTAAGTGAGTGTGCAAATAAGTATCAGTAGTTAAAAGACCAATAGAGAAGTTAAAAGAATAAAGAAATTAGATGACATATTCAATCAGCAAACTAGAATATCAGTTTCTGACTGTTTGTCCATCCTCCCAATTTCCCATATGAATTCCTTGTTGGCAGGAACTGTCCTATTCTTCCCTGTACTCCAGATACATAGCCCAGTGTAGTTCATTGTAGCCAATGTAATGATTTAGGCCAGAAACTTTTAAAACCTTCCATGAAATGTTATTATTTGCTACTGGCAGGGAAAACAAAGTGAAACCGGAATAAGCAAAAGAAGGAGGAAAGAGTCTCTCTTACTCTCTTATCTTACATAAATATAATAATGTTTGAGGGAAGAGTACAGGTGTTTTAAATTTTTTTTATTTTTAATTATATCTATGTTTAGCTCATATTATTTGCCTTTAGAGCATATTATGTTACCAAAACAAGCTCACTTTTCAAAAAGCTTGGGGATTTTGCTAAAGTGCAAACAACAGCTTGTAGAGAATATAACACATACACACATATAACCAGCCTAAAACTGCTTGTCACCAATCCCAAACTAATGACTAGAAGCTTCAAACTCTGAGTATGTATATGTGCAAGATTATAACTAAAGTACTTGATGGTTACTGATAGCGTGCGTGTTTGTGTGTGTGTGAGTTAGCAACCACATGGCAATGTATTCAGTATTGGTATTTGATAAATAAGGGTTAGAAATTTTGAACTGAAAACTAGAGTAATGAATTGCTCATATGTACCTTTAAAAGTATCTCTTTTTAAATTGAATTCTTACTGAGAGAATAACTATTAAAAATTTAATTGCAGTCTTTTTATCATTTTGCTTTGATTTTATACTAAAAACTACCAAGAAGATAACATTTAAGTGTATCTTTTTCAATATGACAAAGTTACATAAGAGAATCCCCTAGCACGTAAAGAAAAATGCAATTATTTTCTATTCTGAATCTCCAGACTGCTGTTTTAGAAAATCATATCTGATTATTTGCTCAGCAGAAGATTATTGAGTTGATTTAGCTGTGATTCTATTTAACAAAGCTTCAACTGCATTCCTACTGTGGAGTCCGAAAAAGGTAGAGAGATATAAATGATACATTCAAACTGTGATTTTTGTGAACAGGGCCATCAATGCACCCCTCGGAGCTAATAGCGGAGATGAGAAACAGTGGGTTTGCACTGAAACGAAATGTACTGGGGAGAAACTTGACCGCAAATGATCCATCACAGGTAATGATCTTTTTATCAGTAAGCTGAAAATGTCTATAAATCTAAATGTGATTGCTTGTGAATTGCTACTTAATGTTTTACAATATGCGTATATCCATAGGAAGGCAAGATAGAGCAAAGAAAATGCCTAAAATACATCTTAATTTTGCTTCTTTGTTATTTTAACCTAAATGAGAAATTGTTTTTAAACCTATATTTTAATAAATGAAACTGCTGCGTTTTTGTGGATAAAATACCTAACTGATCTGGTGATAAGGTTGTTACTTTTTCCTTCCTGCTAACTTACCCTGAAGTGACGTTAAACAGAACCAATGCGAAGTGTATAAAAGCAAAACCCCCCAAAATAATGGAAAATATTTTAAGCAGTTACCTGATTAAACTGTACATAGATCCAGAAATGGTTGAGTTTAAAGGGTTGTAGATGTTCTAATATAAACCGTTTATTTCATTTAATGAGGAAACTGGAGCCCACAGAAGTTAAGTGATTTCCCTAAGGTCGTGTGGCTATTTAGAGACAGAGCTGAGACTAAAACCCAGATTCCCACTGGCATATATTTGTGCTGCTCTGAAAGGGTCATATTCCATCTCAAACATTGCTAGGGATTGTACGTATAACCTATCCTACTGTGTACAAAGTGAGGTGTTAGTCGCAGTTGTGTCCTAATCTTTGCAAGCCCATGAACTGTAGCCTGCCAGTCTTCTCTGTCAATGGGATTCTCCAGGCAAAAATACTGGAGTGGGTTGCTGTTCCCCTCTCCAGGAGCTCTTCCCCACCCAGGGATCAAACCCGGGTCTTCCGCATTACAGGCAGATTCTTTACCTGAGAATACCAGAGAGCTCTGAGCCACCAGAGAAGCCCATTTATTATGTATATGTACTGTTTAATATATTTAATAATGTACTGTTGAAATTATAAAGGCAAAAAGTGTGGATGTTTTGACTTTCCTATAAAGTTTGTGATCTTCCTGGGTTTTATGTTTCATTAAATTCAAAAGAAAATATTTAAACCTACAAGTGTTTAAATTGAAACTTAAGAGAGAATTGTAAAGCAATTATCCTCCAATTAAAAATAAATTAATTTTTAAAAAATAAAAGCAGAGAAAGGTTAAAAAAAAGAGAGTAGAAGCCAAGCTTTAAACATTTTGTCTGTGTTTCTCTATCGTCCTCTCCTGATAAAGCAGTCATCTTAATCTCTTGGGGCATTGTGATCCTTCTTGGCAGGTAGACTACAAAAATTTTTGAATTCCACTTTCCAATCCAAAATGTCATACTCATCCACAGTATGTCCCTAATGTAAAACTTATTTGTAAATGTTTCCTGACAATGAACTTGTTTTCTAATCTAGCAATTTAATGATGTTTTTGTTGACTTAGGAATATGTTGCAAGCGAGGGTGAAGAAGATCCAGAAGTTGAATTTTTAAAGTCACTAACAACCAAACAGAAACAGAAACTCCTCAGGTGATTAAAAAATGTCTGTTAAATTAATTCAACTGCATTTTTTCTTATGTTTCATTTTAGTGTCATATTCATCTCTGACCCTAAGTTTAAGGTACTTAAACCATGTATCACATTGATGTATTGATTTATTCTTCAGCTACAGTAATCTAGTTTTGTCTTTCAGGAAGATGAAAATGAGTGTAAGATTATATACTCAGCTTATACCACAGAGTCACTGCACTTTTCAGAAAATTTAATTTGGAAATAGATTTATTTGTAGGTTTTACTTTTCATAGTAGATTTGTATATCTTTATACACAGTTTGTTCTTAGAAGATATTGTGGGCCATGTATTACTCTCTTTCATTTTGTACGATTTTATGAGGAATGCTGAAAATGCTAAAATTTAAAGTAAGTATGAATCATAGTAGTTAAACAGACTACCTCTGGATTCAAGAATCCAAGAAATGTCTGGTGAGTCCAATAGAGGGAGCTCATGTTGTTTCAATATGTAGAGTTTTGAGGATGGCTGGACAGAATCCAGTGAGGACATTTTTATTTCAGAGTAACTCAAATATGTCATATAAACAGTTACTTTTCTGAGAATGTGAAGTACTCTTTAGAAATGCATAATGCCTTAATAGAATTGTCCTAATTATTTATTTATAAGTCTAAACAGTTGTTGAAAACTAATATGTGATCTTTTATGTAACTAAAATAGAGTATTAAAAAATGTAAAAATATATTGTTATTCTGAATTTCTGGAGAATATGCTCTTGAATTTTGACAGTGTAATGTTGTTTACTATTTCCATATTTTAAAATAGTACATACATAAAATTAATGTTTCATTGATTAGAGCTTTATATTTGAGTTTGCAGTTGGTCCAGCTAATGTTACAGACCTTTCTTTATGCCGCAGTAACGATTATGTAGACTACTATATAATTTCAAATTCTGATTCAGTAAAAAAAGAAATTTAATAGTCATTACTATAGAGGACAGTATACTGAGACAGTTAATGTATTTTTTAATTTAAACTTATTGTGTATTTGCCTTGAATAATTTAAAAGGAAGAAAATAATTTTTTGTTTAATAAAAGTAAAGAATGTGTTTGTATTTGAATACCACTTTTAATGTTTCTAAGAAACTGTATTGTCTATTCAAAATTTTATATTTGTCAGTGAAAGGACAGACTATTTTTACATAGCCTATTACTATTTTTCCCTAATAACAGGAAATTAGATCGACTTGAGAAGAAAAAAAAGAAAAAGAAAAAAGATAGAAAAAAGAAAAAGCTTGAGAAGAGCAGAAGTAAACACAAAAAACATAAAAACAAGCCCTCCTCCTCCCCCTCCTCCCCCTCCTCCTCCTCCTCCAGTGACAGTTCAGAAAGCAGCAGCGAGAGTGACAGCAAAGGGAAGAAAATACAGAAGAAGAAAAGAAAGAAAAACAAGCGTTCAGGGAATAACAACAGTGATTCTGAAGAGACAGACAAGTCTAAGAAGAGAAAACGGGATGAAGAACGTCCTTGCAGTCACAGTAACAAGGAAAAGCCTAAGTTTTTAAAACAAGGGAGTTCTGGGGAGAACAGCAAATGGAGCCATTCTGATTCTGACAGAAAGCCCAGAAGCCATGACCAGGGTCCAGAGAAGAGAGGATCTGGAAGAAGGGAGAGGAGCAGCAGGAGCCAGAGCAGGGAGGAGAGGAGTAGGAGAAGCCGAAGCAGAAGTCACGGTAGTTACAAGCCCAGAGAAATAAGAAAACGGCCACGGCGCAGTCCAGGTGAAGAATGGGGCAGAAGAAATGACACCAGATGCCATGGCGCGGATACATACAGAGGAGGGAAAGTGCATAGAGAGCATTATCGGGAGATAAGCATACTCGAGTGACACCGAAAGAATGGAGCACAAGTAGAGAATAAAGAGAGACTTACATGCGACAATTAACTGGGAGTAAAAATATCTCCACTTTTTTCTTGAATACCTTTAGCAAGGGCTAAATCATATACTGTTGTCTTTCTAGTAAGAAGCTCTTTTAATTTTTCATCTCTGTAAACTGTTACGTCAAGTACAAAACTACATGAATCCCATAAGAATAAACTTTGCAAATATTTGTAAGTAATCTATTTTGAGGCTGTAAAAATATATTCTGTTGACAAATGTTTCTTGTACCCTATACTGAAATAAAAACCCCTTATTACTCTGTGACATTTTCATCATTAAAAGAATGACAGTACATTGAATGGGTATAGTTTAATTATTTTTTTCAATTCACATTTATTACTTTTAAGATTTGAATTTACTTGAAGCCAAGTGTAATCGCTGTAGAAATTCCCTGGTATGAATTAAGTAATGGATTGATCGGTATTACTTTAAGACTTTAAACTCCTTTCAGTTGTTTTGCTCTAGGGTAAGAAGCTAGTTACATTTGGATGATGTGTTAATTTTCTGTGCTGCCATAACAAATTACCTCAGTCTTAACGCAAATAGAGTTCTGGAGATCAGAAGTCGGAAATGGGTCTCACTGGGTTAAAATCAAGGTGTCAGCAGAGTTGGTTCACTCTGGAGGTTCTGGGAAAAATCTACTTGACTATTACAGCTTCTAGAGGCCACCTGCATTCCTTAGCTCCTGGCCCCTTTCTTCCATCTTCAAAACTAACAAAGTCGAGTCAAATTCTCACACCTAATTGCTCTGACACTTTGACATTCTGCATTGTTTTCTACTTTGGGGGACCCTTGTGATTACTTTGGGCCTGTCAGGAGACTGGGATAATGGCCGTATTTCAAAATCAGCTGATTAGCAACCTTCTTCTGTCAGGAACTTTAATTCCCCTTTGCTGTGTAACCTAACATCTTCACAGGCTCCGGGTTAGGACTGCTGTGTCATTAAGGGACCGTTATTCTACCTAGGACAGATGGCCTTTCAACTACTGACATTCTGCCATTGCACAGTTTACTTCTAAAGGTTAAGCATTTATTGTCATGAATGAGTAAACTATTTAGATATATTTCATAAGTATAGGTATGTGTAGCATACATAAATTTAGCTATAAATTTCCCCTTGTGTTTTAAAGTATATAGTAAAGGAGAACTATAGAAAAAATCATTTAGTTCAAATTACAAGTAACATGCAATTCAAAAAAATACATACTAACCATCACATATGCAAGTATTACCATGGTTCCACATTTTAAAAACACCTCTTTTTAATACAATACAAATACTCATTAGTTCAGATGGTTTTGAGAATTGGCAGTCCTAGTTTCATAAATTTTATAAGAGTAATTTAGAAGAATTACTGTAAGATGTCTCTGTGTATCTGGTGTGTGTGTGTAAATACATACATATCTTGTATATGCACACACAGATGTCCTCTGATTTACAAGCAGCTAACTGAAGGCATAAAGCAACTCTTTGATTATTTACATTTTTAAGAGACTTGGGAGAGGAGAACTTGAATTCCTCCTCCTGTACTCTTCAGTAACTTACTGTGCACCTCAAAGAACCCCTTCCTTCTTCATTTAAAAAAAGAAAGCATGCATTTGAGATTGATAAAGACTGCTAATTTACACCTTGAGTTCATCAGCATTGCACTGATTATTTCCTATGTTACGCCTTTTTAGACTTTATAATTTTGATAATGTCAAAACCTATGCAATACTTACTGCCTTAAAGGATTTCTGAACCTGTAGTGTTCATGAAGGGAAATGTTGAAATGAATCCTGTAATTAAAATGAATTAAATACATTATCGTTTAACACTTCCACAAAAGTGTGGTCCCCTTTTAACTTGAAGGTGGCCACAGAATTTTTTAAATCTCTGGTTAACTTATCCTTCACTGTTTGAGAAACTATAAAGTGGTACCATACCCCCAATATTCTTAACCGAACGGTGAGAAAAATTCACATGTAGTTATAGAAAATGTTGGTTTGCTGTATGGCTTTCAGACTTGGTCACCCAAGGGTGCTAGACAGCCCCAAGGGGCTAGCATTCCAACTTGGCAAACTTGAAAATGGAAGGGAGGCATTTTCACGGATAATCATAACATGGTAACAGTTTTAAAGAGGCTCACCTAACTTGTTCTGCATATTCTAATGTAAAGGCAAAAGCAATTGAAAGTTTAATTTTTAAAATGTTAAGCATCTTGTTATCCTTTTGCTTTTGAAGTACAAAGTACAAGGTAAAAACCAGAGATAAGGCTCATAATAGAAATATGTCTAGTTGTATGTGTAGGTTTCCCTAAGTACTAACTCCAAAAAAGAATCCTCCAAGTTTGATGCGTATGATTCAAGAACAAAAGTCCTCAACAGTAACCTTTTTTTTTTTTTTTTTAGAAAACCACAGGAAAAGTCTGGTGATAAGTCATTCTTCCGACCCTTTAATAGAGAAATCATTTTCAAGAAATCTGGATGTACCTAGTGACATTTTTTATTTGTCCAATGGCCTGATATAGCACTGGCTAACTTCGGAGATTTTATTGGGGTCCCTTCCTCCCCTTTCCCTGGCTTAACATTTAACTTAACACTAGCAAATTAATTCCTGCAGGAGGTGCTGTCGATTTACAAATGGTCAGGCATGATCAGGTTACTAGGTTAGGACTCGTTTGTTTATCTGAATGTCTATGTGGTAAGTTAAGTCATCATTTAATTTAATAAATGTGCCAGAACAGGCAAGGTTGCTGCAGCATAGCAGCAGGTTTCTTCTTACCTTTCAGTGGGAAATGGAGATCTTGCTTTGTATCATACGGTTTTAATCTGAAGAAAGCTTTTTATCTGAAAGGCTTGGAGAGACCTTCCTTGCTGTTCTTCCAGGAGATGGCTTGCTGACAGTGAATCCCATACGTCAGGAGCTCGGCGTTTCCCTTTTTTAATCACCAAATATTTACTAAGTTTCCGCATTGACTCTCAAAGATTTTAAAATCCACCTAAGCCATTTCACTTTCCTCCTTAGGAAACGACCACTGGGCTGAGGTGCGCTGGAGGAGGCCACTCTGCAAGGCCACACCCTCCACACCTTGTGCTTAATAAAATCTGGGAGAAAGCTGCATTTTAGCTTCAGTAGCTGAGGAATATTAAGAAATCTTATTTGGATTTTCTGAAAAGAAAACCTAGATAGTTACCACTTCTTGAAAAGAGATAAAGGCATGCAAGAGCTGCTGGTCTTGGGAGCAGGTTTTTCAGATCAAAAAGGAGAAATGCTTTTTAAAAGTTGTGAGCAACAACTAAGACGGAAGAACTATACGGTTTGGGAGATGCGATGGCAACCCAGAACTGATGAATCTCCTCAAACCCCGTTCCAGCTGACAGAAGCGGAAACAGATCCTCATCCTCTACCCCCTTTCCCCTCTCTTTACGCCACACTTAACACCCTCAGAATATAACTAATAATGAAGCGGGGTGAAACGCAGGAAACCTCTTGTAACGGAAAGAAATGCACATTCTGGCCCAAACTGCCCGTGAGTCGCCTTTCCCTGACTCGTAGACACGGAAAACCCCAGTCCTTTCGGTCTGAAGGTCCTCCAGATGGGGTGGGCAAGAGCGGAGGTCCGGAGGCTTGGGTGCTGATGGGATCAAGGCTTCCAAGCACCTCGCCTTAGACTGAAAGGAGGCCAGATGGGGGCTGGAGTCGGGGGCTGGAGTGAGTCCCGGGCTGGCTTGCTCTTCACATCCCCAGAGGCGACTCCACCCCTGCGCACTGTGATGCTTTCTTAGACACGCGTCTGGCAACCTTCTGAACGTACCTCAAACCCAGATGAAAGCCTGGTTATTAGGGGGCCCGTCTCCCTCCTAGAATAAGCGAGGAGGCCTCTGGACTACCCACCGACAACGTGTAACAGGAAAGGATGCGGGCTAACTCGCAGCACCGGTCCTCCTCCCCATCCCCGACCCCACCGGTGGCCCACTCAGAAGAAATTCCAGGCTGTGGGCCAGGGGAGCTGCGCCTTGGGGACCAGCGCGCCAGGGCCGCCACGCGCCCTCGCCTGCCAGTTCCTGCCTAAGCTCGCCCGGCCTCCCGCGCGTTTCTCCTCTGCAGGTCGGAGGGTGGACTTCGCTAGTTAGGAAAGCGAGCGAATATCTCTTGTCTCTCGGGCTCCACAGGTGAAGAGGGCGCTTTAGGACGCTGATGCTAATCTCTCGCTCCTGGGGCAAAAATGAAAATGTTGACTCTCGCCAGCAATCTGCAAGCAGAAAACAGACCGGGGTTGCGGGACGGGGGGCGGGGGGTGGGCGGTGGAGCGGGGGTGAGGGGTGGAGAGGGGACTTATCAGTCTGTATTTTTTAAATAAATAGATCACCAAGAAATGGTTGGATGTTTGCAAAACAATGTAAAATCCCTGGTATGAACTCTAAAGGAAGAGAGTGTTAAGGATCTTGGAAAATCTTAAGACTTGCTTTGCTTTCCCGGGTCCCCGAGAACAGGCCCTGGAAGAACATGTTTCCACGGACTTGCTGAAACCTTCCCTTAACTGGAGTTGCAAACATAGTGTATATATTTATATCAATAACATATAGGGTAGGCATGTCTGTATGTATTTACCTCATACATATTTCTATAAACTCCAGCGTCTGGAAAGGGTGGGGATAAATAACACTGAACGGTTAAAATTATGGAGAAGGGATAATAACTGATTACTAATTTGAAAGTAAATAAACAGGTGACTTTTTCAGATCAAATTCCTCCTTGGATCGTTACAATAAATATCTCTGAAGGAAGCTCTCTATTTATGTTGTCATTGATTAATTCTTCACTACCTCATTTGATTTCGATTTAGAACGATTTGATTCTAATTTAATTAGCATGTAATTTGGATGTACATAATTACTGTAATTATGACATTCAGGTAAGGCAGCTTTAGGCTGAAAGGCAATTTCAAATTTTCTAGCAACCTACTTTGTACTTGGAAATGGACAAGGACTTTGCGCCCTGCTATCCAAGTAGTAATTAGCACATCTTTGAAATAGGCAGTGCGGCGGGATTTGTATTAAAACAGCAAATACAAACCCAGCCGAGTTACCCGCTGCAAAGGTGGCTGAGAGTTCTGGGAAACGCACGGCGTTTCCTTGGCGCGAGATTAGGGAGCCCGGCGCCCCGGCGCCTCGGCCGGCTTTATCTGCTGCGGGCTCCGGCGCCTCTGTGGCCTTGGGTGCGGGAATTGGAGGTGTAGCTTTTAAGATTAAAATACAATAAACGTGCGAGGAGGGTGGGGGACAAGAAAGGAGGGGAAGAAGCCATTGCACGACTTCTGAAGGCGAGGGGTGGGGTAGTGGACTAGGAAGAGGAGGGAGAGGGGCGGCGGGGGGACGGCGAGACGCAGAGTGGAGAGAAAATTGGTCAACGCCCCCAAGTGTTATCCGATTTTAGATTTGGGTTTCTAAGGGAAAAGGCGGGCGCAAAAGGGATCAGTTCGCGCCGGCGGGCAATGCAGACCCTTCGCAAGGAGCTGGGAGGAGGCGTTTGGGGACTTCTGGCAGCCCTCGGAGACCCTGCGCACCCCGCCAGGTCCCGGCCTACCCAGTAGCCCCCAGCACTCGACTCCGGCGGGACGGCGCCTGGAAGACAGAGGCGAGGCAGGAGACTGCTACGGCCATCCCCGGATCCGGGCTGGAGAAGGTGCGGGTCCCTCGCTTCTCTCCCCTTCACAGGGGGTCTGGGGACATGGGACGATCTGCTTGCATGCTTTAATCAGCTTGGTTTGGTCGGTCCGGGCCAGGGTCGTTGGGCCAAGAGCGCTGGGGCGCTGCGCCCACGGCCGTGTCCCCATGCCGGCTCCAAATTGCCGCCGACAGCTCCCAGCGTTCTCAACTCCAAGTTGGAAGACCCTGAAGTTGCCTTGAAAGAAATGTTAAATACACCAATTCTAAGACTAGGGCCAAGCAGGGCGTTATTTTATCTGTTTGGATTTTCAGTTAGTACATCTCAGAAAAAACTTCCTTGCCTGGGAGCAATAATACCGGCCGTTACTAAGTAGTGCTCCCCAGTAGCGGGGTTTGTCTTCCCCGGAAGACAAAAACTCGCTTTTCTTTGCTGGATTCGCTCGGTTGTTGCAGCTCGCTGCAAACGCAGACTCCACGCTCTCGAAGCGGAGAGCGAGGGCGGATAGTGCGGCCTTCCCGAATCCGAGCTCTAGATGGCGCCAGAGAGCCGCACTCACCAAGCTCCTCTTATAGGAATCAAGAGCGACTGTCAAACATAAAAGCAAATCAGAGTTTTCAGTTTTTTTAATGTGTTAAGAATGTTATTCCTTAAGAAAATTTGTAGCTAAATTATTCTCACTTAAAATAAACACTTAGTATACCAATTACACAAATGGGCGGGATTTATGTAAGATTTACTTCATCTGCATTTTTGTAGCGGGAGAGAGCCTTGGCGAATACAGATAATAGATGCAAATAAGATTAGAGTTAAAATAAATAAAGTTTCCATCTGAATAAAAAGAAATTCAATTTTACACGACTTATAACGATTTGACGGAATGTCCAGACAAGCCGCTCAGGTGCAGCATCTAATTGCGTCAAAATAATGTTTTCCCTCCTGAAGGAGAGAAAAATCTTTCTCTTTTCTTTCTTTTTTACGTTCTTTCTCCGCCCCCACCCCCGCACATCAGGTAGAATTCGATTCACTCCAAGGGTAAAAAAAAAAAAAAAAACGTAAATAAAGCCAGAAAAGGCAGAACGCGGCGGGGAGGGTGTGGATTGCGGCTGGCTGAGAGAAGGGCCGAGGAAAACTTGGTCTTCGTTCCTCTCCTGCTCAGAAAGAGAAGCTACAGCGCAGGAAGTAGTTAGAGAAACCGGCTGAAACGAAATAGAATTTCCTCTCACCCGGGACTGGAGAGGACTCAGGGCCCCTGCCTGCGCCCCCAACCCCACACCAGCCTCCGAGCAGCGGCCCTCGCCTGCGCCGGGACCAGAGCGGGCCGGGCCCGGGAGCCCCGAAGTGGCCCTGGGGAGACGCGGCCCCACCTCAGGTGGAGACTGAACTCGTCTAGAGGTTCCTGGGCTCTCTCCTCCCACGCACGCCCTCCCCAATTTGCTGGGGCCCAGCGGGTCGCCGCCTGCTCCGGTCAAGGTATCCCCGCGCCCCCAGGGCCCCTAGGGCTGGAGGTTGGGGAAGAGGGCGGGAGTCTCCCTTGCCTGCTAGTTTCGGCTGCGGGCAGGGGCCCTCTCCCTCCCCGTGCAGGTTCCCCGAGCTCTGCTCTCCCGGCTGGACGCTCACGCCCGCCCGCCGCCCGCCGTTCTGGGGAGCCGCGGTGATGGACGTCCGCTGACCCGCGGGGCACAGGCAGCGCGCAGAGGCCTTGATCACTGGGCTGCGGAGGGAGCCGCGAGGCGAGCGGGACCTGCACGGCCAGGCCCTTTGATCTGTCTTTATTATCCACGAGAAACAAAGCTGCCTAGGGCAGACGCCCGGGCGCCCTTATTCCCTGGGAGACCCCACCACACCCTCACCTCCGCGCCGCCTACCCTCAGCCCCCCAAACACGCCAGGCATGCTCTCGACCTCCAGCGCCTCGGCTCCAAGCCCCTAGGGTAAACTTAAGACCTGGGCAGCTTCTCCAGGCCAGGCCTGGACGAGAGGGCGCGCGGAGTGTAGGCTGGGGGGGGCGGTGATAAACTGAGCCAGAAGAGAAAATGGGCAAAGAACACTCGAGGAAGAGCCTGCCAGCCGAGGTTTCGGGGACGCAAGAAGGGGGAGCGGGAAGCCACCCAGCCGCAGACTCTGCAAAAGCCTGGCTGGAGACCTTCGCTGTACATTTTATCGCTACTTTGCTACTTGGCTTTTCACTGCAGTTTGAGAGAAAATTTTTGTTGACTTAATAACAACAGTTTATTTTTTTTCTCCTCTATAAAAATCAAAACATTCATTCAAGTTCCCAAGACAAGAATTTTTTAAAATCCCCACACTGCCCCCACACACTGAGGCTGACTTGCTTGTATTTTCTATTGTGAGGAGAGGCTTTTAGACATACTTTTATTCTGTAAATATGTACTTCATTTTCTAAATTAACATTTTTTCGAATTGCGAAATTATTTCATTTACCAATTTTCTTTTCGTTTCTCCCTCTCTTTTAAACCGGGGCTGTTAAGTTGGTGGTCAGAAGACAAAGAGAGTGAAAATAATTTTCATTTCAATAATTGCCTTCTGGTCAATTTAACTGTGCCTTATTTTGAAAGAGACTGTCTAAATGAGATTCCTGTCCCAAATGTGTTCCCAGGCCTGATCCCAGCCTTTAATTATTCCTGAGTTTTTTTTTCTTCAGAATAAGACGCCGCACTGAGTAATCACAAAGAAGTCAGAGAGCATCCTTGAACCTTTTCAGAAGCAGCGCCACTGATATTCAAATAACCTGCGAGGGCCATTTGACGGCGCGGGGACCTAGGCATTTCCAATTCACTATTTGCATAGATCAGCCGTCTTTGAAAAGGAAAGGAACAGTTGTCTTCCATAACATTAAAAAGCCTAGTTATCAAATCAAGTGCTTAGTTTGGGGGCTTTTAAAACGTTTACATTTTATCTCAGGTTGCCCTTTACCGTTTGACATGCAAATTTGGTGCAGTTAATTTAGACAATTAAAAAGATCTTCAAGGGAGCTTTGTCACGGAGAATATTTGGAGTTTTCCCCGTGGACCAGCTGAGATAAAGTTGGCCAGAACAAATGATGTCTAGGAGATTAATTAGATATTTGATAAGACATGAATCCCTAATAAGGGAATACAAGGCACAGGGGGCTGCTGTGTGCTCTAAGTCAAAATTAATAACATTTAACAAGATTTTCATTTAGGCATGAAATGTCTTTTCCGGGGTATTGACTCTAGCGATTTATTCCCCTGAGTCACCTCCCAACATAGAGGGTCTTGGGAGGTAAAAGACTTCTTTTTAAAAGCTTTTTCCTTTCACTCATTGTTTCTAAATCGCTTTTTAAAAACAAACAAACCCACTGGAGTTTTGTCTGACCTCTCAGGCAGGGGTAGGCACCTCCCCATTTAAAACTGCCAAGGACCTTTGCTTTTTCGAAGGGGCTCCAGAGTTTTAAAATGTCACCTTTTGAGAGCTCTCTCCTTAAGTAATACAACTACACCTTCTTATAACCCCATTTATGCTGTTAATATACAAATAAATAATTCTGACTTCGCAAAAACGTATATATATTATGGCTTTTTATAACTCACATAAACCTTACATTACCTAAGACTAACATTAAGGGAATTTTTCCCAACAAAAAAAGTCAACCCATGTAAAAGTTACTGGTGGGGGTGGGGGGTGGGGGGTAACAAGATTAAAAAAAAAAAGAAAGTGTATTGTTCAGAGTCCTTTAATAATACCAAAATGAAAATATGGTGTCAAGATTTTCTTCATACAGATAAACGCATTTAATTTCTTTAGATGACCTTTAACTTACGTGTTTGTGAGTGAAATGATAACTCAACATTTTAAATATCTTTTACATATATACTGACTTTCACAAAGTGCATCAGAAAATTAAAAAAAAAAACTCCCTGAATTTCAGGAATTCACCAAATAAACAAAACAAAACAAAACTCTATTCGAATGAACACTTACAAGAAAATAAAAGAGAACACAATGTTTTGAACCCTATTTATACAGATGTTATGAAATACAGAGAAACTGTCACTAGACTTCCAGTTTAATTTCTCACCTTCAGCCTTTTTTGATGCTTCCTTTTATAGGAAAAAAAAAGTTTCACTGTAAGTAGATATCAAGCAGGACTTGGAGCATTTTATATATAATATAATCCACGCAAAGGGTCTGTTTTTATAGGTCCCGTTTGTTCTCAAATGTTCTGACAGTCCTTTGCAGTGTGGTGACTTGTTTTTGGAGAAAAGGAAAGAGAAGGGTGGAGGAAGGGGGTGGGCGGTGGGGGGAGGAGGGAACGTTTCTATGTATTGCTCTTCGCTCGAGAAGTTTATGCGAGTGATGTGTTAGTGTGTGCGCGCACGCTAGAGTGTGCGTGCTTGTGGTTGTAGGTCTCCGGTGTGTGTGTGTCTGTGTGTGCAGTTTTTTAAAGTGTTTGTGTCTCAAGTTGGTTCGCTTTTGTTCCTGGAACACGCGTTCGATTTTCGTCTGGGCTCGGGCAGCAGAGGGGAGCTCCTGGCTTGGCCGGCGAGCGGTGGCCCGCGAGTCGGATGCCGCACCACCTCGCGCCGGCCCGGGGGCGGCCCTGGAGCCCCCGCCCGTCCATCCCCCGGTCGTTTGCCCTCCGAACCTCTCGCTCGCTTTCGTTGTCTGCTCGCTCGCTCGCTTCCTCGCGCCTCTCCCCGGATCTCTAAGAGTCGTTGGGGCCAGACGCGGCTTCCTTGCCTCCCGCAGAGGCTGCCGCCGCAGCCGCAGCCGCCGCAGCCGCAGCCGCCCGGGCCGCACTGACGCCGGAGTCGTGCAGGATGAGGTCAGGGGACTCGGAGCGGGGCGTCTCCAGGTTGCTGGCGTCCGTGTCACTGTCGCTGCCCTTTTTGCCCCCGCCGCCCCCGTTGTGCGTCTTAATGTGTTTGCTCAGGTGGTCGCTGCGCATGAAGCGCTTGTTGCACACTGGACAGGCGAAGCGCTTCTCGCCCGTGTGAGTCCGCAGGTGCCGCTGCAGCTCGTCCGAGCGCGTGAAGCGCTTGCCGCAAAAGAGCCAGTTGCACACGAAGGGACGCTCTCCCGTGTGCCAGCGCAGGTGCGCCTTCAGGTGCGACGTCTTGCCGTACACTTTGCCGCAGCCCGGGATGTGGCAGCTGTGCAGGCCCTTGCGCCGCAGGCTCGCCCCGGCCGGGCCCAGCCGCTCCGCCTCCTGGCAGTTGGGGCAGTCGCAGGTGGCGCGGCCGGAGTATCGGCGGGCAGAGCGCGCCGAGCTCCCCCCGGCGGCGGCGGCCGCGGCGCCCGAGATCATGGCGCTGGCTGCGGCGGCCGCCACTGCGGCGCTGGAGTCCGAGTAGGAGGGCAGCACCGGCTTGAAGCCGTCCTGGGCCAGCAGGTGCTGGCTGGTGGAGAGCAAGTGCGAGGCGGCGGCGGCCGAGGAGCCGAGGCCCGTGGAGCTGAAGGCCGAGTGCGTGAGCGAGCTGAAGTCGGGGTTGTAGGTGCCGAGCTGCGAGTGCAGCGAGGCTTGGGGGGCGCCCGAGTGCAGCGAGCTCTGGAGCCCCCCAGCGGGGTTCTGCACCTCCAGCCACGAGCCCGGGCTGCTGTGCACGTCCCACCACGACGACGCAGCGCCGTTGGTCACCTCGCCCGCCGCCAGCGTGGAGTGGAAGCCTGACTTGTACCACGACTCGTACGGGTGCGCCATGCCCACGCGCGGGGGTACAGACCGTCGGCCGCCGTCGTGTGCACCTTCGAGATGAAGGCCGATTGGCCGCCCGCCTCCTGCGGGGACACCCCGGCCGCTGCTGCCGCGGCCGCCCGCCGAGTTGGAAAAGAGGCCGCCGTAGTCGCTGCTGAAAGCGGACGACGTAGGGGACGTGGAGGCCAAGCAGAAGGCGCTGTTGGTTGCGCCCGAGCCTCCCGCCAGGCCGCCCGAGCCGCGGCCGCCGGTGGCCACTGCGAAGCCCGAGAGACTGGACCCGAGGTTGCAGCTGGACGAGGAGCGCTTCCAGGGATGGAAGCCGCCCTTGGCGAAGGCGCTCGACTCCGGCAGCGTCGTCAGCGGGCTCGTGTTGCCGATCTTGTTACAGGTCGCCGCAAGCATGGCCAACGGGGTCGTTCCGAAGCGCGGCTCTTCCTAGAGTGGGTGGGGTGGGGGAGGGAGCAAGGAGGAGGAGGGCAGGAACAAGTGGGAGGAAGACACAAAGTGCACCCGTGAGCAGCCCCGTTCCCCAGCCGCTGGTCCCGGGCCGGGGCAGGGGGTCTTGACCCCCCAACTCGAGCCTCCTCCTGGTGCGCTCGCGGAGGATGCGCCGCGCCGCGCCCGGCGCGGGGCAGAGGCGATCCCAAGAGAGAGGGTCCCGGAGCTGTAAAGTTGTTCGTCGGTGGGGCTACAAATCAAAGATGTGTCGGTTCTCCCCGCCTCAGTAGCTGCATATCCTGCCCCAAACCAGACTCAAGTCTCTCGCCTTCCGCTCGCCGTAAGCCCGGCTCCTCTCAAAGAAGCCCCCAAGTCGCCCTCCGGGATGAAGCGCGGAGGTAAACACATCGTCAACAAACACCAGGTGAGGGCAGAGGCGGCCGAAACAGCGACCGGGGGTGGGGGAAACTTGGGGGCACGCCTCCCAAGGGTGGCTACGACTTGATTCTTTTTAATAGAGAACGTTTTAAATGTTCACACACACACACACACACACACACACACACACACACACACACACGAAGACAAGAATCCGAGCAGAAGCGACCCCCGCGATGGATTTCAGTCAGAGATGAACTAGGGAGCCGCAGAAGTGTAAAATGTTAACGTGACTACATGGTCTGCGAAACGCTTAAGACTGGTTTCTGAAAACACTGCTGTCGCGTAATTGCAACAATCCCTTAAGCAAGGGGGGATGGGATATAAATCACGCGGGGAAGAAAAGAAACCTCAAAAACCGAATATTGAAAGGACTTGCTTAACAAGTCCTTTTCTTTCAAAGGCACCTCCTGGGTTCCAATAATTTGGAAAGAATCAGTCCCAGAAATGTGGCAAGTGCTCAAAGAAGCTGAGGCTGCAGTCGGGCAGCAACAGTTTCTCCAGAGCCGCCGACCTGGAGAAGCCATAACGAAAAATTACTCTTGTTAAAACAAGCAAATACCGCACTTTCGACTTACCCCAAGTATAGACGTGGCCATAGCAGGTCCCTGGGTGGCGTGGCGGGGCCTGGAGCGAGGCTGAGCCTGGCGGCTGCTCGGAAAAACTATTCCGGTTCCGCACGGCTCCCGCGTCCCCGCGCTCGCGCCGAGCGGACTCCGGGCTCCCGCCGGCTAAACTCAGCCTAAGTGCGAGGAGCACCCGCTTTGAAGTGCCGCTGGCTGTGCTTCTTACCCAATGAGGGCGCAGGCAGAGCGGACGGGAGCTGCCCAGCAGCCAATCAGACGCGCCGAGGGGCCCAAGGCCGGGCTCCCGGCGCGTGCCAGTCACTGCGGCTAGCTGGGTGGGGGGCGGGGGCGGTCGCCGGCTAGGGACTGAAGAAATTACAGCGCAATTAAAAATTTACACACACCAAGCCAGGTTTAAGTATCGTTGAGACCGAGTCACAAGCTTCCCAACCGCCACCCCACACACCGCGACCTCCCTGAGATGATGCAAGTTAGGACTGACAGTCCTCGACTCTCCCACTTGTGGGAAAGGAGACAGGAGGGGAGGGGGCGCCGAGGCGGAGGCCACACGAGCAAGGCCCAAGTAGAGATGAAAATGTCAACGCTCACTTTGTGTATCCAGGCTCTCCCCTGCGGAGCACACCTTCAGCTGGAATCCATCATTCTCGCTCGCGATTGTATCATTGTCACTTGTCTACCTGGTTCCAGATTCCCACTGGATTCAGTTTTACTCTGAGTCACATTGAGAGAAGGGGTGAAGGGACAGCTCCTCCGAAAGGAGAGAAATAGGGCTCTTCGTCCAGGTCTACACCCACAGACTTGTTGGGAGGGCCTGGAGCCTGCCTCATCCCGCCATTTCCCCTAGCGGTCTATGTGACTTCCTAATTGTCGCTCTGGCCTCTGACCCAGTGGGTAATACAAGTGCCACTCACACCCGAAGCTTCAAGTGGTAATTGAGGGCACCCTTTGTACCGTTTGCCAGCGCCTTAGATACCAGGTTAACCCAGTTGTCAAATATGACTAAACAGTGGGACGTGCTGATTATCTGCCAGGTTTCGCTGGGGGCTGGCGTGGGGGTGGGAGACATCAGCCCATACAACACGCTGCACGAAGCCGCTTATTTTCACAATGCAACGACTTTGGAAACAGAGATCGGCGCGAGCCGCGTCCGCCCCCACCGCCACCCCCGCTGAAGCTGCAGCTTGCTCTGCTGTTTGTTTAACCCGGTGAAGATTTGCATGTCACGTTTCAGCCTGGAATCGAGTTTCTTGCCCCAGCTCCAACCCACTCACACTCCAGGCTGCCTGGGCCTAGCGGCTCCTCTGAAGGGCAAGGACGCTGGTTGAGGGGTGGGCTCGCCCCTAGCTCCCTGCTTCCCTGGACGTGCTCAGGGAGCTTCTCCTCCGGACCTCCGTCCGTGAGTACCAGGGACGAGGCCACACGTGGGCGCCTCCACATTTTGCAAGCTGGAAGCATCTTAAAGTCCTCTTCGGATCCTGTCGTGTGAGAAGACACGTCCTCAGACAGACAACTAACTACGGTCCTGGAGCCCCTCAGTACCCTCTGAGGTGTTTTTCTTCTTTCTGGGTCTCCTCTTCTTTTTCTTCAGGGTAGCGAAGAGCAGCTTTTGAATCAGAAATATCAGTGCCCTCGACAGACGTGGGTACTGGTTTTAATGTACCACATTTCCCCCTGCAAACCCACATCCTGCTCTAAAAGACATTTTAAACCACGAACCTCAACAGCTTGGGTGCAGAAGACGAGTTGTTGCGGAGGGGGAGCATACAGTACCTCTTGACCCAAAAAGTGCGACCACCGTGGCTCATCTCTTGGTCCTGAGATGGAGCCTGCGTGCATCCTGGTGCACTCCGTAGGTGGAGAAGACTATATGGGTTGCTTTCTTGGCTTTTCGTTAGAATATCTTGGCTCAAATGCTCCCCGCCCCCCCCCCCCAACTTTGGTCTAAGGTGGCGAAAAGGCCCAGGAAAGTACGACAGAGAAAGAGGAGAGAAGGGGGAGAGAGTGAGAAGACCCGCGCGGCTCTAATGAAGCTTTGTGTCCTGGGGATTGTGGTAGAAATTGGCGGGGGAGAGGGGGAAGGGGGAGTGTGAAAAGCCCCGGGGACTCGGCGTAGAGGGGTGAGGCGGCATCCTAGAAGCCTGGAAGAACCAGAAAGCCCGGCAGGGGGACCTGGGAGCCCTTCCCAACAGGTGACTTCTGCCCTGGGAGGGCAGACTGGTGTTCGGCTTCCAGTAGAGTCTTCGCGTCGATTTACTAATAGAGGGATTGTTAAGTGGCAGCGAGGCGTTGCCGACTCACCCAGTGCAGCCCCGGGAGGAGAAGCGCGGAGGTTCCCCCCAGCCACCTCCTCCCCCACCCCAACACACCCTCTCTTTAAGGAAACCTGACAAAGTAATAAGACAATCCAAAAAGCCACTTAGCACTGGTGACATTTTCAAGTCAACCATTTAAAACAATTCACGCTGGCACCTCGGGCTCCTGGCGCCCGGGTTGCCTTCCTCTTCTCCTCCTCCTCTTCCTCCCTTCTCCTCCCCTCCCCCTCCCTCCGTTTTCAGCGTAGTTCCAGCTGTCAGACTCTACGTGGGCACTCGGATATTTCTTTAGATACACATCACCGGATCACAATAAAAGTTAGAAAATCTTCCAGATGATCGCAGGCAGACGCCCTGGGCACTTCAACTTTAAGGTGGGGTACCCAAGGAAATCTTTCAGAAGTCCAGTTTTGGTTTGTTTTTTTTTCTCCATGTGACAGATTTTTTTCTTCCTCTAAAAAATCTAGTTTTTAAACAAAGATCAATGTGTTATGCTGAAGTGTTGAGCTGACTGTTAAAACATTTGGGGAAATAATGACAATATAACAAAGGCCTGGTTTGGAGTGAATCATCACCCTTTTAAAAGTTAAAGCAATTTTCAGGAGAATAGCTTTCAGCAAACGCTTTACATTATTCAAAACGGCCAAATAATGCTCTATTATAGCGCCTGAATGCTGCCAGTCAGCCCCTAAGTGCAATTTGTGCAAAGGCCCCGGTGCCTTATCTCCACTTCTTTATAAAGAGGTGAATATAAAACAATTTCTTCCAAACCCAGACAGAGAGCACGAAAATTGCTTCCCTTTCTGCAATCAGGGCAATTTAACTGGAGTGCAATTAGCACTATTAAATGTCGATTCTGCATAAACAAATCTGACTGAGCAGCGAAAGTGGGGTGAGAACCTCATATACACTGAAACTGATTTTTTTTAATTATGTATCCGGGTCCTTTACAATTGATCCGTGACGTTTTCGTCTTGGAATATATTTACATCGTAAATACACTATGGTTAAATCAACATAATGTTTTTTTGCAAAATAAAATTTCAACAGGAATCCTAATGAAGAAAAGGGTAATTAAAGGGAAGAGTTTACTTCCTTTGAACAAATATTGTTTCCCCCATCTTGCCTCTCCCGAGAGCTTCGATCCGAGCAACTGCTCAAGTTGCTGCGTTGAGGAGGCAAAGCCGGGGAAACAATTCTGTCATTAGCGCGGATCCGAAGGATTGGAGCTGCTACGCCACAGGGGGTGGAAAAAAAAGATGCTTCTCCCTGATGCAACGGGAGACGGAAGAGGACCAGTTACCTTCTGAATAACTCGAAATATTAGGTGGCTGCCCAGTCTCGCAAGAGCTTTGGCCAGTCGCAGAGTTGAGCTGCGGATATATGGCACGGGGGTGGGGTGGGGTGAGGTGAGGTGGAGTTGGGGAGACTTGAGGATGTGGGCGGGAGCGGAGGCATCGAGGGAGGAGGAACCGAAGGTTCTCGCCCGGGCTCTGCTAGCTGCTGTCAAAGCCTCGGCCACCCGGACCAGGATGCTCAGGGGTGAGGAGAGGGCCAGGAGAGGAGCCCTAAAAAAAGCATTTATCTGACCTGTCCTCCTCTCGAATGCCTTTATTTATTTGCTTAGCCACCAGGCTCCCTTTCTGAATAATTTGCGCAATTAATTACGCTTTTCATTTGCATGATCTACACTACAGCAGTGGTTATCAGGTCAGCACGGTGTGGGAGTTGGGGAGATACATTAGTAAAGAGTTAAAAACAAAACAAACAGAAAAAAAAAAACCCTACACAGGGAAAGCTGCCCTTGTGTACCACAGTCACCTGCTATGAACAGGGGCTGAAGAAGCCAGTACAGAGGTAGGGTTGTTGAGTCCAGTGAAGCTTTTCCTCAGTTGGAGTTTGTCAGTAGTAGGTGACAATTAAATGTAGCTTTTAACTAGAAGGGAATCTTTTATCATGAACACATATCTATATTTTTAAAAGCACCAGCCTTGAGATCAACTGGATGGAGAAAATTAATTGAAAATCGAGAAACTCTACCACAACTTCCATTTTCACTTAATATTTGTTCTATAACACCCTCATTCCATCCCAACCCTTGCAAATAAAAGAGGCAGAAAGGCTCAAGAGGCCACTGGAACTTTCAACTTTTCTCTACCTCAGAAGTGTTACTGCTCTTTAGAGATGGGAGGAGATGCAAATGCTTTTTGTCTCTAAGGTCTACTGGAGAAACTGAAAACCCTTAGTCTATTAAGGACACTCCATACCTTTGCCATACAACTAATTTTCTGCTGCTAGATGTATCTGGGCCATATATGTTAGGCCTGCATTGATCTGTTTATCTGAGCCAAAAATGCATGAACAATTAAATGAAAGACTCTGGTGTGTCAAAGGAAGGAAGGTGTCTGTAGACTGTGTGATGATTTTAATGACTGCAATTATTGGAAGATTATTCGACAAACGTCATAGGTTTACTGCCTTACTTGGAAACTATGGGGGGCCTATTCGCCTTGGGGTTTTACCTTCCCCCCCTCCCTCACCACCTACCACAGAGGGGCCTTAGACCTAAGCAAATGTGCCGTTTAGTGTTGGCGTCCTTCTTTTTTAGGGCATTTCTACCAAAATGGAACACATTTGTTGTCTCAGCCAACTCTGATGGAACCATCTTTGGAGACACTAAAGCAATCTTTTCACATAGACCCTAAGTTAATATTTTTAAAAAAACCAAAGGCCAGGGAATTCTGGTCCTTCATCAGCTTCTCCTTGCCAGCATATTAGTTTCCTCAGTTTTACGCTTTCATAGGCAGCCTTTGAGGAGACTTCCAACTCTCCTTCCTCCATCCAGGGTTTAGAGGAGGCACAACTGCCACGTTGTGAAACAGGACTTTAGGCATATCTAATATGCCTGTTGGAGAAAGTTTGACTTTTCTTCCATATTGGAGAAAGTTCGGCTTTTCTTCTAACAGTGTTCCCTATCCCTACCACCCACCCCTCCACCCCACCCCCACCCCAGCCGTATGATTTCCTATCACAACTCCTAATATTGCCCTATTAGAAATAAGTAAATAAAAAGAAGTATGACTGAGAGCAGTTTGGCCAAGGAACTTCTTTGCTGTATTATATACAGACACAAGGAATGCAAATAAGGAAGACTTCTTGTCTGATAAAAGCAAAATCATCCTGTCTAACTAATCAATAAATCACAATCTGGGCTTTGCTCATTAGTGAAATTTGAAAAAAGAACAAAAAGGGTAGCAAACATCCCTAGTAAGTCCCCTTTCCTCTCCCCTGAGGCTCTGAGCCTGCTGTGGCCTGGTCATCCTAGTGCTTTTCCTGGGTCTGTAATCAACCAGTCTGAAGATTAAGGTGTCTTCTGCTGGAATCAAGAACCTTTCCCGTTCAAACAGGAGCCTGCAGAACTCTGCAAGTGGCAATTAGGAGCCCATTACAAGCCATTAGATTGATCAATGTACCTTAAACAATGCAAACGATTTATATGGCTGATTTACACGGAGTGGGGAAAAGAGATGGGGGGAGGGCGACTCCATATACTTCCCATTATCTCACTGTTCTGGAGAAGACCCAGGCCGAGCCTCTCTTCATCACTGCTTAGAACCACCAGAGAGATTTATTCTGAAAACTTTTCAAGCAAAGACACAGGCTCGCCTGGCTCCTTTGGTGGATGGAGAGGTGCCCATTCTTTGCCCCCTTTTCTCTTCTTTCTAAGGAAGAGCTTAGAAAGACCGAGGCCGGGATTCACAGCGACGCCACTCCCCCCGCGGAGCACGCAGCCGGGAGGGGTCTCAGCTGCCGCCTTTCCCCGGGTCTGTCCCGGAGAGGGGTAGGATGACTTACAGATTTGTTTTAACGGCGTGTTGGAGAGCTGTGTGGCCTCCTAATTACGGCAGAACACAGAACCATTAGCCCTTGAAGTTTCAGGAGCGACTCCAGGAAGAGCCGCTCGACCCAGCTCCCCGAGTGCAGAAGACATTGGGGAGGGGCGTGGGGAAGGAGGGGGAACTCCTCGGAACAGAACTCGCTGGAGCTGACTATTTCAGCTAATCTAAACTGGAGAAGACAAACATACAACAGAGCCGAGGCGATCAAAGCTGGCCCCTGCCAGCTCCCTCCTCCCGCCCTCTTTCCCGCCCCAAAGTCTGTTTGTAGTTGTCTCCTGTGCTGCAGACACTCGTCCGTCTTCTCACGACAAGGAAATTCCTGCCAGTTTTTTTCCAGAGCCTGCAAGGAGAGGACAGACGCACTTCACACTTCCTACAGGAGAATTCCCTTTGTCTTATCTCCCCTCCCCCAGTCCGCCCTAGGCTCTGAAATGGGGGGAGAGGCAGCCGGCGGAAAGACCCTGGGCGCTGAAGGGGCGATCGTAATCGAACCCCACTTTCAACTCTGCCCCTGTAGGTCCCCTCCTCCCTTTCTCCTCTTCTCTTTCCCATCTTTCTCCTCCCTTTCTTTCTCCTTCCCTTTTTCCAATCCCCTAAATGCTCTTACCACTCAAGTCTTCTTGAGGGCTCCCGTGCCCAGAGCCTGGGCAGGCGCCGTTTATTTCCCGGCCTTAGTGGTTTGGAGGGAAAGGGCTCCGTCCCGGCTTGTCCATGGGTGTTTGGGACAAATCCTTTTGTCTGTGTCTATATGTGGAATGGGAAGCATTACGGGTTGATAATGGAGCACAGAGGGAAGAGGGAAAAAACAGAGAAACTATATGCACCGGGAGAGCTGCCACCTGTGTCTTTTGCAGCCAACCTGCGATGGGAGCCCAGGATAGGGAAACTCCTCTAGATGGCTCGTGACCTCACACACACACGCCCCTCTCCCCCCAACTGCCCTTATCTGTTCTTTATTATCCTTACTCTTCTGAGTTCTTCCCTGAGTTGTTTTCTTCCACTCCCCGCCCCCCTCCGCCCCTAGGACTTCCCAGGGCTCTATAGTTAAGTGAGAGACTGAGAAAGAAGGTCGGTTAAGAGTCTCACCAAGCATCCAGGCACTCCTGTGACATCTGCCAGAACCGGCCTGTCCTGGGCCGACACTTTCATGCTTTCTGAATTTCAGCCAATCTAGAGCCCTCTCTGGTCACACCTGCCACCTCTATTCTGCCTCGCCTCTTGAAGTATCCAGAGCCGGGTACTCGTAGGGGCAGGGGAGGCTCCGCACACGACAGACACGTGCGTCTCCTCCTGCCCCTCCCCCTCCCCCGCGGCCACAGGCGGAATTGCACGTTGATGACACTGGCACACTCACTCGGGCACGCGCCAGCGACGGCGATCCTCCTTCCCTGCCAGGCAGCAGCGGGCGAGACGGCCTTGAGGCAGGTGACATAGCTGCGGGGAGACAGACTCCACGCTCCAGATGCCACCCTGGGAGCGGGGGTGTTCGGGTCCCCCAAAGCCAGCGGCGGGGCTCCCCGGCCGGGTGGCCGTAGGCCTCCCTGTGGCGGAGCCTCCGGTCCGCCTCCTGCCGTGTTCCCCGCGCCGCCCCAAGCTCGGCGCTCCGCACCGCACCTTCACCGCCGCTGCCCGCGAGCGCCCGCCTCCGAGAAGCCTGCAGCCCGCCCCCCTCGCCTCCGCAGGCTCGGTTACATCTGGGATGCATTGCCCCTTAATTGTCAACCCCATCGCTGTGATCAAGTGAACGTTGCTAATCTCTACATTTATTGTTTAGGTAAATAGAGGCTGCGTTTAATCAATACGCGGGGCCCTAGCCCTCGCAGCGCCAAGTAACTTAAGTCAACGGTGAAGATTTCAGTGTGTGCGTAATTACAGAGCACACGGAATATTCACTCCAGCCTAATCCCACATCCCACCCGGGGGAGCGAGAGGAGGGAACGTGAGGAATCTCCACCCTCTGAGGGATCCAGGGCCGGCTCCCTTCGAGGAAGAAAAGGACTTGGCTGTGACACCACGCGCCGGGCGCGGGGGCCTAAGGCTGGGCTGGGGACCGTCCTGACATCCGAGCGGCTAAAGCCCGCATTCCGCGCCGTCTTCCCGAGGCTTCTGGCCCCCTCCGCTCCAAATTTGCAGCTGTGAGGAGGGCGATCCCCCACCCGCAAGTCCCCGCCAGACAGGAAGACTGAGGGCGGGGCCCGGGAAGGAGGGTGGGGCTGTATTCCCGAAGCCCGGGACTCCACCAGCGGTCAGGGTCTCTTCCTCTCCCACAGCTCTGAGCCGCCGAGCTCCTTGCCCCGCGGGAACTCTCGAGAACGCCAAGCTGGAGCGCACAGAGCTCTGGGGTATTTGCGGCTTCTTCCTAAACAGCTATTGTTTCCTAATTAAGAAGACCTTAGCCCAACGCTAGGTAGAGCTACTGGGACTCGCCGCAGGGAGTGGGCAGGCATGGGGAGGTGGGCGGTCGGCACTGGAGAGAGGTGATGTCCGACTCCTAAAGCAACTTGGCTGCTGGAGTGGCCTTAAGAGCGAGGGCCTCTGGGCTCGGCAGGGAAAGGGTTAATTAGCTGGGACTCATCCCGGCGGCTTTGGCGAGAACCCAATCGCTGGCGTCGCACTAGAGTGGGCCTAAGAGGTTGCGCCTCCAGTTTGAGGCACTAACGCTCTCTCCTTGGGCACTTGGTCGCTAGAGTTTGTTACTCTTGGTTCCTTTTTCTCCACTGCATTCCCGGGAATGTTCGATATAAACAACCAATAACTTCGGTTGTAATCAGATACTCGCCTTGCACGGAATTGCCCCGCTTTCAATAAGCTGGATTCTAAAGTCAACTGATGATTTGCAAGTTTAGGGTGTCTGCGCAACCACGGAACTAAATGACAGCTGGGGCTTGAATGGGGGCCCATGGTTCTGGATGGTAGCTGGCTGGTTTTAATTTGGGGGACTGAACAGCTCTCCTATAAGGTATCTCTTTCTAGCTTTCTCCTTCCCATAAAAGTTGAATAGCATTTAGAACAAGAGGAAAATTAAACACAAATGTCAGGGCAATCCTAAAGTCCTTTTTCTTTCTAATACTTCTTCCTGAGAATCCTGTCTGCCAGCCTCAAGCTCCCACCAAACCTTTGACTCTCCTTATCAGCTGTGCAGATCTTTCACTGCCCTGCTGCAAACCAGCCTGCCAGTCAGTCCACAGGACACATAGTATCAGACTCCTTTGATTGGAGACAACTTAACTTTTTCTATATTGTGGCTGTTTTTAAGCTAGGACAAGCAAAGAAAGAAAGGCAAGGGGACTGATATCCAGGGTTTCTGGATGGGGACAAGCCCTTTGGGACTCTCAGCAGCTGGGTGCAAGTTAAGGTCCACCACTTAATGCTGTGACCTTGAGTGGGCCAGGAAGCTTCTCAGTTTCCTATTCTCTAAAATGAAGCTAATAATTTCGACTTGAAAGGATTGTCGGGATAAATAAAACTGTGTAGGGAAATTCCTAGCAAATGCTCAGTACTTATTAATAGTTGCCTTCTTTTTGCCACTGAAATTCCCAGCTAAAACGTCCTGTGAAACTAAAGGTAAAATCAACAGCTACTCTAATATTTGGTGCATATGGAAACCACAGGGCCTAGTACAGAATCAGACTGGAGGAGGATGAGTGCAAGGACAGCCAGCAGCTGCCTGTTTGGGAAGGAGTGAGGTTAGCTGCTTCAGTCAGCAACACATCTCATGGTCTGACTTTCGCAAGTCTGCACGTAGGGGACGGGAGATGTTGTCTAACAGTAATAGCTAACATTTATTGAGCATTTATTACATGCCAGGCACTCTGTCAAGTGCTTTACACATAGCATCTAATTTAATCCACAGGATAATTTTATCAGGTGAGTATCATGAGTATTATTGATCTCTCTCTTTTTAAGCTATTATTATGAAAAATCCCAAATATGTATATTTAAAAGAAGAGAGTATATTATAACGAACCCCTCTATGTTGGTCACATAGCAGCAATAATTGTCAGCTCCTAGCCAAACTTGTTTAATCCCTATCCCATCCATTTCTTCCTCCCTTATTTTAAAGCAAATTTCAGACATCGTATCGTTTTATTTGTAAATATTCCACTACTTATCAAAATATCAAAAGGCAATAACCCTTGAAAAAACCCAAACTACTATATCATGTTATAATCATACTAAACACTTTTGAAATAATTCCTTAATATTATCAAACATCTAATCAGTGTTCAAGTCTCTCCAATTATCTCATAAATGATTTTTTACAATTGCTTTTCCCCCCAAATCAGATCTAAGCAATATCAACCCATTTAGTCTCTAATGTCACTTTTAATCACAGATCCCTCTCTCTTTTTCTTTCCTTGCAATTTATGTATTGAAGTAACCTAGTCATTTGTCCTGATATCATTTTTATAAATGAAGAAACAGACTCATGGAGGTCAAAGGAATTTAGTAAGAGATAGAGAAGGACCTAGCCACATCTGACTCCAGAGTCCAAGTGCTTAATGGCTTTATCATATTCTCTTTAAATCAAGTGATGAAAAGCAAGACACAGGAAAAGCACAAAAAGATTTCAGAACGTGCCTGACTCGCCTAAGTGACTAGTTCCTTTGCTAAGTACCCACAGAAAAGAGTTCACTTAAAAACCCAGGCAGGATT
This sequence comes from Okapia johnstoni, assembly GCA_024291935.2. Taxonomy (NCBI): domain Eukaryota; kingdom Metazoa; phylum Chordata; class Mammalia; order Artiodactyla; family Giraffidae; genus Okapia; species Okapia johnstoni. The sequence goes on along the minus strand of CM044308.1, from coordinate 128,583,917 downwards.
TGAATGTGGGAAGAGAAATTGAAAACAGGATAACCCAGAGTCCTCCTTCTGGTTTGAATCCGGCTACATAATTCCTTCATGTAAATGTATCTGTAACGTGGTGAAAGGATTTTTATTTCCAACAAATATTTAGCAAAGCAAAAACATTTCTTAAATGAATCTACCAGTTTCCTTTTCTCTCTTCTCCTCCTTATTTAACTCCTATTTCCCCCTTTCCTCTGTTCTCCATAGCTAGATAAGGAGAAAACATCTCTTTTAAGTAGTTATTTTAAAATACTAGTCAAATTAACAATTTGGTAGTTTGATATGTGATATCTGGCTTTTGTTACGGTAGTTTTGAAACCACAGTTACCCTAGCAACTGAATACATTTTTTTCTTGAAAAATTTTTTAGCTGTCTGGAGGAAGACAAAAAAGAAAAAGAAAACTTCTTGCCAGAATTTTCCCATAATAGCCTCCATTAACTGCAGTGACTTCTATTGGAGAGGCCAGTACTGCTGTCTCCTGCTGTCAGCAGTCATTCACTGATCCAGGAGATGTTTTGTTTGATAAGGCCAATTTGAACTTTATAAAACATTTATTTTTTCACCTCCAAGGAGCAAATACCAGTAAGGATGGAATTCAGCGTCTATCACTGGATACCATACAAAGGCCTCAATCTGCCAGTGGAGCTTCTGGGTAAGAAGAAACACTAAAACAAACATAAAAACTTTGTTTATTTAATTACAAAAAAAAAGGGGAGGATGGTTCAAGGGCTTTAGATCAGCCCCTTGAGCCTTAGCGTGAGGTAAAAAAAGCAAGTAGATGAGCCAATAGTCTACTTTAGAATCTTTCTGGAAACACCTTGTGCTTAACCACTCAGTCATGACCAACTCTTAGCAACCGAATGGACTGCAGTCTTCCAGGCTCCTGTGTCCATGGGATTTTTCCAGGCAAGACTACTGGATTGAGTTGCCATTTTCTTCTCCAGGGGATCTTCCCAACCCAGAGAACAAACCCAGGTCTCCCACACTGCAGGTGGATTCTTTACCAACCAAGCCACCAGAGAAGCCCTGGAAACATCTTTGTAGGTGAGCAATTGCCCAAAGTGAACAAGGATGTTAGTGAGATAAAGAAATAAGAGAGAGGGTGATGCACATAGCATTGTTTTATAGATTTAATAAAAATATGTATTAGCATTTCAAGGAGGTGCAGTAGAGAAGGAAAAAAAGCTGTACATTAGGGTTTTTTGGTGTAAAGAGGCTCTAAACACTTGTAAGAATATTCATTCATTTGCTTCTGAATAAAATTTCTGTCACAATAATGTTTCTAATGCACACATCTCTAGATTCCTCTTCTTGATAAACTGACTTTGTAAATTAAAAATATCCAAATTTTTTCTCTTGAGTAGAAGGAAGCTTGGTTTCAAGACCTCAGGATACTGTGTGAGGAAACCAAAAGGCAGAGAAAGAAGTGCTGGGCAGTTCTGCTCCTGTTGATAAGATGCCTCCTCTCAAGAGTCTCCCAGGCCAGGAAGTCCTCCTCTGCAACATAAGGGCTCAACAAAATGAAGGTTTCAGTCCTTCCATTTTATTTTAGATTAACCTATTGAGGGAAAATATTTTGACTTGAGGAATTATATTTTGAACCAGGGTAAGAACTAAACAAAGAGAGAAAGTGAGAATATTGCTTCTATTTGTAGAAACTACAATTACTCCATAATAAATTTATCCTGAACAACCACAAAAAATTTTGCAAACATATGCATATTCCTCTCTAGGTCAAAACAGGAAAAAAAAACAAAACAGAAACAGCAATATCAGCTAGGGATCTTTCTTACCTACTTGAATCACTAAAGAGATCTATTGCTTCTTTTTCCTCCCAGCTTTTTTGAGATATAATTGACATATAACATCTTGTAAATGTAAGTATACAACATGTTGGTGTGATACAATATATATTTTGAAATGTTACCACAGTAAGGTTAACCTCACATAATTACGTTTTAAAAAATTGTTATTATTATTATTATTATTATTATTATTTTATTTTTGGCTGAGCTGAGTCTTTGTTGCTACAAGTGGGCTTTCTCTAGTTGTGGTGAGTGAGGGGCTACTGTCTTGTTGCAGAGGAGGGGCTCTAGGACACATGGAAACTTCAGTAGTTGCGGCACAGGGCTCAGTAGTCGTGGTGCACAGGCTTTGTTGCCTCGAGGCATGTGGGATGTTCCTGGACCAGGGATCACACTCGTGTCCCCTGCCTTAGTAGATGGATTCTTAACCACTGGGCCACCAGGGAAGTGTCCCCCACCCCTCTCCTGCCCCCCGCTTTTTTTTTTTTTTTGTAGTGCTGGTCGTGGTAGAGACACCAACATTTGAGATCTACTTTTTAGCAACTTTCAAGTACACAATACAGTATGACTAACAATAGTCACTGTGCTGTAATCATTAGACCTCCAGAACTTATTCATTCTATGACTTGGAAGTTTGTACCTTTTGGTCAACATCTCATTTGTGCCCCTTCCAGCCAGTCAGGAATTCAGGTTGAGTACAGAGGGTATGGATGGTTTGTTTCTGCTCCACTGTATTTGAAGCCTCAGCTAGGAAGACTCAAAGGTGGGTGTGGTGGTGGTGACTCAGCTATCAGAGACTAGAATCATCTGGATAAGTCTTCATTCACTCATTCATTCACTATCTGGCATTAGATGCTGGCTGGGCTTCCTAGGTGGCACTAGTGGTAAAGAACCCACTTGCCAATGCAAGAGACACAAGAGACGCAGGTTCAATTCCTGGGTCAGGAAGATTCCCTGGAGGAGAGCATGGCAACCCACTCTAGTATTCTTGTCTGGAGAATCCCATGCACAGAAGAACCTGGTGGGCTACAGTCCCTAGGGTCGCAAAGAGTCAGACACAACTGAAGTGACTGAGCATGCACTCACAGAACATCTATACATGGTCTCTCCATGTGGTCTCTGCATGTTTTCAGACTGTTTTGGACTTCCTCACAGCACATATGTGAATGCCTAGAGCCATGAAACAGCACAGTATTTTTGTGATCTCTTGATTGGGACAGTCACAAATATTTGCTCAGGTTTGAGGGACAAGGACATAAACTCCAGCTGTCCATGGGAAGAGTGTTAAGATCACATTGTAAAAAGAGCACTCAGGGTATGAGATACAGTTTTAGTCCCTTTTGGAAAATACTCTCTCTAAGAATATATGTATATACATGGAAAGGGAACTTTCTAATGGAGTGCAAAGAGTTGACAGATACCTGAGAGCTATCTCCCACTGTCTGGCAGTTGAAAATTAAATTTTTTCTTCTGCAACTGCCCACCAAACATGAACACCCAGTTTGGAATTCATAGAAGTAAGAAAGAAGTATTAATATTTTGTGTGATTCATTAAAAAAATTAGTAAAGTCAGTCTGAGATGTAAAGCAGGAATTTACATATTCCGTATGCTTCTTTATTAAGAATTATTTTTCGCTAATTTCTTGCAAGTGTAAAGTTTACAGTGTTTTGATTAACATTTTGCTCTCAAATGCAATTCATCAGCAGATGAACAACAGCAAGTGCAGAATTTCAGTAACTACCAGTTTCTCTTTTGGCTTGAAACACTGTAACAAAAATATTCATCTGATAACTTGGTCACTTGCATCTCTTTAAAGTAAACCGTAATTGACAGCTTTAATAGAGAATTATTGATAGTAGAAAAATGTAATGCTCAGTCTCTCAGTTGTACATTCCTTTTTATTAGCTTCTGTTCGATTACAAAATGCAAAGCTTTGGAATATTCTAAATCAGCCTGCACCTTTGAAAGAAACTTCGATACTTTTCTTTGTTACTATAAGTGTTTTCCTTTTTAATATTAAAAGAGACTGAGGAAATGTCTTTATGTTTGGTTAACAAATTAAAAACCCATGTTTAAATGCTTTAGTATCCTGGTCCTATTTCACTGTGTCATCAGGAGTTGATTTATCAACTGTAAAATTACAGAAGAAATCTTTTAAATGTAGATAATAGTTGGACTTCTGTACAGATACTGTGATCTTCTGATAATGTCTATATCAATTGTGACAGCTCATTGTAGCTCACCCAGACCAGCCTTGAAACCAATGATGCATTTTCGGAGATCTGAGACAGGTCACAAAGCTGGGCTTGATTTCACTATCTAATGGTTGTTACACATATGTAGTTCAGGCCTTTTTCATTCTTCCCTGAATGCTTTCTGCAAATCTTATGAACAAAATACCTTTTTAGAGAACCAATTGGTGTGTTTGTTTGGGTGATCTTTCAATTGAGAAGACAAAAAAGATGTGGATTATATTACAAGGACAGATTCAAAGCAACATTTTGAAAATCGACAATTTGTCATTTTAAAACACCGAGTTGGATGAAATACATCTCAGTTAATAGTTAAATTAGATCTGGAGGCATGAACTCAGAGCTAACCCATATTTCTGTGTGCTAGTTCTGTCATAACTGAAGAATGGGGAAAAGTACACAGAAATGTATAGAAGTTAGGATTCATCTCACTACATGTGTCAAAAAAAATCAGAAACCAAGATAAATAACATTGGCTTGAAGTTAACAGAATAGAAGCTTACTTCTAAACCCATATGGCAGCACCGTGATCATCAGGGATTTGATGTCTCTCTTCATGCCTCACCTATTTTACTAGGGACACAGGCATAGAGGTCTTATGGGTTTCCCAGGTGGCACTAGTGGTAAAGAACCTGCCTGTCAATGCAGGAGACACAGGTTCAGTCCCTGGGTCGAGAATCCCCTAAAGGAGGAAATGGCAACCCGCTCCAGTATTCTTGCCTGGAAAATCCCATGGGTAGGGGATCCAGGCAGACTACAGTCCTTGGGGTCGCAAAGAGTCGGACATGAGTGAAACAACATAGCATGCACACATATAGGTCAGGATGACTACTGATTCTACCTTCCAGTCAGCAGAAAGAAGGAAAGGAAAAGGAAAACAGTCTTTCCTCTTAAGAGCATTATTACCCAGGAGCTTAATTTAACACTATACATCTCATGTAGTAGAATTTACTCACATGGCCAGATCCAGCTGCAAGGAATGCTGGGAAATATAGTCTTCCTCATGACCATGTTTCTAGGTTAAGAAACCTACAAGGAAAAGGGAGAGGTGAGACATTGGAGGGCAAATAGTATTCTCCACCACAAAGTATGTGCTTTGCACAAAGAGGAGTGGTCTAGAAACCAACAAACTGTTGTGGTGAGGCAATTTGTACTAACTTGGGCTAGTCAGTATATGGCTGAATGGCAAAATAATTTTGAAATTTCATTCTATCTCAAGTAAACATCAAGTATTCCAGGCCAGAATACTGGAGTGGGTAGCTGTTCCCTTCTCCAGGGTATCTTCCCAACCCAGGGATTGAACCCAAGTCTCCCCCATTGCAGGCGGATTCTTTACCAGCTGAGCCACCAGGGAAGCCCAAGAATACTGGAGTGGGTAGACTATCCCTTCTCTAGCAGATCTTCCTGACCGAGGAATTGAACCAGGGTCTCCTGCATTGCAGGCAGATTCTTTACCAACTGAGCTACCTGGGAAGCCCAAACATCAAAAATTGTATCTAAATAAGACAAAGTAATTATTATTGATATTTTAAGTGTGAAATGGCTTTATGGTTATGTTAACATAATGCTTTACTTTTTAATGATTTGTGTTGAGTATAAAGAGATGAATAACATGATCTCTGGGATGTTCTTGAAATAGTTTTGCAAAGAAAAAAGGGGGAAAGATGAAGGAAATATGGTCAAAATATTGATAATTTTGAATTTGGGGTTTTAGATATACAGGATTTATCATCCTACTATTTTTACTAAGTTTTAAAGCATTTCATAATATAATATATATATATATTTTTAATAATCGAGGTTGAAATTTCTAAATCCTAAGTGGCAATATGAATTTCTTATAGGCTTGGCCAAGTTACTTAATGTTATGGGGTCTCAGTTTCTTCATATATAGAATGCAGATGATGGTATCTTGTCCTAACCATTTGAGAGCACCACAGTGAAGGTCAAATATAAAAAATGCCTATGAAAGTGTTTCAGAACCTATAATGTAGCATGGTATCAGTTATTGTTAATGATATGCTTGCTGTCTTTTTTGTTATCATTATTCATGTGAGGGCAAAGGCTATGTCTCATTATTCACTGCTGTACCTCCAGTGACTGGTAAAATGCCTGGAACATCATAGATATGAAATAAATGTTTGATGACTGAGAACAAAAATTGGTAAGCAAAAAATTGTGTCTGCAACTGACACGGGATAGAAGAGATATGAAAACCTATCCAACAACTTCCTAGTACATATTAAATGGCCAGCTTAAAATGACACAGCGTGGCAGAGTGTCAGTACAGGGGAAAGGCAAAGGCATAGTCAAGCTCAAAATCACAAGGGAACACCCGAGACCCAGAAAGAATGTTTTTTTCTTTGTAACTGCCTTGGGAAAAGCATGCCATAATATAATCATGTCATTTCTTGTTAGAGTCCCAAGGAACAGTGCATTTTCTAGCAGTACTCAGTTTTGTTTCGTTAACTACTATTTCTAAACAGGAGGCCAACCAGAGGGGACTCAGAAGTCCTTTGTCATGCAAACATTTTGTTTCTAATGGTCCCTATTGTAAGAACTGGTCTTGAAAATAGAATGACTACCTACCTCTTTTCTTTACAAGTTCTCAAAATTCTGTTACTGGATCTTTGTAGCCAAAAGGTGTGAATTCTGTTCAAGTTTTTCACGGGAAATTCTCTCCTTGAGTATGCCTGTGGATCAGTCATTTCAGCAGCATCCTGATACAACAGGGCTCAATTAGGTCCACACTGTCAGATTATCGTTCTGGTTTTATGTGTGAGAAATGTATGCTCAGCACTCCCCTAGCAAATAACAGCAGAGAACAATCATTCGGTAGCCCAGATTACAGTGATAGAAATGATCAGACATTAATTTATCTTGACATACAATAAACGTGTATTTTTGCTCATGAATCTATAAACTGGTTAGGTAACTCTGCTGATCTGAGCTGGTCTTGGTTGATCTCAGCTGGAATCACTGGAGTCTGTGATCAGCTGGCCGGTCACCTGATAGCTGAATGAAGCCAGATGTTCATGGATGAGATCGCTCATCTTGGCACTCTCGTCCTTCAGCAGGATCCCATGCTTGTCATCGTGGTGAAGGCAGGGTTTCAAAAGAGCAAGCAGAAGCATGTAAGTCTTCTTGCAGGCCTTTGCTCAGAGCTGGCACATTCACTTCTGCTGTATTCTACTGGGTAAGCAAGTAACAAGGCCAGTAGGAATTCAAAGCCAGGGAAAACAGATTCTACCTCTACATCATAAGTCACATCATAAGAGGTATGGAGACCTAGAAGAGAATAATTGGGGCCTTTTTTTTTTCAAATCGGTCTACCATAATAAGGATGAGATTTTTCTAGGGATACCTTAGCGAGATTTGCTCTTGGAGTATCCCCAACTAACCAAAGTGCTTTGCCTCTTGAGAAGGAAGAAGAGAATTTCACTGCAATAGTTGGTAGGCTGGCAACAGATACTGAACTTTATTTAAAAGGTTACAAAAGCAGGCATAGATCTAATTTTTCTGTGCTTTTTAGAGTTTGCCCAGGTCCAATAACAGCATGGATTTCTATGTCCTGGTTATTAAGCTCTTTACATATCAGTCGTTGAGTTGTCTCCAACTCTTTGCGACCCCATGGACTATATATATAGCCCACCAGGCTCCTCTGTCCATGGGATTTCCCAGGCAAGAATACTGCAATGTGTTGCCACTTGCTCCTCCAAGGGATCTTTCCGAACCAGAGATTGAACTGAACCTGCATCTCCTGTGTGTCCTGCATTGGCAGGTAGGTTTCTTTGTCACTGAGCCACCGTATTGTATAGCTCATTTAATTCTTACACCTACCATATCATTATCCCTATTTTATGGATGAAGTAACTGAGGCTTAGGAAATTTAAAGGTTAGGATGGTTTAACACCCTAATCAAGCTCTCTCGGCTGTAAACAGAGTGTGGATTCAAACCCAGGGCATTCTGACTTCAAGGCCAGTGGGAGATACTTAACACTATGCTATTTAGTCTTCCCAAATGAAGAAGCTCCCTCTTTCCCTGCAAATGATATTGTACATCCATTTGGAGGAGAGAAAAGCCTAACCATCTCAAATTTAAAATGTAGTAGAATTTTCATCTACGGTTAATATGAGAAAGCAGCTTTGTGTCATATCGCAAAACAAGTGTCAACATTTTCTACAAAAGGCCAGATATTAAATATTTTAGGCCTGTGGGTCATTCGTCTCTGTTATAACTCCCAACTCTATATGTAAGTGAATGAATGTGGCTGTGTGCCAACAAAACTTTATTTATAAAATGGGTGGCCAGCCACATTTGTCATAGAGAATTTGATTCAAAGCCAGGACTTAGCAAAAATGCACTCTGTTTCACCTGGATGGGAGAGGGGTTTGGGAGAGAATGGAAACAAGGACGTGTATGGCTGGGTCCCTCCACTGTTCACCTGAAACTACCATGACATTGTTAATCAGCTATATCCCAGGATAAAATTAAAAGTTCAGGAAAATTAGACAAGGTAAAAAAAAAATTAAATCAACAATACTTCAATTAAAAGAAGTGATTGTGGGCAAAGTTGGGGGCAGTGAAATAGGATCCAGAAGGTCTACTCTCTTTTGAGCTGTAAACAAAGATTTTCTGTGTGCCCTATTCCTTCATCAGCTATTTAATAAAACTAACAGTAGTTTCTGGATAGAGATGGGAAGAGATCTTTTACGGAAACCAGATTTGTTTTATTTTGTTTTTTTATCTCTTATCCCAGGAACTTAAGATCAAACAAGCGAGGTTTGCAAGCAATGAATTGATTGCCTTTACAACCTCATCAGAATGATGAGAAATATATCCATCTGTTTGAGAGGGAAGTTTGCAGACCTCAACCCCAAAATGCAAAGGAGCAATAGGCATTAATAAAATGTGAGCCCACATCCTTCTTTTCAAATATTCCACTCTCCCTATAGGTGTATCTGTATCAATCTATTCAAAGGCCCCAGTCCATGTAACTCACAGTGAAACTGTCCCTTAATGAAGTGATGCCCTTGAGAGCCAAACATTTGATATTGACTCCATGACTACTGTTAGGCATTAGAACATGGGGCATTCCTCTGATGGATTATTTGATTATATATTTTATGCTACTATTTCTCTAGAGCTTTAGAGACTCAAAGATACCTGCTATATACTTTATACATGTGTAGATTGTTATTTTATACCTTAAAAAATAACCTTGTTATTTTATTTCTTAAAGTCTGTACTCATGAAATGGAATAAAAAATTCTCACCCATATAAAAAAAATATACTTTGTTCCAAAGGCCAGTTTGAAGTGTTCTCCAAATCCTCTCAAATATGATAAATACAGTGATAGTGAACATTATAATAATTCATATATGCTATTAATAAAATATACTTAAAAATAAAGCAAAATCATGATTTTTCAGATAACTAAAAAACATACAGGTCAAAGATCTTATTTAACTCATTAACAATTAATGAAGGAAACAGTAAGAGGTTGAAACCTTTTCAAAGGAGAATTCAAAGAACAAACACATGTAACAGCAATCAGGAATGCTGAAATGAGATTACCAATAGATGAGAAAATAATATTTATAGGAAATAAAATGTAATGTTTGGAATCATCTCTTTCACCTGTGTGCTAAGTCACTTCAGTTGTGTGCAACTGTTTGTGACCCTATAGACTGTAGCCCACCAGGCTCCTCTGTCTGGCAAGAATACTGAAGTGGGTGGCCATGCCCTACTCCAGGGGATTTTCCTGACCAAGGAATTGAACCCACATCTCTTATGTCTCCTGCATTGGCAGGTGGGTTCTTTACCAATAGCCTCACCTGCGAAGCCCTATCTTTCACATAGTGATAGTCAATTGCACCTTCAACAGAGACGATTTATTGTCATGTCTACAGATAAGACTCTTTTGCATCAGTTTTCTACAACTTACAGAGTTGTATGTAAAATTGCCCCAGGATTGTGAAAACACAGACACCTATATAATAAGGTAACCCCAAAGGATCACCTAGACAACAACCATTAAGATACCTAGTAATCTTCACCTAGTCTGAGTTTTCCCTGATGATCTATTATGCTTTCTTAACACTGTGCTTTTTAAAAATTGAAGTAGAGTTGGTTGACAATATTGTACAGTATCAGTTTCAGGTGTACAGCAAAGTGACTCAGTTATACATATATATAGACATATATTTATAATTTAATTCTTTCTCATTATAGGTTTATACAAGATATTGAACAGAGTTCCCTGTGGTATATACAGTAAATCCTTGTTGTCTATGTATTTTACATGTAGTGGCATGTATCTGTTAATCTCATACTCCTAATTTATCCCTCCTCTCCATAGTTTGTTTTCTATGTCTGCGAGTCTATTTCTGTTTTGTAAATCAGTTCATTTGTATTATTTTTTAGATTCCACATATGAGTGATATAATATTTCTCTGCCTGACTTCACTCAGTATGATAATCTCTAGGTCCATTCACCTTTCTGCAAATGGCAATGTTTCATTTTTTTTTATAGCTGAGTTAATATTGCATTATATATATGTATATACACACACACACACACACATCTTCATCCATTCCTATTGATGGACACTTAGGTTACTTCCATGTTTTGACTGTTGTAAATAATGCTGCCATGAACTTTGGGGTACATGTATCATTTTGAATTAGAGTTTTCATCTTTTCTGGATATATTCCCAGGAATGGGATTGCTGGATCATATGGTAACTCTATTTTTACTTTTTAAGGGATGTCCATACTGTTTTGCATAATGGCTGCACCAATTTACATTCCCACCAGCAATGTAGAAGGGTTCCCTTTTATCCATACCATCTTCAGGATTTACTATTTGTAGATTTTTTAATGGTAGTCATTCTGACTAATGTGAGGTGATACCTCACTGTAGTTATAATTTGCATTTCCTTAGCAATTAGTGATGTTGAACATCTTTCCTTGTGCCCATTGGCCATCTGTATGTCTTCTTTGGAGAAAGGTCTATTTAGGTCTCCTACTCATTTTTTGGTTGGGTTGTTTTTTTTTAACTTGAATTATATGAGCTGTTAGTATATTTTGGAAATTAATCCCTTATCAGTGGCATCATTTGAAAATATCTTATTGCAGCTTGCAGGTTGTCTTTTTGTTTTGTTTATGGTTTCCTTTGCTGCTTAACACTATGCTTTAATCCAAAGTTTCCCAAAAGGTAGAAGACATAACACTGGTGATACTGAAGATAATTGTTTTGGGTAGCTTCCAGTCTTTTTTTTTTTTTAATTTTTAACTGAAGGAGAATTGCTTTACAATGTTGTGTTGGTTTCTGCTGTTCAACATGAATCAGCCATAATATACATGTGTGCATGTGTGCTTAATTGAAAAGTCATTCTGACAATTTGTGATCCCATGGACTGTAGCCTGCCAGGCTCCTCTGTCCATGGAATTTTCTAGGCAACAATACTGGAGTGGGTTGCCATTTCCTCCTCAAGGGATCTTCCAGACCCTAGGATAGAACCCATGACTCCTGCATTTCCTTCATTGCAGGCAGATTCTTTACCGCTGAGCCACAGGGAAGCCATAAGTATACATATGTCTCCCTAAAGATGATTTTAAATGGTATGGTAAATGCTTTTTAATCTTAATGATCATATACTTATTATAATGGGTTGTAAAATTAAAATTATTCAACTCACGATGTCACAGCTATTATTTTTTTTTGAAATATGTACCTAAACAGATCACTCTGAAATTTCAGAACGCTAGGTCAAGAGATCATTCTAAAATCTTACAGAAACAAAAAGTGTTATGTACAAAGGAACAATAATCAAACAAACATCAGACTTCCCATACACAACACTGGATGCTCAAAACAAGGGGGAAATGCCTTTAGTTTGTAGTGAAAATTATGTGGAATAGAATTTTATTTCAATTCAAACTTTCCAATCAAGAGTGAGAGCAAAGTACAGTTATTCTCAGAAATTCAGTAATTCAGAAAGTTTAATGCCCATGTAAATTCCAAGTAGCTTAAAAATATACTCATTTTGGAGAAAAAAAATGTACTCATTTTGGACTTTCCTCATTGCCCAGTGGATAGGAATCTGCCTGCCAGTGATGGGGACATGGGTTCGAAACCTGGTCTGGGAAGATTTCACATGACACAGAGCAACTAAGCCTGAGCACCACAACTACTAAGCCAGCATGTTGCAACTACTGAAGTCTGTGCACCTACAGCCTGTGCTCTTCAACAAGAGAAGCCATAACAGATGAAAAACCTGTGCACCTAAACAAAGAGTAGCCCCTGCTCGCTGCATCTAGAGAAAGTCCACACATATCAACGAACACCAAGCACAACCAAAAAAAAAAAAAAGGTACTCATTTCCAGTCAAGATGGGGTAACAAAAACCAGATTGACCCACTTGCCTGAAACAGCTTTAAAAAATTAGATGAAATAGTGAGTACATGAAATAATTATGTTTTAGATGTTAGGCATGAGATAATGAAGGACAGTGATCCCTGAGAGATGGGAAGCGTAGCAGGTGACTTCAACAATTATCCCAGTTTAGTTCCTGGAGAGAGTTTTCAGGCTGTAGTGCAGGAGGAGAACCCAAGCGGAATGCAATGATCTTTGAGTGGAGCACATGGAACTGGGAGTTGGAGAGATGAAGTTAAGAGAAAGGCCCAAACTGCTGGAGTGTGCAGAATAAAGAACCAGAGAGGAGAAAACTTCTCAGAAAGAAAGAACCCCCCAAATGTCCAGAGGTGCTCCCGGAAGTATTCATCTGAGAGCTTACCAGCACATGCGTTTGAGGAAACTATACTAGATCATGTAAAGAACCACCATTAAGGAGCTCATTCAGTGCCACAAATAGTGCCAATGCCCACCAGCCAAATTGGAAAACATCACAATTCATGGGATATTGGGTAGAGCATGCAGAAGGGTCTCATTTCAGTAATAGTGCAAAATTGGCCCTAGATTAGATGCTGTTCTGGTCTTTCCTAATGAAGCTTAAAAGCAAGCCCTGAAAGGATCAGGGTTTTTCCCTGGTAACTTAGCTACATCCCAGGAAAAAGCTCAGGAATATTTATAGAAATATAAGAATACTCATAGCCAACAAAGTAAACTTCACAATGTCTGGCATATAATAAAAAGCTATCAGGCATGTGAAGAAGCAGGAAAATTCTAAAGAGAAAAATCAACCAATAGAAATTGGGAGGAAACTGATATGGATGATAGAATTAGTAGACAATGACATTTAAATACTTCTCATAACTGTATCACATACATTCCAAAATCTAGCACAGTAGTTTTTAAGAGCAGACTTATTTTTACCCCCAGCCAACATTTGGGAATGTCTGGAAGCAGTTCAATTATCACAACTTGAGGGTAGTGGTGCTACTGCCATGCAGTGGGTAGAAGCGAGGGATGCTGCTAAACATGCTACAGTACATAGGACAGCCCCCTCAAACAAAGAATCATCCAAACCGAAATGTCAGTAGCGCTGAAATTGATCTAGAGGAAAGCGCCGATCCTGATCTAGAGGAAAGACAGAACATGTTAAGTAGAAACACAGTAGATGTGAAAAAGACACAAACTGAACTTCTGGAGATGAAAACTATGACATTGGATAGGATTAATTAACAAAATAGATACTACGGAAAAATCAGGAGTGAGTTTGAAGACATGGTGATATAAAGTAAGCACAATGAACCCAGACAAAAATAAGTCTGGTGGAAGAGAAGGACCAGAACATCAGTGAGCTGCGGGCTAACGTCAAGCAGCTTACCGTGCATGTAACTGAAGCCTTGATGCAAAGGTGAAGGTGGGGGGGTGACAGGAAAAAATATCTGAAGAAATAAGAGCCACAATTTTTCCAGATTCGATAAAAACTAGATCCAAGAAGTTCAACAAGCCCAAGCACAAGAAACACAGAGAAATCTACACCACGGTCACCTCGTAATCAAATTCATTAAAACAAGTTACAAAGGGAAAACAGTAAAAGCAAACAGAGGGGATGGAAAAACACAAGTACAGAGGAACAGAGATAATGACAGAACATTTCTGTCCTAACGTATGATTTTGCTTCTAATACTGTTTGGAATGTTGCAGAGCAATTGAATGATTTACTCAAACCTATAAACATAAATTCATTTTTTTTATAAGCTTATTTATTTATTTATTTTTGGCTGCACTGGATCTTCATTGCTGCGTGAACTTTTCTCTAGTTGTGGCAAGTGGGGGCTACTTCCTAGCTGTGGTGTGCAAGCTTCTCATTGCAGTGGCTTCTCTTGTTGCAGAGCATGGAAACTGGGGTGCACGCTTCAGTAGCTGTGGTTCCCAGGCTCTAGAGCACAGGCCTCATAGTTGTGGCGTTCAGCCTTAGTTGCTCCAAGGCAAGTGGGATCTTCCCAGATCAGGGATTGAACCAGTGTCTCCTGCATTGGCAGGCAGATTCTTTATCACTGAGGCATCAGGTAAGCCCATAAATTCATTTCTTAATCTATACAATTATTCTGGAAATTAGTAATATTTTGACCAAAAATAAGGATTCCCTTAAAAGTAACCACATGGTTTATATTTAGAGAGATATTAGGTTGATAACAGTCTTAATTTGACTCGAGTAGAATACTTGAAAATCTTTTTAATTAAGATGGAGAAGCTGGATATATTATACTCTACAACCTGTTACTAACCTTTCAAATAAGTGAAAAATCCAAGATAGAAAATTAAGGTTAACATCAATTATATTTCTTTGTGAGGCATGTTTTTATCTAAGCTATTTGCACTCTAGCACTTCATCTGAGATATATATATATATATTGCATAGCTGACAAATATTGTTAGCAGATAGCTGCTCTACTAATTTACATGTTTTTTGTTTGCTTGTTTGTTTTGGTTGTGTTGCTCGGCTTGTGAGATCTTAGTACCCTGGGCCCTCTGCAGCGGAAGTGTGGAGTCCTAACCACTGGCTCACCATGGAATTCCCTACATGGTCATTGTATGAATGAGTTTTGATAGTTTATACTGCAGTAAGAAGCATGCACAAACCTCAGTGGCTCAAGGTTTATTTCTCACTCATGGAATGTGTCAGCTGTGGCTGTGGTTCAGTGTTTGCTCATTTCAGGATCCAAGCCGGAGAAGCAGCCCTTGTTAAGGACACTCATTGTTGTGGCAGAAGGAAAAGAGTGTAATGGTTGAACTGTGCAATGGCACTTAAGCTTCTGTTTAGATGGTCAGTTGCACCTCACATTTCATTGGCCAAAGCAAATCACAGGGCTAAATCCAATGTTAACAAAATAAGGAAGTATGTGCCTCCTATATGAAGGGACTGCAAGTCACGTGGAAATGTGTAGTATATATAACTCTCTTACAGGAGGTGCGGTGAATAGTTGAGAACATTATTGCAATCTTCTACCATTATTAAATGGGATGCATTCGGTGAAGAAACAATTCAACAGACTGTTCTGCTCTGATTATTCAAATAAGACCAACCTGGTGGTTTATTTAATATCCCTTCAAATTTTATCACTGCATTTTCAGTTTAAAATCACGAAACTTCTAGTGAAATACAAACCATTGCTACCCAGTGCTATTGGGGTGTGGGTTTGTTTGTTTGTTTTGTCTATTTTTTTGTGTTTTTTTTTTGGTGGAAATGTGGGGGAGAAAAGTCTTAACATGATCAATCACTAACCAGTTATGTCAAAGATAGTGACTCTCCTCTAATAACAGCAGTATTGTAAAGCATTTCTTCCTATATATTGCTCATAAAATGTATGGCAGCCACCACCACTCACAGTTCCTATTACTGTTGATAACTCTGTCCTTTAAAATTTGTCCCCTACTCAAAATCTTGTGACAGAAGAGCTGTCATTGATTTTTCTCCAGTATTCCATTGAGATGCCACACTCTTTGAAGCAGAGTGTCAGTGACTATCCTTCCAGCAATTCTTCTGGCTTGTAATCATCTGCACACCTTCACTTCGGCTCATCATATGGAAGCTAGCTTATCCTCCTGATGCCACACACATGTCCTGGGCAGGGGACTGTCTTTGAAGAGCTCTGCTACCATATGGTTTTTATAAATTTTCACTGTGACTCAAGAATTTTGGCATGGTGTTGAATTTTATATGTTTTGAGAGCGATTGAGCTCTGCCAGAATTTCAAAGACTTTAATTTTCATCTGTAGCTTGATGCCACCCTGTTTTTCAATTTCCATTATGATCTGATGGTCTTTCTGATATTATTGTTACATTTTCTCTATTAGTGCATGTAAGAGAATTATCACCAGCCCATGGCATGCTGCTGCCTTTAGAGGGAAAACTGTCATTTTTGGATGAACTGAGAGATTCTGGATAATGGGCAGATCTGGTAGTGTATGTAGGTAAAGGTAAGATTACTCACTGGATTTAGAACTCACCTCTCATCTCTGCCAGGCACATAAGTGGGTAGTCTGAGGCTTCCAAAATAAAAAAAAAAACTAGCAACTGAGTGGAAGATGCAACAGAGAGGCATAAATTTTGAACTTGAAAAGTCAGAAATTCTTCCGTTTGCCCCTGGTGAGTTGCTGACATAAGATGGAACTCATGCTATGAGGACTAAAATGAATGGAATTGCTAAAAAAGCAAATGTTCCTTAAAAGCCTTTGTAACTCACCAAGAAAAGGGCTTCAGAAATACTATAAGGGGCTGAGAAAAAGGTCAAGGTTAAAGGCCCCATCTTCACCAATATGAAAGAGAGGACTAGTTGATCAGTACAGGATTCCTCCAAGGAATTTTGAAACCAGAGATGGAACTCTCCTACTTCAGTCTCTAGGCAATTAGGAAAAGGCAGAACGCAAGAAGCAAAGTGGCTGATGGCACTGGTTAGGGCATTGGGTCCAGGTCCTGTGAAAGGAACCAGCAGATGGTTCCCGGAAGAGACAAGAATTCTGTCAGTTCTGGTGTTGGTGCCTGCCCTGATCTTTCTCAGGACAGCCCTCTGACTGCTAAGTATCTACTTTGCTGCTGCTAAGTCGCTTCAGTCGTGTCCGACTCTGTGCGACCCCATAGATGGCAGCCCACCAGGCTCCGCCGTCCCTGGGATTCTCCAGGCAAGAACACTGGAGTGGGTTGCCATTTCCTTCTCCAAAGTATCTACTTTACCAAGTATTGAATTCAGACTAGAGCAAGGCATGGAGGTGGGGGCTGTGTAGCCAAAGCTAATCTGGGGCTGCAAGATAGCTTCTTGGATAAGGATTTTGTGTTCTGTAAACTAAAACAAGGGAGAGGGGCATCTGCCCCTTTCTCCATGGAGGAGGAGTTCATACTCTTGTCAAAAGTCAAGAAACTTATTAGAATACAGTTACCTGTGAGCAGGCTCACTGTGATTAAAGCCATGGATTTTCTTCTCCTCCCCACTTTTACGTAGTGAGTTGATTTGGGTCTTTGCTCAAAGCATTCAGATATTTTGCTCCTTTTTGGTACTTCTCCTCACTCACGCAGCAGAAGGAATCAGAGGAGCTAGGGCTGCCTCGTTAGGGAAGGCTGGGTTATCTTTCTGTTGTTTTTCATGAGATGCTCTAGTTCCTGAGTTAAGTCTCTCTTGTAGGGAAACTGTGGTCTTGCTTGGCCCAGGTAAAACTCCCCATCTTTGTAAGCAGGTTAAGAAATTTCTCTTGCAGTGGCCAGAAGACAGATGTACACTTCCAGACAGCACCAGGGATGGTCGTGAATTTCCTGAGCAGCACTGCAGTGAAAAGCGCTTTGAAGTGAAAAGGTGGAAAGAAAAAGTGGAAAATCTGGGCCTTGGATATTATGATGGATAACTGTGCCACCTGCAGGAACCACATTATGGTTCTTTGCATACAATGTCAAGCTAAGGAGTCATCTGCTACTTTTGAACAGAGCGCTGTTGCATGGGGAGTCTGTAACATGCTTTTCATTTCCCTTGCTTCTCTTACGGGCTCAGAGCACAGCAGGTGTGTTCATTGGACAGCAGAGACTGGGAATTCCAAAGGTATATGCACCAGGAAAAGAGAATTTTTTCATTAAGCTCAGCTGTTTTGTTATGCATTTAATGGCTTGCCCTTCTGTTACTTAATTATAAATTAGGTAGAACCATGTCTTCTCTGCTTTGTATTTTTTCAGTTTGCTATTCCTGCAGCCGTATTGTATTCCATGTCAAATAAAATCCAGTAGGATTCTTTAAAAAGGAAAAAAGAAATTTTTCTCGTGCCCTGGAAATTTCTATGAAGAACAGAATACACCAACTGGAACCCACTTCCAACCCTGCTTCGTTCCATTGCTTGGAGAGAATTAATTCACTCTTCATGGACAACATGAAAAAAAAAAAAACGAGGCAGGATTTTCAGGGCTACCTAATGTGTTCAGTGGCATTCAGACTCCAGGTCTACAAATGCTTGACTTTCATTTGTTTCAAATGTTTGCTCAGGCTCATGACTGAATAAGCAATCTACTGGGTAGTGGAATTATAGAAACCATATTAGATAATCCATGCTCTACAGGAGTTTTACATATGGAAGTCTCTTATGTGTAAAATTGGGAAGAAAGCTTTTCTACAGCCCTTATTCCAATGGGCATTTTATTTTGAAGAATAATGGAAATATGTTGGCCCCTGCATATTTCCTATTTCTGCTGTTATTAATATAAAGATTGTATCCAGGAAGCATGTGATTCCAGAAAATCCATTTGATGGTGGGTAAATACTACAAATTAATTTGGCTGAATTTCTCTAGAAGTTGTACCCAACTGTCCTATCCCCTTTTAAGTGCTGTGCAAGAGGGCAATTTGCTGCTGGCCTTCTGCAGCCTATTTTATGGTAGAGGAAAGGACCGACTGGCACCATGTAAATCACTAAACTGTTTAGGCTCTCCCTCAAGGAACAAGGCTATGTTGGCCAGAAGGTAACCCATAAATCATAATGGAACAAAAAAGGTTGGTAAGGTTAACAGTACAAAATGCACTTTCCTTTTAGGCTTTCAGACTCAGTGGCCATACACAGTAAGGTAGTGTATCATGATGAGGGGCTAACTTCTAGGCTCTTTGGATGCACCTCCATCAGGAGTCTATCACTTTGTGCTAAGACCTATGAGACAAGATGGTAACCTTAGAGATCAGCTGCTCACCAGAAATTGTTTGGCTGACTTAATGGCCTTGTTTGTTGGGAGTAGAAAGAGGGGAATGCAAAGATGAATTGCGAGCATTCCCTGGAGTTTGGAGGAAGATCATGAATTTCGAACATTTGCCACTTTCTGATTCTTTATCAGGGAGGGAAACAACAGGGAGGGAACACAACAGAAAATTGGATTAAAGATTTACTGAACATGGCCCTGCCCATCTGACCCAGTTTCTCCCTCAGTCAGTCTCTCCCATCAAAGAGCTTCCATAAGCTTCCATAAGCCTCTTATCTTTATCCATCAGAGGGCAGACAGAATGAAAACCTCGATCACAGAAAACTAACCAAACTGATTACATGGACCACAGCCTTGTCTAACTCAATGAAACTATGAACCATGCTGTGTAGGGCCATCCAAGATGGATGGGTCATGGTGGAGAGTTATTACAAAATGTGGCCCACTGGTGAAGGGAATGGCAAACCACTTCAGTATTTTTGCCTTGAGAACCCCATGAACAGTATGAAAAGGCAAAAAGATAAGACAGTGAAAGATGAACTCCCCCAGTCGATAAGTGCCCAATATGCTATTGGGAGATCAGTGGAGAAATAACTCCAGAAAGAATGAGGACATGGAGCCAACGCAAAAACAACACCCAGTTGTAGATGTGACTGGTGATGGAAGTAAAGTCCAATGCTGTAAAGAACAATATTGCATAGGAACCTGGAATGTTAGGTCCATGAATCAGGGCAAATTGGAAGTGGTCAAACAGGAGATGACAAGAGTGAACATCGACATTTTAGAAATCAATGAACTAAAATGGACTGGAATGGGTGAATTTAATTCAGGTGACCATTATATCTACTACTGTGGGCAAGAATCCCTTAGAAGAAATGGAGTAGCCATCATAGTCAACAAGAGAGTCCGAAATGCAGTACTTGGATGCAATCTCAAAAACAATAGAATGATCTCTGATCGTTTCCAAGACAAAACATTCAATATCACAGCAATCCAACTCTATGCCGTAACCAGTAATGCTGAAGAAGCTGAACAGTTCTATGAAGACCTAAAAGACCTTCTAGAACTAGCACCCATAAAAGATGTCTTTTTCATTATAGGGGACTGGAATGCAAAAATAGGAAGTCAAAGGATACCTGGAGTAACAAGTAAACTTGGCCTTGGAATACAAAATAAAGCGGGGCAAATGCTAACAGAGTTTTGCCAGGAGGACGCACTGGTCATAGCAAAGACCCTCTTCCAACAACACAAGAGAAGAATCTACACATGGATATCACCAGATGGTCAATACCGAAATCAGATTGATTATATTCTTTGCAGCCAAAGATGGAGAAGCTCTATACAGTCAGCAAAAACAAGACCAGGAACAGACAGTGGCTCAGATCATGAACTCCTTATTGCCAAATTCAGACTTAAATTGAAGAAAGTATGGAAAACCACTAGACCATTCAGGTATGACCTAAATCAAATCCCTTACAATTATACAGTGGAAATGACAAATAGATTCAAGGGATTAGATCTGATAGAGTGCCTGAAGAACTATGGACAGAGGTTCATGACATTGTATAAGAAGCAGTGATCAAGACCATCCCGAAGAAAAAGAAATGCAAAAATGCAAAATGGTTGTCTGAGGAGGCCTTACAAATTGCTGAGAAAAGAAGAGAAGCTAAAGGCAAAGGAGAAAAGGAAAGATATACCCATTTGAATGCTGAGTTCCAAAGAATAGCAAGAAGAGATAAGAAAGCCTTCTTCAGTGGTCAATGCAAAGAAACAGAGGCAAACAATAGATTGGGAAAGACTAGAGATCTCTTTAAGAAAATTAGAGATACCAAGGGAACATTTCATGCCAAGATGGGCACAATAAAGGACAGAAATGGTATGGACCTAACAGAAGCAGAAGATATTAAGAAGAGGTGGCAAGAATACACAGAAGAACTATACAAAAAAGATCTTGATGGCCCAGATAATCACGATGGTGTGATCACTCACCTAGAGCCAGACATCCTGAAATGTGAAGTCAAGTGGGCTTTAGGAAGCATCACTATGAACAAAGCCATTGGAGGTGATAGAATTCCAGTTGAGCTATATCAAATCCTAAGAGATGATGCTGTGAAAGTGTTGCACTCGATATGTCAGCAAATCTGGAAAACTCAGCAGTGGCCACAGGACTGGAAAAGGTCAGTTTTCATTCCAATCCCAAAGAAAGGCAATGCCAAAGAATGCTCAAACTACCTCACAATTGCACTCATCTCATATGCTAGTAAAGTAATGCTCAAAATTCTCCAAGCCAGGCTTCAACAGTATGTGAACCAAAAACTTCCAGATGTTCAAGCTGGTTTTAGAACAGGCAGAGGAACCAGAGATCAAATTGCCAACATCCATTGGATCATAGAAAAAGCAAGAGAATTTCCAGAAAAATATCTACTTCTGCCTTATTGACTATGCCAAAGCCTTTGCCTGTGTGGATCAAAACAAACTGTGGAAAATTCTTCAAGAGATATGAATGCCAGATCACCTTACTTGCCTCCTGTGAAACCTATATGCAGGTCAAGAAGCAACAGTTAGAACTGGACATGAAACAACAGACTGGTTCCAAATCGGGAAAGGAGTACAGCAAGGCTGTATATTGTCACCCTGCTTATTTAACTTATGTGCAGAGTACATCATGTGAAATGCCGGGCTGGATGAAGCACAAGTTGGAATCAAGATTGTTGGGAGAAGTATCAATAACCTCAGGTATGCAAATGATACCACCCTTATGGCAGAAATCGAAGAAGAACTAAAGAGCCTCTTGATGAAAGTGAAAGAGGAGAGCTAAAAAGTTGACTTAAAACTCAACATTCAGAAAACTAAGATCATGGCATCCAGTCCATCATGAAAATAGATGGAGAAACAATAGAAACAGAGACTTTATTTTCTTGGGCTCCAAAATCACTGCAGATTGTGACTGCAGCCATGAAATTAAAAGACGCTTGCTCCTTGGAAGAAGAGCATGATCAAACTAGACAGCATATTAAAAAGCAGAGACATTACTTTGCCAACAAAGGTCTGTCTAGTCAAGGCTCTAGTTTTTCCAGTAGTCATGTATGGATGTGAGAGTTGGATTATAAAGAAAGCTGAGCACCAAAGAATTGATGCTTTTGAACTGTGGTGTTGGAGAAGATTCTTGAGAGTCCCATGGACTGCAAGGAGATCCAACTAGTCAATCCTAAAATAAATCAGTCCTGAATATTAATTGGAGGGACTGATGCTGAAGCTGAAGCTCCAATACTTTGGCCACCTGACATGAAGAACTGACTCATTGGAAAAGACTTTGATGCTAGGAAAGACTGAAGGCAGGAGAAGGGGATGACAGAAGATGAGATGGCTGGATGGTATCACCGACTGGATGGGCATGAGTTTGAGCAAGCTCTGGGAGATGGTGATGGACAGGGAAGCCTGGCATGCTGCAGTGCATGGGGTCGCAAAGAGTTGGACACAAAAGAGCAACTGAACTGAACTGAAACTAAGTAATCAATTCTGATCAGAACTTAGTGAATTATTAAACTAAAAAGTTTAACTGAAATATATTTCAACATTCAATGCTACTGTGGCATCATTACACTCTAGATCCAGAATTGAGCATTTCTTTTCCCAGGATTACTTGCTTTGAGTGATATCTGGAACTCAATATTATGTAGTTCAGTTGAGTTCAGTCACTCAGTTGTGTCCGACTCTTTGCGACCCCATGAACCAAAGCATGCCAGGCCTCCCTGTCCATCATCAACCCGGAGTCCATCCAAACCCATGTCCATTGAGTCAGTGAGGCCATCCAACCATCTCATCCTCTGTTGTCCCCTTCTCCTCCTGCCCTCAATCTTTCCCAGCATCAGGGTCTTTTCAAATGAGTCAGCTCTTCACATCAGGTGGCCAAAGTGTTGGAGTTTCAGCTTCAACATCAGTCCTTCCAATGAACACCCAGGACTGATCTCCTTTAGGATGGACTGGTTGGATCTCCTTGCAGTCCAAGGGACTCTTAAGAGTCTTCTCCAACACCACAGTTCAAAAGCATCAATTCTTCGGTGCCCAGTTTTCTTTCTAGTCCAACTCTCACATCCATACATGACCACTGGAAAAACCATAGCCTTGACTAGACGGATCTTTGTTGACTAGGTAATGTCTCGGCTTTTAATATGCTGTCTAGGTTAGTCATAACTTTCCTTCCAAGGAGTAAGCGTCTTTTAATTTCATGGCTGCAGTGACCATCTGCAGTGATTTTGGAGCCCAGAATAATAAAGTCAGCCACTGTTTCCACTGTTTGCCCATCTATCTGCCATGAAGTAATGGGACCTGATGCCATGATCTTAGTTTTCTGAATGTTGAGCTTTAAGCCAACTTTTTCACTTTCATCAAGAGGCTTTTTAGTTCTTCTTCACTTTCTGCTATAAGGGTGGTGTCATCTGCACATCTGAGATTATTGATATTTCTCCTGGCAATCTTGATTCCAGCTTGTGCTTCATCCAGCCCAGCGTTTCTCATGACGTACTCTGCATATAAGTTAAATAAGCAGGGTGACAATATACAGCCTTGACGTACTCCTTTTCCTATTTGGAACCAGTCTGTTGTTCCATGCCCAGTTCTAACTGTTGCTTCCTGACCTGCATATAGGTTTCTCAAGAGGCAGGTCAGGTGGTCTGGTATTCCCATCTCTTTCAGAATTTTCCACAGTTTATTGTGATCCACACAGTCAAAGGCTTTGGCATAGTCAAAAAGCAAAAATAGATGTTTTTCTGGAACTCTCTTGCTTTTTTGATGATCCAGCGGATGTTAGCAATTTGATCTCTGATTCCTCTGCCTGTTCTAAAACAAGCTTGAACATCTGGAAGTTCACGGTTCAGGTATTATGCAGATGAGCCAGTAACTATGTCAACAATTATAATTCCACATTTACTGAATATGTAGTATTTGAAAAGATGAACCAATAATGGAGGTCATTGGGAAAGAAAGTAAAGTCTAAGTATAAAAATATTCTGATGAAATGTCCAGCATCCAGATGTGTACAAATAGAAAGTTTACAAGAGTATTATCTTCATTGGACAATATGAATGCGGCCTTCAAGTATTGATTTATACCCAATTCCCAATTCTATTGTATTTTCCCAGGTTTAAACAATCACCCTCATTTTATACAAATTAAAAATCTACTTTATTAATGTTAATAGAGTATTTCAGTTCTTATAATACTGTTTCTTAAAGACATTGCATTTTTTTATTCTTTTTTAAAAAATGCATTTTGAATTCAAAAAAAAAAATCAAAGAAAAAATCATAAAATTCACCCTTCTAAAGTGTAGAGCTCAGTGGGTTTTGGTATATTCATAAGGTTATGTGAACATCACATTACATAATTACAAAACATTTTTATCACTCTAAAAAGAAACCCTGTACCCATTAGCAGTAACCTCCCATTCTCCTATGTTCCAAGGGATGAGAACCACTAATAACCACTAATCTACTTTCTGTCCTCAAGAATTCACCTATTCTGAACATTTCATGTAAATGGAGCTATATAATATGTTGCCTTTTGTTTCTGGTTTCTTTAACTTGGCATAATGTTTTCAAGATTTGTGCATGTTTTAGCATGAATCACTTACTTCATTCCTTTCTATGGCTGAATAATATTCCATTGTATGGATATACCTCACTGTATTTATCCATTCATTATTTGATGGACATTTGAGTTGTTCTCAGTTTTTGGCTATTATGAATAATGCTGCTATTAACATTTGTGTACTCTTGAGAGTCCCTTGGACTGCAAGGAGATCCAATCAATCCATCCTAAAAGAGATCAATCCTGGGTGTTCATTGGAAGGTCTGATGTTGAAGCTGAAACTCCAATACTTTGGCCACCTCATGCAAAGAGTTGACTCATTGGAAAAGACCCTGATGCAGGGTAGGATTGGGGGCGGGAGGAGAAGGGGACGACAGAGGATGAGATGGTTGGATGGCATCACCGACTCGATGGACATGGGTTTGGGTGGACTCCTGGAGTTGGTGATGGACAGAGAGGCCTGGCGTGCTGCAATTCATGGGGTCGCAAAGAGTTGGACACGACTGAGCGACTGAACTGAACTGAACAAATTTTTGTGTGAAAATACGTTTCTGGTTCTTTCAGATACACACTTAGGAGTGGAGTTATTAGGTCATATAATATGTTTATTTCAGAAATTGCCAGACTGCTTTCAAAGTGGTCACACTCTTTTATATTCCCATCATAAATGTATGATGGTTATAATTTCTCCACATATTTGCCAACACTGTCCATCTTTTTCATTGTAGCCTTCCTAGTGAGTATGAAGTGATATCTCATTGTGGTCTTGATATACATTCCCTTTGGAGAAATGTCTGTTGAAGTCCTTTGCTCATTTTTAATTGAGCTGTCTTTTTATTATTAAGTTGTAAGAATTCTTTATATATTCTGGATATATTCTGGATACTAGACCACTATCAGATAAATGATTTGTAAATATTTTCTTCTCTTTTGTGGGCTGTCTTTTTTCTTTCTTGATAGTGTCCTTTGAAGCACTCCAAGCTTTCATGTTAGTAAAGCCTAATTTATCTATTTTTTTTTCTTTGGCTGTTCATTCTTTATGTGACATATTTTAAGAAACCAATTCCTAATCCAAGGTCATGAAGATTAAGTCCTATGTTTTCTTCTAAATGTTTTATAGTTTAAGCTCTTGCATTTAGGGCTTTGATCCATCTTAAACTAGGTTTTGAATATCATGTGAGATAGAGGCCCAACTTCATTATTTTGCATGAGGATGTCTATTCCATTTTCTAGGCATTTTTGCTTCTATTTTAAAATATGGGAAGTATTGATAAAGGAACTGGTATAATTCTAATGAATGCATTAACATTACACTGAGAACTCAAAATTTCTAAATTCTAGATTTATGTCCAAATTGCATTGGTTTTCATCTAAAGGAGGCCACTAGATTTCTTTTGTTAATCTTTGAAATTATCTGTGCATCATAGATTTGTAAAACTCTCTGAAATATCAGTTCTGTGTGTGTGTTGGTAGTTTCTCGTAGGGCGTTTTCAAAGATCAAGCTGCTTGAATTCGTTCTGAATTCTTCAGTTGATAACAAGTATTCTGAACATGAAGCAAAGATAGTTTTTAACCAATAGTGAACAGATTATTTTATTTTCATATTTTAGCACTATTTTCTCTCCATAGTTTTACAGTGACGATTGGACAATCGATATTTTTAACCTTACCCTCTTATTTCTTGGCATTTATTGGCTTGGTTTTAGTCAGCTGTAGTTGTTAAATTTGAATTCTGTTCTCCTACCACCTATAATATTCCTTTGCCTATTTGTAACTAAAAGTATGAAACTGTTTTATCCAGAAATGGTCAATGAAATTACTCATCCCAGCAGACACAAATATAACTCAAATGAGTTAACTTTGGCTTCATCTACCTTGTTTTTGAAATTAGTGTAATTTCCAACATTCCCAGTCAAGGAAATATTGGTTGCTTTTGAAAATGTTATGGGAAAAAAGTAGCAGATATAGCAATGGACCTATATTCCTCAGACATTGAGACCTAAGGCTGTTCTCCAACCTGGCTCCTGTGGAACTGCCATTCTAACAAGCAGATGCTGTAAGCAAGAATGTGAATTATTAATGCACTATAGCATTGTCACCAACAGACCACAAAAATCTATTTTAAAAATTCTTTTACATACACAGTACAGATTCTGCCGTGGCACTGTGTACTCTAAAAGCTGCAGATACATTTTAGAAAACACTGATGAAGCCATTACTGTTCTGTCCATTTGTTCATAGTATATATCATTATTCAAGAAATTTAAGAACCATAATGATGGAAAATCACACAGAAAGAAAAGAAGAGGAACATGGACTCTGTCAGAAACAAGGGCTACATTTTTATTCAAGAGGTCCCTAATGATGGAAAATCACAGTGAAAAGCAGAGGCGAAACCAGGATTCCATAAAGGACCTGACACACACCAGTAGTACAAGTAGGAGAACAGTCATAGCAGACGCGTAAAAATAAAGAAAAACAAAATTAACGAGAGACAAGCTGTACTGGGGCTGACGTTCAAAACAGCAACAAATCACAGCGAATTCTGAAGATTAATTTCAGAGAATCTTCTGAAATAAGCAAGGAGACAGACAGCATCAATATTAATGAAGCTGAAATAGAACTCCAAAAGAGCCACAGCATAAAATGGCACATGAATGTTTTGTGTTTAAATGGATTGTAGATTGGATCACAGGACCATCAGGAAAATGAAGGGACATTCACAAGAACATCATAACAGGGCCAGCTGTGTGATAAGCAATTACAACATCAGTGCTAAAATCTCCTATGTAAAAGAAAAACATCCGTAGTGAAATAAAAGAAAATGTCAACAGTCTGCAGACGAGGTAAAAGAAAGTGAAGAATAGATTTTATTGAGCCTCAATAGCCTGCACTGTGTCAATATCGAATGTCTTTGATAAAACAGACAATAGGCATTCGAAGAAAGATCAGAATTTGATTCCGTCTTGTAATGCACTCAATTTCCCTTCAGCTTGTCAGCTAAGCAGCCCTGGAATCAGCCCAAAGCTTCCACTGCTTAAACCACTTGCCCGGTTGCAAACTAAATGCTTTTGGAAGCTGTATAGCTTTGACAGGCTTCTAGAGTCTACAGATGTCTCAGGCATCTATAGATAAAATTTTAAAGGAAATAGTTTAGGTGTGTTAATAGCAGTGGAATGCTATAGTCCACATTTTTATAAATAAAGGATTTGTTATTAAAAGGCGAGTTGTCAATTATTATCTCCCCGTTGGTTTCATGGATTGCTGCCCTCCAGATGGACAGGTCCAGGGGCTGTGTCTCAATGGAGTTGTGGCAATTCCACTTGGCATTTCCATTGCTATGTGGTACCACAGAGGGAGAAAATAACACCCACTTCAAGCTTTTTCTCTCTTCCTGTAGCTCTACAGCATTTATGATTGCAGGTTGTTAAGCTATTTTAACCACTAGCTGAGCCAAAGCCTGTTTGCAGAGAACAGAAGAGTATGGGGTGGGGGGCGGAATTTACTTCCTATCCACAGTTAGAAAAGTAAGTCATGTCTGGCATAAAACAGCCTCTGTAGGATTGGGTTCTTTGCCAGTCTCCTCCTAAAAAATGAATGGGAAGTTGTGGGCATTTCTGGAGAATTTACAGCGAGGGGCCGTTTCACATAGCTTTACTCTCTGTACTACCACAAAGAAATATTAGCACTGTAGTAATTTAAAGATATGTCCATAGATTCTCTGGTATTCTTCCCTTCAGGAGCTTGCACTTAATTCTCCTGTCTTTGATAGTAAGCTGGACTTAGTGACTAACGGAATATGATGACATGGGGTATGATGTTGGAGACTAGGTTATTAAAGGCATTGAGGTTTCCTCCTTGCTTTTTCTTGAATGGTTCACTTGGGGGAAAGCAGTGGCCATGTCATGGGGTAATCTCAAGAGGGCACTCAGGCAATCCTGTGGAGAGGCCCATTGGTTGAGGGACTGAGCCTCCAAACAGCAGCCAACAGGAGCAAAAGGAGGTCACTTGTCGAGAACGATGTGGGCGAGCCATCTTCTGGTCCCAGTCGGCCTTCAGGTGGCTGTAGCTGGGCCTGACATCTTGAGTGCAACCCTGAGACGGAATCCATCAGCTGACCTCTTCCAAATTCCTGACCTACAGAAACTGTGAGGTAATAAATATTCATCGTTTAAGCTGCTAAGTTAGGGGGTGATTTTTTTTTTTTTTGGCCATGCCATACCACTTACAGGAATCTTAGGTCAGGTTCAATCCTGACCAGGAATTGAACCTAGGTCTTGGCAGTGAAAGCCTGGAATTCTATCCACTAGGTCACCAGGGAACTCCCTGGGAGTGACCTTCTATGTGGCAATAGATAATTAATACAAGCCCCTGCCATTTATTTATGGTATTTATGTCCTAGGCTCTGTTTGCCAGACACAAACTTCTTATAAGGTAATGAGACTCTTTAAAGAGGCCCAAGATCACTAATTTCAATATGTGTATGAATCAGCCTGTTAGAAATGCTATTTTCTGTGGCACATTCCCTAACATGGGGCCTATAAATCTGTATTTTAACTAGCTTCCCAGGTGATTCTGATGCAGTTGTCTAGAACACACTATTTGAGAAATATTGCTTCAAGCCTTTATCCTTTTTCTTCAGCACATGCACATCTTTTAAATAAGACCCACTGGGCATGTTGTTTCTTTAAAAAAAATTACATTATTATTTTTAAAATACTACCCAAAGACTGTAGTGAAGTTTTTGCAAAGAGCAGGAGATAGTGTACCCTGATGAGAAGGTATTTTTGGAGACCAAGGATTTTTCAAACCAGATCCTTTATCAGTCTGTCTTATTTGTTTGGGTAGGATACTTGTACTACCCAAGGAGTTTTGGATTTGCATTTAGGGTAATTCTATAGACAAAAGCCTATGCCTCATTTTGCTCACAAGTTTATCTAATTTTTAGGAGGTAAAGACAGAACCATCTCAGAGAACCAGAGAGTTGCCAGCATGGTAGATCTGAGGGTCCCCAAAGGCCTTTCCCCAGTAGAAATCTCCTTCATCCTCATAGAATAGGACAGAGTCATTCTCTTATCTTAACCATCTATATATTTGGTGTATTTTTAAAAAATGCTTCCAATTATAGTTGGAAGATGTCATCAATTATAAGATACCCTTTGATTTCTGAGATATTAAAATGTGAAAAAATATGCATCTTAGAATAGATGAAATAATAATTTTGTGGTTGACATGAGTGGTATCAACAACTTATCGCTGGTTGGGAGAGTCTAGTTAATGAAATTGTTTCTCACCTAAAGATTTGATAGAAAGCAACATTGAAATTTTAAACTACTATTGAAATTATTATATTAGTTTGTGCTTAAAATCATAGCAACAAAAACAACTGCATGTGTGCTAAATCACTTCAGTTGTGTCCCTATGGACCATAGCCTGCCAGGCTCCTCTGTCCATCAATTTTCCAGGCAAGAATACTGGAACCCACTAGGCTCCTCTGTCCACAGAATTCTCCAGGTAAGAATACTGGAGTAGGTTGCCTTTCCCTCTTCCAGAGCATCTTTCCAACCCAGGGATTGAACCAGCATCTCTTACGTCTCCTGCACTGACAGGCAGTTTCTTCTCCACTACTGCCACTTGGGAACCCCAACAAAAATGATTCCTAATGCTTGATTCTTATGATTTTGCAATGTACCTGGAACTTATAAGAACAATCACAATGCTTATATACAAACAATTTGTTTTCCTAAAAGATGAGTTTTTAATTCATTTATTCATGGTCTCTGATGTCACTGGGTCCTCAATGGTGCTAGCAAGGATTTGGCAAAGGTTTGTGATATCACTGCTGAGGGGAGGGTAGAAAAGGAATAGTTTTGTAGCCTAAAGATATAATTGTCATTAATAGGAGATGATCTAGAATATGATTCTTTAATGAGGTCCTCCTACTATACCTTCCTGTACTCCTTTCTTACTGCTCCACCTCTCACTCTCAGAGGAGGTAGGCATCATCACACCAACTTCCTCAATGTCTTGGCTACACCCTTTCAGCCTCCAGTTTTAGAGGAAGAGGTAACTACCTTGTCTTCATATAAGACCAGTCCTTCCATTTGTGCCCCAGATTCTATTCTCTTCTGATTTCTCAAAGAATTCACTTAAACTATGACTGCTTTTTCCTGTTCTCAGCTTTAACCAACACATCTCTACTGGCTCCTTCCCATCCATTCACATTTAAGCACCATCAAGGGTGTCTCATTTTATAAGCCCTGTGAAATAACTACCAAGTAGTAAATTGAGTGAAATTATAAAACCCAGGCAGAGCTTAGATGAAAGATCCTAACTCCTTCAACTGCTGAAAGCATCTTCTCAGAGAGCCCCTGTGCCCCAGATGCTAACTATTCATTCCTTCGAAACAAAGGGTTAAGCATCTTCCAGGGTTGTGGTAGAAAGCTGGAAATGGTTTCATTTACAAGAAAAATAGAACTTGAATCCAAAATTGCAACTGAAATATATATTTTTCATGAGTTTCCTAATTAGAAAAGTTAGAGAGAGAAGCATGTTTTCTTTGTAGTTGGGGAAAGAGTAACCATAAATAAGTACTGAAATGCTTAGCTATTTGGATGAAGCCTTTCCACCAAGACTACTTATTCTATTCCTAGTCAATAAGAAACAGAACTGAAAGTATGGTTTTACAGATTCTTTACATTAAAACTTTTCTATACTCAAAACAGACAGCCATATTCTAGTATATGCAAATATTCTATAGTTAAAGGTGAATTATTGCAATCTAAAGATCCAATTTCGTAAGAACATTTACAATAACATTGGAGTATGAAACATTTTTTTGATTAAAGATGTGTAAGACTTGTACACTAAAAACTACATAACATTGCTGAGACAAATAAACGAAGGCCTAAATAAAAGAAGAGCTATATTTTGCTCATGGGTTTGAAGACTCAGTATTGTTAAGACATCTGTTCTCTCCAAATTGACCTATACATTCAATGCATTCCCAATAAAAAACTCAGCAGGCTGTTTTATAGAAATTGTCAAACTGATTCTAAAATTCATATGGAAATGCAAAGGACCTGGCATAACCAAAAGAACTGAAAAAGAAGAACAAAGTTGGAGGACTAGCTATATGGTTTTAAGACTTTGTAAAGTTGCAGTAACCAAGACAGTGAGGTATACTGGCACAAAGACAGATAAACAGATCAGTGAAATAGAATAGACAGTCCAGAAATAGACCACATATATATGAACAACTATTTTTTTTGACAAAAGTATATTCGTAGTTAAGTGGAAAATGGATAATCTTTCCAATAAACGGTGCTAGAATGTTTGGATATCCACATGCATAACAATGAATGGATGTATACATATATCAAAATTTGTCAAGTTGTACATTTAAGTATATATAATTCATTGTATTAATTTATACTTCAATATAGCTGTTTAAAAAAATTAAGATTTATTTTTGAAAAAACAATATATAATTTTTCAGATGATGTTATCAGATGCCTCCCAAATCATAACTGGAATGCCATCTGGGTTAGGATCTCCTATGGATAGATAAACGCAAGAGGGCAACTCTCAGCTTTGGTGAGTTCACACCAGGCTAAGCTAAAGTGCTACGATTGGATTATTTTCTTTTTAATTAAAGCAGTTTCGTACTATATTGTATTAGAATTGATGGTAAGAACCCAATTGTCATTTTTGCTAATAGAATGGATTTTTAATTTTGAAATGAGAAAAGTAACTCCAAAATAAATTGTAATTTTAGAATGACACAATCATGCAGATTTTTTGATCATTCTTGATAATCTGAGTTGGTACTATTATATATTAGGCAGGAAATCCTATTAAATTTAATGTCTAATTATGTTAGGAAAATGAAATGATTCCTAGAATCACCCACAGTAAAATTTTAAGGGCTAGGACTTCCCTACCAGTCCAGTGGTTAAGACTGCACTTCCATTGTAGGGGGCATTGTTTATCTCTGTTGGGAAACTAAGATGCTGCATGCCACATGGTTTGGCCAAAAATAATTTTTTAAAGGGCAACAATTTAGTTTTTAGTATATTTATACATTCTAATAGCTATTAAAATAATGAGCTTGGTTTAGTGGTTAAGGTATTTGTCATTCAAAAGATGTGGGCTAAATGTCCATCAAGCAATTGATGGACAAATAAAATATGGCATAGATTCAAAGGCATAATATTCAGCCTTTAAAAAGAATGAAATTCTGATACATGCCACAACATGGATGAATGTTCAAAACATGCTAACTGAAATTAGCTAGATATAAAAGACAAGTATTATATGATACTACTTATATGAGGTACCTCAGTTCAGTTCAGTTCAGTTGCTCAGTCGTGTCTGACTCTTTGCGACCCCATGAATCGCAGGATACCAGGCCTCCCTGTCTATCACCAACTCCCGGAGTCCACCCAAACCCATGTCCATTGAGTCAGTGAGACCATCCAACCATCTCATCCTCTGTCGTCCCCTTCTCCTCCTGCCCTCAATCTTTCCCAGCATCAGGGGTTTTTTCCAGTGAGTCAGCTCTTCACATCAGGTGGCCAAAGTATTGGAGTTTCAGCTTCAACACCAGTCCTCCCAATGAACACACAGGACTGATCTCCTTTAGGATGGACTGGTTGGATCTCCTTGCAGTCCAAGGGACTCTCAAGAGTCTTCTCCAACACCACAGTTCAAAAGCATCAATTCTGTGGCGCTCAGCTTTCTTTATAGTCCAACTCTCACATCCATACATGACCACTGGAAAAACCATAGCCTTGACTAGACGGACAGTTGTTGGCAAAGTAATGTCTCTGCTTTTTAATATGCTGTCTAGGTTGGTCATAACTTTCCTTCCAACGAGTGAGCGTCTTTTAATTTCATGGCTGTAATCACCATCTGCAGTGATTTTGGAGCCCAGAAAAATAAAGTCAGCCACTCTTCCCACTGTTTCCCCATCTGTTTGCCACGAAGTGATGGGACCAGGTGCCATGATCTTAGTTTTCTGAATGTTGAGCTTTAAGCCAACTTTTTCACTCTCCTCTTTCACTTTCATCAAGAGGCTCTTTAGTTCTTCATTTTCTGCCATAAGGATGGTGTCATCTGCATATCTGAGGTTATTGATATTTCTCCTGGCAATCTTGATTCCAGCTTGTGCTTCCTCCAGCCCAGCGTTTCTCATGACGTACTCTGCATATAAGTTAAATAAGCAGGGTGGCAATATACAGCCTTGACGTACTCCTTTTCCTATTTGGAACCAGTCTGTTGTTCCATGTCCAGTTCTAACTGTTGCTTCCTGACCTGTATACAGGTTTCTCAAGAGGCAGGTCAGGTGGTCTGGTATTCCCATCTCTCTAAGAATTTTCCGCAGTTTATTGTGATCCACACAGTCAAAAATAGTCTAATTCACAGAGATGGGAAGTAGACCGGTGGTTACTAGGTGATGGGAAGAGGGGGTAATGGGGAGTTGGTGCTAAATGGGTACAAAGTTACAGTTTGGGAACATGAAAAAGTCCTGGAGGTAGATAGTGGTGATGGTTGCACAACACTCTGAATGTATTTCCTGCCACTGAATTGTACATTTAAAAATGGTTAAAATGGTAAATTTTAGGTTGTATATATTTTTCCACAATAAAAAAATTTTTTTAAAGCCTGGGATAAGAACCAGTTCTGCCACTTTAAAGTTATGAGATCTTGAAGTATATTTGTTTAGTACCCACAAATTCCTCCTATGCAAATAGGGATAATATTAGTAATACCTACCTCATAGAGTTAGAGTTGTTGTGGGAATTAAATGAGATAAATTATGTAAAGTAATTAAAGAGCATTTTTGGACAAAGTAGTAGTGAAGAAATGGTATCTATATCTATCTATCTATCTGTATATATACATATTTACCTCTCCATTCCTAAGGTCAATAGTTTGTTGAGTGATTGAGGAAAGGAATGAACTGCAGGGCACTTTCTCCCAGTGTATTCAAAATGTTAGAGCAATGACAACAAAAATGACTACTAATTTTTGCATAATGATTAGAGTTCACAGAGAACTTTCATATACATCACCATGTCTGAATGTCATAATAACACAACGAGTAGGGCAGATGTGAGAGTGTGGTCTTAACTACCAGGAACCCACATCAAGCCAATTAGGGTTTTAGTGCAATGATTAGGGTGCTTAATGCAATGGAGGAGTGAAATAGCAAAGTTAAACTTCAAACTCAGGTTTGAAGCCTGGGTCTTTTCTACAGACACAGTAGAAAAAGGCCAATGGGATGGAAAATGTGTGGAACATGAGATGTCATGGAAGGTTGGTAGGCAGTAGCATTGTGTGATTCCTTTGCCCCAAATATCCTTCCTTCCCTTACACCTAAAAATTAGCTACTAGGCCTCTGGCAATGAGAGGTTAATGTGGGACTTCATTGCACCTGAAACAAGGTATCTTTTCATGGTGAGTGAGAGCCAGAAAGGATAGGGAAGAGAGACACTGGGTGGGGAAATCCGACACTGATGACTTCAAAGGTGGAATAAGCATTGTCCTACAATTTCATTCCCATCACTGGAAAAAAGCACTGGGAGGTTGTCCCATTTCTTGGTCGATGATTTCTCCTATTGCTCAAGTCATTGTCTATATAAGATGGAAGATGGATAAGGGAAAGTTGGCAACAAAGAAATAAGGCTACTGAAAACTGGACCAGATTAGGTTTTGACCGGGATTTCTGCTAGAAGTTGAGAATAGTGACTTGGGCAGTAAGTGAGGAAGGACCCAGCTAAGCAATGGGTCTGTCTTCCTGTTCTGCTGCAGAGCATCTGGCAGCAATGAAAATGAGACTATGGAGCCTTCCGTCCCCTGCTGTCTGTGACAACTTTTCCTCCATATTTCCCTGGGCTGTCTCTTTTTGTTTGTTTTTTCAGACTAGATTTTTGGAGGTGTTATCTTCTACCTACAACATAAAATTTCTGCCCTTAAATTCTGCAGCTGAAGTGTGTACCACATTCTCATTTCATTTAAAATGTTATAATTGAGTCATAAGAAAGCTGGGTAGTCATACAATCACCCTGAAAAATGCTTGAAGCAAAGTCTTACTGAGATGATTCCAACCTCAAACTATCTGGCAAGCACACGGTTCTCCTGATGCCTTCATCGTGATAGAGGTGATCTTCCTGTAGTCTCTTTTGTTGTCTGCCTGCCTAAGATGCTCTTTCTGGCTCTAATGAGTAAGGATACAGACACATGTCATTGCTCCTTTCTCTCTACTCCTCTGACCTCGGGTGGCATGCAGCCAGATTCTGTCTCCATCGTTACTGCAGAAAGTGCCATCTTTAGAAGAAGAATGCCTTTTGCAATCTTGTAAGAACTCCAGCTGGTCTGGCAAAGGTTGTAACCTATTTCACATCTTCAAGGACCACTTTTTATTTGGGGGTGTCTTTAAAAAGCAACACTCTACAACTCCCTGTTTCCTTACGTAAAATTCCCCCATATCCTTTACCTCTATGCTTTAAAACACACTTTTAGGAGGCATAAGCACTACAGGTAAGATCTGAAAAGCTCATTGTTAAAAACTGTTAAAATGTCATTAATTGCACATGGTAAGAATCTTCAAAATAAACAGAAACTTCTTGAATGAACATCTGTATGACACCATACACTTTCAGATTATATCAGCTTGTTCATCTACTAGTAGATACTGAGAAAATTTCATATGAATATGAAATTATGATGGTTTCTGAGCCTACAGGTCTTCTCTGTAGCTCAAACAGTAAGGAATCCTCCTGAAGTGCAGGAGACCCTGGTTCGATCCCTGGGTCGGGAAGATCCTCTGGAGAAGGGAATGGCAGTCCACTCCAGTATTCTTGCCTGGAGAATCTCATGGATAGAGGAGCCTGGTGGGCTACAGTCCATGGGATCACAAAGAGTCAGACACAACTAAGCGACTAACACTACTACTACTACCAAGGCTACTGGTGTCTCTGAAAAGAAATATCTGTTCCTAATATTTGGTGTCGAGAGAAAGTCAGATCATATGGTAATACAGATGCTACTCTCATTATTTCTGTGTTAAAGAAGCAACTGAAATATATAGAACCTTGAAGACTGATGATGGTGATAATGTAACGGAGCCTGTAGGTAGTTCAGGGCTCCCTGGAGGAAAGGAGCTCAAGGTAAGAGGGGCTGTGTACTAATAAAAGTGTCTTAGAGAGGAGATGGGATTCACAAAGTTTGAAGGAGATAGTGCGTGGCTTAAATAGTAGCTATTTAGAAGGAGATTCTGGAGGAGTACGTGGGAAGTATATTAGTTTGCTTGGGCTGTGATAACAAAGTTCCAGAGACCGGGTGGCTTAAACAACAGAAATGAATTACCTCACAGTTTTGGAGGCTGGAAGTCCCAGATTAAGATGTCAGCAGGGTTGGTTTTTTCTGAGAGTCTCTCTCCTTGGACTGTAGGCAGCCATCTTTCTGTATCTTCATATGGTCTTACCTCTTTTTCTGGGTCCTAACTTCTTCTTACATGGACACCAGTCATTTTGGATTAGGAAGCACCCATCTGACCTCAGTTTACCCTAACTACCTCTTTACAGGCACTGTCTCCAAAGAGTCAATTCTGAGGTACTAGAGATCAGGACCCCAACACACACATTTCGGGGGAGGGACACATTCACCCCATCATAACTTCACATCCATATGAAATTTTCTTAGTATCTTCTAGTAGACCAATAACCTGCTATAATCTGAAAGTATATTGTGTCATACAGATGTTCACAAAGACATGAAAATATACGATGATAACTGGGTGTTTGCTGTAGCAGACATATAATGTGCTCCTTGGGGAGTTGGGAGAGATGGGGCTAGAGAGGTAGGTGGGGGTCACAGGATGAAGAGTCTTGTCTACCAGGCTGAGGAATTTGGAATTTATCCTGGAGACTATGAGGAACCATGGGAAATTGTGGAAATGGCACAACTATATTTGTGTTTTGGATATTCTGTCTGCACTGGGGATTGGGTTGTAGAGAGGGAAAAATGAAGGCAGGGGAACTGATGAGGAAGTTAAGAGAAAATCTAGAGAGAAGGGGGAGCTAGAAGGAGGGGTTTTAGGGTGCTATGTAGAGACAGTTGGGGGGAGATGGTATGGAAGAACCTGAAACTCTTATGAGCAAGTCCACAGGATAAGATCTCGAAGGAAGCTATGGGAGCGCAAGGTACAGAGAAGGAGATCAATGAAGAGAAGAGGAAAGACGTAAAGGATGAGGGAAGATTTAGAGAAGTTATTAGATGGAGGAGCATTCGAGGAGTCAATGATCTATGCCTCTAGTTTTGCTTTTGCTTCTGCTAAAAGAATGCTGGATAAATTCTGGAACTTGAAGATGTGAGTAAAGGTTTGGAGTGGCCACCATGAATAGAAAGGGAATAGAATAATTTCTGAGCTGGTTTTCACAGCAGTGTGGAACTTGAATGAGGTAAATTTCTGTTTGGACGCCTGAGAGAGTTGATGAGGCCAGAATCCCAGGCTGAGGGAATAGGGTGGGGCTGGTGAGAGAGCGGCTGATATTTTGGGATCCAGGCCAGGGGAAAGAAAAGGAACTGGGAGGGGTTAGAAGTCTGACAACTCCGGACATTGAAGTAGAGATAAGACTGAAAAGCTGGTTTAATGAAAGAGAGGACACATGAAGTGCAGGCAGAAAGGAAGTGGTGGATGAAAACAAAGAAGTTTCTAATTTAAAATTTCAGGGGAAAAATAATTCAGGGGAAAGAGCAACTCAGGTAGTGACAAGGTCCTGAAGTCAGTGTTAAGGAGGGGAGGCATGTGCTGAGCTTCCACAGGAGAGTTTGATATCAGACCCAAAAGGAAAATTTCTTAAAAATGCTGTCAACATGGCTCTGTTGTTTGGTCTTTTTAAAACTTTGGGCCTGGGGAAATATTGGAAACCTCTGTTCCCTAAAGAAGATGAAAGTGAAAAGATAGGGCTCTGAAAAGCAAGTACATCTGGGGATCATTAATTATATGTAAAAACAAAAACACCCTCAAAACAAGAAACAGGACAGGAGAGGTAAGTGCTCTGCCTTTTGCGATGTTAAATAACTAGCTAGAAAGAATTCTTTGCCTAAATCTTCATAATAAGGCAATTTTATTTGGTTTATACTTCCTGTAAATCTTGAAACCAGAGAACTTTAAAGTTTTGTTATATAAATCCCCCCTACCCTTGAAAAACAGCTTGAGTTCTCTTTTATGTTCTCGTCATCCTCCTGGGGTTATGAGTTTGATTAGTAAAGTGGACCTGTAATTTCTAACTTCACACTCTGCACTGTATCTAACTAGTCATTATTTGCTCTAATTTCTCCTTAGAAATCAGTTTTCTTTTAGACAGCATTGTTTTCCAAAAAAACCTCTCTATAATATTAAAATAAAAAGTAGAAAATGAAAAAGCATTTACCTTGTTTATTTAGGATATTCTATAGGAATCTTTAAAGTGAATAAAGCTGTACACAAATTTTCTTAGTATTATTCATAATAGCCAAGAAGTAAAAATTCAATTCTCTATTAACTGATATATGAATAAACATTGTGTTATCCATATGTCATTTGACCTTAAAAAGTAATGAAGTATTGATACATGGTACTGCTGAGAAAGAAACCAGAGGCAAAGAGCCAATGAGTATATGCTAATGGGTACAAGGTGTTTTTTTGAGGTGGTGAAAGTGTTCTAGAATTAGATAGTGGTAATAGTTGCACATTGTGAATATACTAAAAAACACTGAGTTGTACATCTTAAAAAGGTGAATTTTATGATATGTAAATTATATCTCAACAAGAAAATAAAGTGAATAAAAGTACCAGAGACATGCTACATAGAAATATATGTTAAGCATTTACTCCAATTTACTGCCCTATGGCTACTTGTCTATCACACCTAAGTCACCTGATTCAAGATTTTAAAATCTGGGGTCAAGCTTAATCTCTTATTAACTGGTCATATTTCCTGTTTGCTTGAAGATTTCTATCTACATTAAACATCTTCTTTATGCCCATTGTTGAAAATCTCACTTCAGTTCAGTTCAGTTCAGTCGCTCAATCGTGATCTTTGTGACCCCATGAACTGCAGCACGCCAGGCCTCCCTGTCCATCACCAACTCCTGGAGTCCACCTAAACCCATGTCCACTGAGTCAGTGAGGCCATCCAAACATCTCATCCTCTGTCGTCCCCTTTTCCTCCTGCCCTCAATCTTTCCCAGCATCAGGGTCTTTTCCAATGAGTCAGCTCTTCGCATAAGGTAGCCAAAGTATTGGAATTTCAGCTTCAACATCAGTCCTTCCAATGAACACCCAGGACTGATCTGCTTTAGGATGGACTGGCTGGATCTCCTTGCAGTCCAAGGGACTCTCAAGAGTCTTCTCCAACACCACAGTTCAAAAGCATCAATTCTTTGGCACTCAGCTTTCTTTATAGTCCAACTCTCACATCCATACATGACCACTGGAAAAATCATAGCCTTGACTAGATGGACCTTTGTTGGTAAAGTAATGTCTCTGCTTTTTAATATGCTATCTAGGTTGGTCATAACTTTCCTTCCAAGGAGTAAGCGTCTTTTAATTTCATGACTGCAATCACCATCTGCAGTGATTTTGGAGCCCAGAGTAATAAAGTTAGCCACTGTTTCCACTGTTTCCCCATCTATTTGCCATGAAGTGATGGGACCGGATGCCATGATCTTAGTTTTCTGAATGTTGAGCTTTAAGCCAACTTTTTCACTCTCCTCTTTC
Organism: Okapia johnstoni; assembly: GCA_024291935.2. NCBI lineage: Eukaryota > Metazoa > Chordata > Mammalia > Artiodactyla > Giraffidae > Okapia > Okapia johnstoni. The sequence goes on along the minus strand of CM044308.1, from coordinate 128,543,340 downwards.
ACTTTCGTCAAGAGGCTCTTTAGTTCTTCTTCACTTTCTGCCATAAGGGTGTGTCATCTGCATATCTGAGATTATTGATATTTCTCCTGGTAATCTTGATTCCAGCTGCTTCTTCCAGCACAGCATTTCTCATGATGTACTCTGCATATAAGTTAAATAAGCAGGGTGACAATATATAGCCTTGACGGACTCCTTTTCCTATTTGGAAACAGTCTGTTGTTCCATGTCCAGTTCTAACTGTTGCTTCCTGACCTGCATACAGGTTTCTCAAGAGGCAGGTCAGGTGATCTCACTACATGTGCTTAACTCTTAATGCTGAGTCTGAGTTTCTACTGAGTCTGAGTTTCCAGTCAAACAACCAGGAGTGGAATCTGCCAGTAATAACTACTACACAGCTTGCCAGACTCTCTTGTAAGTGCGTTGGGAGAACCAGTCAAATGGTAATTGATTTAAATAACATTTAAAATTTTTTATTTTTATTTATTTATTTATGGCTGCACTGGGCCTTCGTTGTTGCACTCTGACTTTCGCTAGTGGTGGCGAGTGGGGGCTACTCTCTGTTGTGGTTCACAGGCTTCTCACTGCATGGCGGCTTCTCTTGTTGCAGAGCACAGGCTCTAGGTGCGCCTGGGCTTCAGCAGCTGCAGCATGCAGGCTCAGTAGCTGAGGCTCACAGGCTCCAGAGCTCAGGCTCAGTAGTGGCGGTGCACAACTACTTAGTTCTTCCATCACATGTGGAATCTTCCTGGACGGGGATCAAACCTGTTTCCCCTGCATGGGCAGGTGGATTCTTTATCAACTGCACCACCAGGGAAGTCTTAAATAACATTTTATAATTTAAGCAAAATAGGTGATTGAGTCAAAAGAAATATCATTCATTTGACTAAGAAACAAGATCTACTTCTTTACCAAGACCAGTTGAATGCATTCATGGCCTCTTTAAGCGAAACAAGGAAAGGAAACAGAAAAGAAAAAAAGAGGGAAGGAAGGAAAGAAAGTGAAGAAGGAAAGAAAGTGAAAAAGGAAGGAAGAACTTGGCAATCTTCTAATGTCTGTCATAACATTCTCTGATGACCTGAATTGGGGTTTGAGGATGAGAGCGGCAGTGTTTGTTCTGGGCAGAGATCTATCTCCACACTTACGTGCACCAACATATAGGAAGAAAGGATTCAGAGCCCAGACTTCCTGCCATTTATCTTAAGCAAGGCAGGGCTAGGCTTAAGTGTTGCAATAAAATTAGAAGCTAAAATTGAGCCCCAATATTTCCCCCCTCCCTGAGTGCACATTTTGTTCCTCATCTTTAGAAGTGAAGCTTAGTGACTTCTAAAGTCAGCTTAGTCATTTAGCTCGCGCAAAACTGGGTAGCTTAAGTAACAGAAACGTCTCCTTTATAGTTTTGGAGGTAGGAAGCCCTGGGATCAGGTTGCCAGCATATTTGGGGGTCCCGGTGAGAGCCTTCATCCAGGTTTTCAATGGCTGACTTCAAGTGGTACCCTCCCCTACATGGCAGCAAGCGAGGGCCAGCTGTCTGGCCTTTTCTCAGAAGAGAACTCAACTCACACAGGAGGGCTCCCTCCTCATAACCGAGTTACCTCCCATAGGCCTCACCTCGTAATACCATCACACTGAGGACTAGATTTCAACATATAAATTTTTAGGGGTTTGCAAAACTTCAGTTCATAACACAGAGTTTATTTCCCCTCCCTGTCCATCTGCACTGGTCTTGTTGCTTGCTCTGCCCAGTTGAACACAACAGAAGTGGTTTCTCAGGACTTCCAGTGCAAAGATTAAGAGGGCTGGCACTTCACCTCTGGCCTCTTAGAACCCTGAGCCATCATGTAACAAGTCCAAACTATCCTCTGGAGAGAAACTTATGGTGACCCTGGAGGATGAGATATAATGTGGAGAGAGAGGCCACAAGGACGAGCACTGAGGGACCAAACGTATGAGGAAAGAAGCATATGTATGTTCTAGATTTGACCACTATGATTATAGTCATTTTAATGCACTAAGTTTGGGGCTTTTAAAAAACAAATTATTTAATAATAGAAAGCTAAGAGAAATTGGAATCTGGAAGTAAGGTGCTATGGTAATAAAAAATCTAAAAACACATGGCATTGACTTTGGGACCAGCTGGAGGGCAGAGGCCAGAGGGCTTTGAGGAGACTGTAAATAAAGTTGGAAGGAGAGTGATAAAAATGTTATTGGATACTGGAGAAAAAGCAACCCCTGTTAAGTAAGGGTGGAATGTTTGGCAGCCCTGCTGATTATAGTAGTATACAAGATAGAAAACATACCTCATGAACTTGTGAAGATGGCTAAGGAGATTTGCAGGTAGCATGTTCCAAGTACCAGTTGGTTTTTCTAAGCTGCATATGATGAGACAGGAATGAATAGAGTCCCCAGCTAGGACTTTGCTGGCAAGGATCAAATCCAAGGTGCTGCTGGATAGATGAAAAGGCTTCCAAGAATTTTAAGTGCACACCGCTTGGGTTTTCTTTGCTAGAAAACAAGGATTTCTAAGAATCTTAAAGACATTGTCACATATTACCTGTTTCTAAATCCCAGATGGGAGGAGTGCCTGTCTCATAGAGACTTGTGGGTGTGGCTTTTACCTAATAGACTGGACTAAAATGTGATATGCTGGAAGCCCATAAAGATTTTTTAAAAAGGAATTATATAAGCATGGTCTGACGGGCAGAGATAGTGTAAAAACAAAAGAAGCCTCTGAGCCCAGAACTTTCTCCACACAAGAAGCAAGCAGAGAGTGCTACACGGTTACAAACATGGACCATGTCTTATGGAAAATGAAGAATGACTCAGAATCACAGGCCTAGAGAATCTGAAAGAACTACTCTAGCAAGCAGAACTGGGCCTTAATCAAGACACTTTCTCTGATCTCAGAGTTGGAGGAAATGATGGTATGTGCTTGGCCTAATTCCAGAATTACTATGGTCTGGTGACTGTTATGTGCCTCCTATCCCCCTTCACCCCTTAAAAAATTTTTTTTTAATTTGAAGTATAGTTGATTTATAATATTGTGCTACTTTCCAGTGTACAGCAAAGTGATTCAGTTATGCATATATATGTATATATATAATTCTTTTTTACATTCTTCTCCATTATGATTTATTACAGGATATTGAATATAGTTCCCTGTGCTATACAGTGCACACTTAGTTACTAAGTTGCGTCCAACTCTTTGCAACCTCATGGACAGTAGCCTGCCAAGCTCCTCTCTTCATGATATTCCCAGGCAAGAACACTGGAGTGGATAGCCATTCCCTTCTCCAGGGTATCATCTTGACCCAGGGATGGAACTTGGGTACCCTGCAATGCAGGAAGATTCTTTACTGTCTGAGCTCCTGGGGAAGCTCGTGCTATATAGTAGGACCTTATTATCTATTTTATATATAGTATTTTGTATCTGCTAGTTCCAGACTCCTCATTTATCCTCCCTCATCCCCTTTTCTCTTTGGTAACCATAGGTTTGTTTTCCATGTTTGTGAGTCTGTTTCTGTTTCTTAAATAAGTTCATTTGTGTCACTTATTAGATTCTACATATACGTAATACTTGGCTTCCCAGGTGGCTCAGGGGTAAAGAATCTGACTGCCAATGCAAGAGACGCTAGTTTGATCCCTGGGTTGGGAAGATCCCTTGCAGTTCAGTTCAGTCACTCAGTCGTGTCTGACTCTTTGCGACCCCATAGACTGCAGCATGCCAGGCTTCCCTGTCCATCACCAATTCCCAGAGCTTGCTCAAACTCATGTCCATCCAGTCGGTGATGCCATCCAACCATCTCATTTTCTGTCATCCCCTTCTCCTCCTGCCTTCAATCTTTCCCAGCATCAGGGTCTTTTCCAGTGAGTCATTTCTTTGCATCAGGTGGCCAAAGTATTGAAGTTTCAGCTTCAGCATCAGTCCTTCCAATGAATATTCAGGACTGATTTCCTTTAAGATTGACTGGTTGGATCTCCTTGCAGTCCAAGGGACTCTCAAGAGTCTTCCCCAACACCACAGTCCAAAAGGATCAATTCTTCGGCACTCAGCTTTCTTTATGGTCCAGCTCTCACACCCACATATGACTACTGGAAAAAGCATAGCTTTAGGCAATGACAACCCCCTCCAGTATTCTTGCCTGGAAAATTCCATGGCAGAGGAGCCTGCTACATACAGTCTATGAGGTCATGAAGAGTCAAACACAACTGAGCGAATGAGCACATACACATAAGTGATATCACATGGTATTTGTCTTTCTTCTTACTTCACTTTGTAGGATAATCTCTAGGTCCATCCATGTTGCTGCAAATGGCATTATTTCATGCTTTTTTACGGCTAATATATCACATCTTCTTTATCCATTTATCTATAGATGGATGTTAGGTTGGTTCCATGTCTTGGCTACTGTAAATAGTGCTGCTATGAACATTGGGTTGCATGTATCTTTTTGAATTAGAGTTTTCTCTGAACATACGTCTAGGAGTGGGATTACTATCCTCCTCTTTTTGAATGAAGGTGCCTATTGTGGTTATCCTGTCCCTTTTTCACCATGGTATTGTTGGATGCAGGTGGGACAGATAATTTGTCTTTTTAGTTTACACAGGTCTTTGTGACTAAGGGCTGCACTTGAGAGACCACCTTGAAGAACTTTAGTTGCTCCTGGACCTTATTTGACTGACAAAGTCCTGGACTTTGACCTGATGCCATAAAGGTATGAGATTTTAGGGGTTCTGAGGAGTGAGTATATTTTACACATGGGAAAGATATGAATTGTGGCCAGAGGGTACATTAGAGTAATGTTTCCAAAGATTGTCCCCCACAAATACTTCTCCTACTTGTATACTTGCCACTCTTCACATTAAAAAATGGTACTATTTCCCATTCCTTGAATCTAGGTTGGCTTTGGGCAGTAGAATGTGGACAAAGTGATAATCTAGGTCTCTGGAACTAGACCTTAAGAGACTTGATAGCTTCCAATTGCCTATTGCTACTGAAATATTCCCTCTTTGGGCCCAGCCACTATGCTGTGAGACACCTGAGTGGCAGAGAAAGGGCATGTAGAGAAGGACTGAGGTGCCCTAACCAACAGCCCCTGCTGACAACCATCCAATGTCAGTTAAACGAGTAAGGCCATTTTGGATCTTCTAGCAATCCCAGTGCCTAGCCTAGCAATTCCACTGAAGCAGAACTACCCAAATAAACCCCAGAAAATATGAGAAGTACTAAATATTTGTGTTAAAGCCACCAAGTTTTGTTTGTATAGAAGACTATAGTTGAAGGGAACTAATAATATCCAGAGAATGCTTTCATCTTGTGCCAGGTAGCCTGCTTGCTGCTATACACCACCTTTGTCATTAGACCTCGTAAAATCTTTGTGAGGAAGATGGTGGTAGGATCAGGAAATGGAGGCTGAGACAAACAAGTGAGTCCAAATAACACAGCTTGTAAATGGTAATACTAGAATTCAAGTCTAGGTTATCTGGCCTGTATTCTTTTTAGCATACCATAACATTCAACAACATTTTACAATTAATGGGAAAACTTCAGGTTTAACATAGAGAAAATTATGATTGGTGATTTTAAGGAATATTACTCTAGAAACCTTGTTTATATCATTAAAGTAAAATTCTTTTTTAAAAAATAAAATATAATAAAAATTTTATAAAATAAAATTCTTATTTTATAAAGCTAATGTATAGGAGGGGCTTCCCAGGTGGCGCTAGTGGGTGAAAAATCAGTCTACCAATGTAGGAGATGCAAGAGAAGAGGGTTCGATCTGTGGGTTAGGTCAGGAAGATCCCCTGGATGGGGAAATGGCAACCTGCTCCTGTACTCTTGCCTGGAAAATTCCATGGACAAAGGAGCCTGGTAGCCTACAGTCCATGGGGCTGCAAAGAGTCAGACATGACTGAGCGACTGAACTCCAAATCCTTGCTTTATCAGTCTCAATGAATTGACTTTTACTGAACTTAATTTCCTCTTTCAGCATGGATTATTCAAACGGTGTGGAGGAAGGAGTTATGTTCCTTGTTTATTTTGATAATAATTTTAATTACATTTCTATGTAAAAATCTTTTGTTACTTATGGAATTCTTTGGTTGGTTTAATGCTGTCAAACCAGCTGACAAAATTCTATTCATTACATTCACTTTATTTTACCTTAACCTTTGTGGCATAGATAGAAAATGAAACAGAATATAGTTATATTTGATAGGCATAACATTCCTGAGATTTTGACTTAAAAAAATAACATGGATTAGAACACAAACACTAAAAATATCTTCAAATAGCATGAAATACCTGCTTTAACACCTCACATCTAAGATGGAATCTGTGGTTAAAGAATAGTGACATTTCTATACTTTTCCAAGATAGCTCATTTCAATTTATTCACAAATGATTAGGTAGCTATATTTAGCTAACACTTCTATACAAAGGTGTCTCTTGGCATTCTCTTCAGAAGTATAGTTCTATATAAATGTAAGCAATGGTTTTAGGCCAAATTGTTCCTTTTGATAGCTCTAGACTTTCAAAATTTCATAGTATGACTCTTAGGATTATTTTCCAGTTGCTAGAGACTTCACTACACCTGTGTACATTCACAGAAATATTTATGGAGACAGCAATGTGAAAAGCCTGGCAGGCTGATTCCTTTAGGATTGGGTCTCTGTCCATTGCCACCATAAACTCCTTGCTTTGCTCTAGCCACCTGCATCTCTTTATTGTGACTTTGTGAGTGAGTGGTATTCTTGCATTTCTCTAAGACTTCCCCTCCGTCTCATTAATCTCAACTCAGTCTTTACAACTCAGGACAAGTGCCTTCTTCTCCAGTCACTGTCAGTGTTGGTGCCGCACTGCATTAACTCATCCCAGTTCAGCCGTCACTTACACTGTGATTCCTTTATCTCTTTTCCCCATTATGCTATGGAACCACTGAGGAAAGCAACTGTGTGTGTGTGTGTGTGTGTGTTTTAATTAGTTTTGAGTTTCTCTCTTGTTTTTAAACTCATTCATTTATGGCTGTGCTGGATTTTCATTGCTGCGCTCTGGCTTTCTCTAGTTGCAGAGAGTGGGGGTTGGTGCTCGAGTTTCTCCTTGCAGTGGTTTCTCCTGTTGCAGAGCATGGGCTCTGTGGCACCCAGGCTTCAGTAGTTGTGGCACTTGGGCTTGGTAGTTGCAACTGGCGGGCCCCAAAGTGCAGGTTTAGTAGTCATGGTGCAGGGGATTAGATACTCTGCAGCATGTGTGATCTTCCAGGATCAGGGATGGAACAGGTGTCCCCTGCATTGCAAGGCAGATTCTTAACCGCTGGATCAGCGGGGAGGCCCAAGCAACTGTGTTTTTTCCATCTTTATCTCCCCATCCCACAGTAGAGTTCCTGTACAGCACTAAATTCAATAAATATTTAATAAAGGAGAGAATGAAAGGGAAGCCCTCTGTCTTAGAAAGAAAAAATACGAAGCCTTAAAACGGCACTTCCGGCCTTTCCTGGTGAGCCAGTGGTTAAGACTCCACGTTCCCAATGCAGGGGACATGGGTTTGGTCCCTGGTAAGGGAACTAGATCCCGTATGCCACCACTAAAGATCCTGTGTGCCGCAATTAAGACCTGGCACAGTCAAAGAAATAATTAAAATAGAAATAAACAAATATTAAGGTCACCTTTAAGGAGAACCACAGAAAAACACCAACTTACTGTCTCTTTTAAACAGCTTTATTGAGAGATAATTCACACATTCTACAATTCACTTCTTAGAGTTATTTATGTTATGACAACCCCCTGGAGGTAGTTACAATTTACTTTCCTTCAGACTCTTGCATATACCACAAATAGTTTTTTTTTTAACTTTTTTCAACTTTTTTTTTATAATGACAGTTTTTAATTGTACTGAAAAATATTCAACACTTAAAATTCTCAGACTCCTCCCACTTTGTCTACTGCAGTGGTTTTCGAACTTCAGCTGCATGGGAATCACCTGGATGATTTGTTAATCTGCAGATTGCTGGACCCTATCCACAGAATTTCTGACCCAGTGAGTTTGGGGTGGGTCCAAGAAGTTAGCATTTCTAACAGATTCTCAAATGATGTTACTGCTTCTGGGTGGGAGACCCCATTGGAGAACTGTTGGTCTAGCGGTTTCAACAATTATCAACATTTTGCCATATCGATCATTTATCCCTTTCTCCCTCTTTCTTTCTCTTCTGTATTTTCTAAAAGCAAATGTCTGATATTTCTCTATAATTTAAAAAGTATCTTAAATACTTCTGTGTAAAATAAAGACTTAAAAAAATATAATAGCATCACACCTAAAAGTTAACACTACTTCCTTAATATCATTGCACTGATAATGATAATTTTTTTTCTGAGTATCTCAAAAGCACTTTTTATGGTTGGTTTGTTCAATCAGGATTAAAACAAGGTCAATACATTCCATTTTGTTGTGACTCTTTTAATCTGAAACAGTCATCTTTCCTTTTTTAATTTTCTCATGCCATTTGGTTCAGTTCAGTTCAGTTCAGTTGCTCAGTCGTGTCTGACTCTTTGCGACCCCATGGACTGCAGCACATCAGGCCTCCCTGTCCATCACCAACTCCCGTGCTTATTCAAACTCATGTCCACCTAGTCGGTGATGCCATCTAACCATCTCATCCTCTGTCGTCCCCTTCTCCTCCTGCTCTCAATCTTTCCCAGCATCAGGGTCTTTTCAAATGAGTCAGTTCTTTGCATCAGGTGGCCAAAGTATTGGAGTTTCAGCTTCAACATCAGTCCTTCCAGTGAATATTCAGGGCTGATTTCCTTTAGGATGGACTGGTTGGATCTCTTTACAGTCCAAGGTACTCTCAAGAGTCTTCTCCAACACCACAGTTCAAAAGCATCAGTTCTTCGGTGGTCAGCTTTCCTTATAGTCCAACTCTCATATCCATGCATGACTACTGGAAAAACCATAGCCTTGACTAGACAGACCTTTGTTAGCAAAGTAATGTCTTTGCTTTTTAATGTGCTGTCTAGGTTGGTCATAAGTTTTGTTTCAAGGAGTAAGTGTCTTTTAATTTCATGGCTGCAATTACCATCTGCAGTGATTTTGGAGCCTCCAAAAATAAAGTCTGCCACTGTTTCCACTGTTTCCCCATCTGTTTGCCATGAAGTGATGGGACTGGATGCGATGATCTTTGTTTTCTGAATGTTGAGCTTTAAGCCAACTGTTTCACTCTCCTCTTTCACTTTTATCAGGAGGCTCTTTAGTTCTTCTTCACTTTCTGCCATAAGGGTAGTGTCATCTGCATGTCTGAGGTTATTGATCTTTCTCCCAGCAATCTTGATTCCAGTTTGTGCTTCATCCAGCCCAACATTTCACATGAGGTACTCTTCATATAAGTTAAATAAGCAGGGTGACAATATACAGCCTTGACGTACTTCTTTTCCTATTTGGTACCAGTCTGTTGTTCCATGTCCAGTTCTAACTGTTGCTTCCTGACCTGCATACTCATGCTGTTGACTTGTTGATAAAATCAGGTTAGTTACCCTGCAGAATATCTTACCTTCTGGATTTGGAAAATTGCTTCTTCATAGTGTAATTCAAATTGTCCCCCATCCACTGTATCTCCTATAAACTGAAAGTTAAAACTAAAGGTTCAATTAAATTCAGTTTTAGCTTCTTAAGCAAGAATATCTCATAGGTGGTGCCATGTAAGTTATGTTGCATCACATCAGCAGGCATGTAATGTCTGGTTTTCCTATTTTTAGTGATGCTATATTGACTGGTAGATTCAAGTGGTAATAGCTTAATCATTGAAAAGTGTACTATCAACCTTTTTTCCTTAATAGTTTAACCATCCATTGATGAGCACTGCCTATACTACAAAAATAGTGTTTTTCTATCATTTTGTTTGCATTTATTAACTGGATTCCCCTCCTTAATTAGGGAAGTTTAGTGTATTTTATATGGGATGACAGAATAAATAATTTTTTCTTTTTATTTAATTTTTAATTTTCAAAGTAAGGACTTGGTGCCTGTTGTTATATCAATACTAAGCTGTGTCCTCCCTCAAATTCATATATTGAAGTTCTAACCCCCAGTATGTGTTTGGAGATAAGTCTTTAAAAGGTAATTAAGTTAAAGCATAGTTATTATGGTGGTCCCTAATCCAACAGGACTGGTGTCCTTATAAGAAGAGAAAACGTAGACCCAGATATATACAGAGGGAAGGCCATATGAAGATACTGGGATAATGTAGCCCTCTGCAAGCCAAGGAGAGAGGCCTCAGAAGAAATCAACTTTGCTGACACCTTGATCGTGGATTTCTAGCCTCCAGAATTGTGAGAATATAAATTTCTGTTGTTGAAGTCACCTAGTCCATGGTACTTTATTATGGCAGCTCTAACAAGCTCATACAATGCCCTAACTACTTCTAATGGTGACCAATAACTTTTTGTGTATTTATGTAATTATCTTTCTTTCTCTTTTTCATATCATACGAATGCGTGGATTTTATACATTCAACATGTTTCAATTTGTTGCAATAATTTTTACTTTGGATGGTTAAATTGTTCCATATTTGGCTGGAGGAAGTTGACTTTTGTGTCATTTCGATATGATCCCAACAGTCTTTGGTAACTTCCTTGCTCTCAGGTAGAAGGTATTGTGGGCTCATTTTATACATTTTGGATCCCAACACATTTAACATAATCATTTGTTCTATGATATTCATAAAATAATTTCAAAATGATACCAGTATTTTTATCAGTTTTCATGAGACTACTAGAAGAAATTAAAAATTCACCTTTCTTTTTGTCCTTAGAATACCTATTTCTAAGAATATATAGTCAAAGTTTTATGTTATAAAAAAACTTAAAATAGTTCTTCTCTTTGTGTGGATTTGTCATCAACTTGATACACAGTTATGCTCATCTGTTTTAAAACAGTCTTCTTGGTACTTTGTCAGGCAGCATTCTTTGTTTATTTTATAAGCATCATTAGAAAACACTTTTCTTCAAGCCGTAATGAGAACTGAAGTTAAAAGACAGATGAAATGGGAAGAAGCACAGTTCTGGGACCTCATCTTCCTGCTTATATGCATCATTTAATAGTTCACCAATGATTTCACAGCAATTCATCTAGGATTCCCTGAATAAACTGTTCCCTGACAAAACATTTTAATCACTGCATCAATTTAGATAATCCTGGTCATGTCATGAACACTGAAGCCTTAATGTTTCCAGGCTCTTGTTTGTCCTTGAATATCAAAGCCTATAGATACACTGAAGAAGTCTTCCAATAATGTTAATAGTCCTATTTACTGAACTGAAATATTCATGATTAAAAAAAGAAATCCTAGCCAGAAGTTCCCTTTGAGGTCAGTTTTTTTACATGAAATATTTGAGTTAATCTTTTGCTCCAGTTAAAAGCATACATAGACATGTGGGCACACAAACACACATATATACACCCCTTTATTCTTCATCTATACTGTTAGACAGACGGCATCATTTACTATATGTAAAACATTATTTGCCTGTTGTGTGACAAGCATGTTTAAATAGAAAGTGCATCTAGAATCAGATGGAATTGGTTTGGTAGTTAGGTTATTGCCTAATAATGAATGCTAACAGAATCGCCTAACCTTTTGTGGATTTGGTGTCCTTAGCTACAAAAGGGGCATAGTAACCCTTACCTGGCGGCTCATTGGTAAAGAATCTGCCTGCTAATATAAGAGGCATAAGAGACATGGGCTCTATGCTCCGGTCGGGAAGATCCCCTGGAAGAGGGATGATCCTCTGGAAGAGAGCCTGGCAACCCACTCCAGTATTCTTGCCTGGAGAATCGCATGGACAGAGGAGCCTGGCAGACTACAGTCCATGGGCTTGTAAGAGTCAGACATGACTGAAGCGACTTAGCATAACCCTTATCTGTACAGTGAGTATATTAGGTCCCAAATGTAAAATGTAAAGACAGTATCTGGCACCCAATAGGGGTTAGTAAGATAAGCAATAGGAAGATAGTAACTATTTTCATTTTCTACCTAAAAACCTAAGAAGGACAGAAATGAAAGCAGAAGAAAATCGTCTGATCTTGAAGATGATTGTGAGTACAGTGCTACTTCTTCCCTTGAATCTCAGATCATTGTATGTAATCTGGTTCAACTTTCAAGGAGAGCCAGCCTGAGCTGGTATTGCTTCGGTTGGCCAGGAAGCCAAAGCACTGAGTAGTCTTTAAAGTCCTGTTAATTTGTATAAGGCACAGAGGTAATATAAAACAGTGGTTACCTTAGTCAGGGCTTTGCCTATCAGCTGTAGGACAGGATAACCCAAAGATAGCTTCTAGGAGATTCATCAGTAATTTCCAAGGTCACTCAAGAAAACATACATGTTTCCTCCCACTCTTTGGAGATCTTTCCCTTCTCCTGAAAAGGCATTTTCTCATCTAGAGTAAGATAAAGCACAAGACTCTTAATTTTAAGTTTCATCTTGGTAGTGAGACATCTGGTGGGAGCAATGCTTTCTTTAGGTTGGTACTCATTTTTTTTTTCTTTGTTAAATAATCAGTTTTTGTCACTAGGTAGTTGCTAAAAAAGCAAGGGAAGAGAGCATTGTTCAACAAGTTTCTGCTGCAGAAAAAGGACTCCTCCTAAATCACTATTTAATATCAACTTCTGAAGAGTTGATTCCTTAGAGCACATGCTCTCAGAGATTTTAATGTGTATTATATGAAAATGCAGGTAATGGTGGGTTAAGGAGACTTGACAGGTCTCTTTATTGTAGAATTTCTCAGATCTTTAAATATACTAATGTATATTACAGTCTCCCAAAGGGAGATGCAGGATATAGCACTTCTGCTCAGTCATGTTTGGATCCTCTGTCCATGGGATTTTCCAGGCAAGAATACTGAAGTGGATTGCCATTTCCCTCTCTAGGGGATCTTCCTGACCCAGAGATTGAACCTGAGTCTCCTGCATTGCAGGCAGATTCTTTACCGTCTGAGCCACCAGGGAAGCCACCTTCCAAAACTTAACCGATCCTAGGTCTGTTGTTCACAGAGCATAGAGGATCACCATTGTACAGAACACACTCTGGGAAATAAAGTCTTATAATTTAAAACTACAGGTAAGAGGAACATTGGACCAATGGACCCCTAATAGACATGAATTATTTTCAGGACAGTATCAGTTGTTCTTTGCTTTGTCTATTGCAACCATTGTTTGGTTGCAAAAATAGAAACCCATTGGAAACCAATTTAAATAGAAGATGAAAGTCTTGGTAGAATACAGAGCTATTTCACAGAGTCCAAAATCAGAAAATATACAGAACTTTAGGAGGACTAGACTGCAACCTGAATGTCAGAACTTGTGATTAAAGGACAATGTGGGTGATTGATTACTGCTTTTTTCCTGCCTGCCTGTTTTTTCTTTCTTTCAAAGAGCTTTGTCTGTACTGTCAAGAAAGTGTATGACATAGCCCTGATTCTATGTTGCCTTTAAGTACTTGATAGTAATTATTACTGTCTTGTCCAACTTCTCAAGAAAAAGAGAATCTAGATAGCCCAGCTTAGATTGGGCTTTCACCCACCGCTCGTCCAATCTCCTGAGGCTAAAATTCATGTGCTATAAACAGGAAGGTTTAGGCTTGCCCCCTCAGTTTGGGGAGGGAGTGGATCATTCTTAGAAGGAAGGGGCCATGGGATGAACAGGCACCACCAAAGGGACATCAGTCATGACTTCTTCATAAGAATCATTTAGAAAGAAGGGCACCCTTGATTGCTGTGTTTCATATAGTGACAATAGAAAATTGATTTAGAAAGAACATCCTTCATAGAATCTATTTGTGAATCTATTATGAATATTGTGTCAGGCATTATCACTATTTATTAGTATCTAATTCTCCTCTACTGCTAGGTACAAGGATCCTCTGCCTTTTGAAGGTTGATGTGGTCATTTGACTTCACTTGGCCAATGAAATGTCATTTTGTGGGGAGAGCACTTTGAAATGGAAGGATTTAGAGACCGAAACAGCCTACAAGTGCTGAGCCAACTCATGGACAAAACTAGCAGAGCTCCAGGGGACTTTATGTAAGAGAATTAGTTTATTCTGTGATCTCCTCTTCCCCGGACATTTTGGAGTTGTCTTTTTAAAAAAATATTTATTTATTTATTTGACTAGGCTGGGTCATAGTTGTGGCACAAGGAATCTTTGATCTTTGTTGCGGCATGCAAGCTCTTCAGCTGTCGCATGTAGGATCTTTAGTTGTGGCATGCGAACTCTTAGTTGTGGCATGTGAGATCTAGTTCCCTGACCAGGGATCTAATCCAGGGCTCCTCCACTGGGAGTGTGGATTCTCAGCCACTGGACCACCCTGGAAGTCCCTGAAGTAGTCTGTTACTGTATTGTAATCTATCCTATGCTGACTAATACAAATATTCTCTGAAATGAACCACACAGGTTCAACAGTGTAATGAAGGTGAAATATTATCCTGAGCTGGTGCTACTATGAGAGTCCATCAGTTTGGTGACCTACGGGCAAGATCCCCAAATTTCCAGTTCAACTGGTGGGATTCATGATACATTTGGATAAGTAATTTCACTTCTCATGACTGGAATTTTAAGTATCTTGCAAAGGTTAATAAAAATATTATTTTCACATGCTCTCACTATGTAACACGACTCTGTTATCAGAAGATGATCAATTTTGCGTTTTCTCACTGAACGAGGTTGTACCAATATCTATTACAATTATGTACATTTAATCAGATGACCACCAATGCCACTAATTCCTTTCAGAATTATCATTCTATATTCAAGCTGTTATCTTGAAAAATGGTTCAGGAAGTATAAGTGGACACAGGTGCCCTTTTCTTATACAACCCTGATTTTGCTCAGAGACCTATCCACAGTCATGTGCCTCCAATGAAGCTCAGCTATATTCCAGGCTCAAGGTTGGGCCAAATGGTCTCAGGCTAACCCCATTTCCCCTGCCAGCGTTTGGTTTGAGTATAGGCGTGAGACCTCAATTTGCCCAATGGAAGAAGTGTGCTAGAGGATTTCTAGGATCCATTTCCTTTTTTCTAAGAAAGAGTTACAAGAAGAAGTGGTTTATTTTCCTTACCCTCTCTGAATATTGTCATTTCTGGATGTGTTGCCTAGAAGTGCCACAGCAGTCTTCTTGCTGTTAGCCTGAAGATGAAACCAGAGGATGTCCAGAGAAGACAGACCTGTGATACAGAAAGAATCAGGATCCCAGAAAACAGTGTTGAGCTACAGAATCCATCAATCCTAATGTTCTTCTTCTCTGGACATTCTGTCATATAGGACAAATTTCCATTGAATATTCCATTGAATATTACTTATAGCTAAAAGCATCCTACCTAATGCTTTAATAGTATATTTATTTTTTTAGATTAGCATATGTCTTTTTCTGTTGCCTCTGGGAAAATAGCATGTAAAATCTTCTTTCAAGACTTCCTCAGAAAAAAGACTTCCTAAATCTTTACCCATGAATTACGATAGACATTAGATAACAAAATTCTAGCAGTTTCTGTGATGACAGCTGGACTCCTTAATCAATCAGCATTCTTTCAAACACTATGAGCAATTCAAGAATACAGAGCAGATGATTAAACATGTTTTACTTCACAGGTAACTTATGGTCAAATTTCAAAGATTCAAAAATCACGATCTGTCAAGTGGAAGAATGAAAATTGAAAATCTGCTTCTTCACTGATGCCTGACCGGGTCTGAGTACTGCTGGTAATGGAACAGGGAAAGGGGGTGATTATGCACTGTCTGGAACATAATATCAGAAGTCCTACAAGTAAATGAAAGTCAAAGTGGTGGTGTATTTTATTTAGTTTTTATTAACAATTTTTTTCCTTTTTTTTGGCCAAGTTGTGCAACATGCAGGATCTTAGTTCCCCAACTAGAGACTGAGTCTGTGCCCACTGCAGGGGAAGCATGGTGTCTTAACTGCTGGATTGCCAAGGAAGTCCTGGTAATGGTGTATTTTAAATTGTGAAATTGTAATCAAAGTACTTAAGTATTCTATAAATATTTTTATCAAGTTCTGAGATAGTTATTTGTATAATTACTTGTTTGCCTTCCCTGTTGGAGAAGGCAATGGCAACCCACTCCAGTGCTCTTGCCTGGAGAATCCCAGGGATGGTGGAGCCTGGTGGGCTGCCGTCTATGGGGTCGCACAGAGGTGGACACGACTGAAGCGACTTAGCAGCAGCAGCAGCAGCAGCCTTCCCTGTTAGACTGCAAGCTCTTTGAGGGCAAGGACCATATTTGTCTTGTTCTTCACTGCATCTCTGTCAACTCACACAATTATTATTTCTTTTTTATGATGAGAACATTTAAGATCTAGTCTTTTAGCAACTTTCAAATACATATATATTATATATATATGTATATATATATATAAGATACATATATAATACAGTATTGTTAACTATAATCACAATGCTGTACGTTAGATCTCCAGATCTCATTTACCTTCTAACTACAAGTTTGTACCCTTTGACCAATAGGTCCTCAATTCCCCCTGCCCACCTCCCCCAAGGTATTTATTTTTTTCCAAGCTGTTCCCTTTCCCTCTAAAATTACTATCAGGACTCAGTTTCTCTCTTGGTGTAGTTATTACTATTATTTTGCTATCTGTTACACCTGTAATAGATGTGGATGAGGTTGGCCTTGCAAGCCTATGATGAATGTGTCACTACTCCATTTTCCTCCTTTCTTTCTCTTCTTCTCTCTGTAAAGTCTTCCTGTCTCCTGCCCTTAGGTTTCTGTACAAGATCAGTAAATCTCTGGATTTCCAACTGAGCTACTGTATGGGGTGGTGGGGGATAAATTAACTGACTCCAAACCACTTCCTAGATCCTTTGTGACCTTTGGTCAACTCACTTGATCCCTGGTCATTGGCTGATGCCTGGAAAGGTAAGAAAAATTCTGAAAGCTATTAATAATAAAGAGTGAAAAATATGAGCTCTTGTCTACTTTTTAAAAAAATTGGAGTATAATTGCTTTTACTATATTGTATTAGTTTATCTTGTACAACAAACTGAATCAGCTATATGTATACAGGAAGCAACAGTTAGAACTGGACATGGAACAACAAACTGGTTCCAAATAGGAAAAAGAGTAAGTCAAGGCTGTATATTGTCACTCTGCTTATTTAACTTATACGCAGAGTACATCATGAGAAACGCTGGGCTGAAAGAAACACAAGCTGGAATCAAGATTGCTGGGAGAAATATCAATAACCTCAGATATGCAGATGACACCACCCTTATGGCAGAAAGTGAAGAAGAACTAAAGAGCCTCTTGATGAAGGTGAAGGAGGAGAGTGAAAATGTTGGCTTAAAGCTCAACGTTCAGAAAACTAAGATCACGGCATCTGGTTCCATCACGTCATGGGAAATAGATGAGGAAACAGTGGAAACAGTGTCAGACTTTATTTTTTTGGGCTCCAAAATCACTGCTGATGGTGATTGAAGCCATGAAATTAAAAGACGCTTACTCCTTGGAAGGAAGGTTATGGCCAACCTAGATAGCATATTTAAAAGCAGAGACATTACTTTGCCAACAAAAGTCCGTCTGGTCAAGGCTATGGTTTTTCCAGTGGTCATGTATGGATGTGAGAGTTGGACGGTGAAGAAAGCTGAGCGCCGCAGAATTGATGCTTTTGAACTGTGGTGTTGGAGAAGACTCTTGAGAGGCCCTTGGACTGCAAGGAGATCCAACCAGTCCATCCTAAAAGAGATCAGTCCTGGGTGTTCATTGGAAGGACTGATGATGAAGCTGAAACTCCAATACTTTGGCCACCTCATGCGAAGAGTTGACTCATTGGAAAAGACCCTAATGCTGGATAGGATTGGGGGCAGGAGGAGAAGGAGACGACAGAGGATGAGATGGTTGGATGGCATCACCGACTCAATGGACATGGGTTTGGGTAGACTCCAGGAGTTGGTGATGGACAGAGAGGCCTGGCGTGCTGCAATTCATGGGGTCGCAGAGTCGGACACGACTGAGCGACTGAACTGAACTGATACATATATCCCCTCCCTCTTGTGCCTCCCTTCCACCCCAACCCTCCATCCCAAGAGCTCTACTTTTTTTTTCACCCCACTTATCTTTTCTTGGCAGCACCCTTATGTTGAGCTGATCTAATGGTCTATTCTCATCCTTCCTTTGACAGAGATCTTTTGCTCAATTTCCATTCTAGACTACTCCTGATTCTTTCCTCTCAGCTTCACCTAATCACTGAGCCCAACAGGTATTAAATAGAGTTCCCTTTGTGCAAAAGGCTCAAGGACAAGCTTTCCTATGTTCAAAGTCATTTTATTAGGCTTGGCATTAGTGTTAACTCTTAATATCCTTTTTGTCTCACTGAGTCTTCTTTTATTATGTAGAATACAATGTACCTACTAGGATCTCCTCTGAGACATGCCTGCTTCATTAGTAGAGAGAGATCAGTCAGAGATGTTTTTACCCACATGACCGCTGATTGGACCTTTGGTAGAACTTTCCCTAAACTAGGCCAGTCAGATCCTCTTCCCCATGAGTGTGAACTGACCCCAGTGACCGCGAGTCACATTTCACCCAGTGAGTTAGAAATGGAGACTTATTGGGTAGCTGTTAGCAGCAGGGATTGGCCACTCCTGAAACTCTGCCTAGCTCACTAGTATCTTTGTGACCTGCTTTGTCAAGGAACTTTCAAGGTGGTCAAAAGTGCAAGTAAAAGATGTATGTGTAAATAGAGAAACAGGTGATTGACTCAAGGACTTGATAGTCTAAACTGAAGGAAATGGGTAGATTGCAGAGATACAGAGATTGAAGAAGCGTTGAGATCTGGCCAAAGAACAGTGGTTAAGTTGAAGACAGTGCTATTACTCCTCGGCTGGGGAATGTTTTCAATCAATATTGGAGTGGCTGGTTGCTGGACAGATTGGGCTGTCTGGGATTCTTGAGCTTTTTAAGTAATGGTTCCTCTTTTTTCACAAGCAGCCGTGTGAAAGCTGACTGTAGAACTTCATAGGAAGAGTGTATGATACATATGCACTATTTAAATTGTCTCAGTCTAGCTCCCTTGTCACCAAAACCTTGTATTTATAAAAACAGGTGTCTGAGTACAGGGTAGCTATGAAACAGAAGGAAGCTAAATAGCACACACTTTGTATCCACCATCAGCATAAACTCTTATGAGTAGTGGAACTCAGATTGAAACCTACATTTCCTAAATTCTAAAGGTCCCTGCTCTTTATCCTCCAAAGGAAAAGGAGGGGGGGTGTGTGTGAGGAGGGTGTGTATGAATATTGGGTGTGTTAAACTCATCCAGGGATTCTGTGCCTGTACAATGCCTGAACCAATAAATTAAGGCAACGAAGGATTCCTTAGATCACAGGCTTCCTTTAGTCCTTTTTTTTTTTCCTTTAAGAAAGTTTACCAGCTTCTCATCAACAGATTGAGTAAAGAGTTATAGGAAAAGAAGGCAAGCTGGGACCGTGGTGCCTGATGACTCAGTTGGCAGCCAAGCAGGGCTTCAGTTCAGTTCAGTCGCTCAGTCGTGTCCGACTCTTTGAGACCCCATGAATTGCAGCATGCCAGGCCTCTCTGTCCATCACCAACTCCTGGAGTCTACCCAAACCCATGTCCATCGAGTCAGTGATGCCATTCAACCATCTCATCCTCTGTCGTCCCCTTCTCCTCCTGCCCCCAATCCTACCCAGCATTAGGGTCTTTTCCAATGAGTCAACTCTTCACATGAGGTACTAAAGTATTGGAGTTTCAGCTTCAACATCAGTCCTTCCAATGAACACCCAGGATTGATCTCCTTTAGGATGGATTGATTGGATCTCCTTGCAGTCCAAGGGCCTCTCAAGAGTCTTCTCCAACACCACAGTTCAAAAGCATCAATTCTGCGGCACTCAGCTTTCTTCACCGTCCAACTCTCACATCCATACATGACCACTGGAAAAACCATAGCCTTGACCAGACGGACTTTTGTTGGCAAAGTAATGTCTCTGCTTTTAAATATGCTATCTAGGTTGGCCATAACCGTCCTTCCAAGGAGTAAGCGTCTTCTAATTTCATGGCTGCAATCACCATCAGCAGTGATTTTGGAGCCCCAAAAAACAAAGTCTGACACTGTTTCCACTGTATCCCCATCTATTTCCCATGAAGTGATGGGACCAGATGCCATGATCTTAGTTTTCTGAACATTGAGCTTTAAGCCAACATTTTCACTCTCCTTCACTTTCATCAAGAGGCTCTTTAGTTCTTCACTTTCTGCCATAAGGGTGGTGTCATCTGCATATCTGAGCAGGGCCGGCGCGGCTAATTACTAGACCTGAGTCGACCAGTCTGCCGGCGGGCGATCAGGCGAGGGTGGTTCGAGGTCCCGCGGGTGAAATGTGCGCGTACCGGCAACGCAGGGCACATACAGGGAAGGAAGCGGAGATCCCAGGCCGAGACGCCCACGTGTAGGAAGGGCGGAAGACGCCTCTCGCGGATACCGCGGGGTCAGGCAGGCAAGGCTAGATCTCTCGCTCCCGCCCGCTCGGGTGCCGCGCGGCTCCTCCCATCCTCTCCCGCCTCCAGGAGGCCAGACCAACGGGCCGGGCGGGCGGGCGCGCGGGGCGGGGCGGGGCCGCGGCCTGCGCGCAGGTGCAGCCCGGCGCCCGGCCCGCCCGTTCCGCCGCCGCCGCCGACGTGCGTGCAGCTCGGCGGAGAGGCCGGGCCTGCGCTCTCTCCCTCCTTCCTCCCCGCCTCCCGTTGCCGGTAGGACCCATCTCCCGCTGCCGCTGGGACCCCGTGTCATCGCGCGCCCCGAGCACGGTGAGGTCCTCCGGGAGCCTGCGGGCGAGCCCCACGCGCCGCGTCGTCGACCCTCTGACCGGTTGCTCTGAGGCCGGCGTCGGGCCAGGGCTGGGTGGCCGGCACGGGGCGAGGGCAGCCGGCTTCGTGGAGCGTGTGGATGAATGAGGCGTTGTTGGACTAGGCCGCGCCTCGCGAGAGCGGCCCACGCCTCACCCGGCACGTTCTGGGGAAAGCCTCCTACCGAGGCGGGGATGGCCAGTGGCCCCGTCCTGAGGGGGAAGGTTTTTGGAGGGGCTCTGTTTTGGCTGGGCGGCCCGCCACCCCTCTGTAGGAGGCCAGGGAACTGGAGTCTCCTCTCATGTAACTGTGCTTCGGAGACCTGGGGTTTGGCTGGAAACTGGTGGAAGTTAAGATCCTAGAAGGGAGATTCCTTGGCCTCCGGGGTCAAGGATCAGAGGCTGGACTATCACTTTATGAGCGGAGGTTCAGCTGGAGCCAGAAGATAGGGACAGTTTTAGTTCCCAGCTTATAAAACGTGAGGTTAGCAGTCATCTTAAGTTCAGTTTGCAGTACTGAAGTGGGGTCAGTTCCGCGCGGAAAAACTTGGAGCCGATTGTCAGGGACCCAGAAGGTTTCGACCTTTAAACAAAAAGGGTTAGTAGATCCTTTTAGGACTAGAAGTAATCAAAGGGTAGATTCCGGACGTTGCTTATGAGGTCTGGGGAGTCGTACCTAGAGTGCCAAAGGTGGACGAAACTTGTTGTAAAGACCTTGATGTTGGCGTGTGTTCTTTCATGTGAAACGTGGTGTTTCTGTGCGAAATGGGAAAGAGTAGGCTCCAGATTAAGGGGGAATGGTTTGGTGGGAGGTGACTCGGTTGCTAGTGGTTCTAGAATGGATTTTCTTTGACACTCTTACCTGTGCTCCTGCTTCCAAATGCTTTCATTCATGTAACCACATGTCAGGTTAAGAAAGTGTTTTGTGAACAGTCTGGATGGAAGATTGGCAGCTTAAGTTTTATTTTTGATTTCTTGTGCCACATATTTTTATTTTACTTACATATTTTAAATTTAGTTTTGGCTGTGCTGGGTCTTCCTTGCTGCTCTGAATTTTCTCTAGTTGTGGAGCACTTGCTTCTCATTGCGGTGGCTTCTCTCCTTGGAGAGCAGGGACTCTAGGCAGTAGTTGGGACACGTGGACTCAGTAGTTGCAATTCCTGGGCTCTAGAGCTCAGGCTCAATATTTGTGGCTCACAGACTTAGTTGGGTCTCACCCTGTGGGATCTTCCCAGATTAGGGATCAAACCTGTGTCTCCTGCATTGGCAGGCGGATTCTTTACCACCAAGCCACCAGGCAAGCCCTGGTGCCACATATTTTTAGATGAGTTTTTCCAGTACTTCTCAGGGGTGACTGCTTTGACAACTATCATAATCAAATCTGTTAACTTTTCTCTTTATATTGTTGTTGAAAAATAAAGTGTGTCAGTTTTGAATTAATATATGCAGTACATTTTATTTTTTATTGTTCAATAATTTATTTTGTGTGATGAAATGTGTTTTTGGTCAATGGGGATAGTAAAACGTTTTGCTCACGTGTATGTTTGTTTTGACATTTCAGATGCCCCCCAAAAAGGGAGGTGATGGAATTAAACCACCCCCAATCATTGGAAGATTTGGAACCTCCTTGAAAATTGGTATTGTTGGATTACCAAATGTTGGGTAGGTGAATACTGACCTTTTCACATTTTCCTTTTGTAAATATTTTGGTCGTGTGGTACAAAGGGGAACTCTGGAGGTAATTGAAATTTAAATTGAAGAGGCCAGGAAACTGGAATGTTACTATGTTGCAAAATAAGGTTTTCATTTAGATGTATCTTGTTTTTGGTTTTCTACCCAGATACTGTATTGAAACTTGAGTTACATTGTTTTGCTGAACTCAGAGGAAGAATCTGTGGGAGTTGAAACATCTAGTTGAGCCAGAACAGCTCTGGTTTGCCTCAAACACTGTTGGGAGACACAGTATTGAATTTATGTGGAATTAGAGTAGTTTAAATTAGATTTTCTTACTGGTTGGCTATGTAGGATACCTAGGCTGGTTACCAAAGGCCATACAGTAGGATACTTTAGGAAATAGTTCTAAAACCCGCATTATAAATTTGATTAGATTCTTGGGGAGATTAGGGATAAGATGACTGAATTTTTACTTGAAAAGAAGGTGATGAATTTGAACTTAATATTGGAAATTGTATGATGAAAGGGTATCTGTTATAAAGCGGTTGAATCTGAAAGTTGTGGGAATAAAATTCTGAGTTTTGTAATGTTTAAAATTAAAGTGAATCATTTATTGCAAGTGGGACAGTAATTAGGAAATATTTGTGGGGGTTTTTTGTATAAATCTATGCACATGCAACTTGGATGTTCAAAGTCTATTTTTTCATTATCTGCCCTTCTATTTTAATACCTTTTACTAACCTTAAAATACAAAAATGTCTCAGAAATGATTAGGGTGTACTAAGGAGTATCAGATCCAATATGGGTTTGTTAAGGTGACAGAAGATGTTTTGGAATGTGAGTTAGGCTTAAGATTGGCAGGTGGGACAACCATGGTCTTTCATGTGTTCCTTGGAGCCCCTGTCATAGAGATTGCCTAGTGAATGTAGCATGGTGTGACCAAGTAAGGCAGTCTTGAAATTCTTGTAATGTAAAACATGACACATGTGGCTGTCCTGATTTCAACTGGAGCTGGAGAGGTTTGCATTTTGAGGGGGTTTCCTGCTGTGATATAGGCTGCTTGCAAAGTAAGACTAAATAGAGAGTGAGAATATAAGCAAAACAAATACTTAAGCAAAGTGCTGTAAGGGTGCTGTCAATAAACTTGAAAGCAAGATATGATCATTATGTATGTTGTGAGCTTTAATACATTAGTAAGCAAGACATAGTTTTTAGATATTAACATACTTCTCTTACTCTAGAATCATTGCAGTCAGTGCAGCTTGATTTTAGTGGAAATACTTTAAATGGGCTATCTTAAAGTTTTTCCTTTTATTTTATTTTTGGCTGCATTGCATGGCAGTTAGGATCTTAGTTTGGTGACTGGGGATTGAACCCATACCCTGTGAAGTGGAAGCGCGTAGAGTCAACCAACTGGACGGCCAGGGAAGTCCTAAAATGGTCCATCTTAAAAAGGATTCCCTATATGAGTTTTTTAGCATAGAGCATAATGTCAATATATATGAAAATAACCTAAAATATTTTATTAAATGTGTTATTTATGCTTTTAAATTAAATACTCCTCCCATTTTGTTGACGTATACTTCATAAACAGTAAATTCACTCATTTTAATAATGCACAGTTTGATGAGTTTTGGCATTTGTGTTTGGCTATGAACACTCCTTTTTTATGGAATGATCTTACATTGCCTAACTGTATCAGTTAGGATTCTTCGTAAGCAGCACAAATTCTGGTTGTTTTAAGCAAGAAAAAGACACTGGAAGAAAAGCATTGAAGAGCAAGCTGAATGGCCAAGCCTCAGTAAGGACAGGAGCTTGGATAGCCTGGCAGAGGTGGGTCCACATGAAGCCCAGCCATATGAACCTCTGGGTATGGACCACAGGTATGGACCTCTGGGTGTTTCTCATCACCTGCTACTTTCTCCAGAGGAATGCAGGTTCCTGTGTAGGGAAATCTGACTGAACATGTCTTCCTCTAGATAGGCTCACAAGAAATGGATTGGGAAGAGGGGATAGTTAAAAAATAAGGACCTTTAGTACAGAAACCGATATAGGAGGGCATGGCAACCCACTCCAGTATTCTTGTCTAATCCCCATGGACAGAGGAGCCTGGTGGACTACAGTCCATGCGGTCGCAAAGAGCTGGACATGACTGAGTGCCTAAGCACAGTACAGAAACCATCTGAAGAATCTCTTGGTTTTTAGAGAACTGGATGAATAAAAAGGTTTGCTTTTTAGTAGCCATAAGGCTGATTACCTGAAAATATAGAAGTAATATTTATAGCTAGAAGTAATATTTATAGCTAACAGTAGCTGATACTTACTTGAACACTTACTTGCTATATACCTATCATTGGGCACATTATATGTATTATCTAATTTAATCAATGTTTGATGTCTCTGCCCTCTTCCCATTATACTTTAAATTCCATGAAGGCAAGGATAGCCTTGTTCTTGTTTATTGTTATTATTTCTAGCACTTAGACTGGTGTTAGGAACTTAGTGACAGTGAAAAAGAAAGTGAAAGTTAGTTACACAGTTGTGTCCGACTCTCTGCGATCCCATGGACTAGCCCGCCAGGCTCCTCTGTCCATGGAGTTCTCCAGGCAAGAGTCTGGAGTGGGTTGCCATTTCCTTCTCCAGAGGATCTTCACGACCCAGGGATTGAACCTGGGTCTCCTGCATTGCAGGCCGATTCTTTACTAACTGAGCTACTAGGGAAGCCCAGGAACTTAGTAGGCACTCAGTAATTATTTGTGAATGGGGTGGTTTTTCTGCCCTTGATGCCATGTGTACGTTTAGTGATAAGGGGACATGTTTTGATGGCCACTTTTAATGAAGTGAAGTAGAAAGAATACTAAAACAAAAATATGGAGATTTAATTTCCAGGTTTGTTCTGCTTTTCCTTACCTGAATGACCCTTTATAAATTAGCTCTTCTTGGCAAGTATATCATTGTAGGTATAAGGCTTGGAGGATGTTGGGGGACACTACTGATACTTTTTTTTTTTAAGGTTTTTTGCTTGTTTGTTTGTTTTGTTTTTAGGTTCACAGCAGCTTTGAGGGAAGGGCACAGAGATTTCCCCTATACCTCCTGCCCATATACATGCATGTCCTTCCCTTCTTATCAACATCCCACACCAGAGTGGTACATTTGTTACCATTGATGAACCTCTATGACACATCACCCAATGTCCATAATTTACTGTAGGGTACACTCTTGGTATTTTACCTTCTATGGATTTAGACAAATGTATAAAGACCTTTGTCCACCATTATAGTATCACACAGAGTTGTTTCACTGCCCTAAAAATCCTCTGTGCTCTGCCTGTTGATGAACCCTCCTCAACCACTAATCTTTTCACAGTTTCCATACTTTGGTCTTTTTAGAATGAAATTGGAATCATGCAGTATGTAGCCTTTTCAGATTGGTTTCTTTTACTTAGTAATATGCATTTGTTTCTTCTATGTCTTTTCCTGGCTTAAATAGCTCATTTCTTTTTAGCACTGAATAGTATTTCATTCAGAGAAGGCAATGGCACCCCACTCCAGTACTCTTGCCTGGAAAATCCCATGGACGGAGGGGCCTGGTGGGCTGCAGTCCAGGGGGTCTCTAAGAGTTGGACACAACTGAGCAACTTCACTTTCACTTTTCCCTTTCATGCATTGGAGAAGGAAATGGCAACCCACTCCAGTGTTCTTGCCTGGAGAATCCCAGGGACGGGGGAGCCTGCTGGGCTGCCGTCTATGGGGTCGCACAGAGTCGGACACAACTGAAGTGACTTAGCAGCAGCAGCAGCAGCATTTCATTGTCTGGATGTACCATAGTTTTTTTATCCATTCACTGACTTAAGGACATCTTGGTTGCTTCCAAATTTTGACAGTTATGAATAAAACTACTTGTTCTAACATTCATCTGTAGGTTTTTGTATGGACATTAATTTCCAGCTCATTTGGATAAATACCAAGGAATATGATTGCTGGATTGTATGGCAGAAGTATGTTTTTAGTTTTATAAGAAGTGTCTGAAGTGGCTGTATCATTTTATATTTCACCAGCAATGAGTGAGAGTTCCTTTTACTCTGTATCCTTGCCAGCATTTGGTGCTGTCAGTGTTCTGGATTTTGGCCATTCTAATAGGTGTAGTGGTATTCCATTATTGTTTTAATTTGCGTCTCCTTGATGACATTGTGAAGTATCTTTTCCTATACTTATTGGCCATCTGAATATCTTCTATGGTGAGATGTGTGTCAAGGTCTTTGGCCTATTTTTTAATTAGTTTGTTTTCTTATTGCTGAGTTTTAAGAGTTCTTTGTATATTTTGGATAACTGTGCTTTATCGAATATGAGTTTTGCAAATATTTTCTTCCAGTTTGTGGCTTGTCTTCTCATCCTGTTGATGTTGTGTTTGCAGAGCAGAAATTTTTCATTTTAATGAAATTTACCTTTTTATTGGGCTTCCCAGGTGGTGCAATGGTAAAGAATCTGCCTGCCAGTGAAGGAGACACAAGTTCAATCCCTGGGTTGGGAAGATCCCTTGGAGAAGGAAATGGCAATCCACTCCAACATTCTTGCCCAGGAAATCCCATGGATAAAGGAACCTGGCGAGCTATAGTCCATGGGGTTGCAAACCTTACTATTTCTTTCATGGATCATGCCTTTGGTATTGTACTAAAAAGTCATTGCCGTACCCTAAGTCATCTGAGTTTTTCCTTAACTTCTAGGAGTTTTGGGCTTCCCTTGTGGCTCAGCCTGTAAAGAATCCGCCTGCAATTCGGGAGACCTGGGTTCGATCCTTGGGTTGGGAAGATCCCCTGGAGAAGGGAAACGCTACCCACTCTAGTATTCTGGCCTGGAGAATTCCATGGACTATAGAGTCCATGGGGTAACAAAGAGTCGGAAGCGACTGAGCGACTTCACTTCACTTCTAGGAGTGTTTTAGTTTTGCATTTACATTTAGGTTTGTGATCCATTTGAGTTAATTTTTGTGAATGGTGTAATGTCTGTATCTATACTTTTTTTTTTTTTTTTTGTATATGGATGTCCAGTTGTTTCAGCACTGTTTGTTGAAAAGACTACCCTTGCTCCATTGTATTGTTTTTGCTTGAGAAACTACAATTTGATATTCCATCATGGGACAGCTCTTCTTGATGCTGTCACTGCATGAGATGTGGTTAGTTTCAGTTTCAGGTGTCAGAAACCTCCCCCCCCAAAACTACAGCCTAAACAGAAATTTCTTTTTTATGTAAAAGTAGATTTAGCAGTCATGGGTTGGTATATTGACTTCGCTTTATGAAGTCTTAGAAACCCCAGCTCCCTGCACTTTGTGCCTTGGCAACCCTAAGGGAGTGGCCTTTCATTCTGATCGTCCAGAGTGTTGTGAATTCCAGACAGCTGGTTATCCAGAGGGTCAAAGGGCCAAATGACTTGCCCTGTAGTCTGTTATGGATTTTTTTTCCTGTAAGCTGCCACACCGTGCATTCCTTTGTCCAGATTTAGTCATAAGAATTTTTCAGGGAAGGCTAGGAAATATAGTCTTTATTTTGATGGACAGATGATCAGTTAAAAAAAATCTGTTACTGTGAAAGGAGGAGAGAATGAAAATTGGGGGACCACTGTACACTCTGTTCCAGCACTCACAGCTGCCTTAGGGGACTATTTGTCTTGCTTAGTTGATACTTCTGGGAATGTCCTTTGGTTGTTCCGACGACTTGCTGTTTTCCAATTCGCCAGAGACCAACCACAGAGTCTTTCAAAGCTAAGTACTGTTGCTGAGGAAAGCACTGTAGGAAATGGCTTTAAAAAAAAATGGCAGGATAATTATGTTCAGTGTTCTAGTTATCTAGTTTTATGTAACAAACCATTCCAAAAGCTTGTGGTTTAAGACAAGAACTGTTTATTATTTCTCCTGGTTCTGTAGCTTAGTTGGGAGAGTTTGCTACTGGTCTCACTTCAGATCCTGTATGTACCTGTGTTCAGCTGGTGGCCAGTCAGGATTGGAGGGTTCAAGTGGCCATACCGGCAGGGCTGGGGCCTTATCAGGATTGGCTGGAGGTCTGGCTCATTTCTGCCTTCCTTTACTTGGCTTCTGTCTCTCCAGGTTATCTCCAAACTTTTTTATAGCATGGTGGCTAGCTCCCAAGAGAGAGAAGATGTGACGGTGGCACAACATGCTTCCACCTATTTCTTTTAGTTAAAACAAGTCATGACACCAGCCCAGAGACAAGGAGGGAAGGGAAATAGACCAGTTGCTTGGCGGGAGGAGTGGCAAAGAATGTGTGGCCATCTTTAATCTGCTGCATTCTATTATTTCTCCAATATAGTTTTGTATGACACCCATTTGTTTCCTGGAGAGGTCTTTCTGGCTGATTCTTAGCTTCTTGTTCTTACTGAAGAAGCTCCATTCCTTTTTATATTTTGTTTCTTGTTTATTTATTGGCTGCTCTGGGTCTTCGTTGCTGTGCATGGGCTTGGTCTAGGTGCAGCCAGCTGGGGCTACTCTAGCTGCAGTGTGTGGGCTTCTCTTTGCAGTGGTTTCTCTTATTGCCGAGCATGGGCTCTAAGGCATGTGGCCTTCAGTAGTTGCAGCGAGTGGGTTCCGTAGTTGTGGCACATGGGCTTATTAGTTGCCCCAAGGCATGTGGGATCTTCTCAGATCAGGGAATGAACCAGTGTCCCCTGCATTGCCATGCAGATTCTTAACCACAGGACCACAAGGGAAGCCTGAGGCTCTATTCTTGTTTGCTTCAAGAAGCTTACTGGCAGAAGATTATTCTCTCAGTGTTCAATTTATAAGTCGCTCTTTATGCATGTATTTATTTTTCATGCTGGCCAGATTTTTTCCCAGTGTTTGATTATTAAAAGTTTCATATACAGAAAAACCCCTAACTTCGTACAGAGTAGTGTTTTATTATATATACATTATATACAAGAAATAACCAGTTATGTGTGTTCTATCCTTGGAATAGATTATATTTTTCTTTTATAGTTATAAATTCTTAACAGTATTTTCCACTTATGACTTAATTGTTTTTGCAGATTGCTTGCGTGAACTAGTTTGAAATTGATTTGGAAATGAAGGTACAGGGAAATCACAAATTGTATACTTTAACTTTTTTTTTTTAGGTCACTTAAGGCCTTTTAAAATTGTTTGGTTTTGACGAAGACTATAGCAAAATGCAGTAGTGATCTGAAAGCTGGTACTCGTGTTTTGTCTTTAGCTTCTCTGTCCTATTTGACCCTATTTGTAACTCTCCACCTTTCTTACTCTTGTGCAGTCTTTTGTGGTTGCTACACTTCCTCTGTTTGCTCTCTTAATAGTAGATTTCTGTCCTTGGCTGTCTTCTCTCTTATCCTTTCTCCCTGGTTAGTTTCATCCTCTCCTGATTTTAATCATCTGTTGGCTTCTCTTTTCTATAGTCTTGCTGTTATATTCCCTATCTTGCGTAGTAATACTGCTTTCTGCCCAGATACTTGAGAGATTTATCTTTGCATCCTTTCTTCTCAGCTGTATTTTTCTGTAGGGTGCCAAACGTGGTACCCGAGTCTCTCTCCGATCTGTTTTTTTCACATCTTCATTACCACTCATTTCTTACTTGAATTATTCCAGAGGCTTCTTAAGTGGGCTTTTTGTCAGAGCATTATCTGTAGTGAATCTTTGGTTTGTTTTGCCCAAGTGATTTTTTTGGTTTTGTTTTTTACATTGAGGTACAACATATACAATAAAGTGTGAAAACTTTAAATGTACATATCAGATTTTTACGTTTTAATTCACCTATGTAACCAAGTACCCACATCAAGATCTACAGAAGCCTTGCTTGTGCCCCTTCTCAGTCAGTACTGCCTTTCCTAGGATAGCCACATTCCAGCTTATATCACCACATTGGTTCGTTTGCCTGATGCAGATGGAATCACACATTACACACTCTTACACTTTTTATAAGTCAGCGTTATGTCTGAGAGAATATACAGGGTATTTACCCATGTACCCTGCCTCTTCTCCAAACTTCCCACCGCTACTAGTTAAGTAGCTTTAAGTAGATACTGCCACATAGTTTTCCAAATTATTTATTATTATTCTAATTTATAGTGCTGGTATTGTAAAATTTCTAATTGTTCTGCATCCTCACTGGCACTTGGTATTATCATTCTTTTTCATTTTGGTCATACTTCAAGTGTAGTATCTCACAATTGTTTTGCATCTTTCTGATAGCTAATGATGATTTTGAGCATCTTTTAAAATGTTTATTGGTCATCTTCCGTGAAGGATTTTTTTTCTTTATTTTTTTAGTAATGATTAGGTGTTGTTTATTCTGGATATGGATTCCTTGTTGGGTGTGTATTAGAACTACCTCTTCCCAGTCTGTGTGACTCTGCTTAAGGTTAAATAAAAATTATTTTTTCAAGAAGTTGCACAATTTAAAAATTTACGCTTGCAAAACCAGTTTAAAAAAAAATTCCTATATGAGGTCTGTTTACATCCCCCAACTATTAACACAGTATGGTTATAAAAATTAGGAAATCAGCATTGATTTACCAGTTTTCTCACTAATATTCATTTTCTGGTCCAGGATCTAGTCCAGGGTTACATATATGTTGCATTTAACCATTGCTGTGTCCTTAGTTTCCTTTAATCTGAAACAGTTTCTCACTTTGTTTCTTTATGTCCTTGACACTTTTGGGGAGTGGTGGCCATTTACCTTAGGCCCTTAAACCTTGAGGTTTATCTCATATTTCCTCGTGGTAAAATTCATACTTTTGGATGCAGAAGTGACATATGCTTCTAAGTACATTACATCAGGAAGCATACAGTGTTGGTTTGTCCTAATACTAGTGATGTTAATTAACTTTGATCAGTTATCTAAAGAGATGTCTGACAGATTTCTTCACTGAAAGGTTTTCTATATTTCCCATTACAATTAATATATATATGTTGTAGGAAGATACTTTGAAATTATGTAAATATTGTGTTTCTCATACTTTTGCCTCCCAATTATGGCATGTATTAATGATTCTTGTTTGAAATAGTTATTATTGTGGTGTTTACCAAATGGTGATTTAAAAATTTCTATTGTTCCTTGAAGGAACAATGGAAATTCTATTGTATAGAATTCTGTTGTAAAGAAGAACCTCCCCTTTTTCTATTACTTATAATTCGTTTGTATCGGGATCAGTTTTTACTTTGTTGGTTATAATGGGTTACTGTTGTTATACATTGTGTTGCTCAAACTGCCCGTATATGGCCATCAGGAGCCTTACTGTTCACAAGTATACCTTTTGATGTGACTTCTATTTTTTTAGTATTTTCTACTTTCTGACTCCACATTGTGTTCTAGGCTTATTTGTACTTTTTCTGCTCCAGCTTTGGAATAAACACATTTATGTGTGACATATGTTTTCATCTCTCTTGAGTGTATACTTAAGAGTGGAATTTCTAGGTTGTATGTGACTGTGTATTTAACTCTTTGAGGAACTGCCAAACTATTTTCCAAAGCGAGCATGTAATTTTGTATTCCTGCCAGCAATGTATGTAGGGTCTACTTTCTTCACATTCTCACCAATGCTTGTTATTACTTTTATTAAGCATTTTTAAAATTAAGGTATAGTTGTTACAGTGGTCATGTATGGATGTGAGAGTTGGACGGTGAAGCAGGCTGAGCGCCGAAGAATTGATGCTTTTGAACTGTGGTGTTGGAGAAGACTCTTGAGAGTTCCTTGGACTGCAAGGAGATCCAACCAGTCCATCCTAAAAGAGATCAATCCTGGGTGTTCATTGGAAGGTCTGATGTTGAAGCTGAAACTCCAATACTTTGGCAACCTCATGCAAAGGGTTGACTCATTGGAAAAGACCCTGATGCTGGGTAGGATTGGGGGCAGGAGGAGAAGGGGACGACAGAGGATGAGATGGTTGGATGGCATCACCGACTCGAAGGACATGGGTTTGGGTAGACTCCGGGAGTTGGTGATGGACAGGGAGGGCTGGCGTGCTGCAGTTCATGGGGTCGCAAAGAATCGGACACGACTGAGCAACTGAACTGAACTGAACTGAACTGATTTACAGATTGCGCTCATCTCACATGCTAGTAAAGTAATGCTCAAAATTCTCCAAGCCAGGCTTCAGCAATACATGAACCGTGAACTTCCAGATGTTCAGGCTGGTTTTAGAACAGGCAGAGGAGCCAGAGATCAAATTGCCAATATCTGCTGGATCATCAAAAAAGCAAGAGAGTTCCAGAAAAACATCTATTTCTGCTTTGTTGACTATGCCAAAGCCTTTGACTGTGTGGATCACAATAAACTGTGGAAAATTCTTCAAGAGATGGGAATACCAGACCACCTGACCTGTCTCTTGAGAAACCTGTATGCAGGTCAGGAAGCAACAGTTAGAACTGGACATGGAACAACAGACTGGTTGCAAATAGGAAAAGTAGTCCGTCAAGGCTGTATATTGTCACCCTGCTTATTTAACTTCTATGCAGAGTACATCATGAGAAACGCTGGGATGGAAGAAACAAAAGCTGGAATCAAGATTGCCAGGGGGAGAAATATCAATAACCTCAGATATGCAGATGACACCACCCTTATGGCAGAAAGTGAAGAAGAACTGAAGAACCTCTTGATGAAAGTGAAAGAGGAGAGTGAAAAAGTTGGCTTAACGCTCAACGTTCAGAAAACTAAGATCATGGCATCTGGTCGCATCACTTCATGGGAAATAGATGGGGAAACAGTGGAAACAGTGTCAGACTTTATTTTTTTGGGCTCCAAAATCGCTGCTGATGGTGATTGCAGCCATGATATTAAAAGACGCTTACTCCTTGGAAGGAAGGTTATGGCCAACCTAGACAGCATATTTTAAAAGCAGAGACATTACTTTGCCAACAAAAGTGTGTCTAGTCAAGGCTATGGTTTTTCTAGTGGTCATGTATGGATGTGAGAGTTGGATGGTGAAGAAAGCTGAGCGCCGCAGAATTGATGCTTTTGAACTGTGGTGTTGGAGAAGACTCTTGAGAGTCCCTTGGACTGCAAGGAGATCCAATCAATCCATCCTAAAGGAGATCAATCCTGGGTGTTCATTGGAAGGACTGATGTTGAAGCTGCAACTCCAATATTTTGGCCACCTCATGCGAAGAGTTGACTCATTGGAAAAGACCCTAACGCTGGGTAGGATTGGGGGCAGGAGGAGAAGGGGACAACAGAGGATGAGATGGTTGAATGGCATCACTGACTCGATGGACATGGGTTTGGGTAAACTCCGGGAGTTGGTGATGGACAGAGAGGCCTGGCGTGCTGCAATTCATGGGGTTGCAACGAGTCGGACACGACTGAGCGACTGAACTGAACTGATTTACAATATTATCTTAATTTGAGGTATGTAACATAGTGATTCAAAATTTTTGTAGATTATACTTCATTTATAGTTATTATAAAATATTGGCTATATCCCTTGTGCTGAATACTGTATCCTTATAGCTTATTTTATACACAGTAGTTTGTATATACCTTACTCCCCTACCCTTGTCTTGCTGCTATCCCCCTTCCCTATCCCCACTGATAACCACTATTTTGTTCTCTGTATCTTCATTTCAGCTTCATTTTACTTCAGGTATTTATACAATTGTTCTGTCTGATAGTTTTCATATTTTTTGCATTCCTCATTTTCTTCATCTGTGAGTTTGTTTCTTTTTTTTACGTTCATTGGTTTGTTTTGGTCTTTAGACTCCATATATAAGTGATAACATACAGTATTTATCTTTTCTGTCTGACTTATTTCACTAAGCATAATACCCTCCAGGGCCATCCGTATTGTTGTAAATGGCAAAATTTTTTCTTTCTTTCTTTCTCTTTCTCCCCTCCCTCCCTTTCCTTTTTATGGCTAAGTAGTATTCCTGTGTGTGTGTGTGTGTGTGTGTGTGAGAGAGAGAGACATCATCTTTATCCCTTGATCTGTTGATGAGCACAGTGGCTTCCATATCTTGGCTGTTGTGAATAATGGTGTTTGAACATTGAGGTGCATGTATCTTTTTGAATCAGTGTTTTCATTTTCTTTGGGTATGTGCCCAAGGAGTGGAATTGCTGGATCATATGGTATAGTTTTTTTTTTCTAGTACTTTATTTATTTATTTGGCTGTGTCAGGTCTTAGTTGCGGCATGTGGTATTTTCACTGTGTCATTCGAGATCTTTCATTGTGGTGCATAGACTCTCTGGCTGTGGTGTGCTGGCTTCTGAGTGCACAGGCTCAGTAGTTGCAGCACATAGACTTGGTTACTTTGTGGCATGTGGGATCATAGTTCCCCAGCCAGGGATCAAACCCATGTCCCCTGCTTTACAAGGCAGATTCTTAACCACTGGACCACCAGGAAAGTCCCTAGTTTTAGTTTTTTGAGGAACCTCCGTACTGTTTTCCACAGTAGTTACACCTCCCCACAAACAGTGTACAAGGGTTCTTTTTTCTTCATATCTTAGTTTCAACATTCGTTATTTGTGGTATCGTTGATTGTTACCATCTTTTTGATTATAGCCAAAGCATGAAGTGGTATCTCATTGTGGTTTTGAATTGTATTTCCTTGATTCCTATTAATGTTGAGCATCTTTTCATGTGCTTGTTATGCCTTCATTTTGGAAAGATTGTTGTTGGCAATTCTAGGAACAGTTTTTCTTTCAGCATATTGAAGGTGTCTTCCATTTTCTCCAGCTTTCTAATGAGAAGTCTATTGTCATTATTATCATGGTTTTTCTGTGCATAATGTGTTTTGTCCCCCTATAGCTTTCTTTAAAATTTTCTTTTTATATACTAGTTTTCAGAAATTTGATTTTCATATGCGTTGTTATGGTTTTTCTTATGCCTCTTTTGCTTGGGATATGTTGAAATTTTTAGGTTTGTGAGTTTATGATTTTCATTAAATTTGTAAAACTTTTGGCCACTATTTCTTCAAATGCTTTTTTCTCCCCTTCTCCCTGTTTCCTTTCTTCTCCTTCTGTGATTCTTATTATATGTGAGTTAATCCTCTGATTAGTATTCTACTGACGCTGTGGTTATTTTTTTGTCCAGTTTTTCCCCTCTGTGCTTCATTTGCTGGTTTCTGTTGCTCTGTCTTCATGTTCACTGATCTTTTCTGCAGTGTCTATTGTGCAGTTAGTCACATCCGGTGTGTATCATTTCAATTTCATTTTTTTCAGATATTGTATTTTTTATACCATAGTCCTGCCTGGGTAGTTTTTAATTTAATTGCTCATTGTCTTCATATCCTTCAGAAAAATTTAAAATTATCTATAACATTTATCTTAAGGTCCTCATCTGCTAATACCATCATCTCTATCATTACTGGGTTTGTTTATGTTTGTTGACTTTTATCCTGATTTTGATGTTTTATTTTCCTGCTTCTTTGCATTCCTCTTACTTTTTATTGGATTCTAGTTGCTGGATTTTATGTTGCGTGCTGAAAGTTATAGTATTCCTTTAATGAGTGTTGGACTTTGTTCTCACATTTAGTTTTTGATTGTTTTGAGACTTTTTATTATATTTTCTTAAGATAGGTTCGTAATATTTTTTTGCTGTGGTGCTACTTTAGCTCTTTTACTAAGATGTGGCTTTGAGGACTCTAACCAGGTTCCCTTACATTATTATATCTCTGTCTGTTCTAGCTGGTAGAGACGTGAACTATTCTCATCTGTGTGTGAACCTGAGAATTGTTCACTGTGCTGCTCTTGGGTGTTTTTTCCCCTGGCCTGTGGACACTGACTTTACTCATATACAATGCTACTCAGCCCTATTCTTGAAGATACCTTCTGCTGATCTCCAGAGCCCTCTCTCTGTGCAGGTGCTTCCTTTCTAGTACACTGTCCTATAAATTCTAGCTGCTTTGGCCTTCTCAAAACTCTCATCTCAGTCTCTTTAGCTTGGCACGACTGCCAGGTTCCTTTGGTTCCCTTCCTGTGTTGCGGCTTTGAAACCACCTTTCGGCAGTAAGCTAGGGCAGTTGCAGAGCTTCGTTCATTTGTTGTTCTTGCAGGGAACACAGTCCTGTGCGGTATACTGTCCACTGTTTGAAAACTGTTACTTCATATGTTTTCTATGATTTCCTAGTTGACTGTGGCAGGAGAACAGTTCTATAAATAGAAGGGGAAGCAAAGTTCCCCAATTTGAATGAACTTAACTCTTATTATTTCTGTCAGTATTCCAGGGTACCTGCTCTTCTATGGAAATTTGTGACTGGGAATTAATTGCTTTCTTTTTTAATATGTTTAGAATAATCTTTTGGACAACAGATCTGCTCTCCTACTCACTTTTTCCTGTTGTCAACAGTAATTGTATGCCTTAAAAGTACTTCATAATCTACTTTCTTTTAAGTCTTTTAATTTTCATAGGTTCTTTTTCAGAATTCTGGTCATTGTTGCTGTATCTTCACATAATTCAGATAGGTTTTTTTCTTATTTATTTACTATTAACTATAGACTTTGTTTGGATTGCACCAGTTTTCCCACTAATGTCCCTTTTCTTTTCCAGTATAGATCTTTTAAAGGTCACAGAAATTTTCATTTACTTTTGAAAAGTGCCAATCAGGTATTTGTATAATGACCCTCAATTCCATTTTGATGTTTTCTCATTCTGTGAACTTTTTCTTTGTTCATTTCTCTGTCAGTAGACATTAGGGCTCCTTCCACCTTTTGGTTATTGTGAATAATGCTGCAGTGAACATGAGTCTGTAAATATCACTTTAGATCCTCCTTATAATTATTCTGGGTAAATACCCTGAAGTGAAGTTGTGGGGTCACATGGTAATTTTATTTTTAATTTCTTTGAGGAATCTGCATACTGGTTTCCATAGCGGTTGAGCCATTTTACATTCTACCGGGATTGTACCAGTTTCTCTATTTCTTGGCCAGCACTTATTGTTTTCTGTTTTTTGTTTTTGTTTTTTAATTTATTTTTGGCTGCACTGGGGCTTTGTTGGTACTCATGGGCTTTCTCTAGTTGCAGCGAGCTGAGGCTACTCTTTAGTTGTTGTGCATGGGCTTCTCACCGTGGTAGCTTCTCTCGTGGTATAGAATGGGCTCTAGGGTGCTTGGGCATCAGTAGCTGTGGCACGTGGCCTTAGTCGCCCCACGGCATGTGGAATCTTCTACCAGAGGTCAAGCTTGTGTCCCCTGCGTTGACAGGTGGATTCCTAACCAGTGGACTGCCGGGGAAGTCATATTTGCTGGGTTTTTTTGATAGTGACCATTCAGTTCGGGTGTGAGGTGATGCTTCATTATTGTTTTGATTTGCATTTTCCTGATGATAGGTGATATTGAGCATCTTTTCACATGTTTCTTGGCCATTTGTTTATCTTCTTTTGGAGAAATGTCTGTTGAGGTACTTTGCTTTGATGTAGTCTCACTTTTTTTTCTCCTAATTTTGCTTTTGTTGCCTGTCCTTTTGGTGTCATATCTCAGAAATAATTGCCAAATGCAATGTCACAAAGCTTTTTCTGTACATTTCCTTCTGTAAGTTTCATAGTTTTAGGCTTTAGGTCTGTAATCCATTTTGAATTAATTTTTGTATATAGTGTAAGGTAAGGGTCTTCATTCCTTTGCGTATGGCTATTCAATTTCCTCAGCATCATTTATTGAAGAGACTGTCTTTTCCCCATTCTGTGGTCTTGATACCCTTGTTTAAAGATTATTTGACTGTATATGGAAGGCTGTATATCTGGGCTCTCTATTCTATTCCACTAGTGTATGTGTCTGTCTTTATGCCAGTTCCACACTATTTGGATTACTATAGTTTTATATTTTGACATCAAGAATCATGCTATGGACTTTTGGGAAGAACACTGTGGAGGTGAAGTGCTTTTCTCATTGTGTCATACTGAGGGCCTGTGTCATAGCAGCATGATTTATTACTGGTGATATTTTACTAACCATGAATACACACATTGGTATTTATTTCTGTCATTTTTATTTCTGTATCTAGTAGGTAAATACTTTTTAACAGTTTAGTTATATTTAAATTAAAAACATTTCAAAAGGAAACATTCTATGTTTTTCCATGTTTTTGGATGTGTGTTTTATAAATGGTTAATTCAGAATAATGGTGGAGTTTACATTGGTATCCTAACTTCCCTATACATAACATAATCTTGCATAAGATTTTAGATTAAACATATTCAGTCAGATTTACCTATTACAGTAAAATATATAGCTTCAGAAATAAAATAGATTTTAAGTGGAGGAAGCATACATTAAGTCTAGCTACTCTTTCTTATGAAAAAAGAAATAATTCATTTCGTTGCTGAAGTAATATTTATGTAAACCTCTTCTTGCATTAGACAGAGATCCATCCCTACAATTTTGAATCTTTCCTATACCTTCAAGCTTCAATAATAACCTTAAGGGATCTGAGTGTGTGTGTGTGTGTGTGTGTGTGTGTGTGTGTGTGTGTGTGTAAAATCCTCATTTCACCAAAAAGTCTTATAGGCTTTACCACTCCAATTTAAGCCAAAACTTTAAAATTCTTTGCTTTTGCAAGGCTTTTCCTCATCAAAATGTCTTAGCTTGCCACCAAAACCTGTACTAATAATCCTTAGAAAATTTCTTTTTCTTTTTTTGTACTTAAAAAGCTATTGGAAAATATAGATGACTTGGGCTTTGTGAAATTTAAAATCCTGGCCAAGAGGAGGTGATCTGTGAAAATGGAGCTGTCTTCCAAGTTTAGTTGATGCATGTAAGAATTCTTTTGGCCTAAGAGATACTGGGACTTTCTTTTCTACATTTTTGCTATATAATATGTTTTAGTTTTAAGTTTATTTCTTTATTTATTATGAAACATGTTTCTGTCCAGGTATGCAGTCAAAATGCAATAGTTAATAATACCAATAAATTTGAAAATAACTCCATGAACTCCCTATGGCCTTTTTATATTGCAGTTACTGAGCCTGTAGTAATAGCAACAAGCAGTTTTTTATCTACAGTATCCAGAAATACAGCTGCATTTTTTTTGTCCCCCAAGAAAGGCACAAATGTCTTATAAGTGGATTAATTAATATATTTAAATTTTGCTTAAAATATTTTTATTGTACCATTATTTTGTTATATTTTTACTGCAGATATACAGTATTTCAGTTACTTTTTATTTATTTTTTATTTTTTGGCTGCACCACACAGCTTGCAGGATCTTAGTTCCCTGCCCAGGGATCCAATCCATGCCCTCAGCAATGAAAGTGCAGAGTTCTAACTACAGGACCGCCAGGGAATTCCCTTTAGTTACTTTTTTGATAAATATGAACTTGTAGATTATTCTAGTAACCTATACCAAATCTGTAAAGAGGCCTTGTGGTGCATGCCTTTAAATTCTCGGCTGAGTCTGTTACTATAGGCAAGCAGGTTTGACCAATGATGCTCTAAGTAACCAGTAATGATTTAAATGGCTGTTTTGGGAAACTTCTCTACTTTAATCCAAAATATTTAGTTTGAATGGGATATAAGAGCTGTATTTTAAAGACCGATGGGCAGGTACAAGTTAATATATCATTGCCAAATTGTACTTCTCACCAGTAGTATTTCGGTGAGTCTCCCATGTTGCCTTTTGTTCATTATTCTTTTAAAAGGGTCTCAGGTTAAAAAAAACAAAGTGGTTCTCTGGTTTAAAAGTTCAATCATATGAACTAACTGTAACAGGTATAAACTGCTGATGAATATAGGGTTAGATCTCATCTAATAGACATTTTTACCTTAAAGAAGTGTTTGGAAAAAAGAGAATAGTAATACGAGTTGGCATTCTCTGAGTGTGTTTTATTTATTATTAATAGCTTTTTTCTTGATTAAAGTTGTACTTTGGAAAAAATTCGCCATTTTTACCTTCATAATCCACAGATCACAGCTCTAGACTACCAGTAATCCTTCAGTTCAGTTCAGTTCACTCAGTGGTGTCCAACTCTTTGCGACCCCATGAATCGCAGTACGCCAGGCCTCTCTGTCCATCACCAACTCCCGGAGTCTACCCAAACCCATGTCCATCGAGTTGGTGATGCCATCCAGCCATCTCATCCTCTGTCGTCCCCTTCTCCTCCTACCCCCAATCCTTCCCAGTATTAGAGTCTTTTCCAATGAGTCAACTGTTCGCATGGTGGCCAAAGTATTGGAGTTTCAGCTTCAACATCAGTCCTTCCAATGAACACCCAGGACTGATCTCCTTTAGGATGGACTGGTTGGATCTCCTTGCAGTCCAAGGGACTCTCAAGAGTCTTCTCCAACACCACAGTTCAAAAGCATCAATTCCTCAGTGCTCAGCTTTCTTCACCAGTAATCCTTATGCATTAACAATTAGAAGGGAGTCTGAGCTCCAAACTTTTATTTCCTACTAGGCAGTTAGCATCTGTTTCCCAATTCAGAATGCTTGGGAAGTAATTGACCTAACTAAATACATACCTTTCTACATTTATGCCAGAGGAAATTATACTAGATACAGGTGAAATGATACTGGTGTTCCAGCAACTTTAGGAATGAAATATACAGGCTTTGTGGTATGATATGAAACTAGTTATTTATAACAAAGATTCTTTGGGGAAATGCTTTTCACATTCCAAATAGACTGAGATAGGAGCATAACCTAATTGTAAATCATGAGCTGCACTGTTATAAATTTAATTTATTTCTGTTAGTAAAAATGTATCCCCCTCTTTCCCCAGATTGTTTTTATAACCCTCATGGATTTTATTTGAGCATTGAAAGTAGAGTAGGATAAATTTTTCTGTGTTAGCCTAAAAATTGATTGAAATTGTTTTTATTCCTTTTAGGAAATCTACCTTCTTCAATGTACTAACCAATAGTCAAGCTTCAGCAGAAAACTTCCCATTCTGCACTATTGATCCGAATGAGAGCAGAGTACCTGTGCCTGATGAAAGATTTGACTTTCTTTGTCAGTACCACAAACCAGCAAGGTGAGAAAAATCTTTATGCCATTGTTCATGTGGTAGCCCTGTATAGATTAAGTACATATATGTTAGTGATGTATTTAAAATCATGTGTTTTAATTTTTTTTCAAAATTAATCCAGAATTGTTATTTTGTGAGTGCTCAGTCACTCAGTGGTGTCTGACTCTTTGCAACCCCATGGACTGTAGTCTGCCAGGCTCCTCTGTCCGTGGGATTCTCCAGGCAAGAACACTGGAGTGGGTTGCCATTATTTGGGGTGATTATTAAAGTAATGTAGAGCCTGGAGAAGGGTAAGAAAGGATACATCCATTGTTAACATTGCAGTTATTTTTTTCTGGGGAGTGTGAAGTAAACGGAGTAATTAGTCTGTATTATGTGATTCCACTCATGTAAAAGTATACATGTATGTGTGTATTCATAGGAAAATGTATGAACTGAAGATCACAAACTAATCGATGGTTATCTCTAAGGAATGGAATTTTTAGAATGGAATTTCATTTTTTATTTCTTGTATTTCTCTATATTGTTTAAAGTTTTTACAACAAACATGTTATTAGGCTGGTACAACAGTAATTGCGGTTTCAGACCCTGAATTTTAAATCATTATAACTAGGTTCAAACATATCTTTATTAATCAAAATAGGAACCATTACAATCAACACATTTTTGCCAATGAGAAATAAGTTTGTTTATTCCTGTAGCATAAAAATCTGTGCTTTGGGATTCAATGAACTTGTGGAAAGCGTTTTCTGCGTCCTGCTGGTTGTGGAAGCATTTTCCCTGGAAAAGTTGCCGAGATGGCTTGAAGAAGTGGTAGTTGGTTGGCAAGAGGTCAGGTGAATATGGCAGATAAGGCTAACCTTGTAGAACAATTCATTGAACTTTTGAAGCATTGGTTGTGCAACGTTCAGTCGGGCATTGTCATGAAGAATTGGGCCCATTCAGTTGACCAATGCCTGCTGCAGGCATTGCAGTTTTCTGTGCATCTCATTGATTTGCTGAGCATACCTCTCAGGTGTGATGGTTTTGCTGAGATTCAGAAAGCTGTAGTGGATCAGACTGGCAGCAGACCACCAAACAGAGACCATGACCCTTTTCTTGGTTCAAGTTTGGCTTTGGGAAGTGCTTTGGAGCTTCTTCTCGGTCCAGCCACTGAACTGGTCATTGCCGATTGTTGTATAAACTCCACTTTTCGTTGCATGTCACAGTCTGATGGAGAAATGGTTCATTGTTGTGTAGAATGAGAGAAGATGACACTTCAGAACGATGATGTTTTTGATTTCGGACAGTTCTTGAAGCACCCACTTATCAAATTTTTTCACCTTTCTAATTTGTTTCAAATGCTAAATGACTGTAGAATGGTTGACGTTGAGTTCTTTGGCACCCTCTTGTATAGTTGTAAGAAGATCAACTTCGATGATTGCTCTCAATTGGCCGTTGTCACCATCCGATGGCCGGCCACTGTGCTCCTCGTCTTCAAGGCTCTCGTCTCCTTTGCAAAACTTCTTATACCACCACTGCACTGTACATGCACTAGCAGTTTCTGATCCAAATGCATTGTTGATGTGAGTTGTCTCTGTTGCTTATGGTCCATTTTGAACTCGAGTAAGAAAAACACTTGGATTTGTTTTTTGTCTCACATCATTTCTATAGTCTAAAATACATATAAAATAAATAGCAAGTAACAGTTCATTAGCAAAAATCATAAAGCAGGAATTGCACATTAAAATGATGTATAGCATAACCACATTTATTTAAGAATGTATTCCAATATCAAATGGCAAAATTCAGCAATGCAAAACTGCAGTTACTTTTGGACCAACCTAAATAGTATATTTTTAATTAGGAAAAAAAGATACTACAGTTTTATTGTAGGAAATTCACAGTATGGAAATGTATAAAGAGAGGAGTAAAAATCACCTA
This sequence comes from Okapia johnstoni, assembly GCA_024291935.2. Taxonomy (NCBI): domain Eukaryota; kingdom Metazoa; phylum Chordata; class Mammalia; order Artiodactyla; family Giraffidae; genus Okapia; species Okapia johnstoni. The sequence goes on along the minus strand of CM044308.1, from coordinate 128,499,968 downwards.
TCCTTCTGTCTTGATATAATAAATATAAGTACTTTGGAGGTAGAAACTTCCATACTTTTGATATCTTTTTACTTGGGGTATTATTACTATTTTTCTAGAGTAAAAATACAGACTTAAATGATTTTTAATATAATACTTATGCTTAATACTATGTTATATGAATGTGCATACAATTTATTTGCTATTTCCCTACTATTGAGATTTTGTTTGCATTTAGTTTTTCACTGTTTTGAACGTGGTGATAAATCCCAAGATTTCATCTCCAGTCCTGAACTCTGTTGAACTCCAGACATATATCTAACTGCCTCCTTGACACTGACACTTTAGATGACTAAACAGGTGCCTCTGACTTGACATGTCCGAAATGAACGTCTTGGTTTCACCCTGCCTGTGTCAATTTTGTGCTTCCTCAAGACATTTATAATTCAGTAAATAGCACTATTATTTCTCTAGTTGCTTAAGTGAAAGCCAAAGATTTATTCTGGATTCTTTTCTTTCCTCACCCCTACATCCAATCGGTCAGGAACTCCTGAGTTCTAACTATAAAATATATACCAAATTCATTTCCTCCTCTTACTTTCATCCTCTGGTTTTAGTATCTGTTGACTTTTGACAATCGTTACTGTGATGACTGTCACACGATTCTGTAGTCTCATTTACTAGACGGCACTGTGCTGCAAGAAGAGTTTTCTTGTTTTCATTCACTCATTCGCATATTTATTCCTGTCACCGTTACTCGCTTTGTTAAATCTGTTACAATCACTGGACGTAGCTCAAATTATATCCCTCAAATTGACTCCTCAAGCTGACTTCTGTATCCTTTTTAAAAACAGTTTATTTTTAAATGATTTCAGTTTTATATATAAGCTACAAGATTATATGTAGAATGCTTGTATGGTTTCACTCAAATTTCTCTGAACTCTTGAAAATAAGTTGCAGACATGATGCCCCACTGCACTTTGATTCTTCAATTTTTATTTGCTAAATATAACACTCTCCTGCATTGCCAGAGTAAACCATTATAATCAGGACATTGACAATGATCTAAGTTTCATACAATCTAAAAACATAAGGTAGTCTTAAAAATCATTGATATGTGTATAAAAAATCCTTGAATAAGGGCTCAAGTTTTTGTTTTTTGATATATGGTATTAATGGTTTAAACCTTTATCATGGCCTTAAATCAGGAATCAGAATTAAACTCATTTCCATTAGAAAACTGAATCTCAGAACTATAGATTGACCTGTATTGTTTCCTCGTAAAAGGAAATGGAAGTCTAAGAAGGTGAAATGAGGAATGCAAACTAGTACAGCCACTATGGAGATTCCTCAAAAAACTGGGAATAGAACTGCCATATGACCCAGCAATCCCACTACTGGGCATACACACCGAGGAAACCAGAATTGAAAGAGACACGTGTACCCCAGTGTTCATCACAGCACTGTTTATAATAGCCAGGACATGGAAGCAGCCCAGATGCCCATCAGCAGACGAATGGATAAGGAAGCTGTGGTACATATACACAATGGGATACATTTGAATCAGTTCTAGTGAGGTGGATGAAACTGGAGCCTATTATATAGAGTGAAGTAAGCCAGAAAGAAAAACACCAATACAGTATACTAACACATATATACGGCATTTAGTTAATTGGTAAAGATAACCCTGTGTGTGAGACATCAAAAGAGACACAGATAAATAGAACAGTATTATGAACTCTATGGGAGAGGGCGAGGGCGAGAGGATATGGGAGAATGGCATTGAAGCATGTAAGTTATCATATGTGAAACGAATCGCCAGTCCAGGTTCAATGCATGATACAGGGTGCTTGGGGCTGGTGTACCAGGATGACCCAGAGGTATGGGATGGGGAGGGAGGTGGGAAGGGGGTTCTGGAGGGGGAAAACATATACACCCATGGTGGATTCATGTCAGTGTATGGCAAAACAAATACAATATTGTAAAGTTAAAAAATAGATAAATAAACTAATAAAAAAAAAAAGGTGAAATGATTTGTCCAAGGTCACACAGATAGTTAATGTCAACCAGGACTAGAGCTGAAGGCTTCTTGCTTCAAATTCAGGGCCTTTCCGCTCATATCTATGCTACTGTACTTTATGTTTATCATATGGGTGATAGTTTTAGGTATAAGAAATTATGTAGATGAATTTGGTTGCACTTAACATACTGATTTGAAAATTGATTTATTGAGATAGTAACAGGTACCATGGTATTTTAGTGTTGGTTTCAGCACCTCAGTTGTGTCCACAAGGACCTCGGTTTGTTCCCCTCTCCATCTTACATTTCTTCATCAGCTGGGTCATAAGATTGCCTTCTCTTTGATTCATAGGATGCCTTTCCGGTTTTGAAATTGTATACTTTGTCATCCATGTTCAGAGTGAAGAAAGGGGTTTGCTTCTAGAAGCTCTGTCAGAGCACTGATGAGCTTCTATTTAAGAATGCTCTTACCTTCTCTGGCAAACCTCTCCTTAAGTCTTTCTAGGCAAGTGGGGCAAAGCAGAGGTCCTGGAGTCATTGGTTGTGCCTAGGGGATGAGATTAAACTGCTTATATAGGTCCAAGTACATGCCTCTTCTAGAATTAGGTATAGAGCCAGCTTCTCCAAAGCTCTGGGCTATGCTGGTGAGGGATGGCTAGCCAAGTGACAGTCAATATAGTCCCCAAGGGAAGGGCAGAGGCCACCACTGGTGAGGCAACCACAGTATCCACCAAAAACTGAACCATATCTCATGTGTGTTTTCTGTGGATTTGCTGGTAAGAGCTATCAACTAATTTCTATTTGTATAAAAAAAATTTTATAGAAGTTATTTTTAAAATATTCATTTTCCATGTAGATAATAGGGAAGTATTTTGTGGAACTTTATGTTGTGTTTTATCATGTAGTAAAATTGACATTCTGAAAAGTGAATATTCTGAAAATTGACAAAGGATACATATGTATGCCATATACCTTTGTCATATGACATTGAAAGTAGCTTTATTTACTCATGCTTTAATCTCCTTTTTTACATGGCTGACTGGTTTTGTTAACTTGTTTTCTAGTTTGTGTTAGCTGTTACTTGACTTTGTCTCATTCTGTTGCAGTTGTTAACAACTAGGTTGTTACCATTGTGTTAATTGGTTCACATCATTACATGCACTTTGGGGCTGTAAAACCCATATGGTGATTAAATGCAAGAGGGAGGGGACATCCATATACCTATAGCTGATTCATTGATATTTGGCAGAAAACAACAAAAATCTGTAAAGCAATTATCCTTTAATTAAAATAAATTAATAAATAAAATAAAAAGAGGGATTAATAAAGTCATTTATATTTAAATTAAAAAAATGCAAACCTAGATATCCTGTATTCCAGTTTCGTTACTATTAAGCTGAATGATCCTGTGTGCAGTAAATTTCTTAACTCCTCAAAGGCTCAATTTCCTCATCTGTAAAAGTGGGTTTAGTAGATAACATCCACCTTATAGAGTTGTTTTGAGCTTTGAAACGATAATACATGTCACTAGTCCATGTCACTTAGTCCGGCTCCTGGCACACAGTATCAGTTGTCTGTTAGCTCATTCTGTGATGGTTTGTGATGGTTGCTCACCTTGCATCCGTGTGCTCTGAAGTGTTTCCCTCCCTCTCTGCTTTTGTGTACGTGTGCATGTGCCAGTGGAGCAGTATAATAAAATTAATGATGTGAGTTTTCATTTTTAGAGACATAATAAAAACATCTATTCTGTTTTAAAATGTTTTCCCTTCATTTTCCTAGTTAAGAAAGTCCTAATTTTTTAAAAGATTATTTCTTGCTTGCATTTTTTTTTATTCATTAGAGAGTCTAATAAACATTGTTCTAGAAGGGAAGAGATTAATTTATGTAATATGTTTGGAAAAGCCATTTGGCTAATAAACAGGTTCTTAATACTATCTTATACTAAAGTCATCTTTTGTTTTTCAGCAAAATTCCTGCTTTTCTAAATGTAGTGGATATTGCTGGCCTTGTGAAAGGAGCTCACAATGGGCAAGGCCTGGGAAATGCCTTTTTATCTCATATTAGTGCCTGTGATGGAATCTTTCATTTAACACGTAAGTACAGTTGTTAATTTAGTTGATTGATTCCATTATGATTCATAGTTTCTTTCCATTATTGTGCAAATAAAATAATAAATAACTAATAAAATAAGATTTGCTTAGTTTCACAAGGTGAATCGTGGTTTGTCTGTTAATTATGACTTAATGTGACTAGGTATCATCTCCACATGAAAAGGCTTATTCTGCAGTATATGCTGTGTTGTTGTCAGTTTCTAATTGAATTTTATCCTATTTTGGATTAGACCCATTGATAAGTGTTTCTATGCAGAAGTAATTTTGTTGATTATAAAAGGCATTTTAAAACTTTCTTAACTTGTGGAATTTTCCTTCGTTTTTGCTTTCCATGTGTTGAGAAGACAGAATTGATAAAAGAGGGGATTCCATTATTCCAGAGGAGAGAAAAGCATCCGGGTTATATATTAGAGATGAAAGGATTAAGGAGAAACTATAGATCAGCTAGTTGTTAATGAAGAGAGGGATATAAAGCAAAGAGAGAAAATAGGTGGAATTATGTGTTGGTTTGCTTTCTACAGAAGTGACCCACGAACACAGTAATCCTCTGAAAAAATAGAAAGTTTTAGGTCAAGGCTCAGGTCAACACTGTACTTTATAGTAATTATATTATAATGAACAAATTAATGCAAACGAAGGAAATATAAATTAGAGGTGGGGTCTGATTTAGTGCTTTTCTCTGTTACTGGTCCTAGACAGGTAACTATAAGCAACTGAGAATGAGCATTTAGAAAGTTTTGCTTAGTAATTCATTTTTATTTTATTTCACAAAAGCTCATAACAGATAGTTTGAGAAGCACTGGTCTAGGTATCTTTACTTGGATGAAGATATAAAGACACTTTATGGATGAGATTGTGATGTAGGCAAAAAATAAGATTGTATGTTTGTGAGTATGGAGGGGCTTTAAATCTTTAGACCACTCTGTCTTATTTGACACATTATTTGCGGAGCACCTCTTTCTATTGTGCTAAGGGATGTAATGGTGAGTGGAAACAGAAATGACCCTCCCTCATGGTACTTATAATCCAGTGGAGGAAACAGATATTGAGTAAATGGTCTTGTAAATGCCAGATGTCATTCTCTAATTGTGTACAGAGAAGAGAGACAGATCTTTTTTGAACCATGAACATTTTTTTTAATGGTTTGCATGAGTTAAAAAAAAAATGAAAAACTGGGCTTCCCTGGTGGCTCAGTGGTAAAGAATCCTCCTGCCAATGCAAGAGATACGAGTTCAATCTCTGATCCAGGAAGATCCCACATGCCCCGAAGCATATAAGCCCCTGTGCCACAGCTATTGAGCTTGTGCTCTGGAGCCTGGGAACTGAAACTATTAAGCCCAGGTGCCGCAACTACTGAAGCCCACATACCCTAGGTGCCGCAACTACTGAAGCCCATATACCCTAGAGCCAGTACTCTGCAACAAGAGAAGCCACTGTTACGAGAAGCCTGTGTACCGCAACTAAATTGTAGCCCCTGCTTGCAGCAACTAGAGAAAACCTGTGCAGCAGTGAAGACAGATTGCAGCCAAAAATAAAGAAAGAAAATTTAGTAAAATGGAAAAACTTGTAAAAAGTGGGAATTTCTCCATATTTTTGCCATAAATGGCATCTATAATTTTGAATAAACAACTCTGACGAGCTATGGGTATACTATATGGTGACTTGTATGTATTAACTATAGAACAAAATTTCTTCATGAATTCATAATTTTCCTTTTTTTTTTTGGTTTTAGTTTTCCTTACTTGATCATGTTGTTAAGAAAGAAAAGTGATACAATACAGAATAGGGAAATAGTAACCACATTATGGGAAGCAAATTCTTTTAAGATTTATATATGTGGTAACTTCTCATAGGTGTTTTATTTAGAAAAATAATTAATTTTTTTCTATAGAGTTCAGTGAGCCAATATAATTTGCTTTTACAAATTTTTAGAAACAATATAACTTCCTATTGTTAGATATTTAAAGCTTTGAACATGACAAGACTTGATTTCATGGAATCCTTCGCTTTTTAAAGCTGGCATTAGAAGTTTTGAAGTGATTTTTCAACAGAAAGCTAAAGTGCCTGTGTGTTATCTGAAGGACAGCACCTTTGGCTGTATCATTGCACCTACTGTAAGCTGTTTATAGTTGAAACTTGTTAGTTTCTCAGCAGCCACTTGGAGATACAACCTTGTAGCCTGGAAGCAATAGTTCTGCTTTCTGAGGTATGAGGCAGTTTTGTTCGCAATTTAGAGACATATAGGAGGTTCAGATTTATAGAACTGTTAATTGTGAAGTATGTACTCGTTTATAGTTATAGAAAACGAAATTTCAAATACAGTTGATTATTTTCACCTAAATTGTTGTGTGTTTGCATATGTGTGTAGTTGGTGATGTAGTGGTAATGATGGGAGGATGGGATGTATGTTACCCTGTTCTTTCCACAGTTCTGTTCCCCAGTTGCTTGTTAAAGGGACAAAATGTAGGAACCTGGGATGACTGTAGAGCTAGCATGTTTTTAAATACCTCTTTAGGGTATGAACAGACTCTGGCAGTTATGGCCTGGCAAGCAATTCAGTACTAACAATATTAGCATGTATCTGAATTGTTGGCATTTTATTTTGATTTCCAGAAGAAGGGAAATGATTACTAAGCACCTAGTAATAGGAGAAAGTGAAAGTGAAGTCACTCAGTTGTGTCCGACTCTTTGCAACCCCATGGACTGTAGCCTACAAGGATTCTCCGCCCATGGGATTTTCCAGGCAAGAGTACTGGAGTGGGTTGCCATTTCCTTCTCCAAGTATTAGGTACTATGGTAGATTTTTTTCTAACATATTCTATTTAATCTTAACAATTCTGCAGGATTGGTGTTATCCCAGCTGTATAGGTGAGGGTATTGAGAGAAAAAGGCTGAGTAGTTTTGCTCAAGTACATAGTAAATGTAAATTTGGCCTCGAGCCCATCTTTTTTCTTTCTTTTCCTGGCTACACCATGCAGCTTGTGGGATCTTAGTTTTCCAAGCAGAGATTGAACCCGGGCCCCGGGCAGTGAATGTGCTAGAGTCCTAACCACTGGGCTACTAGGGAATTTCCCCATCTCTCTTCTTTAAGTTCTTTTTTTTCACCATACCGTACTGCTTTTATTCATTTTTAGATTTGAATGTTTAGGAACTATATGGTAAACATGTTAAAGACCCATGTATTTGTGTGTGTGGGCATGGGGAAAGAAAAAGAGAAGTTAAGTGCTCAGTGTATGCTGTTTTTCAGAGACTACCTGCTCTTCACAGTAGTGACCTATAGGCATATCTGGAGACTTTTCTAAAGAGACCGATGCTGTATAGTGATTTTAAAAGAATTAGGTTATAGTTTTATTCTTTTGTTGCCATCAAATATTTATTAAGTACTTACTATGTGCCATGCTATGTGCTAAGTGCTTTATGTGAGGAATTTCATTCAATTCCCAGAGTAAGTCAGATGTAAGTACAGAGAGGTTAGAATATGTGTCCAAGGTTAATAGCTTGTAGGTGGTATAGTTGGGAGTAGTATTCAGTAAGGCAAGTCTGACTCCCAAACCTGCACTGTTAGTCTTTGTACCAGTGCTGACCAATAGAAATATAATGTGAGCTACATGTGTAGTTAAAAGTTTTCTGATAGTCATGTTAAAGTAAAAGATGAAATTAACTTTAATAATATTTAATCTATCAAAAATATTGTTTCAGTGTTAGTCAGTATGAAAAATTATTGATATATTTTTTGGTGCCATGTTTTTGAAATCTGGTGTGTAATTTTTACTTAGAGCACATCTCCATTTGGACTAGCCGCTTTCAAGTACTTTATAGCCATATGTGGCTAATGGCTACAATATTAGTTAGCTTATATTCATAGAAAGAAATTTGAAGAGAGACATCAAATTGTTAATAGATTCTTTGGAGAATAGAATTGGGATGGAGAGAGAGGTGGGTGACTTTCCTTTCTTATGTTAGACCCTTGGCTAGCTGTTTAAAAAGCGAACATATATTATTCTGATTTTTAAAACATGAGAAATTTTCTTATTTAAATACCAGTGTAGTGAGTGAGTGAGTGAAGTCACTCAGTCGTGTCTGACTCTTTGCGACCCCATGGACTGTAGCCTACCAGTCTCCTCCGTCCATGGGATTTTCCAGGCAAGAATACTGGAGTGGGTTGCCATATCCTTCTCCAGGAGATCTTCCTGACCCAGGGATTGAACCCTGGTCTCCCGCATTGTAGGCAGACGCTTTACTGTCTGAGCCACCAGGGAAGTCCGATGTAAGGTATGCACAAGTGATTCAAGTAAAATTCTAAGGAGTTCTGTGTTAAATCAGTGAGAAGATGACTTTGCTTAGAATGTTTTGATTCAGGAGTTGTCAGTGATCTACTGCTATCTCTGTAAAAATGTTCGCTTTTTAAACTGGGCTAATCAGGATAGTTCTGCCAGGATGATTTAGTTAAGGATTTTATTCTCAGATAATGAAATTAGTGGATTCTGTTGTTAAAGAAGTTATTTCCTTGAGAGCTCCCATAGCATTATATTTGTATGTTCTGTTCTGCCGTAAAAGGATACTTGAATGTCTAAGGTACCTTAGTGGTGTGTAGTGAGTGTGTGTAGTGTGTAAGGCAGACTGCCTTTATACCTCCTTGTTCTAATAACTAATTCCTTTTTGTACAGTTATCTCTTCCTCATTTTATGTATTCTTGGTAAGGGGATATTATCAAGTTGCCTCCTTCCACTGCGGGAACCTTATCTGTGCCCTTGACAGGCACAGCCAAGACTGGCCACCTAACCTGAGCTGGGCTTTGAGAGATGAAAAGATTGAATTAAGGTCATTAAGAACTCAGTATTTCATCTGGCTTTTTTTCCCCCCAAGAGGAAGAATGATAATAGGAAAGGAAGCATAGTCTTCTAAATAGATTCTTAACATTTTTATTGTATTTACACCAGTTGTTTTAATATCCCCAGTGCAGAGTCATCTGAAGAAAATTCCTTTGTTCATTTGTCAAAGTGAAGGGAAAGGCCTGCTGGTCATGCCAGCCCATTGTTGTTTTGGGATATAATCAGTAGCCATCTATGTGATATCAAATAGTATTCCCTTACAATAGGTTGAATTATGTATAATTTAGGTAGTATTATCCAGTAGTCCACATAGAATTATAAGTTGATTATTTGTTTATCCCTCCTCCCCATCATATCTAATGAGTGGGCAGTTTTGGTTTTATCAGATTTCACTCTACCTTTTCATTATAAATGGCTAAACAGATGTTGATACTTTAAAAAATATTCATCGTGTTTAAAAATTCTGAATGATGCATGGTTATTATAAACAAAATAGGAAATAATGAAGGTGTTCACAATAAAATTTCATGTTTGTCCCTTGTTTCCAGTCTTCAGCAGTAACTGCCTTTTCTTTAAAATCTGAAAGGATATGTGCTTATTTTCCTCTCCTGATTACATGGGGGAGTTTAGTTTCTATTTGAATTTATTTTCCAATGTTTATTTTCCTTAAAAAAAATAATCTGGTAAGTAGAGCATTTCAGTTTTTGGAATAACTGCTAATTGTAGCTTGATTTTTATGTCATTTCTTTTTATTTTGAAAGATCTATGAAGTTTTATAATTCTTAAAAAAATGTCTATTGCCCCTGCTCCCATTCCCCAATATGATTTTAAGCCCTTGACTGATTTTACTTCTCTTTGGGGCTTACCTCTCTTAAACTGGGCAGACAAGTTCTTATGAGATAGAATTAAGATTAATCTATGTAGATGATTTCTGTGCAGATGGTTAGAATTTTTGGCCAGGAAAAATAAAAGCCCTGATCCTTTCTCTTTTGTTATTAATGACAGATGCGTCTTCATTCTGTTTTGTATTCCTGTTCCTCTGTGTCTGTTTGAATTTCATATGTCTAAATTGCTCAGTTAGAGTTTTAACAGTAAGATTCCAGAGAGTTCCTTTAGTTTTGTTGCCTGTGTTTGCTGAAAAGTAGCACCGGTGGAAGAAAGGGGTTTTAAGTTGCCTTTCTAGTTCATATAGAATGGTAGCCCTCAAGGCACTACAACTTTACTGAACCGCTAACTGAGAAGGTAAAAATGCTTTCATTTAATTGCCGCCCCCGCTTTAGGTTAGGTCAGGTGTTTATGTGTTTTGTAAATCACCTTTAATTACCACCAACATAAATTACTATTTTTCAAGAGACCACCTCCCCCCTTCCTCATAAGCACGTCATTTAAGAGTTTAAAATGAGTCACACATTTTTGCCTAGACACAAATTGCCAATATAAAGCTGTCTTTGATTGTATCCTAAAATAATGGAGTTTTTTTTTTCCTCTGGGTCCTGTAATTTTCTTTTTCAGCAGTATTTATTAAATTAATCTAGTATTGGATTGCAGTAAACAATGTGACCAAAAAACATATGTTTTCTTTGTTTTCTCGGTATAAATTCAATGGGTTAAGTAATTATGCAGTGGTTCTCATCTACGTATACAATGCATTCTAATAATGAACTTCTGTTTACTGTGGAAAATATTGCAGCAGTAGGAAACAGTTCCTTCTAGTTTACACTGTAATATTGTATGAAGTTATTTAATCTACTAGCTGTTTACAGTTTAATTGCTTAAACATATCCTCATATTCATGGTGGTCTTATATCTACTTAGGTGCTTGAGGCATTCTCATTTTTTTTCTTGACTGTCTTTTCTGACACATTTTAGAGATCTCCTTTCCTGTCCTCTCTGCTCAAAATAGCAACTATATGGATTCTTTAAAAAGCTCTTCTCTCACTAAGAGTGGAAATTACTCAGGGATGGAAGGGCAACTTCTAAGGTCCTAGAGAGTCTCTTGATCTTTTAAACATTAATGTTTGAACTACATTTTTCTTAGTTGTCAGAACACTGTCATTATGTTAAGTTAAAAATGTAAGTTTGAGACTGATTTGGTTTTGAAAACCAGTGTATTCATTGTTATACTTGACTTACATGAATGAAATCATAACACTTGTGTTTTATTACAGTGTAAGTCTTCAGTTTTACTATAACTTGTCCCTTTGCAAATTTTACATTGACACCCTTAAACCACCCATTGTAGGCCCAGTATCATTTTTCTGCATCAGTGACTCAAAATATTGAGCTTGTGGGTTGCCAGCCGAGGCAGTTGAGGGAAAGGTGGGGCTTCATTTAAGGGCTACAGGCTGTGTAGCAACACTAGTCCTTTATAACCGAAAAATTCCTCTCCTCTCCACTGGTGAGGTCAGGGTGTCCCTCTAGAACCCCCAGACTGCTCAAGAGCCTGGAATGATCTCATCCAGGTCTGTGATGTCTCCTTCCTGCTCCATCTTCCCCTTTGTCTTTGCTGTCCTTGCTGCCAGTGTAGGAAGGAGGAAGGAGCGTTGCCTGGCTGGCTTGGATTTGAATGAGTTCTTGCTGTTGGGAACTAAAGAAGAAACCATTGTTTCACCAGACCTCTAGATAATTTAGTCGTCATATAGGTAAAGAGTTGGGTCAGGGGAGGGTGGTTTTGTTCCTCTTTGCTCTTCCCTGAGTTGAAAGGGACAACTGTATCCACCTTCTCTGTAAGTCAGTTGTGAAGATCTTGTCTTGTATACCAATTGTCAGGTCGATAGAACTGAAACAGTGTTTATACATTAATTTATAGCTTTCTGGGAATAGTGTTTTCCCTCATTCCCCATCTAAATTTATTATTCAAATTTTGTTAAATCCTTAGAGTGAAAATGAAAATGCAGGGGATTACATGTACCCCACTCATTTCCTAACGTGTTTTTTTCCATCTTTGTATATTCAGGCTGAATTCTGATTTGTGTATCGTATATAAAAAGTTTGAGAAAGAACTCTAATTTAAATTATTTTGAATATGATTTTAAAAACAATTGAAAGTGTTACATTTGGGGTTTTAGTCAGATCAAGGATTGATATTTTACTTTAAAGAACTGAGGAAAATAAAGTCCCATAAAGGAAGTTTACTGTAGGTTATGATTTTAAATACAGAACCACAGTCTTATTATATATCACCATTTTAAATATGATCTGCTATTTATAAACTCATGGTTGTAGTAATAGGAAGGAATCAGATGAATGAGTAATAGGGAAAGGAATTTACTGAGTTAGGAGCAGGCACTTTTTGGTGCTCTCATATGATACTCCTGTGAATGAGATCTTATTAGCCCATTTTAGAAATGAGGAAACTGGATCTCAGGGATTTTAAATAACTTCCAAAAACCACACAGCTACTGAGTTGGCAGAGTCAAGATTTTTTAGCAAAACTCATCCTTTAATTGCTACCCTCTGTTTACTGTGTTTACTTCCTGAAGCTATTTTATTGTTTAAAATTACAAAACATTTTTCTTATTTTAGGGTAGCTTTAATATTAATAATAATTTTTAATGAGGGGATAATATTTCATAGCCAGTGATCTACAATTTATCATTTCCTAGATACTAGAGTATGTTTTTAGTTATTCTGCTGTGATAGATGACTCTTCTGTGAGTGACTTTATTCACGTATCTTTTTGCCTTTATTGTATTATTTGCTTTTTTTGTTGTTTAGTTGCTTAGTCATGTCTGAACCTTTTATGGACCCCTTGGGCTGTAGCCCTCCAGGATCCATGGGATTTCCCAGACAAGAATAGTGGAATAGGTTGTCATTTTCTCCAGGGGATTTTCTTGATCCAGGGATCAAGCCTGCATCTCCTGCATTGCAAGTGGATTCTTTACCACTAACCCACTGGGGAAGCCATTATTTGCTTAAGAAGTATTTATTGAAGAGAAATTAATGAATCAAAGGGTACATTCTTTTACATTTCATTACTTGCTAGCCATTGCCATGTTGATTTTCAATAGGGTTTCTTGAATTTGCTTTTTTGTAGAAATTATCATGCTGCATTTAACCAGCTGTGAGTACCAGTTGTACAGTGTATATTGGGAACAACTTAAAGTATACATAAATTAGTGAAATAAGATTACATGTTAACTATTTACCTATCGAGAGTAAAGGGGAAAAGCTAAGTGACTTTGATAAGGAAACAGCTGGCAGAGCCCCAAGAGTAGAACTGTTCCTGAAGAACAGTTGTTGGAAGAGAGAGAACGGAGGAGTCTGAACGCACTGGAACTTACTAGGGGGATGGTGTTTACCTGGCTTGCCGTTCTTGACAGGGGTTTGTGGTTAATCTCTGAGTTAAATTTGATGTAAATTAAGACCAGACTATAATTTGAATTTGAATCCTTCTTTGTTATAACCTCTTTCAGTTCTTGTTGTCAGCCTTTCTTTGCTGACATTGTAATTTGTGGATGAGAATTCTAAAGTTTGCTTCATTTCATTTGAGAGGCATTAGGAAACTTAATTACTTCACTTGCAAATGGAAGATTTATACTGAGTATTTGCATACAAGAATTATGTTATAAACGGCTCTGTTTTTTCACTAAATGACTTATTAGGTAATACTGTGTTAGGAAATCTAATAAAGGAGAGGAAGTTAATATTATTTTACATGATATACTTAACCCTGATGTTTATATGTTGTATTTTCCTTTCATTTTTGATAACTGCCCCATACCAGCTAAGGCAGAGTGGTAGCTAGTCTTTACTGGACTGATAATGATATCCCCTGATAGTTGGTGAAAGAAATTGTTCTTTCCAACATTTCTCATCATCTCCTTTCTTTTCCTTTACATGACATGAAGAATGACAGATACTGGTACCAGAAGCTTTGTTTACTGAGGATTAATATGTGGAGGAGGGCCTGGTAACCCACTCCAGTATTCTTGCCTGGAGAATTCCATGGACAGAGGAGCCTGGCTGGCCACAGTCCGTGGGGTCGCAAAGAGTTGTATACAGCTGAAGCAACTTAGCACACGATATGACGATATGTTATAGGCAGTAGTTTAAAGCTTTATTATTACATCTGTTGCCTCATTTAAGTTTTCACAAGGTTTACTTGAAGTATGCACTACTATTCCCATCTTACACACTAAAGCAACAATTTAAGAGGGTAAGTAGCTCACTCAGGTTAGTAAATGGCAGAACTGGAAGTTGAATTGGGGCTCTTTGATCTAAAACCCTTCCTTTTAACCATTATCTCTCATATGTTGTGTACATTTTTAGTTAATTGACTGTAACATTCTTGGTCCCACGTTTCAATTCTTTAGTTTCCTTGACCTTAGAACCTAGTTACTTCAAGAAAATATTCACATTCTGTTTTTGAGCCTAAAGTATTCATAGTAATTACTTTGATATTCACAAGCACTTCTGGGGATCAAGTTCAGAGAGAAAGAAAGATCACGTTTAGTCAGAGAAGTTGTAATTTTTCTTGGTTCATAGGTAGATGTTTTGTGTGGGTTTCTTTCAAGGTAATTTATGCATGGTAAGCAAAATACAACTTATTTTAGAAAGTGGATGCTTACTGTTAACTAGCATCAATGTATCAGTATTTTATCTGGAATTAAAAAATATATTTAAAATATATATATATATTTAAAGGTTATAGGATCTTATTTTCACTAAATTAGTATCCCATTGAAACACTTTACTGAGGTCTTCACCCTCTTCCTTGGTGATTTGGGTGATACACAAAAAAATGGGATATGTTGGCATTTTCGTAGGATAAAGTTGGCACAATTATGAGTTGATTCATTAGCATCCTCTAAAGGTGATTAATGAAAAATTTTTCGATCTCTTTGATGCCACACTAGTATTCTTTGATGGTTTTATGCTATCTGGGATGATGTAGAGGGCATTCCTGACTTATCTCTTTTATTTCCTACCCCAGGTCTGGAAATAGCAAAGTGTCTAAAAGAGCACTTGTTCCTTTTTTCTAACTGCTATAGCCTCTCACTCAGCTATTGTTCTTTATATCCCCTAGAGAAATTTATTTAAAAAAAAAGAATGCAATTTTTCCAGCCGCTTGTCGATATGGAAAGGTGGACAAATATCTTAAAATTAAGTTTGAATTAATAACCTCTAAGGCAGCATTTCTCAAATTTTTTGGCCTTAAGACTCTTATAGTCTTAAAATTATTAAATATACTAAAAGCTTGTGTTTATATAGGTTAATATCAGTCCATATTTACCATATTAGAAATTAAAGCTAAGACTAAAAAATGTCTTTCTTTCTTAATGCTCTTTAAAATAACAGTGATAAACCCACTATATGTTAACATTTTTTGAAAACTAATTTTATTTTCTAAAACAAAAATATTTAATAAGTGGGAGTGTTTTATATTTTGCAAATTGCTAATATCTGACATTATAGGGGATTGCTGGACTATATTTGCTTGTATATTTAGTTTTTTGCAACGTTTATTTGAGTGAGATATATGAAGAAAATCTGTCCCTATATAGATATGTGATTGGAAAAAGGAAGAATATTTTAGTAATCAGTTTAGATAATTGTGAATATTATTCTTTGATCCTGCATCAAAAAGAGATAATAGTTTCTTAAATAGTTGATAAATAGTTTCTTAAAATTTAATTGAAATATAAAGTCTACAACTATAGCAATGGACTCTTTTTCTCTTACATTAAAGTCCATTGGTCTGTTTTGTATTTTGAATGACTCTTCTACCCATGCATACCTTTAATCATTTGGAAAATACCAATTCTCAGTGAGTATTCTGCAGATCTTTTAAATTATAACATATTTCATTATACTGTAGCACAAAATCACATCTGTTAATATCACCACAGATCTCATAAGAAAAGTCTTTACATATTGAGACGCTGTCAAGGTCATGGTAGCAGTTACAAGTTTTCCAAAATTTTAATTTTCAATTGAGAGCCTAAATTTTATCATTTAAAATAAAATGGCTGCCAGATATAACCATGGTTTGAATGTCAGTTGTTCTTTCAAGTAGAAATGATGTTCCACAGAAAAAGTGGCTAGTTCAGCTTGCAATTCAAATGCTTTTTCTTGATAACCATTGTATTTTGGTATGCAGCAGAAGTCTTTTATGTGTACGTCTATGTCTTCACCCAGCATATTAAAAAGATGTATACCTCAGGTTGAGATTTAGTAAAATTAATAATTTTTACCTTTATTAAGGACATTCTTAACTGAAACTTAGTTGTTGTGTATGTGAAGAATACCTAGTACAGTTTGAGATCACTACCTTGATTCATGCTAAGTTCCTGGTGGTTTTCTCACTATTGATTTTGCACTATGACTACAAATGTCAACTCAGTGAGGAAGGCAAATAGCATCTTGTTATTATTATGGCCTAATGGTTTGAACCCTCAGGGGTCTATGGACGACACCTTGAGAACCACTGTTCTAAATTCTTTGAAAATGCCCCAAAGTTTTTGTTAGTCTTTATGAATCTGCCTATTTTCTTCTTGTTAATATAACCTGGATTTGTTCAAGTTCCACTCTTCCAGGTAAATGAAAATAATTTATCACTCGACTTTACCATTTTTGTTTTGCAAGCATTGCATAAAATTTTTTACTTCTAATGTGCAGAGCTTTCAGCTACATGGTCATTTGAAAAGGCTTTGAATAATAGACATTGCCTGTGTTAGGCTCTTTGTCTACAAATGAATATTTGGCTAGCGTGTGTAAATAAATTGGATGTTACATATATATCCCAGAATTAAACAGTTGTAACGTGAGTTTTAGAGATATTTAAGTATTTATTGGTTGTATTAATGTGACAGTAAGGGAAGTTGTAATCACACTTGCTTGTTTTTTTTTTTTCCCTCATTTTTTAGTGACTTAAGTCTACTCTTCTCCATCCTTAGTCACTGCTCTTTAAACTAAAACAGTGAAAATCATTTACCACAAATAAGGATCTTTTGTGTATAGGAATATTTAGGAATGGGAAAAATCTTTTAATCATAATCCATTCCAAATCAAATTTTTTGTGATTAGTTTTTTGCAGTGGGAGGATTGGGGTAGTGAATACCTATATCTTAATCTTGAAATTTTATTTTATTCTGCTTTACATTATTCTCTTTTAAAGAGCAGTTATCAAAAATAACATAGCTTCTAATGCTCCCGTAAAAGCTTTTAGATTCTTGGGTTGAGTGGTGGTGGTAGTGAGGAGTGCTAGTCATTTGGGACACTGCCATCTATTACATTTTTTTCCATCAATGAGAAAACACTTCTTACACTGGTAGCTAAACAGGCCTAAAGAGCTTGGTGTTTGTTTCTTGTTTTTATAGGGAGACTTTTCTCTAGCACTGAATAACAATACTCAGATATCAGTTAATAGGAATAGGTTAAAATTCTTTGAAAATATTTTAACCCTTAATTATTAAACTATGAGGTACATTGGTAATATATCAACACATTGGCAATATATTAATATGTTGTTTCTATAAATACTTTTTGCGTGCATGCTCAGTAGTGTCTGACTCTTTGCAACCCCATGGACTGCAGCTCACCAGGCTCCTCTGGCCATTGGAATTTTCCAGGCAAAAATACGGAGTGGGTTGCCATTTCCTTCTCCAGGGGATTTTCTGGACCCAGGGGTAGAATCTGTGTCTCCTGCATTGGCAGGTGGACTCTGTTACCACTGCACCACCTGGGAAGCCTTTTAGCCCAGTATTAATCCTAGTTTGTCTGGTTTAGCTTATCCTTTTTTATGTTGGGAATATGCATTTCCCTGTAGAAGAAATCTTTCGGCTGTTCAAAGATTAAAGCAGATATTCTGGAAAAACATAAAAATGTTGATTATGAACAATTTAAGAGCTTCACTTCAGTATTTTCTTTTTATAAACCACCTGTTGTCTTATGTGCCTAGTGTATACATTTGAACAAAGTGCTCATCACTTGTCAGCCATCAGTGGCAGCATAGAAATTACTTGTGGTACTTGCTTTGCAAGAAGTTCTTTTGTATTTGTGACATCAGCTTTGTTTTATACAATTAAAGTATTACACGCTAGAATAATCTAAATTGCAACCACTAAATGGTGATTTAATTCTTGCCTTGAACTAAATTTGTTTACTGATTGTATGCAGCTATTGACTACTATTTAACATGACAGATTCATAAAAATTTCCCCCTTGTTTTGGTAGCAGATAAGAAGGTGGTTATATTATTAAAGGTGTTTCTCAATTTAAAAATTTGCCTTCAATAAATATTACACAAAGAGGTAAAATGTTGAAAACCTTGCATGTGTGGATAATCCTCATACGATTTGATTTTCAAATGAAGTGTAATACTTATGATATATTCATGATCACTTTAACAGTATTCTAATTTTTAAACTCCCAGTTGAAACTGTATTGCAGTCGTTTTTATTCATTTTCTTCTGTTAGAAAAAGAACAAAGTATAGCTGTTTGATTAAGACTTAAGATTGATACTAGAATAAATATTTAGATAGTTAGGTAACTTCTTTTATACTTACAGTAACATTAACTCTACACAGCAATCTGGAGCCTTAGATAACTTTACCAGTGGATTCTAAGTAATCTGAATGTTTCCCCTTTGTTGTCTTGTTAAATAGTCCTGGTTATAATTTTTTAAAATAAGTTAACAGCTCTAATATATTGACATTATTTAAAATGACAAGTATTTTCTTCAGATAATTTTTTCAGTGAGCAGATTTCAGAACTAATGGAATAAAATTACTCACTTAAAGCAAATTTATCTTATATTTTGTAAAAAGCTTTAGGAATGCCACTATTCAGTTACATTATAAAGGTAAAGTGTAGTATAAGTACGTTTTCCAAGGTAGCTAGTGGTATATGTCTGCAATAATTGAGTTCCTCCCCTTGACAATAGTTTGTATATAGAAACTACATGGGTTCAATGGTTCAGAAGCAGAAAACTACTCACAAATAAGACTTTTTTTGTTCTTTTCAGAAACAACCTGAAAGTAAAAGGGAACTTTATATTTGCAGGAATAAAATTTGGAGTTTCTTTTTCACTGCATGGTTACTCTTATGTAACTGATATAATAGAGTGGACATTAGTATATAAGTAAATGATCAAATGAGTCATGTGATGGAACATCTGCCTCAGAAAGCCCTTTCAGACATCATACGCTGTGCCGTTGAAGTGTCTAATCAGTGCATCTGTCCCTGAGACTTCAGTGGGTGCGAGGATAGTTTTCTATTTTGGAATAGTTACTATATGAAGACAGTATATTAACAGATTTTTTTTTTTTCATGAATGCAACTGGAAAGTTTATGCCTGTGATATCTGAATAAAAAATTAGCAATGATTTTTCTTTTTAGCATAGTGATAATTAAGGGATGGTAATGAACATACAAACTTTTATCTACCTTAAAATGGTTATTTATGATAGGATTTTACATTACAGACCCACAAATGCTTCCTGCAGGAAATTTTCTTGCAAATACTGATGTTACAACAGGAGAGAAATGCAGATGGAACCTGAAGCACAGCAGGATTCAGATAGGATATTTAACTAAAACAGAAGCCTGTGTTTTGAATCCCTTCTGAGCTGGAGTGTTCCTATAGTTTTAAAATTGCCACCAGAGAGAGCTGAGGGTGGGGGAGAGGGAGAGGAAGGATGGGCGAAGGAGGGAAAGTGTATGTGTGCATTCATGTGTTTCACATGAAGTAAAAACTTCTAACCAGACGCATTGTAGAATACCAGATGATGATAATGACATACAGAGAATTGTGGTATACGTGTGTTTGGTTTATTCTTATAATCAACAAGCCACAGAAGACAAATTCTTATGACCGTATTTAATTTTACTAAAGGTTGCGATCTAAAGTAGTTAGTCTTTTAACAAGGGGAAAATGCATGTGTTTAGAGCAGGGGGTTTGAATGAGAATTGGGCACATGTTAATTTAGACACTGGGATTTTTAAATCTTGGAAGCAGAGAATAGTCATCAGGAAATATTTTTATTCCAAAAGAGGGTAATAAAAAAAGTTATCAGAACTTTTAGTTTCTGCCCTGGGATGTAGAGAGCTGGAGAGTTGTTACTACTACCTTATAGTGAGAAAGAACCTGACTAACTTCTGTGGCTCAGAGGTAAAATGATTTCTGAAGAAGTCTTCCCTTGTCTCTGTCTACTGTGCCCTTTCCCCAACTCTAGTATTTTTTATTACTATTTTCTTGCTTATTCTTCTATAGTTTTTTAATACAAATACAACTAACACAGTTAAATATTTTTTCTTTCCATTTCCTAAACAAAATAGCAACCATATAAACTGTGATGCACTTTGCTTTTGACATTTAAAATGTCCGGGACAGCTCTCCATATAAGTGCACAGAGACTGTTTTCATTTTTATGCACAGACACATTATTTCCTTGTGTGACTAACGTGATCATTTATTCAACAAGTTCAGTAGTGCTGGATGCTGGGTTTATTTCCAGTTTTTTACTCTGATTATGTTATAATGCTACAATGAATAATCTAGTACATGTGTTATTTCATATATGTGAAAGTTTATGAGAGATTCACAGAAATGGAGTTGTTGAGTTAGAGGGAAAATGCATTGGTAATGATGGAAGATAATGCAGATTTCCTTCCTAGGAGTGTGCAGTTTTTGTACCACTTCCAGCAACTCAGTCGTGTCCAACTCTTTGCAATCTTAGGGACTGTGGAGCTCTTTGGGCTCCTGTGTCCATGGGATTCTGCAGGCAAGAAGACTAGAGTGTGTTGCCATTCTCTTCTCCAGGGGATCTTCCTGACCCAGGGATCGAACCTGTGGGTTAGTTTTAATTTGCTTTTTCAATTATAAATGAAGTTGAGCAATTCTTCATATGTTTAATAGCTAGTTGTGTTTTTCTTCAGATGGCCTATTTATGTTGCTTGCCTGTTTTTCTGTTGGGTGTTTTCTTTTTTTTCCCCTGTAATAACTAAGAATTCTTTATATGTGGGGAATATTAGATCTATGTGTTGCAAATATATTTTAATCGATCATTTGTCTTTATTTATGGTCTGTTTTGCTATATAAAATTCTAAATTGTTATCAAAGGGCCTTCCCCAACTCAGGGTTATAAAATAATTCATCTATATTTTCTTTAAGTATGTTTATGGTTTCATTTTTTACTTGTAAATCTCTAATCCATTTAGAGTTTTATCTTTGTGTACACTGTAACGCATCCATTCTACTGTATATATATATGTATATTTTGAGAATAGCTCTTTGATTGTCAAATAATATTTATTAAAGTCTATCCTTTGCTAACTTGAGATGCTACCTCTGTCATATACTAGATTCCTAGAAATCCTTTTATTTATTTATTTGGCTGTGCTGGGTCTTAGTTGTGGCATGTGGAATCTTCAGTTGCAGCATATGGGATCTAGTTCCCTGACCAGGGATGGAACCCAGGCCCCCTTACATTGGGAGCAGGAGTCTTAGCCTCTGGGCCACCAAGGAAGTCCCTCCTATAAATTCTTGGGTCTGTTTCAAATCTTACTGTGTTTCACCAGCATGTTAGTTTATTCATTTGCTAATGTGACACTTTTAAAATCATTAAGACAGTATGTATTGTAGTATCCAATAGGGCTGTTCCACTTATTTTCATAGTGTTCCTGGCTAGTCTCGCTATTTATTTTTCCTGTATAAACTTAATAATCAACTTTCTTTATCACAGAAAAAGAAATCTTACTGGCATTATTATTGTAACAAATTTATAAGTTAGTTAAAAAAGAATTTTTAATCTTTTCATTCAGAAACATGATGTGTTCTTTTACTTGTTCAGGTCTACTTTTGAAGTGTTTGAAAAGTTCCTCCTTGTGTTGGTTTTGCACATTTCTTGTAAAATTAATTTCTAGGTATTTTATCTTTTTTGGTTGAGTTTGGTATTGTAAATGTGGTCTTTTTCATTATGTTTTCTGTTGTTTTCTGTATGTTAAGAATATTTAAAAAAATCAGCGTGTTCATCTAATTCTTTGTTAGGTACTGTAGGAAAGTCTTAAAAATGGATAAAATATAGATTAAGTGAAATCAGATATAGTACATTAATTCAGTGGAATACTGTGCAGTTTATATTAAAATGGACAGGTCCCTGTGACACATGAAGTAAAAAAGTAGGTGTTTGGTTTTGTTTTAGCCCTAGAGAAAAAAGTCTCGTATTCAAATGTTAACAATAGTTGCTTGGAGATTGTGAGATAATTTTTACTTTTTGCCCACCTTTTCTGGCAATTACTGGCTGTCCCCAGAAGTGGACATGTTTTCCTTCCATGCACGTGTCCATTCATCTTTACTAGATTTCCAAACCTACAGTGAGAATGGACATGTATCTACATTTTCAGCAGTGGATTGTGAAAAGAAGTGACATTTGTCCTAGATTTTAAGGCATTGCCCATGTCTTCCCCAGCAGTTGCTTTTCTCTTTTTGTGTAGCTTGCTAAGTCGCTTCAATCATGTCCGACTCTTTGTGACCCGATGGACTGTAGCTTGCCAGGCTCCTCTGTCCATGGGATTCTCAAGGCAAGAATACTGGAGTGGGTTGCCATGTCCTCCTCCAGGGGGTCTTCCCCACCCAGGGATCGAACCCCAGTCTCCTGCATTGCAGACAGATTGTTTACTGTCTGAGCCACCTGGGAAGCCCTTTCTCCTTTTATGCTGATTTAACTGGAAGTGCTTAGATCATGCAGATGGTGGCAGTGCCTTAGAGGATAGTTGACTGCAAGGACCAGAGCTGCCTCACTAAGTTGGATCATTTATTTCAAGATTGAAATTAAAGCTAAATAAACTTTTTGCTTGTTAATTCACCTGATTTTTGGTTCTCTTTTGTGTTCTAGTTTTACTTTGGCTAATATACCTGAGTATTCTAAATATGTGAACACATTACTTTTATAATAAAAAAAATTCCATTTCCAAAGAATTAGGATTATATTATGCTTATTTTACCGCAACTTAATTTTCTCATTTAAAATATCCTGAATATCTTTCCATGCCATCAGTGCCCACTTCTGTTTAAGTAAACTTTTTATTTGGAATAATTACAGATTCACGGGAAAGTTTCAGAGATGGCCCTGAGAGTTCTCATATTCATACCCAGTTTCAGTTTCCTCTTACGTTATCTTTGTTTCAATATCCCCTTATTTTACAGTGGTACATTTGTCAAAAATAAGTACATAAAACATGGTACCTTTATTAAACCAACATTGGTACATTACTATTAATTAAACTCTGGATTTTATTTGGATTGCACCATTTTATTTACTGATGCTGTTTTTCTGTTCTAGGATCCAGTTCAGGAGACCACATTTTATTTGTGTAATGTTGCCTTAGTCTTCTCTGGCCTCCTCTGATAGTTTGTTAGTCTTTCCTTCTTTTCCTTGACAGTTTTTACTGTTGAAGTGTTTTGTAGTACCCTCAAATTGTGTTTATCCTGATGTTGTTCTCATGATTAGACCAGGGTTATAGGTTTTTGGAAAGAATACCACAGAGATGAAGTGCCGTTCACGTTATATCCAGGAGTACATGGTATCTACATGACATCAGGGATATGCAAGCCATTATCACTTGATGAAGGTGGTGTTTGCCATGCTTTTTTAACTGTAAAGTTCTGTTTTTTGCTTTTCACATTTTCCCTTTTCTTTGGAAGCAAACCAAATGTAGCCCCCAATGAAGAGGAAAGGGGAAAATACCCATTTTTGAAGGCTAAATTTAATCTGCTAGATACCAAACTTGATGTCCACCAGACTAACTTTAGATACTTGAAATTTTCTGCTTTGATTCTATGGGCAGCTGACTAGTCAGCATGGAACTAGGCTAGGATTTACTTCTTTAACTGCACAGAATTTAGCCTACTAGTTGGGAACAGAGAAGAGTAAGTGGGATCAGAGAATATACTTGTATCCCTCCCAAGATGCCTCATTTTTTTCTGTTTGTCATCTTAATCTGGAAATCAGAGTTAAAATCCCTTTCTCTGGAGATTTGAACATTTCTGGTACTTTAATGGGAAGAAGACTTAACTGAGTACCATTTATTGAGTTACATTTGGGGCCAGTACTGTGCTAGGTTTTTTATATGAATCATATTTAATCTTTAGAACAATCTTGAGAGGAAAGTGCATCTTACCACAAAGAAACTGAGACTAGATTTTGACTTCCCTAACGTCATTCAGTTTATAAGTGGTAATACCCAGTCAAAACTATTTCTTCCCTTCCCCCCTTCCCCCTTTTTTTTCTCTTATATATCACAGGGCCACCAGTTCTCTTGTCTCTCCATCAGTGAGAACAACCTAGTTATCATTAGATAGAGGTATATGATAGCTATTTGGTATAGTTAACAGGTAGTATGAAAAGATAAACATTATTAATGCTATGTGATGTAATCAGATTTTCAAGTTAGGATTCTCTTTTACCCAACACAGATTGTGTGCTGCCCTGTTTTCTCTGCCCTAGTGTATACCTGAAGAAACCCACAAAGAGACAGGAACTCTCCTGGTCTCAGTTCCAGCTCATTGTTGCACAGCTGATGGCTGAATTAGCAATAGTCTGACTTTGCCACTGGCGAGTTCATTCTGATGCCAGGGGCTTCCTTAACTGATTTCTCCCCCCAGAACTAACGATGATGACGAAGAAGTAAATGTATAGTTTTTTCTGAGAGTATATTATATGCACATATAGTGGTCAAACTAGCAAAGATTGATCTTTTTTTGTTGTTGAAGTGATGTCCCATTTTATTAAAGAGAGGTCAGAGTTTTCTTTAATGGTATCTTCAGAGATTTGTTATAGATAGTAAACTAAGTGTTTAAAAAGTGAAGTTATATTGTATATTTGATGGTAATAAATGGTAAGGGAAATAAAGTATGAAAGGAAGTTAGGAAGTGTTTAGGTGGCGGTGTGGGGGGGTGCAATTTTAAACACAGCAAAGGAAGGCTTCACTGAGAAGTTGGCATTTGAGTAAAGAACTGAAGGAGGTAAGGGATGAAATTATGTAAATATTCAGGGCACAGTAGGAAATGAAAGGGCCTGGAGGCAGAGTTGGGCCTGTTGTTTTTGAGTTCTGTTATTCTACATCCACCTTATACTCTGCTTTTCAAACTTTTAGTATAACAGGTGAATTGTCCCTGCCAAGGCCAAATTGTACCTGAAATCTCCTTCCCTCTCTCTCTCACATACGATTGTGACTCTGCTGCCCGTGCCCTCTCTTTGCCTGTATCATGTTTCCTCACTATTGATTTGTTCCCGTGACCATGCCAAAATGGTGACGTGACCCCCTCCAGCTACTACTCTCTGTTCTCTTTCACAGTGAAACTGAAAAGAGGTTGTTTTTACTGTTCTTTGCATTCCATTCAGCTTTTTTTTAAAAAAAAAAAAACCTACTCCAATGAGCTTTTGCCCCCCAAAGAGCATTTAAACAGCTCTTGTCTAGGTCACCAGTGACCTCCATGTTGCCAAATGTTCCCTTCTCATCATTCTCTGATTAAATTCTAGCCAGTTATCCATTTACTTGTTTATTATGTTCCTCTTTACTAGTATGTAAGTTCCATGACAGCATGCACATGGATGCACGTGATATTTTTGGCTGCATGGGTAAGTGAGACTATACATGTCCTTGTACATACCTTACATGCACCACTGTCCACTTGCCTGAGTTTTTTTCCTTGGGGTAAATTGCTAAAAGTAGAAATTACTGAGCCAAAGAGTATACACATTGTAAAGGCTTTGTTCCTTGTTGGTAAGCTGTCTCCTTAACCAGAGTGTGCTGTTAGCATTTGTTTATTTTTAAGGCTTTAGCATTTATTATGAACACCTCTTAAATGCTGTTACTTTTTTAGATTTGTATCTTTTCCCAGATTGCCAAAATCCCAGTGTAACTTACAGTTTCATACTTTAATATTCTGTCAGGCCTAGATAGTCTAATAGAAGAAAGTGCTCCTGAAGTTTTGTGTTCACAGAGTATTGGAGACTTTGAATATCATTGGAGCAGTATGACTGTCTTTAGGAAAGAAGTTTTAGCAATTATACTGTGTCCTGCTGTCTTATCTGAGGAGTAACACATTTGCTAGAGGTATTTTCCTTTAGATTGCTGCCCTAGTTAGAGGTCAAGTACTGTGGTAACCACACTTTTGCTATATTGATTATAGCAAGAATGCTGAAGAAATATAGCACAAAAGAATACACACACACACATACACACACGTCAAATTTGTACTCTGATTATCTGAGTAGATTTCTGATTATGAACTGAAAGTCGAATAGTTTGATTTTGCCTATGTGTTCCTTCCTAGTATTTTGTTGTTAAAATGGAGGTGTTTGATAAGAATATTGATAGTGTTATTGATGTATTATACTAACAGTTTACAATTTATCATGTTATTGTCATACTGTAGCCATTAAATTGCACGTTGAGGATTTGGGGTGTTAGAATTTTACTAGTAACTTTTTAATGAGCCTCTTGGTTGTATTTTACCCTCCGCCCCTGATATGAGTAAACCACTGACAGTTAAAAATAGAAAATGCATGAACATATATACATACAGTCTTTTGCTCCTTACAATTTAAGCATTCAGTTCAGTTCAGTTCAGTCACTCAGTCGTGTCCAACTCTGCAACCCCATGAATCGCAGCACGCCAGGCCTCCCTGTCCATCACCAACTCCCGGAGTCTACCCAATCCCATGTCCATCGAGTCGGTGATGCCATCCAGCCATCTCATCTGTCGTCCCCTTCTCCTCCTGCCCCCAATCCTTCCCAGCATTAGGGTCTTTTCCAATGAGTCAATTCTTCGCATGAGGTGGCCAAAGTATTATGCTTGGTCTAAATTTGTCATATACCTCAGATCCTAAACTAAACCAAACCAAAATAAAGCACCAAGCAGGGACTTCCTTGGTGGTCCAGTAGTAAAGACTTCACCTTCCACTGCAGGGGGTGTAGATTTGACCCTTGATTGGGGAACTAAGATCCCACATGTCTCAGCCAAAAAACCAGAACATAAACAACAGAAACAGTATTGTAACACAGTCAATAAAGAATTTAAAAATTGTCCAGGTCAAGAAAAAAAAAATTAAAAAAAAAAATAAGGCAAGTAAGGCATAACATTCTAACATCTTCCTTACACTTCTGCATCTTCTTGTAGAAGTGAAAAATTTGAAGATAAGAAGGTATATTCCTTAGAAGGAGAGTTTAATATTGCTATTATTTAAAATAATTGTTAAGCTGCTTGCTTTTCCTTGAAAAATTTATGCTTGTTTTCAGAAGTCAGGAGTTTAGCTTGTACAAGTTTTGGGAAACTAAATTAGCTGGCACAATTTATGCAGAAAGTAATAAAAGTTTGATCATATGAAGTATGTGTAGGCCTGTGTTTGTTTGTCTTAAGAAAGTAAAGTCTATAAAATTTTTTCTTGCTTCCTAAGTTTAAATAATTAAATTTGGATCTTTTTCCAAAGCACTGAGGCTTTGGAACTGGTGTTTGTTTATAGTTTTCATTTGTGGAGGTGAATTCCTAAATTGCAATTGGCTTATTAGTTCAATAGTGGTCATATGAAAAACCATGTATATTTCCATGTCCTATTTTACATTTTAGGTTGTACAGAAGTAGTTAATATTTATGTTCTGATATTTTTAAAAAATCTGCTTTGAATTGATTTAATGATTTGTAGATTAGAGTTTTTTTTTTTTTACACCAGAGTTTAGTTTATCCTTCAAGTTAGTTTAGTTCTTCATAAGGAACTGTGTTTTGATTTGATCAGTAACTAGAAAATAGGCATTTAACATGTTTTTCATAGACTTCTGAAATGCCACTAAATATTTCTAAGAATACTGAAAAATATCAATATTAGGTTTATATGTATAATAAAATTTGAAAATTATTTAATGAAATGATTACATATACTTGATATTTCAGGTATAAAGAGGCTTGGATAAAAACTTAACTGAATTTATTGCAATTTGAAATGTACAACTTTCTACTTTTAAAGAAGGAGGGTTAGTATATTTTGAACCTGTTAGAGAATTGGTTGAATTGGGATAAGTCAACAACTTTTTGTAAATCAAGATATTTTTTAAGATCTGTCTTTTTCTCTTAGTTGGTATTAATTTCCTGAGGTATTGATATTTCCTGATTAAGCATGTTAGGGTTTGCCTGAAAAAATTTTAAATTATCAAAATGTACTTGATTTTATTAAACTGGATGACTTTATCACAAGTCCATTGCCATTTGCTTATGGTTTCTGGCTTTTTCAAGTGGAGAATAATAGTGCTCTTAAATTGGATTTATGCTGACTTTTAAGAAACATATTTGTTCCAAGCAGTCTAAGAAGCACAGAGATCTATGTCAATATTCAGAATTCATATTTTCCTTGAACAGAAGGTTGTGATAAAATGGTACATGGTGTGTTTTCATTGCCTGTTGAAAGACTTTCATGCAGTTAAAATAAGCATTTTGATGGTGGTTGAATTAAGAGTTTTTGTCAGTCTCTTCTCATCATGGATGATTAGACTAAAACGTCTGCTTGTCTTGACTTGAGATCACCACAGCTTCAGATAACATGCTTTGTGATTGAAGGTCGAAATATTTTGAATTCTAATAGGCTGCCAGATGAATTGCTTGAAATAGACTGTAAAATTTCAAGGCTTCCTTTTCCATCTGCTGTGAAAAGAACCATTGGGAATGGTTGAGCTTGATGATCATAGAATTACTGGATGGTGATTCTAAAACCCTCAAAGGGAAGTTGCTATGGAGATCTAGTTCCAAACTGAAATGATTCACCTTTGAAAGGCTGCAGGGTCTGAGAAGCTGAACACATCATTGTTCAGGTGGTCATTGGTTAGGAAATTGCTGGTGCCTGTGTAATCAGCACTCCTGTGGTAGTTAACGATCTAAAAAGGTTTGTTCTGAATGATGTGGGACAACAGCAATGTGCATAAGATGGCTTCTCTCAGTCATAGTTTGCTCAGCCTGGAGCTTGTAAAAATACAGTGAACTAAATAGCACAGAAAGGAACTGCTTCATTGAGGAAATTTTTTGAAACAAAATTTTGCCTTAATGAGTTTGATATCTAAAAGAAAATAGTTCCTTTTTAAAATAAAGTTTTTGCATAAACATACTTTGTTCTGTTTTAATCCACCTTAACCCCCACCTTTCATGATAAAGTGCTCTTTATTTCTGTAGGTCCAGGGCCATGGTGAAATGTTCAGCTTTTAATACCCTAAGTGCTATGTTAAGAACCTCTTCGCATAGCCATATGGCCACAGGAGAAGGACTTTAAAAAAGCCCCCAAATCATAGAAAATGAATCTAGAAGAGCCCCTAAATTGTTAGGAGTAGAATGCAATTAATCCCTGTATAGCAAATTGTGCCCCTCAATTCTTTTATTATTCATTATTTGTGAAGTGTATTTTAAATTGATATTGTTTACAATTTTTTCTTCTATTTTTACCAATTTTTTTTTTTATCACCGGTCACTTTTAAAAGAATTATTTATTTATTTGGCTATCTTGAGTCTTATTTGCAGCATTGGGTCTTAGTTGAAGTGTACAGGTTCCAGAGTATGTGGGCTCAGTAGTTGTGGTGTTCAGGCTTAGTTGCCTGATGACATATGGGATCTTAGTTCCCAGACCAGGAATCAAACTCGCATCCCCTGCATTGGAAGGCGGATTTCTAACCACTGGAACACCAGGGAAGTCCCTCTCACCTTTCACTTTTTTTTCTATATACCTGAGACCAGAATAATTTTTGAAATTCGTTTGACAGCAAGTCATTGTAATCTGCTTTTCTCCTATATTACGATTTCAAAATAGATGAAATTCAGTCTTAATTTCCTAAGTGCTTATAATGTTGAGCTTCTATAATCAAGTATGAAATTTTATCAAAAACAATTTAATGTCTTGTTTCTCTAGATAAGTTCCCCCAAACATTATTGAGGTATATTTTACATATACTAAAATCACCCATTCTTACTGTACAGTTTGATGAATTTTGTTTACTGTATACACTTGTTTCCACCATCACAATTGGAAAATACATTTTCATCCTAAAATGTTTCCTCACGTTTTTTTGCACTTCCTCCAACTCGTTTGCTCTGGCAACTACTAATCTGCTCTCTATCATTATAGTTCTATAACATTTTTAGAATTTCATGTAGTATCAGCTGGTATGTTTGTCTTACTTTTTCAAACAAGCATAATGTTTTTGAGATTTATCCATATTGTATGTGTTAATAGTTTGTTCTTTCTTATTTGGAGAAGGAAATGGCCACCCACTCCAGTATTCTTGCCTGGAGAATTCCATGGACAAAGGAGCCTGGTGGGCTACAGTCCATGGGGTTGCAAAGAGTTGGACATGACTGAGCGACTAACACTCTTGCTATAGTAATAATGGTATGAATATATCACACTTTGCTTATCCATTCATTAGTTGATGGCTATTTGAATTTCAAATTTCTAGTTTTACTATTATGAATATATTCAAGTCTTTGTGTGAACATACGTTTGTTTCTTTTGGATAAATACCTAAAAGTGGGATTGCTGAAGCATATGGGAAGTATATGTTTAGCTTAGTAAAATACTGCCATGTACTGTTTTCCAGAGTGGCTGTTGGGAATTCCCTGGTGGTCCAGTGGTTAGGACTGTGTGCTTTCACTGCTGAGGGCATGGTTTCAGTCTCTGGTCTGGGATCTGAAATCCTGCAAGCTGCGAGGTGCAGCCAAACAAACAAAAAAAACAAGCAGCTATAATTTTGATTTCTCACCGGCAATTTGTGAGTTCCAGATACTTCTGAATCTCCTCAAACTTCATATTGTCAGTCATTTAAGCTTAGTCATTCTAAAGGGTTTCTCACTGTGGCTTTAAATTCTGTTTTCCAGATGGTTAGTGATAAGCATCTTTTCATGCTCATCTGTATCTTTTGGATGAAGTATCTGTTCAGACCTTTTGCCTACATTAAACTTGAAGTGTTGGTATTATTATCAGCTGATAGAGTTCTTTATATATTCTGGCTATAAGTTCTTTTTCATATATATGTTGTGTGAAATTTTCTCTCAGACTGTGGCTTGCTTTTTTGTTTTCTTAATTTTGTCTTTCGAAGAGCAAAAGTTTGGGACATCCCTGGTAGTCCAGTTGCTAAGACTCCGGGCTTCAATCCCTGGTCTGGGAACTAGATCTTATATGCTACAGCTAAGAGCCAGCACATTCAAATAAATATTTGTTAAAAAAAAAACCCCAAAGAGCAAAATTTTTTATTATGATCTTCATTTTATGATTTTTTCCCCCCAGTGTTTTCAATGCTTTCTGTGCCCTGTTTAAGAAATCCTTACCCAACTCAATGTCACAGAGATTTTCTTTTAATTGAAGTTTCTCAATGTTAGTACTTACATTTAGGTTTATCAATTTTAATTTTGCCAGAGTTAAAGGATTAAAGTAATTTTTTTCATACAGATAGCTAGTCATTCCAGAATCATCTAATATTTTCTCTCAGTGAATTAATTTGACACTTTATTAGAAATCAGTTGACCCTACATTTTTGGGTCAAATGTAGGATCTGTTTCTGGACTCTGTTCCATTGGTCTGTTTTTTTATTCTTCTGCCAGTACCACACTGTCTTGATTACTGTAGCTTTAGTAAGTTTTAAAATCAGATAGTATAGATCTTCCAACTTTGTTCTTTTTCAAGATTGTTTTGGTTTTTCTAGGTTCTCTGTATAAATTTTAGAATCAGGATTAATTTATGCAAATTAAAAAGAAAGGCTGCTGGGTTTTTATTGATTTTTGACTTTGTATTGAAACTGAATGAAGACTGCCAATCTGTGAACATGGTAAATCTCTTAATTTATGTAAGTCTATTGTCAAAGTATTTTGTAGTTTAAAGTATATATTTTGTACATATTTTGTTAAATTTATCCTGAAGTATTTAATTTTTTTTGCTATTGTAAATTATATTGTAGGTTACTTGTATATGCCCTTAATAAGTTTGAGAAAGTTCTCTTCTATTCCTAGTTGACTGAAGACTTTTATCCTAAATCAGTATTGGATTTTATCAATGGTATTTCTTTTAGCTAGTAAAATGATCATAGAGTTTCTTTTTTATTGTATAAATATGATGACTTACATGAGACTGACTGTTGGATAATAAGCTGCTCATAGAAAGTGAAAGTGAAGTCGCTCAGTCCTGTCTGACTCTTTGCAACCCCATGGACTGTAGCCTACCAGGATCCTCAGTCCATGGGATTTTCCAGGCAAGAATACTGGAGTGGGTTGCCGTTTCCTTCTCCAGGGGATCTTCCTGACCCAGGGATCGAACCTGGGTCTCCTGCATTGTAGGCATACGCTTTTACCGTCTGAGCTACCAATCTTACTTTTTCATGATTAATAATCCTTTTTACATTATGTTTGATTTGATTTGCTAAGATATTTTTTAAAAAGGTTTTTGCATCTGTGTTAATGAGGGATGATCAGTTCTGTGTTTCTGTTTTTTTTATTTTCTTCAGATCTTTGTCTGATTTGGATATGAGGCCTTATAAATTGAGTTGGAAAGTGTTTCTTCCTTGATTTTCTGAAAGAGTTTGTGTATAATTAGTGTTATTTCTACGCTTAATGTTTGATAGAATTTAATAATAAAGCCATTTGGGGCTGGAGTTTTCTTTGTGGGAAGAATTTCATTTGCAAATTTAGTTGCTTTAATTGATATAGGGCCATTTATATTTTATTTTTTCCCTTTGTTCCATTTTGGTAATTTGTGTGTTTTTAGCATCTTGATGCTAGATGGTCATATTATCTAGACTGCTGTCTAGACTGTCAGATTTGCTTCTTTCTACCTATTTGGGTTAAATCTGCTTTTCCCCTGTAATTTCTTAAAGTAAGAACTTAAGATTTTAGAACTTCGTTCCTAATGTAATCATTTAAAGTTGCAAACTTTCTTCTAAGTACTGCTTTTGCTGCATTCCACATATTTTGATATGTTGTATATTTCTTATCATTTTAAAATATTTTATTTCTCTTATAATTTCTTCTTAATTCTTAAGAAGTATGTATATATATGAATTTATAGGGTTTACCTATTCCTAATGTTATTGACTTCTAATTTAACTTCTTTGTGGTCAAGGATCATATTCTGTATAATTTTTTGTCTTTTTTAAGTTTATTGAGACTTATTTTTTGACTCAGTGTGTAGTGTGGGCCAAAAGAACTCTTGAATGTAGACTTTGTTTTTATTAGGTGTAACGTTCAATAATTATCACTTATGTGAAGTTGATCAGCATTTTTCATATATTTTTTTTCATTTGTTTTTTGTCAGATTCTATCACTTAAGAGAGGGGTGTAAAAAATCTCCAATTCTTGATTGTGGAATAGTCTATTTTGTCTTTAATTTTGACTTCCTATATTTTGAAGTTTTGTTATAAAGCATATACATATATATGTATGCCTTCCTGATAAATTTACTTTTTCTCTTTATAAAATATCCTTTTATCTTTAAGAATGCTTTTAATTTTGAAATCATAAGATAGCTAGAGCCAGTATAACTATATTATGCTTATTGTTTTCTATTCATTTGCTTTCAGTCTATCAACATCTTTATATTTAAAGTGCATCTCTTGTACAGAGCATATAGTTGTGTCCTGTTTTATTAACTTTGATAATAAGCAACTTAAAATACATTGTTTAATGTACTTACTGATAAGCTTAGATTTATGTGTATTTCTCTGTGTTCTATTTGTCGCTTCTATGTTTTGTTCCTCTATTTCTCTATGTATTACTTTATTATTTGAAGATTTCTTAGGGATTCACTTTAATATTCATCTTGGTTTTTAACCAGACTTCTTTACATTTTTCTTCAGTGGTTGCTTTGGCAATTATCAAACACATTTTAACTTTTCACAGGTAGTGTAAAGGTGTCTTTATCTTACAGTTTACATAGTTTATATTGAATCATTTCGTGTAAAAATAAAAACCTAGCAAGTATGTAAGCCCATATCCCTTTCCAATCCTTTGTGCCATAGTTATTTTTTGTAATGTTATGCATATATAAATGCAGCAATTTTAAAAAATGAGATAAAGTTCATGTAACATAAAATTAGCCATTTAAAAGTGTACATTTTAGTGGCCTTTAGTATTAACACATCCCACAAATAACTTTTGCTTTAAACATATGTTTTTATTATAAATTAAAAAAAAATACATATATATATATATATATGGCTTTTCTGGTGGCTCAGACTGTAAAGAATCTGCTTGCAATGCAGGAGACCCAGGTTCAATCCCTGGGTCAGGAAGATCCTGTGGAGAAGGGAATGGCAACTCTCTCCAGTATTCTCGCCTGGGAAATCCCAAGGACAGAAAAGCCTGGCAGGCTACAGTCCATAGGGTCATGTAGAGTTGGACACGACTAACATTTTATTATAAATAGATGAAGGGGGAAAATGCAACAGCAAAAATTAGTCTTTTGCATTTGCATTTACTCAAATATTTCCATTTTGATGCTCTTTATTTTATTTTATTTTTTTGAGAACCTGAGGTTCTGCCTAGTATCATTTCCCTTTAGCTTGAAGACATTTTTCAAATATTTAAGTGTAGGGCCATTGACAATGTATTCTCTTGGCTTTCTCTCATCTGAAAATGTCTGTTTGGGCTTCATTCTTTACAAATATTATTGCTGGGTATAAAATTCTTAGTTGATAGGTATTTTGGCTTTTTTTTAATTTTTAAGAAAATATTCTATGTTCCTTTTTTAAAAATTTTGATTATTTGTTTGTGTGTGCCAGGTCTTCATTGCAGCACTCAGATCTTCAATTTTCATCGCAGCATGCGGCATCCTAGTTGCAGCATGTGGTGTTTAGTTCTCTGGCTGTGGATTGAACCTAGGCCCCTTGTGTTGGGAACATGGAGTCTTAGCCACTGAACTACCAGGGAAATCCCTTGGTTTCCTTTTTTGCACTTTAAAAATGTTTCACTCTTCCGACCTTCTTAGCTTCTGATGAGAAGTCAACCATTAATTGAAACATTTTCTTTTTCTACTTTCAAGATTTGCCCTTTACTTTTGACATTCGTATCATACCCCTGCTATTGTGTCTGCTGTTGAGTGCGTCTGTTCATGGACTTCTTTGAGTTTATTCTTATTGTTAGTCTTTGAGCTTTTTCAATCTGTAAATTTCTATCTTTCAACAAATTTAGATACATTTTTACTTATTAATTCTTCAAATACCTTTTCTGTCCCATTTTCCCCTCACTCTAATTGCATATATGCTGGACTATTTTTAAATAACCTGATACGTCCCTGAAGCTCTGTTCATTTTTGCTTAATCTTTTTTTCTATGTTATCAGAGCAGATGGTTTGTATTGATTGCTTCCCTGGTAGCTCAGCTGGTGAAGAATCCACCTACAATGCAGGAGACGTTGGTTCGATTTCTGGGTCGGGAAGATCTGCTGGAGAAGGGATAGGTTACCGTCTCCAGTATTCTTGGACTTCCCTGGTGACTCAGATGGTAAAGAATCCGCCTGCAATGCAGGAAACCTGGGTTTGATCCCTGGGTTGGGAAGATCCCCTGGAAAAGGGAACAGCTACCCACTCCAGTATCTGGCCTGGAGAATTCCATGGACAGAGGAGCCTGGCAAGCTACAGTCCATGGGGTTGCAAAGAGTTGGATCACTGAGCAACTTTCACTTCAGTTCACAATCTAAAAGTTAACTTACTCTTTTCCTCCAGTCATCTCAGTTTGGCTGTTATGTCCATGCAGGGTTTTTTTTTAAATATTGTGTTTATCAGTTCTGCTTTTTTTTAAAAAAAAATTTATTTCTGGCTGTACTAGGTCTTCATTGCTTTGCATGGGTTTTCTCTAGTTGTGGTGAATGAGGGTTAGTCTTTGTTGCAGTGTACGTGCTTCTCATTGCCATGGTTTCTCTTGTTGCAGAGCACAGGCTCTAGACGTATGGGCTTATTAGTTGCGGCATGCAAGCTCTAGGGCATACCAGGATCAGTAGTTACGGCATACAAGCTCAGTAGTTGTGATTGGTGGACCCTAGAATGTGCAGGCTTCGGTAGTTGCTGCTCATGGGCTCTAGAGTGCAGGCTCAGTAGTTGTGGTGCATGGTCTTAGAAGATTCTGCGGATGTGGAATCTTCCTGGACTGGGGGTCAAACCCATTTCCCCTGCACTGGTGGGCAGTGATTGTTACCCACTGTGCCACCAGGGAAGTCTGGTTCTGATTTTTTAAAAGATCATTTTTATTTTTCTGCTGGGAATGCCTGACCTTTTGTTCATTGTTTGCATATTGGTTTTTGTTTATTGAAGATAATTTTAATAGGAACTTAAATTTTTTCTTAGCTACTTCCAATATCTGGATCATCTCAAGTTCAGTTTTTTACTTGCTTTCTTTTCTTTTAACAATGTGTTTGATTTTCCTCAGGTAATTTTAGATTATATCGTGGACATTGTGAATGTTATGTTGTGATTCTGGATTCCATTGTTTTTCTCTGCTGTGTGTTGTTTCCTTTGTGTTAGTAGGCAATTGGACTTGAACTACAAACTCCACTTGTTAGTCGGTAGCTTCCCTGTCACTTCAGATATTTTGTCTTTAAGTAGTCTGCTTCAAGTGTGCCTTGCCAGTGCAGTTCTGGTGTCAGTCAAAAAGATGTGTGTACAGAATTTGGGGATTCCCTCTAGTTTCCCTTGCTCTCTCCTGTCCCCATGTATTCTTCCATTGCCATAGTTTCCCTGGCTTTATCTTTCTGGTTGCCCAGACCAATTTATCTGCTTCTGTGCTGTGCTGCTTATGCTTGGCTCCAGACTGAATGTCTTAAAAATGGGAACTCACATCATACAACTCCCCTCCTTTATGCAAGTATTCTTAACCAGTCTGTCTTTGTTCTTTAGTGCCTTTAGGTCACTGTTTTTTTTTTTTTTTTTCCTGTATCTTGTTCTTATGGCATAGTTCTTCTTCTCTTGAGTGGGAATGGTAGTTTTCCAGGGGGATTTTAGTATGCCATTGTTGAAAATGGAAATCCTTTGGATGGAATTTTCAGCTACTTAATAACTCAGTGGCATGCCAAAAGTGGAATACATTTCTTTCCAGATTTGTACACCGGCACTTCTTATAGTGATAGCCTGCATCTTAAGGCAGTGAGTTTTGAACCTTCAGAAAAATGTATTTGAGATTTATAGTTAAATTCAACTTCTTGCCAAAATACTTTTCTGAATTTATCATTGTTCTGTATTTACCCTTAGTAATAATATATTACTGTTATGCTTTGATTATTATATAATAATATTCATTTGAGTGAAGAATTGATAATGATAAGTATTGCATTTCTGAGGATTCTGAATATATTTGTGGTGCTGCAGTATTATGTCTCATATATCTTTTTGGGGTTAATTGAAGAAGATAGTAAATTTTCAGTTCAGTGTGTTAGTGACTAAATTGTAACTGGTTTATATTTACTGTGGGAATATTTTTGTTGGGGATAGACTAAACATTTTATTGACTTATGAGTTCTTTCCTTTTTTTAAAAAAATTTACTCAAGATTCTTTGAGACATCATTGTTGATACCTTTTAATGTGAGTTTATGTTATACAACAATTATAATGACAGTATTATGAAAGGAGGCATATTAAGTGAATTTTTAACTAAATATTCACAGTAGAAAAGAGAAGAGAACCTTAAAATATTTTTCCCTTAAAGAAAGTCTAAATTAATATCTCTTAGAATGGTAAATTTGGGCCAAACACTGGAGTTAGTTGGTAGATATATCAATAGTTCGAGAAATGTATTTTACCACTTCTTTGTGCCTCTTTATTTTAAATGTATGAAAGTGCTGCACTCAGTATGCCAGCAAATTTGGAAAACTCAGCAGTGGCCACAGGACTGGAAAAGGTCAGTTTTCATCCCAATCCCAAAGAAAGGAAATGCTAAAGAATGCTCAAACTACCGCACAATTGCATTCATCTCACACGCTAGAAAAGTAATGCTCAAAATTCTCCAAGCCAGGCTTCAGCAATATGTGAACTGTGAACTTCCAGATGTTCAAGCTGGTTTTAGAACAGGCAGACGAACCAGAGATCAAATTGCCAATATCCGCTGGATCATCGAAAAAGCAAGAGAGTTCCAGAAAAACATCTATTTCTGCTTTATTGACTATGCCAAAGCCTTTGAATGTGTGGATCACAATAAACTGTGGAAAATTCTGAAAGAGATGGGAATACCAGACCACCTGACCTGCCTCTTGAGAAACCTGTATGCAGGTCAGGAAGCAACAGTTAGAACTGGACATGGAACAACAGACTGGTTCCAAATAGGAAAAGGAGTCCGTCAAGGCTGTATATTGTCACCCTGCTTATTTAACTTATATGCAGAGTACATCATGAGAAACACTGGGCTGGAAGAAGCACAAACTGGAATCAAGATTGCCAGGGGGAGAAATATCAATAACCTCAGATATGCAGATGACACCACCCTTATGGCAGAAAGTGAAGAAGAACTAAAAAGCTTCTTGATGAAAGTGAAAGAGGAGAGTGAAAAAGCTGGCTTAAAGCTCAACATTCAGAAAACTAAGATCATGGCATCCAGTCCCATCACTTCATGGGAAATAGATGGGGAAACAGTGGTAATAGTGGCTGACTTTATTGTTTTGAGCTCCAAGATCACTGCAGATGGTGATGGCAGCCATGAAATTAAAAGACATTTACTCCTTGGAAGGAAAGTTATGACCAACCTAGATAGCATATTAAAAAGCAGAGACATTACTTTGCCAGCAAAAGTCCGTCTAGTCAAGGCTATGGTTTTTCCATTAGTCATGTATGGATGTGAGAGTTTGACGGTGAAGAAAGCTGAGTGCCGAAGAATTGATGCTTTTGAAGTGTGGTGTTAGAAAAGACTTTTGAGAGTCCCTTGGACTGCAAGGAGATCCAACCAGTCCATCCTAAAGGAGATCAGTCCTGGGTGTTCATTGGAAGGACTGATGTTGAAGCTGAAACTCCAGTACTTTGGGCACCTCATGTGAAGAGTTGACTCATTGGAAAAGATCCTGATGCTGGGAAGGATTGGGGACAGGAGGAGAAGGGGGCGACAGAGGATGAGATGGCTGGATGGCATCACTGACTCGATGGACATGAGTTTGGGTAGACTCCAGGAGTTGGTGGTGGACAGGGAGGCCTGGTGTGCTGCGATTCATGGGGTTGCAAAGAGTCGGACACGACTGAGCTACTGAACTGAGCTGTTGGTGATTACTAACAGAAATTTGCAGCAAACTGTACACAACAGAATTTTGCAGATATTTAAAATTATATGGATAGAGATACTTCCCAAAATAAAAGAGAACTGGTATTGTACTCTGCAATAGTAGCAATAAAAACAACCTTCCTCTTGGGGACCAGAGCCCCATTCAGGTAAGCTGTTCTTCTGTTTGGTTGGTTGGTTTGAGGTTTTATAGTTCATGTTCAGATCATATTTCCAAGGTATATGAACTGATACCACCACTCCGACAGTTGGGTTCTTGTCAGGGCTTCCTAGCCTTCCTTTGTGTGTGTGTACTTAAAAGTGATACAGTGGTGGCTGTCTTCATCCTGCCTAGGGAACTGCTTTTCAACGGCTTTGTTATATCTTCCTCTTCAGCAAGAGGGAAATTTAGGTTCTGCTTTTGTGAGTACATTGGCTTATTTTTATTATGTGCATTGAAATTCTTAAAGCTAGGTCAGCAGCAAAGTGTTCATGAGGTAATTAAAAAACTTGTTGGATATTATCTTCTGATAAGTAATAGGAGGCAACATTTAAGCCATTAGTGATAAATTATTTGCTAGACAATGAAAAGATGAAAGGCATTCTGAGTATCTTATAAGGTGCATTTTTACTGAAATTAATGAGTTTGACAAAGCTAATCCAATTTCTTTGATAGGTGGTACTCTTGCATACAATTGATGAGGGCTTAAAATCTTTTATTGAGTCATTTTCTGCTTAAGGAAGAAATAAAACTTGAACTGGATAGATTTTGGCTAGATATAAGGGAACAAGAATTTCCTTGATGTGGACTCTCCAGAAAGGGGGATAGTACAAACACTTGTTCTGTACATCAAAGATTTTGCCACACAAAATTTTTTTTTTGAATTTTTGCTTTATCCTAAGGCTTATTACTCTTGTGGTCTGAAGATGGCTTCCAGCATCTCACTGGCCACTTGGTTTCTAGTTCACATCTGCCAGGGAAAAAGAGTGAAAAATTTTTTACTTCAGGACCTGCTTTGGACTAATTCACTTCCCTAAACTTTAATGGGATTTAGAAGAGAGAGGACTACATAGACTGTTATGTTTGTGTCAACAACATATCATCTTTACTTTTCAGGATTCTTGACTAATACCTCATAATACTGGTTTAAAACATCCCATTATTATGAGTTAAAGCAGTATAATTCTGATGAAGTTTCATTACTGTAGTTGTAATAAAATGTTTCCTCTTCATTAAATATGTGGTGAAGTTTATTATTCATGAAAATGAAACTGACAGATTACCTTGTGAGGTCACCAAACATAAAACAGAAATGGTATTTGAGCCTCCTCATAGTGCTCCATATTGGTTAGTGCAAATTTTATTTAATGGCATGTTTTTTTTTTTTTTTGTTTTTTTTTTTTTTTATTTTTTTTTTGTTTTTATTTATTAATGGCATGTTTTTAAAACTTGTTTTTGTTAATTTTCACACAGTCTTTGGTTAAATAAGGGGTTCTGTTCTCCAAGAGACTTCCCTGGTGGCTCAGATGGTAAAGTGTCTGCCTACAATGTGGGAGACCTGGGTTCAATCCCTGGGTTGGGAAGATCTCCTGGAGAAGGAAATAGCAACTCACTCCGGTATTCTTGCCTGGAAAATCCCATGGACAGAGGATTTTGGCAGGCTACAGTCCATGGGGTCACCAAGTGTCGGACACGACTGAGTGACTTCACTTTCACTTTCTGTTCTCCAAATGTAAAAATCTTTTTTTCACGTTTTTAGGTTAAAATTTTTCTTTGGATTTAAATTTTTGATCAGTTTTCTAAGTAGTCACCATACTTTTGTTTAGAGGTAATATTTTGTTTTATATTGCTATAATCAGTATCATTTCTGTTGGTCTTTTCTGGATGTTCTTCTTTATTTACTTATTCTGTTTCCACTTCTTAGTTCAGGCTCTTATGCATTATAACTGACCTTTGTAATAAATTCTTACTGAGCCTCTCTCTTTCTGATCAGTGTGACCCTGTAACCAACCCTTTGTGTCAGACACATTTTGTTTAAAATGCAGAATCCTAAGTGAGACTGGTGATCCAGAATCAGATCCAGGGAGAAGGCTGGACATCAGCTGTATCTTAGGAGATTTTTAAAAATCACTGTTCTAGTCTTTCCTCCCTCCAGTTTCTTCCTTCAAGAACAGTGGTTCTCAACTATTGTTCCCATAGTGACTGTGTCCAAGAATTTTGGTCCCATATCATGAAGGGAAAAAAAAATGCCAATTTTTTTCACAAAGCAGAAAATAATCGTACATTTTGTTTAATTCTAAACTTAAGTTATATTAACTTTGCAGTATTTATTTAGCAGTACATATTTCTGTGGGGGCTTCCCTGGTGACTCAGATAGTAAAGAGTCTGCATGTAATACAGGATATAGCGTTTGATCTCTGGGGCGTGAAGATCCTCTGGAGAAGGGAATGACTAACCACTCCAGTGTTCCCTGGAGAATTCCATGGACAGAGGAGCCTTGTAGGCTACAATCCTTGGAGTCTGAGCCCTGTCATGGTGAAGGGGCTTGCGTAACTCAGTGAAGCTATGAGCCATGCCGTGCAGGGCCGCCCAAGACATACAGATCATAGTGGAGAGTTCTGACAAAACGTGGTCTACTGGAGGAGGGAATGGCAAACTATTCCAGTATTCTTGCTGTGAGAACCCCATGAAATGAACAGTATGATAAGGCGAAAAGATATGACATTGGAAGATGAGTGCCCCATGTTGAAAAGTGTCCAGTATCCTTCTGGGGGAGAGCAGAGGACAAGTACTAATAGCTCCAGAAAGAATTAAGCAACTGGGCCAAAGCAGAAATGACATTCAGTTGTGGATATGTCTGGTGCTGAAAGTAAAGTCCAATGCTGTAAAGAATAGCATTGCATAGGAACCTAGAATGTTAGGTCCATGAATCAAGGTAAATTGGAAATGATCAAGCAGGAGATGGCCAGAGGTGAACATCGACATCTTAGAAATCAGTAAAATGGGCGGGAATGGGCAAATTTAATTCAGATGAACATTGTGTCTACTACTGTGACCAGGAGTCCCCAAGAAGAAATGGAGTAACCCTCAAAGTCAACAAAAAAGTCTGAAATGAAGTATTTGGGTGCAGTTTGAAAAACAGCAGAATGATCTTGGTTCATTTCCAAGGCAAACCATTCAACATCACAGTACTCTAAGTCTATGCCCAACCCTTAAAGTTGAAGAAACTGAAGCTGAGCAGTTCTATGAAGATCTAAAAGACCTTCTAGAACTAACACCAAAAAAGGATGTCCTTTTCATCATAGGGGATTGGAATGTAAAAGTAGGAAGTCAAGAGATACCTGGAATAACAGGCAAGTTTGACCTTGGAATACAAAATGAAGCAGAGCAAAGGCTAACAGAGTTTTGCCAAGAGAAGATACTGGTCGTAGCAAATACCCTCTTCCATCAATGCAAGAGAAGACTATACACATGGACATCCCCACATGGTCAATACTGAAATCAGATTGATTGTATTATTTGCAGTTGAAGATGGAGAAGCTCTATAAAAACAAGACTGGCAGCTGATTGCGGCTCAGATCATGAGCTCCTTATTGCAAAATTCAGGCTTAAATTGAAGAAAGTAGGGAAAACCACTAGGCCATTCAGGTATGACCTAAATCAAATCCGTTATGATTATATAGTGAAGGTGACAAATAGATTCAAGGGATTAGATCTGGTAGACAGAGTGCCTGAAAAACAATGGACAGAGGTGTGTAACATTGTACAGGAGGCAGTGACTGAAACCATCCCAAAGAAAAAGAAATGCAAGGAGGTGAAGTGTTTGTCCGAGGAGACTTTACAAATAGCTGAGGAAAAAGGAAACAAAAAGCAAGGGAGAAAAGGAAGGATACCAAATTGAATGCAGAATACCAGAAAATAGCAAGGAGAGCTATGAAGGCCTTATTAAATGAACAGTGCAAAGAAGTAAGAGGAAACAATACAATGGGAAAGACTCAAGATCTCATCAAGAAAATTAGAGATATCAAGGGAACATTCCATGTAAGGGTGGGCACGATAAAGGTCAGGAAAGGTAAGGACCTAGAAGATGCAGAAGAAATTAAGAAGAGGTGGCAAGAATACACAGAAGAACTGTACAAAAAAGGTCTTAATGACCTGGATAACCAAGATGATGTGATCACTCAGCTAAAGCCAGATATCCTGGAAAAACTAGTGAGCTGAAGGAACTCAATATGCCAGCAAATTTGGTGAAAACTCAGCGGTGGCAGCAAATTTGGAAAAACAGGTGGCCACTGGAAAAGGTCAGTTTTCATCCCAGTCTCAAAGAAGGGCAATGCCAAAGAATGTTTAAACTACCATACAATTGCCGTCATTTTACATGCTAGCAAGGTAATGCTCAAAATCCTTCGAGCTAGGCTTCAGCAGTACATGAACCAAGTTTGCCAGATGTACAAACTGGATTTAGAAAGGGCAGAGGAACCAGAGATCAAATTGCCAACATCCACTGGATTGTAGAAAAAGCAAGGGAATCCCAGAGAAACATCTACTTCTGCTTCATTGACTACTTTAAAGCCTTTAACTATGTGGATCACAAGACACTGCGGAAAATTCTTCAAGAGATGGAAATACCAGACCACCTTACTTGTCTGCTGAGAAACCTGTATGCAGGTCAAGAAGCAACAGTTGGAACCTTATATGGAAAAACAGACTGGATCAAAATTGGGAAAGGAGTACAACAAAGCTGTATATTGTCACCCCTGTTTATTTAACTTATAGGCAGAGTGGATCATGTGAAATGCCAAGCTGGATGGATCACAAGCTGAAATCAAGATTGCTGGAAGAAATGTCAACAACCTC
Organism: Okapia johnstoni; assembly: GCA_024291935.2. Taxonomy (NCBI): domain Eukaryota; kingdom Metazoa; phylum Chordata; class Mammalia; order Artiodactyla; family Giraffidae; genus Okapia; species Okapia johnstoni. The sequence continues at coordinate 128,455,978 of CM044308.1, read as the reverse complement.
CGATACGCAGATGATACCATTCTAATGGCAGAAAGAGAAGAGGAACTAAAGAGCCTCTTGATGAGAGTGAAAAGGCTGGCTTACAATTCAACATTCAACAAACTAAGATCATGGCATCTGGTCCCATAACTTCATGGCAAATAGAAGAGTAAAAAGCGGAAGCAGTGACATATTATTTTCTTGGGCTCCAAAATCATTGCAAATGGTGACTGCAGCCATGAAATTAAAACTTTCTCCTTGGAAGAAAAGCTATGACAAACCTAGACAGTGTGTTGTTAAAAAGCAGAGACATCACTTTGCTGAGAAAGGTCCATACAGTCCAGCTATGGTTTTTCCAATAATCATGTACAGATGTGAGAGTTGGACCGTAAAGAAGACTGAGTGCTGAAGAATTGATGCCTTTGAACTGTGGTGTTGGAGAAGCCTCTTGAGAGTTCCTTGGACTGCAAGGAGATCAAACCTAAAGAAAATCAACCCTGAATATTCACTGGAAGCGCTGATGCTGATGCTGAAGCTCTAATACTTTGGCCACCTGATGCGAAGAGCCAACTCTTGGAAAAGACCCTGATGCTGGGAAAGATTGAGGGCAAAAGAAGAAGGGATGGCAGAGGATGAGATGGTTGGATGGCATCATTGACTCAATGGACATGAGTTTGAGCAAATTCCAGGATATAGTGAAGGACAGGGAAGCTTGGCGTGCTGTAGTCCATGGGGTTGCCAAGAGTCAGACACAACTTAGCAACTGAACAACAGCAACAATTGCTTTGGTTTTAAAATATACACAAATAAATCTACTAGTATCTGAAATTACAGTGAACATTAAATTTTGTACTATACTAATTCTGAAAGACAAAGATAATGAGTACATAGGGATATAGTTATTAAGTAAGGCAGTACTTCATAGCCTAGTATGAGGCAAGGAATGGGGAACACCAAGGGTCTAGGGATGTTGTTAATACTCCAGAGGACCACATCTCTGGCATACCACTTTTTTACTTGTGATATAGCCATTGAAAAATTAGATGTACTGCTGATTGTGAATCACTGTATTTGATTATGTCACTCTCTCTCGTTAAGACATTCATGTTTTGCTGGGAATTCCATTTTCGGTCTAGTACTCAAGATTCTTCTTTGTCAAGCATTAGTATTTTTTCAGTGCTCTTCTTTTCTGTTCCGAATTGTCTTCAGACAGATTTGCTGTTTGTGCTCTGAGTATTTCTTCTGCATCTCACCCTTGTCTTTGCTGTTCCCCTAGCTAAGTTTATTCTCTTAAGATCACGTCCTCGATGATCTACCTTTCCCAACCCTCTTTTGCTCTTTCTTTCTTATCTTTGAGGTCAGTAGCTTGCTTAATGTGATAGGCACCACTTCATGCAGCCATGATTTAGTTTCATGTGCTTATCTTATTTCTTCAACTAGACTGTAAGTGCCTTGAAGTTGTGAGCCATACCATGTAATTTCACTTCTCCTCAGGTTATTAAATGTGCTTGGTGGCTCAGATGGTAAAGAATCTGCCTGCAATGTGGGAGACCTGGGTTCGATCCCTAGGTTGGGAAGATCCCCTGGAGAAGGGAATGACTACCCACTCAAGTATTCTGACCTGGAGAATTCATGGACAGAGGAGCCCGGGAGGCTACAGTCCATGGGGTCACAAAGAGTCGGGCACGACTAAGTGACTGTAACTTCCCTTCTATGTAGCAGTCAATAAAATAGAAGATGGATATAATTTTTGTTGTTGTTTAGTCACTAAGCTGTGTCCGACTTTGCAACCCCATGGACTGTAGCCCTCCAGGCTCCTCTGTCCATGGACTTTCCCAGGCAAGAATACTGGAACGGGTTGTCATTTCCTTCTCTAGTGCATTTTCCCAACGCAAGGATCAAACTCACGTCTGCTGCATTGTCAGATGGATTCTTTACCACTGAGCTACCAGGGAAGCTCCCAGGTGTCATTTTTGTTGCTAGAATTCTTTTCTAGCTGTAGAGTAAGCTGGACTAAGTTGTGATCTAGTAAATTTTTTTTATACTTCCCTGCTTGTTTGCCTAAGAGAATATGCAGGGTGCATATGGATATGTTTTTATTGTTTTATTCAAACTGTGGATCAAGCAGTAAGATTTTAAATAAATGAAAATTAAATTCTTGTATTTTAGTGTTTGCCTTTATTGCTAAGCCTCTGTATATTTTTTTCTGTAATGCTAGTCACACATGTGGATTTATAGATGGCATATGTATAAATAAGCTTATATAATACATTTATATTTCTATATAAAATTTGCTTTTATTATTGTAATTCTGTGTTATGTTATCTCTAGTATTAATACTTTTATTCAGGGTTAAAACTTAGCAAAGTGATTTATATAATATGTATAGTTTGTGTTTGATATAGTTGGATGAATTCTTATAGGTAAAAATTTATATGACAGAAGGAAGTCTTATTTAAGAAACGAACCGACCATTTAAAATAGAAACCTGAGATCTTTTTCACATTGCAGCTGAGTTGAACAAATAATCTTTCCATCATTGCTATGAAGTGCATGTAGTTAAAAATACATTTATACATATTATTTAAAAAAACCTAGTTAACTTTAAAATATGTAAGTTTTCTTGTCGTTTAGGGTTCTGTGAAGCTGATCATCAAGAGGGTTGCAAATCATTGGTGGTTTCTATTTTCAGATTTCCACATCCCGGAGTAATTTGCTTTAATTTCACCCAATTTAACCTATACTTCACACCATCACCATTCAGCTTTAATAGCTATGTTCTATGCATAAGAAAAGCAGATAAATGTCCACAATTAGGCTGCAAATGATTACAACTAGTTAGGGCTTTATGAAGACAAAACTTAAAGGACTATGGCGCCAAACAAAGCCACAAAAGACGGCTGAAAATGCTGTCTCGAGAAGTCAAGTCTACCACAGCATTTGATTTATTACTTTTGTAGTTGATTTTACTTATTTTTAATATATTGGCAGGTGTGAGTACTCTGAGAAATGTTCGGCTTTAATGAATATTAGTTCTCTGTTGTTAATTAATGTATTTTAGTTTTTATTTTCTTCCTTGAATTTTGGCATAGATAACCAGATTGAATCTTTCAAAAATATTAAAATAGCATATTTTTTTATATTAAGCAGAATTGGTTTGAAATGTACTGGCATTTTATACCTTGTCAATGCATTTGTGAAATTAAGACTTTTCTGAAATGTTTATGTATATGTTGAATGGTCCTATGAGACATATGATAGAAGTATAAATTTACAGTTCTGTATAGAATTTCATTTCTGGTTGGACCTTAGCATGCAAAAGATATGTTTAGAGTACTACTTGTATAATATCTGCACACATATAAAAGATTCAGAAATCATTGTAATCCCTTTTATGTGTGGGTGTTGTTTTCTTGTTATATAGAGATATAACTTCCTGTTGATGGTTACTGCACAACATTATTTTAGTGTATAAAGAATTTGGATATGTTTTAAGGTTTTAAAAAAAAACAGACTGCTCATCTGACTGTAAAAGTATGTCTCCCTCCTGCAAAATAAAATGTATCCTTTTTGTTAATGTTTTTCCACATTTAGCAAGTAAGTCTGAGCTAAACAGTTTGATTGCATCCCTCTTCAAAATTGTTAGTCCAGGTTTTGACATATAAATCTTTTATTTTTTAGTGAGTAAATAAAATTCAAAGTTTTAGTTTAGTATCTAGATTTTATTCTTTGGTCATTATGTTAAATATTCTCTCAGAAATTCTTATAGATAAAAGAGTAACAAAGCTGATGAATGATAATATCTTTCCACAGCTTTTGTGCACTCAGAATTGTTCATGTAATTGAAATACTTCTATTTTAGAAATGTAGCATCCACTGGTTTATTACACAAGGGGTAGCATGTGTTTGTTTAAAACATACACATATTGTAGATAATCCTTATTTTCTAAACTAATAACCAAATAATGTCCCTCTTGTATATTGTTGCTTAGAAGCCAAAATAAATGTAGTTTAAACACCTGAGCAATTGTGGGCTTTGTACACATGTAACAAACATAGTATACATGCATGCACAGAGTTGTTAACTTTAAAAATAATGCTCAGGAATTAATAGCTTGTTGCCTTTATAGAAGCAATATATTGTGCGAAAGTATACTGAAACTTATTTCTTTAAAATATCTGTATTTTAAAGACAGCAGTCTTTCCCACTAAGTAGACCAATATAGCCAAGGCAAGACAATACAGCTACACAGCTTCACAGTTGTATTAAACTAGTTTCATATGCTATATCATAAAACTTTCAGTCCAATCAGCAACTAAATTTAAATACTGCAAATTGTAGCAGCAAAACAATAATTCTGCTGATTAGCCCCTTTCCATTTCTTGTAAGTGAACTGTTTATGCTGTTGAGTACCTTTTGAAAAAAGAAAAAGCCAAAACAGCCTTGATTAGTCAAGGAGTAATTGGATGACTTGATTTTAGCAAGAGAATGAATTGGTTGATGATAGCCTGTAACTAAGTGTAGTGGTTCTGTTCAGATGAATACATAACATACAGTCATCAGATCTTGACAGGTATAACATATAAGCAGTGCTAAAATCTGGTAGTAGTGGGGATAAGATGGAAATGGAGGGAAATACGGTTGCCATGAAGTCTTTTGTGAGAAATTTTGAGGTGATTCTTAAAGTAATTGAGAGGAACTTCCATATTTTTTTTTAAGCATTAGGGTAGGGGTGGGGAGATACTGTAGTTCCCATGTTTTATGCTGTAAAGACAAAAGAGCTGTAGGATCATTTAACTTTATTTAGGGGGATCAACAATATTACATCCTTTTATTCTTGTTGAAGATCATGATTCATTAGTAGAACCATGTGGGAAAGCCTTGAAGCATTAATTGTGTTCATATTTAACTGTTTAAAGTCTTGATTAGTCAGACCTTTTTGAGGATGGCATTATTTTATGATTTTCTGATTATTTTTAAGGCTTTATATGATTCTGTATTAATGAGGGCTGGCATAAAACAAGGAAATTTTTAAAAAATTTATTCCTTTGTAACTAGATTTCTAAAGCCCTAGTTCTCATCTTTCCCCTCCCCCCACCCGAAGAAGTTATTACAGTAACCACCCCTCCTTTGCTATAATGTGCTACCTGTGTCCAAGAGTTTCAGTTGCATAAAATGTGAGGTCAGTATATTGCTAGGTGAATGGAATGACCTGGGTAAGCCAGCACCCTTAATTGCAGGGGGTGAGGGGTGTGGCAAGGTGCTGGCCCAGCCAAAGCCATTCTGATACTGGCTTTGATTTGGCACCACCTGGTGGTGGTTGTTTGCTCTGACTTGACTATTGATGGTGATGACTAGGTCTTTAAGACTTTAGGGTAGCAGTAGAATTCTAGGAATCTCTCAGGTAGTTGGTACCCATTTTGTTGAGCCAATTACGGTGTGTTGGGTTGGAAGACTACTGGGTATGCAGTGACCTGCTTTACACAGTCTGCTTCCAAAAGTTCAGTCGCTTGCCTGTCCTTAATCTTTCTAGGCCCTCCCCTTCCTGCTGTGTTTCTGCTCTCATTTCAGAACTGTGATTGTTGTATTTAAGGGCATAATTATTTTGTGAGGTATGTTATCTGGTTTTGTGACATCTACCTTTGCAGTTTGGACCCAAGAATGATCCCTATCATGTAACACAGATTTAGTCAAACCATTATTTTCCTATTCTAACACCAAATATTCTTGGTGAGTCCTTCCTTTTCCTTCTATCGTCACCCCTACCCCACCATATGTTTAAAAAACTAGGTAAAAGTCATAATCCATTGATATTACAAACAAAGCTAAAAATAGTTATTTTAAAGATTAGTAGCCAGCCCTTTCTTTGACTGATTAATACCTGTCACATGTTTACATTTTTCAAGCATTTAAACACCAGTTTCAGACTCTAACAGAGACAATATTATCTCTTATCAGAACATCAGCATACCTAAGTATGGGACTAAAAAATAATTTATGCCTCCATCAAAACCTACCACAAATCTTAATCCAAAGTTTAAGTGACATCTGTGTAACACCAGTATTCAGTTTGAAGCCTTGAGGCTGACTTTCCATCAGCTTGTTCTGAATACTAACCACTTCCCTGCTTCCTTTCATCCTGGATTTACTTTCTTGTATTTATTATATGCTAATCTGTCTCTCTCCTATTAGATTGTAAACATCTTTGAAGATGTTATTCGGCTTTTTCTCATCTCTGAAACTTGCCTTCCAGCTCCTGGCCCCATTCTCTTTGTGATTGACATTCAGTACACATTTGTTAAATATGTCACTTAAAATATGTGTCTTTAACTAGCTGTTATACATCTCCAGTTTTATGACTGGTCACATTTCATTTCTTCTCAATTTAATACAATTCTTCCTACCCACTAGACCAAAAAAAATCTTTATAAAGATTTTAATTTATTTTTTATATTTAATCACATTCATGTTATTTCTATAACTAGTACCCAACAGTCAGCTGCTCTGTTTTTGACCAGTAGTCTCTCTCCAAGCTGCTATTAGATCTTGTACATAACTAACGGAATCATTTAAAGAGAGTGTGAGTGAGTAACCAAACCAGGGCAAGATTACAAGAGCACTTCTCTGAAAATCTACATTAGGAATTTTATAATAGAGGAGATTAAATTTCAACTCCTGAGGTCAGTGTTAGAACCTTTTCACTGGAACTTCCCTGGTGGTCCAGTGGTTAAGAATCCACCTTCTAGTGCAAGAAACACAGGTTTGATTCCTGGCCGTGGAACTAAGACCGCATGCAGTAGGGCAACTAAACCCACGTGCCACAACTAGAGAGCTGGTGCCACAATTACCGAGCCCATGCTCCACAAGAGAAGCCCCTGCACGCACTATAGCTAGAGATTGAATCCTGCACACTGCAACGAAGAGTTAGTAAAGCTAATAATAATAATAATAATAAGGCACCATCTTTTGGTTGCTCTGTAGCACAACCTTTGTCTTTTGGTGTACACTGGTGTTCTGAACTGTGACTTAGTGGTGTCCGAAGACATTTTTGATCTCCACAGCTGGAGGTGTGCCTGTGTGCTTGTGCACAGCCTTGTGCCTAGTATATGTGTGTGTGTTACCAGCGTCTGGTTTGTAGAGGCCAGGGGTGCTGTTGAACATCCTGCATTGCACAGGTCAACCCCCACAACAAGGAATTATCTTGTCCCAAATGTTAGTAATACCAAGGTTGAGAAACCTGGTATATACCTTTTCTTTAGATTTCCATTTGTAAGTATAGTTAGCTTATTTTGAATGTTTATATCCTAAGATCTTGACATATATTATCACTTTTAATCTTCAGAACAATCTTAGGAGGTTGGCATTATTCTCTATCGTTTTTACAGACAAGGAAACTTAAGACACAGAAAAATTAAATAGTCACACAGCTGATCAATCAAACAGTCTGAAATACAGATTTGAATCCAGATAGCCTGATTTCAGAGTCTGTGCCCTTCATCATTTTTACTCTATTTATACTTCTATCCCGCCTGGAATTTTCTTTTGACTCTCTGCTTTGCTTTGCTAATATCTGTCCCTAAAGGTCTTCATGTGTATTCAAGCCTTCCCTCCTTAATCTTGATTGATGCTGATCAATCCCTTCTCTCTTTTTCTTCTATGGTTGCATTTATTGGTCTTATAGTGGATAGGTATGTTTGTCCTTTTCTTAATTTGACTTACTCACTTTAAAAATTGCACTATAATGTGTAATTCAGTGCAATACGCCCAAGAAGCCCTCAGAAAATAATTAAGTGAGTATCATCACTAATAGCCAAGCAGTTCAAAGGTGAAGAGATGAAACAGAAGAAACTTGTCACATCTGTTATTTCAGTTTGCTGTTTTGTGCTTTACTTACACTCTGTTACTTTATGTGATTGACATGCTTAGCACTGGTTTCTTTGAAATACTTCCTCAGTGTCTTGTTGTGTGCTATAAAATCGATCCTTTGCTGTTGTGCTGCTTGTCTGGATTCATCTAGAATCTGTTGTGTTGTTATTGTTTGGTCACCAAATCCTGTCTGACTCTTTTGCAACCCCACAGACTATAGCCCGTCAGGCTCCTCTATCCATGGGATTTCTCAGGCAAGAATACTGGAATGGGTTGCCATTTCCTTCTCCAAGGGATCTTCCCGATCCAGAGATTGAGCCTGCGTCTCCTACATTGACAGGCAGATTCTTTACTATTGAGCCACCATAGTTCTCTTCTAACAGTTTTTCATTCTGAGCGCTTAATAAGTGCTTGAGACAGTCATTGATTCCTTTATTCTTCACTTCACCTTGTACCTATCAGCTCTGATTAAGGCACTGGAGGGAACTAGAAAAGCATATAAGACAGAATCCTTGAGCTTAAATAACTAGGAGATAGAATCACATAGTCTAATATTAGATATACATGTTACAGGTCAGGATATGGTTAGAGAAGGCGTCATTGAGATAAATTTCAGTGACATCGAATTAAGGTCATGAAAGATATGTATTAACTTTTTTTGAAAGGCAGAAATGGGGAGGAAGACTATTCCATGCAGAATGATGAGTACAGCATTGAAAGGGTTGAATGTAGGTCAATGATCGAAAGATGTGGGGTATTAATGGGCACCAACACTAGAAAAATTAAAGCTCTGATTTATCATTTAGTTTATTTCTTGAATGGCAGAGAGTTCACATAACTCGTTTTATTTGTTGCTTATAGTATTTGGTAATAAGGGCTTCCCTGGTGGCTCAGTGGTAAAGAATCTGCCTGCCAGTGCAGGAGACCTGGGTTCAATCCCTGGTTTGGGAAGACCCTCTGGAGAAGGAAATGGCAACCCACTCCAGTATTCTTGCCTGGGAAATCCCATGGACAGAGGAGCCTGGCAGTCTACAGTCCATGGAGCTGCAAAGAATCAGACACGACTTAGCAACTAAACAACAACTGGTAATAAAGATAAGATTTTAGTTTTGCTAATTGTTCCGTTTGTGTCTTCCCTCATGATAATGTGATTCTTTAAAAAGGTATAAAAATGGATTTTCTCAGGAGTCATATTTAGGGTAAGATATTAAACCATCGGTTTTACCACACCTTACTCCAAACAAGTATCTCCAACTCCGCTTGTGACCCAGGGATAGTAGAAATCTCTTGGACCTGGACTCTCCAGAACTGCTGTGCTGATGAGGGGAAGTCATGCTCTGCATTTTAGGGATGAGTGTGACTTGTAATAGAAAGAAAGGATATGTATCTTTGAGGCCCAGGGAAGAGAGTTGGCAAAAATTTACTGACAGTTGAGTATTAAGAACTTTTCATTCACGTCAGTGTATGGCAAAACAAATACAATATTGTAAAGTTAAAAAATAGAAAATAAACTAATTAAAAAAAAAAAAAGAAACAAAAAAATTGCAGAATAAAAAAAAAAAACTTTTTAGGGCCTAGGGAGTCAGCATAAGAGTTTGACTTGAGATGAGTGTTTGTGGAGAGTGAGGGTATAGCAAGGTCAGTTTATAGAGTGCATTTTCTGGTGGCAGAAGGCTAAGTGATACTTTAGAAATTCAGAAGTTAGTAAGATAGTTATTGGGAAGATTAAATACAGCAAAAGCAGTTTGCTCAACATTGGAAGTAGAGCAGAATCTCAATAAATATTAATTCAAAGTGCCATTGATTGAATTTATGTTTTATACATCTAAGAATCTATTATATGGAATAAGAAATGAAAATCTTGTTGAGAGATGAATGTTAGTTCTCATTAAAGTACTTCTTTTCCGCCTGCTTCTTTGGAGAGAGTTGATATCTTGCAGCAACTAAAAATGTAAAATCCTTGAGCAACTAAATATAATTAAGTACAGGTGTTGACGCTGGGTTATAATTCATAACTTTTAAGTGACTTTAAGGATTCCTTAATGATGTGAATGTCTAATTATCTACAGTATAAGTACAATACCAGTAACTATTAGGTAGAGTTTCCTGGTGTTCTGTACATTTAAAAGAATTATATTGTATAATATTGTAATGTGTTGCTTCTGATCAGTTAAGTGGTATCACTAATAATCACAAATCTTTTTTGCTTGCTACTACACTCATGTAAGCTCCAGTTTTTAATATTTTTCATGTTTTTATGCCTGTGTCTTTTTTTCTATCTCATCCTTCCTACTTATTGTTAGTGATTCAGAATTTTTAAAGGTTATACTACACTTATAGTTACTATAAAATATTGACTCTATTTCCCTATACTGTATAATATAGATCCTTGTGGCTTATTTGTTATATATTTGGTAGCCTGTATCTCTTAATTCCCTATCCCTGTCTTTCTCGTCTCCCCACTGGTAACCTCTAGTTTGTTCTCTTTATTTGCAAGTCTGTTTATTTTGATTTTTTTAATATATTCACCATAATGTTTCATTTTTTATTCATTACTTAAAAGCATATTCTTTTTTAGTTTATATGAACTCTTAGGATAAAATAGTAAATGAAAAAATTTAAGGTTTCTAAACTTACCTGACCCACTTTATTATTTTTTCCTATACTGGATATATCTATTTGTCTCAGTATTGGAATGATTCTTTACGTCTAGCATTTTGTTTGATTGCTTCCATTTAAGGTAACAGCTTTGTGTTAAACTCCTAAATGAATCATCTGTAATTTGTTTAATTTTAGATTGGCCCCTCAGAGTCAGCCATATGTGCTTTCTTTTTTTTTTTTTTTAAACTTTTTGTAAACCTTGATCAACTTTTTAATGTCAGAGGGATGGAAGTTTTTTTCCTCCTGGCCAGAATTTGGGGTGTGAGCCTTTTCCTATAATAAGAGAGTGGGAACGGAGAGGGGATGGAAGAGAAGCAAAGCAAAAGGAAATATTTTTGGCTATTCCAGTACATAGTTTCAGTATTAAACAGCTAGCCTGTAACATAGACTGAACTGTTCTAGGGCCTTTTCTATATCTAATACAATAGCTTTTCTCCTGGAAAATAAAGGTCAAAGACTTTAAAAGGCTACTTTAAAATGATTTGTTATTGTAAATAACAACAATCCACCAAGTCTAGTTTTGCTTGTTCCATTTATGCTACTCTATCAAGTAATTGACAGTTTACATTACTAGACCAACTAATTCCATGTTTGTGTGTGTTGGCTGCTCAGTCGTGTCCGACTCTGTGACCCCATGGACTGTAGCCCACCAGACTCCTCTGTCCATGGGGATTCTCCAGGCAAGACGACTGGAGTGGGTAGTCATGCCCTCCTTCAAGGGATCTTCCCAACCCAGGGACCGAAACCGGGTCTCCTGCCTTGCAGGCAGATTCTTTACCATCTGAGCCACCAGGGAAGCCCATTTCTATGTATCTTCTTCACTGATATGTTTAAGGAGACTATTTATTTTTGAAGTAAATATAATAAGTTGAGATGCTCTTCTCCCACTTTCTTACTTGAGGAAGGTAATTAAAACTACATATCTTGTTTAACAGAGATAAATATTACAAGTTTGAAATCCAGCTACGAATTAGATTCTGGTTTTGCTCAAACTGCTTTTATTATCAAGATGAGAAGGAGCTTTATCTAGGTTTAGACAAGAATTTTAAAGTGCATCTATAAACCTAGGCTTAAACTAGACTAAACTAAATCATAGCATTTGGAGTGTGCAGTAAACAGCTTTAACCCCCTCTCCCTTTTTAACTGCATAATTATATTTATATGAAGTTCAAGAATCAGCAACTAATCTAAGTGATAGGCATCAGAATGGTGGTTCTTTTGGAGGAGAGGAGCAATTTAACTGAAAAAGGAACATAAGTGAACTTTCTAGTGATAGATATGTTCTCTTTTTTTAACTGAACTATAGTTGACAATATTATGTTAGTTTCAGATGTACAACATAGTCAATGTTTAGATATGTTGGAAAATCACCACTATAAGTCAAGTAAACAACTGTTTCCATATGAAATTATTACAATATTGTTGACCATATTTCTTATGCTATATATTACATTCTCATGACTTACTTATTTTATAACTGTAAATTCATACTTCAACAGTGGAAGCAGTGGCTGACTTTTTTTTTCTGGGCTCCAAAATCACTGCAGATGGTGATTGCAGCCATGAAATTAAAAGACGCTTACTCCTTTGAAGGAAAGTTATCACCAACCTAGACAGCATATTAAAAAGCAGAGACAAAAAAAAAAAAAGCAGAGACATTACTTTGCCAACAAAGGTCTGTATAGTCAAGGTTATGGTTTTTCCAGTGTTCATGTATGGATGTGAGAGTTGGACTATAAAGAAAGCTGAGCGCCGAAGAATTGATGCTTTTGAACTGTGGTGTTGGAGAAGACTCTTGAGAGTCCCTTGGACTGCAAGGAGATCCAACCAGTCCATCCTAAAGGAGATCAGTCCTGGGTGTTCATTGGAAGGACTGATGTTGAAGCTGAAACTCCAATACTTTGGCCACCTGATGTGAAGAGCTGACACTTGAAAAGACCCTGATGCTGGGAAGGATTGGAGGGCAGGAGGAGAAGAAGATGACAGAGGATGAGATGGCTGGATGGCATCATTAACTCAATGGACATGGGTTTGGGTGAACTCTGGGAGTTGGTGATGGACAGGGAGGGCTGGCGTCCTGTGGTTCATGGGGTCGCAAAGAGTCGGACACGACTGAGGGACTGAACTGAACTGAATCTCCATCGCCTATTTCACCCATTCAGTCCCCTCCTCTGGCAGCCCCAGTTTAGTCTCTACATCTAAGACTCTATTTACATTTTGTTTTGTTTGTTTTGTGTTTTAGACCTCATAAATGAGGTCATTTGATATTTGTCTTTGTGTCTCACTTATCATTATACTCTCTAGATTCTTCCATGTTATCACAAATGGCAAGATTTTATTTATTTATGGTTGTAGCTACTCCTTTAACCTATTCTTCCATACAATAAAGAGTTTTTGTCATGTCATTTATAAAAAAATAAATAGGCACTGGTATTTTTCAGTATTTAAGAATAAAGCTGTATATATTAAGTGAATTGCCAATGCAAACTTAGCTCTCTCCCTTCTCTTTAAATATTAATGAGCTGTAGAATTATGAGGAAGTTGGGCATCATAGTTCTGACACAAAATAGGATTTTGCTTTGGAGAATGGATTAGAAATTTGAAAAGATAGAGTTTTTTTGAGCAATCTATCCTTGTCTTGATTTCTAACATTTTATTTAATAGTTTATTTTTTACTGGTTTAGGAATGTGGCCCTTAGCCTTTCAGTGATTTTGATGGGACTCTGAATTAGAATGTAGATGATCAGAACATTTATTATTTGCCACATTGGACACAGGATATTTTGGTGCTGTGATTTAAGATTTAATATACTTGAGTAGTAATTGTTTTTTTCTAAAAAAGTTTTTTTATTGGGGTATAGTTGATTTACAGTGTTATGTTAGTTTCAGGTATACAGTAAAGTGATTCAGATATACATACATATATTTCCACTTTTTTTAAGATTCTTTTTCCATATAAGCCATCACAGAGTATTGAGTAGAGTTTGTTGTGCTATACAGTAGGTTCTTATTAGTTATCTGCTTTATATATGGTAGTGTATATATGTATATCTAAATCACCCAACTTATCCCTTCCCTTACCCTCTTACCTCTTGGTAACCATAAGTTTGTTTTTTATCTATGACTCTATTTCTGTTCTGTAAATAAGTTCATGTGTACCATTTTTAAGATTCTACCTACAAGCGATACATGATATTTGTCTTTCTCTGACTTACTTCTCTGTCTTTCTCTTTCTCTGACTTACTTCCTCTGTTGATAGACATTTAGGTTGCTTCCATGCCCTGGCTATTGTAAATAGTCAGCAGTGAACATCAGAGTGCATGTATTTTTTCAAATTACAGTTTTCCCCAGATATTTGCCCAGAAGTGGGACTGCTGGATCATATGGTAGCTCTATTTTTAGTTTTTTAAGGAACCTCAGTACTGTTCTCCATAGTGGCTCTACCAGTTTACATTCCTACCAGCAGTGTAGGATGGCTCCCTTTTCCTCACACCCTCTTCAGCAGTTATTGATTGTAGAAAATTTGGAATATCAAGGTTTCCATGACAGGTAGCAGTAAAGTACTGCAGTGAATCCTTGAACACATCTATGTGTTCTAAAATCTATTTCTGCATCTAGCTAGGGATGTTTTGCTTCTGAAAATTGAATATAACCCAAATATAAGTAATAATATAGCAAAACAGTTTACTGAAATGCTGAATATTCAAAGTATATTTTTATTTCTGAAGTCCTTCCTAGTTAGATCTAGTGTCCTAAAAGTATGGATTTATCTGTCTTACTCAAATCTTTGTGAAATAAGACAAGCTTTGAATGAATTTACGAGTTATCAGTCTTCAATCCACTTATAATTGAAAATAGCCAAGTCATTTATGACATATTATACCAAGAAATAAATATGATGTGCAGTGTTCAATACCATGTGGATAGTCACATGTATCTCACCAAGTCAAATATTTTGTATTTTTGTCTGGCTCTTAGGAAAGAGATACACAATTTTTAAAAGTCAGTTTTAATATGAGCATTGAAATTTTGCATTTATTCACTTAGTGAATAAATTTTATAATAGAAATAATTCATTTAATAACTTAGAGAGGGAAACGACAACACAGTCCATTATTCTTGCCTGGAGAATCCCATGGACAGAGGAGCCCAGAAGACTCTTTATGAGTTCATGGTGTCATAAAGAGTTGGACATGACTGAGCAACTGAACACATTTAATAACTACAATTTTTTTTTTGTTTCTTTTATTGGCTATTACCTTAAAGTATACAGAAGTTAAACAAGCGAGTTTGGGACTGGAAATTCTGAGAAGAGAGTACTAAGAGAGATACCAATATTTATGGTGTGGTTAGAGCAAGGAAAGGTATAGCCTGAGAAGAAATGGCCAGAAAGAACAGAAGAAAATCAGGAGAATACAACTGAAAAGAAGCAATGAAAGAGACTTCGTCAGTGCTCTGAAGTTAGATGCTAGTAAGAGGTGATATAACATTCCTGAAGAATGGCTGCTAGAATTAGCATCATGAAGACAAATCATCAGTATCCCTTTTTGAGACTGATTTCTCATAGCATAGTGGAGGCACATTCCATACTGCTGTGTTTTGTATAGGAAGTAAAGAAGTGGAGAGGGCAGGTACAGCTCAGAGCCAAGAAGTTTGGATCTGAACAGGAGGAAAGAAAGCAATAGGTGGAAAGGGAATTAATGTCTGAGGGTGACTGACTTGACTGACTTAATATATTAGGTTGGCAAAAAAGTAATTGCAGTTTTGGACCATGAGTATTAAATCATTATAACTAGGCTCAAACGCATTTTTGTTAATCAAAATAGGAACAATCAACACATATTTGCCAATGAGAAGTAAGTTTGTTTATTCTTGTAGCGTAAAAATCCATGATTCACGTGATGTGATGATGGAGAACTATAGGAACTTGGTCTCACTGGGCCATTCCATTTCTAAGCCAGACATAATTGTGTTATTGGAGGAAGGAAGAGACCCCTGGATGGTTGTGAGGGAAGAAACAAGAAGCTGGAATACAGATTTGGATTCAAGTTGTAAAATAATCAGCAATAGAAAAACGTTTATTTCTGGGAAACATTCATCTCTTTTTCTGCATCAGATCATTCATGGTGGTGAGAAACCCTATGAAAACTGTGGGAAGGCTTTTTGTTGTGCTTCAAACCTTGCTCAACATGAAGAGTTCTTACCGGAGCACTGCCAGGACTCCAAGATGCCGTCAGTTGTACCTCTGAAGGAAAAGGAACTCCTGGATGTCAAATTAAGGGAGCTGCCAAGCTGGATACTAATGCGAGATTTCATCCCTAAAGGCGTTGCTGGAGCATTTCAAAGAGGTTATTGCCAGTATTACAACAAGTTAAACATGAAGAAAGGGCGTGTCACTGGGCTTTCTATGGTTCTGGCAGCTTACATGCTTTTCAACTGTTGCTGTTCTTAGAAGGAACTTAAACAAGAGCAGCCAAGCAAGTACCACTGAAGAGGGCACATTCTACATTCCTGGCCATGACCTTTGCCAGGCACCCCTGAATCCTTTCATAGCCTAATGGAGAATTAACACTCAATAAAACATGAATGGTTAAAAAAAAAAAATCTCTCTTAGCACATTTCAAATCAAGTAGTATGAACTATAATCACCATTCTGTATATTACATCCCCATGAGTTATTTACTTTATAATTGGAAATTTGTGGCTTTTGGCCTCCTTTACACATTTCAGCCACTGCCTCTGGCAGCCATTAGCTTCTTCTCTGTATCTGTGGCTTTGGTTTCATCTTTTTGTTCTTGATTTTTTTTTTTTCCCCAGGGTCCACATATAAGTGAGATCATACAGTATTGGTATATGTCTTTCTCTGTCTGACTTCACTTAGTATAATGCCCTCGAGATCCATCCATGTTGTCACAAATGGCAGGATTTCTGTCTTTTTATTATCGAATAATATTCAATTGTATACATGCCACATTAAAAAAAAAATCTCTTGATGATCTCTTGTTTCCATGTCTTGGCAATTGTAAAAAAATGTTGCATTGAACACTGAAGTGCAGATATATTTTCAAAATAGTGATTTTGGTTCCTTTGGGTAAATACCAAGAAGTGGAACTCTTGGGTTATATGGTAGTTTCTAGTTTTAATTTTTTGAGCAATCTCCACTCTGTTTTTCATACTATCTGCACTAGTTGACGTTCCCTCCAGCAGTGCAGGGCTTCCCTGGTGGCTCTCAGATGGTAAAGAATCTGCCTGCAGTGCACGAGACCCAGGTTTGATCTCTGGGTCGGCAAGATCCCCTGGAGAAGGGAATGGCTACCCAGTCCAGTATTCTTACCTGGAGAATTCCATGGACAAAGGAACCTGGTGGGCTACAGTCTGTGGGGTTGCAAAGAGTCGAAGACTACTGAGCAGCTAACACACACACACACCAGCAGTACATAAGTGTTCCTTTTTCTCCACATTCTTGCCAGCATTTTTTATTTCTTGGGGTTTTTTTTGGTAATAGCCGTTCTTACAGGTGTGAGGTGATATTTTATTGTAATTTTGATTTGTATTTCCCTGATAATTAGTGATGTTGAACACCTTTTCCTGTACTTAGTTGCCATTTGTTGTCTTTGGAAAAATGTCTATTCAGAGCCTTTCTTTATTTTTAAATTGGGTTTTTTGCTTTTCTGTTAAGTTGTATAAGGGTTTTTAAAAAATATATTGTTGATTATGAATCAACTATATTCCAATAGAAAATAAAAATTTTAAAAATACACACAAAAAATTCGTGATTCAGGATACGACTAACCCTTGGAAAGCATTTCCTGTCTCCTGCTGGTTATGGAAGCATTTTCCTGCAAAAAGTTGTCACGATGCTTAAAGAAGTGATAGTCCATTGGCAAGAGGTCAGGTGAATATGGCAGATGAGGCAAAAGTTCGTAGCCCAGTTGGTTCAACATTTGAATCATTGGTTGTTCAATGAGTGGTCAGGCATTGTCATGGAGAGGAATTGGGCCCATTTTGTTGACCAGTACTAGCTACAGGTGTTGCAGTTTTCAGTGCATCTCATTGATTTGCTGAGCATAATCCTCAGATGTAATGGTTTTGCCAAGATTCAGAGAGCTGTAGTGTATCAGACTGTCAGCAGAGCACCGAACACTGACCATGACCTTTTTTGGTACAAGTTTGGCTTTGGAGCTTCTTCTCAGTCCAAGCACTGAGCTGGTTGTCACCAGTTGTATAAAATCCATTTTTTGTCACACGTCACAATCTAATCGAGAAATGGTTTGCCATTGTGCATGGAATGAGAGAAAGTGACACTTCAAAACGATGATTATTTTGATTTTCGGTCAGCTCATGAGGCACCCACTTATGGAGCTTTTTCACCTTTCTAATTTGCTTCAAATGCTGAATGACTGTAGAACGGTTGACGTTGAGTTCTTCGGCACCTTCTCATGTAGTTGTAAGAGTATCAGCTCAGATGATTGCTCTCAACTGGTCGTTGTCAACTTCCAATGGCCAGCCACTGTGCTCCTTATCTTCAAGGCTCTCGTCTCCTTTGCAAAACTTCTTGAACCACTGCTGCATAGTACATTCATTAGCAGTTCCTGGGCCAGGTGCATTGTTGATGTTACAAGTTTTCTCCACTTCTTTATGACTCATTTTGAACTGAAAAAAAAAAAAAGCTCGAATTTGCTTTTTGTCTGACACCATTTCTGTAGTTTAAAATAAGTATAAAATAAACTGCAAATAATGTCATTAGCAAAAAACAAAGCAAGAAAATGCGCATTAAAATGATGTATAACATAGCCACATCTATTTAAGAATGTGTTCATATCAAATTGCAAAGTTCCTCAGTGCAAAAATGCAGTTGCTTTTGCACCAAACTGATAGACTCTTAAGGCTACTTAAATATTGATGGGGAAGTATTAGTGAAAATGGAGATGTTTCAAACATAGGGGAGAGAGAGGCATGATAGGTTGAGGTCTCAGGAAATACAAAGAACAGTCTGTGGACCAAACTTCCTTGGAAGAGGATAAGATCCAGAGCAGAGGTAGAAGAAGGTAATGCTTTCCCTTTTGCTTCTAGAAAGAAGGAAAATTTAGGCAAAACAAAAAGTGGGGTTGATATTCCAAGATGATTTGCATTTTCTCTGTGAAGTGAGAAAGATTAGATCATTTACTAGGTAGCAGGAGAGAAGAGGAAAGCATTGGAAATGTGAGAGAAGTCAAGATGGTTTGAAAAAGGTCCTTTGTTGGGAAAGGAAACATTGCAGGATTGCTGGGTGAAAACTTTCTATAATGGAATACAATCTGAGCCTAGCTTATGGTTAAATTTCTCTTATAACACATCATTTAATAATGAGACTATACTATGGTTGTTATTTTCAGTCACCCATTTTGTGTGTATATAAAGAAATGTACAGATATAAAATAATTTCCATGGTAATAATGATTTTCTCCCTGTGGCTAGTCACTGCAAAACCAAAATTTTTAGTAAAATTTGTTTAAAGTTTTTCTGCAAGTTAAGCTTGTTCATTTTAAAAAAGAATAACTTTTAAAAATGACTTATTTTGTATGAACAATGCATGTTCATTACAAGGTAATACAGAAGAAATTAGTATTTCTATACCAGTTGGATGACCAGCATGCAGTTAGTCTGTTTTTGTTTCAGTGTTTGTTTGTGCCAGCATACTTAAAACATGAAACTTTGAAAGTGGCTGTAATTTCAAAGTGGACCACCTTCCTGACTGATAGGATCTCTTTCAAAGACAGAAATCTTATGGTGTTTTACCTTGTGTAAATAGTCCACTTAGAGTATATACAGAGAGGAGTATTTTCAAAACCGAATGAACTGAACGATGCTCAGACTTAGCTTTTTTTAGTACTCCCCAGTTGCAAGAAGTAAGAGGACAGGTCCATGTTTACATCCTTTAGTCATGTTATTCTCATATATGGAAGTAATAGACTCTTGTGGAAAGGGATATAACTATCAAAGTGTTTCTCCAAGAACCACTCTTTGTCAGAAGCAATGATCAGCTTTCTCTGCTTGCTTTGTTTACCACTAAACAGCATCTAACGCAGTTGAATACTCCTTTCTTCTTGAAACATTTTCTTTCCCTTACTCCTATAAGAGCACACTCCTACTTTCTCTCTATCTCCTGTCATGACCTTCCATACTACATGTAGTCCATTCTGTAGTACATTCCCAGTACAAACTTTCTCATCTTCTCTACAGCAACAGTTTCATCTCACATTACCATTTATCTGCACCACTGCAATTACCCCCTAACTTGGTCTTTCTGCCCTCACTCTTAGCCTTTCCCTTAGAATCTGTTCCTCTTAGAGTAACCACAGTAGCTTATTTAGCTCATAAATCATATATCATCATGCTACTTTCCCTTTATTTAAAGCTCTGATCAACGGCTTCCCATTATAGCTAGAATAAAATCCAAACAGCCATGGTTACACATGTTGGTGAACTGCTCTGCTTCTCCAACGTCAATTTGATTTACCATCATCTGCTGTGGTTCACCGACACTGACCTTATTCCTACTTAGAACTCTCTTCCTGTAGGTCTTCACATGACTCCCTCATTCTGGCCAGTCCAGTCTCAGCTCCAGTATCATCTCCTCCGAGAGGAGTCTCTGACTGTGCTAGTTCAAGTATTGCCCAGCAGTGCTGCCCACTCCCCTCCACACACACATGCTCTATCACATTATCCTATTTTATATAGAATAGTACTAAAATAGTTTTTAAAAATCAGATGACATCCCACCACTAAAATGACCATAGTTAATATTTTCATATATTTCTTGATTTTACCAAAAAAAAAGTGATCTCACATTTTTAATTTATTTAAATAGGAAATTTTGTCACAGTTTCCTATTTAAACAGTTTTAAATAGGAAACTTTGTGATTTAAGTGGAAAGTTGGTATTACTTGCCAAAATTGAAGATAATAACAATAAAAACAGTGAAAACTACACATTTATTGAATTTTCTGGCCTTTAGAAGCTCTGCGGTGAGGTGTACTCTGTTGATAAAAAGTTAAATTTACAAATGTTAAACATTAAAAATCAGCGACATCAAACTGACATTTTCTCCTTGGCATAATCAGAAGGACTAAAAGAGAACTGAAAGAGAAATAACTTTCTCATCAAGCAATTCAGTATGATATAGTATAGTCTTTATGATGACTTCTTTACTGGTAAAGTATTTCCCCAAAAGAGAATTGTGATAGTACTTGTAACATTTTTGATAATAATTATTTTAGTTAATGTGAAGTTGAAACAACTTTCACCGTGGACTAGGGTAGAAAAGGTTCTGGTCAACTAGTAAGAATTAGTGGGGGCAGGGAGCAGAAACCTAAAAGCTACAGAGGTTATTTTGACCTGTTCTCAGGTGAATTGAGTGACATGAAATGATATTACTCAAAATTAATGTTTGAGTACATTACTATGGAATTTCTTCTAAAGTATTAATTCCTACATCCTAAAAAAATAGTATATGCCCTGGTTACTGAAAGAGTTCTATGTACTGGACTCTCTGATAAGCACTTTACATATATTATCTAGTTTAATCATACCCATCCTCTGAAAGGTAGAGATATCTTCATTTTAAAGATATGATACTGAGATCCTTAGAGGTTCAGTGATTTGTCTAGGATTTTATGACCACAGGCCCATTAAAAAGCCCTTGTTCTTAACCAGTAGATCTTGTACTACAAAAAGATATGAAAGATTACTGTAATTTGAGTATATGGTGATGTCTATTGACTCAGGAGCATGTCTTTGGAAAGTGATCTCTAAATATTTAGTTTTAAGAATGGGAAGTTGCAACCCAAAACCTATGGGGTTCAGTAAAAGCAGTGCTAAAGGGAAGATTAATAACAATACAAGCTTACCTCAAGAAACATGAGAAAAATCAAATAAATAACCTAACTCTACACCTAAAGCAACTAGAAAAAGAAGAAATGAAGCACCTAGGGTTAGTAGAAGGAAAGAAATCATAAAAATTAGGGCAGAAATAAATGAGAAAGAAACAAAGGAGACCATAGCAAAAATCATAAAGCTAAAAGCTGGTTCTTTGAGAAGATAAATAAAATAGACAAACCATTAGCCAGATTCATCAAGAAAAAAAGGGAGAAGAATCAAATCAACAGAATTAGAAATGAAAAGGGAGAGATCACAACAGACAACACAGAAATACAAAGGATCATAAGAGGCTACTATCAGCAACTATATGCCAATCAAATGGACAACTTGGAAGAAATGACAAATTCTTAGAAAAATATAACTTTCCAAAACTGAACCAGGAAGAAATAGAAAATCTTAACAGACCCATCACAAGCATGGAAATTGAAACTGTAATCAGAAATCTTCCAGCAAACAAAAGCCCAGGACCAGCTTCACAGCTGAATTCTACCAAAAATTTAGAGAAGAGCTAACACCTATCCTACTCAAACTCTTTGAGAAAATTGCAGAGGAAGGTAAACTTCCAAACTCATTCTATGAGGCCACCATCACCCTAGAACCAAAACCAGGCAAAGATGCCCCCAAAAAAGAAAACTACAGGCCAATATCACTGATGAACATAGATGCAAAAATCCTTAACAAAATTCTAGCAAACAGAATCCAACAACATATTGAAAAGATCATACATCATGACCAAGTGGGCTTTATCCCAGGGATGCAAGGATTCTTCAATATTCACAAATCAATCAGTGTGATACACCACATTAACAAATTGAAAGATAAAAACCATATGATTATCTCAATAGATGCAGAGAAAGCCTTTGACAAAATTCAACATCCATTTATGATTAAAAAAAAAACCCTCCAGAAAGCAGGCACAGAAGGAACCTACCTCAACATAAGAAAAGCCATATATGATAAACCACAGCAAACATTATCCTCAATGGTGAAAAATTGAAAGCATTTCCCCTTAAGTCAGAAACAAGACAAGGGTGCCCACTCTCACCACTACTATTCAACATGGTTTTGGAAGTTTTAGCCACAGCAATCACAGAAGAAAAAGAAAAGGAATCCAGATTGGAAAAGAAGAAGTAAAATTCTCACTGTTTGCAGATGACATGATCCTCTACATAGGAAACCCTAAAGACTTCACCAGAAAATTACTAGAGATAATCAATGAATATAGAAAAGTTGCAGGATATAAAATTAACACACAGATATCCCTTGCATTCCTATACACTAACAATGAAAAAACAGAAAGAAATTAAGGAAACAGTTCCATTCACCATTGCAATGAAAAGAATAAAATACTTAGGAATAAATCTACCTAAAGAAACAAAAGACCTATATATAGAAAACTATAAAACACTGATGAAAGAAATCAAAGATGACACAAACAGATAGAGAAATATACCATGTTCATGGATCAGAAGAATCAATATAGTGAAAATGAGTATACTACCCAAAGCAATCTATAGATTCAATGCAATCCCTATCAAGCTACCAGTGGTATTTTTCAGAGAACGAGAACAAATCATTTCACAATTTGTATGGAAATACAAAAAACCTCGAATAGCCAAAGCAATCTTGAGAAAGAAGAATGGAACTGGAGGAATCAACCTGCCTGACTTCAGACTATACTACAAAGCTACAGTCACCAAGACAGGATGGTACTGGCACAAAGACAGAAATATAGATCAGTGGAACAAAATAGAAAGCCCAGAGATAAATCCGTGTGCCTATGGACACCTTATCTTTGACAAAGGAAGCAAGAATATACAATGGAGAAAAGACAATCTCTTTAACAAGTGGTGCTGAGAAAACTGGTGAACCACTTGTAAAAGAATGAAACTAGAACACTCTCTAACACCATACACAAAAATAAACTCAAAATGGATTAAAGATCTAAACATAAGACCAGAAACTATAAAACTCCTAGAGGAAAACATAGGCAAAACACTCTCTGACATAAATCACAGCAGGATCCTCTATGACCCACCTCCCAGAATATTGGAAATAAAAGCAAAAATAAACAAATGGGACCTAATTAAAAGCTTTTGCACAATGAAGAAAACTATAAGCAAGGTGAAAAGACAGAGAATGGGAGAATGGGAGAAAGTAATAGCAAACGAAACAACTGACAATTAATCTCGAAAATATACAAGCAGCTCCTGCAGCTCAATTCCAGAAATATAAACGACCCAATCAAAAAATGGGCCAAAGAACTAAACAGACATTTCTCCAAAGAAGACATATAGATGGCTAACAAACACATGAAAAGATGCTCAACATCACTCATGATCAGAGAAATGCAACTCAAAACCACAATGAGGTACCATCTCACGCCAGTCAGAATGGCTGCTATCAAAAAGTCTACAAACAATAAATGCTGGAGAGGGTGCGGAGAAAAGGGAACGCTCCTACACTGTTGGTGGGAATGCCAACTAATACAGCCACTATGGAGAACAGTGTGGAGATTCCTTAAAAAATTGGAAATGGAACTGCCATATGACCCAGCAATCCCACTGCTGGGCGTACAGACCGAAGAAACCAGAACTGAAAGAGACATGTGTACCCTGATGTTCATTGCAGCACTGTTTACAATAGCCAGGACATGGAAGCAACCTAGATGTCCATCAGCAGACGAATGGATAAGGAAGCTGTGGTACATATACACAATGGAATATTACTCAGCCATTAAAAAGAATGCATTTGAATCAGTTCTAATGAGATGGATGAAACTGAAGCCTGTTATACAGAGTGAAGTAAGCCAGAAAGAAAAACACCGATACAGTATACTAACGCATATATATGGAATTTAGAAAGATGGTAACAATGACCCTATATGCAAGACATCAAAAGAGACACAGATGTCAAGAACAGTCTTTTGGGCTCTGTGGGAGAAGGCGAGGGTGGGATGATTTGAGAGAATAGCATTGAAACATGTATATTATCATATGTGAAACAGATCGCCAGCCCAGGTTCGATGCATGAGCCAGGATGCTCAGGGCTGGTGCACTGGGATGACCCTGAGGGATGGGATGGGGAGGGAGGTGGGAGGGGGGTTCAGGATGGGGAGCACATGTACACTCATGGCTGATTCATGTCAATGTATGGCAAAAACAACTACAATATTGTAAAGTAATTAGCCTCCAATTAAAATAAATTAATTAAAAAAAGAAAAATAAATAAAATATGTCTATCTGGCTGTAAAAAAAAAAAGAATGGGAAGTTGTCCAAATGGCCACCGAATTTTCTGTAAGCCTGTATTTTACAGCTCTTTTATACCTCAGTTGATCCCAGGGCTATTGAGTTTTGAAGGATAACTTTAACATTCCCTTCACTTAATTTTTATCTTACTTTTTGGCAATATTTTCAAAACTAAACTTGTTATTTGCATAATATGTTTCCACCTCATATATAAATGAATGAAATAGTGATACTGCCAATCATGGGAACAACAATGCAGTTCAATTTCTATTGTCGTCTTAGTTAAAATTGAGGGCTGAAATGAATAGATTGCCATTTAAAATCTGCTGATGCATTTACTTTAGGAATGTTGTTGAGGATATCACTATAATTACTTATTAGCCCCTACATCAAGATGGCTTTGTAAGAAGTATTTCATTCTAAGTGTCGTAAGTTTTTTATTTCTATAACTGAACTGACCATGTTTCCTTTGTTAATCTGACTGCCAGAAAACTAACCTTTATTTCCAGTTTTCCTGTTTTATTGTGTTATTTGTATAAGTTGCCTCATGATGATAAGAAGTTAATACTGTGCTTCCAGAGAGACTTTTTTCATACTTTTCAGATATTCAGAAAATTTACCGAGACCATTGTCTCGTGTGTTTATTAGTAGGATATAATGTACCTCCTCATTCCTAACTTAATTTTGTTCATATGAATCAGATACTGTATAACATTGATTGTTTGCCAGTAATACTTAAGTATTAATTTAAATGCTTATACTTAATTGTAATAAGTTACTTTAAATTTATTATTACCAAATAATTCTACATTAAGATATGAGCAGATCAATTATTTCTAATTCTGGGAAATTGTATTTAAAACCTTTGCAACCTGCAATGAGAATTTCTTGCTCTTCTACTATGTAAGAATGAGCTATAGTCACTGTTTTTCTCTTATCAAATTCAATCTGTCTTTCATGACTCCTGTGATACCTTCTATCTAAAATAACTGATCCTTTATGTTTGAAAACATCTCATTTTGGGAATATAATATAATTGGTAATTTTAATTAATTTGTTGTAAATGTGTTTATTGTTCTGTGGGTATACCATTGCTTTCTGTTTGTAATATTTCTTAGTATTTGTTCATTTTTGTGATACTGTTATCTGATAATTTGAATAAATCCCAGCTGAATTATGTTGCCACATTATGTCTTCAAAAGGGCATAAAGTCAGTACACATGCTTCAGTAATATCTGGTTGTTTTACCCTTATGTTTCCAGTTGGCAATTTGAAATTATGGCTTCAACTGCACTTTAAATATGTGATAATAGCATGTGTTTCTAATAAGGGCCAGCACCATTTTGTTCAGATAGTGTGAATGGTTGTCACTCATATATGACAAATGCACCTTCATCTGCTTCTTTGATAGCCCCCTAAAAACCATACCCTCAAATCAGGCCGATGAAATTAGCTGCTGTGTAAATTGTGTGTCTGAGTGGTTCATTATCTAATCACCGTCAGAACCACAGTGATAAAGTAGATTGAAGCAGGGAAGAGGTCTGCCAGATGATTTCACACACACACCCCCCAAATCCGGTTTCCCTTGGAAACCCTAATAGTGCAGTTTAGAACTTCAGACTCTCATGCCTGGAATACAGTATCTTTTAACGTACCAAACCTGAAAATACCGGTAGTTCTGGAGCATAATTTTCTTTCTTTAAAAATCATAATTTTATTTATTTCAATCAGTTTTTGAAATGTTGAGGCTCTTGAATTATTATTTTACTGATAGTGCCCTAAGTAGTATGAAATCAGAAAAAAAATACTCTGTCTTACTTGTAAGAATTCAGAATAATTTGAGTAAATTGTTAACCTTCTAGGAATCTTGACTCACTCTAATAATGACCTTCTGTGTTATTTGTTTATTGAATTGCTTTGCTTTAATTTATTTTAGGTGCTTTTGAAGATGATGATATCACACATGTTGAAGGAAGTGTAGATCCTGTTCGAGATATAGAAATAATACATGAAGAGCTTCAGCTTAAAGATGAGGAAATGATTGGGCCCATTATAGATAAACTAGAGAAAGTGGCTGTGAGAGGAGGAGATAAAAAACTAAAACCTGAATATGTAAGTAAAATTTAGATATTTGAGTTCATTTTCTTTGATTAATTTTTTAAAATAAAGCACATATAACATGTAATATTATTATGGAATTTTAGGATTCAAGAATCATTTCTCTTTCTTTTTTTTTTAACTTTTACTAAGGCAGCAAATACTTTTAAAGAGAAAAATGTAACAAGAGAAAAGCATTTTCCCTATTATTTATAATTCCCAATCATTATTTATAATTGGTATTTATAGTTCTCCATTGCTTTTTTTCTTTAATTTGTTAAAAATTTATTTTTTTAATTGAAGGACAATTGCTTTACAGGATTTTGTTGTTTTCTGTCAAACATCAACATGAACCAGTCATAGGTGTACGTATGTCTCCTCCCTCAGAATGATTCAAGGATCATTTCTGTTAAAACATTGTTGAAAAACTTTGTTTTCTCTTGGCAACAAAGGATCATTGTGATAGACCGGTTAAGTATTCTTAGCAAGCCATATTTAGCACTAATATTGAGTATTTATATGGTTACTGTTAATAGCCTCAAGTTTTAATGTTGGAAAGTGAAGTCGCTCAGTCGTGTCCGACTCTTTGTGACCCTGTGGACTGTAGCCTACCAGGCTCCTCCGTCCATAGGATTTTCCAGGCAAGAATACTGGAGTGGGTTGCCATTTCCTTCTCCAGGGGAATCTTCCTGACCCAGGGGTCAAACCCAGGTCTCCCGTATTGTAGGCAGACACTTTACTGTCTGAGCCAGCAGAGAAAACCTTTAATGTTGGAGATGTGGAATTTTCTGATGAAAACTTGCCAAATTTAGCTAAATGACTGAATATGAGTTTTGTGGATTTGAAGAAGTGATTTATATTATTTCACTTTTTCCCTATGCAAATAGAGTGGAGAAAGGAGAGCAATTTGTCTGTGGAAATTATACAAGATTTAGGACAGAAAAGGGAATTTCACATGTGGATAAAGATACTCCTTTCTGAAAAGGGGAAAAGTCGTGAGAAAGATATTGGGATTGAAGGCAATTCCTTTGCCCCAAACAACATGGTTTTCTGATTAGAATAAAGCTGTGCAGTCATCCCTTAGTTAACTGATGCTTACTGACATTCTTATCTGTTTCAGAAGCATTAACTGTGTTAAAAATAAAATTTGTTGATCTTGCTTTTACTTATACATGGGGAAAAGAGACATCACATTCTGAAATTCTTGGGCTACCATTTCCTGGCCTTTCTTCTTGAAGAAAATTAGAACATTAGAAAACTTAGAACATCTATTACTTCTTATTTCCAAACCCTGAGATTATTTCATCATTTTCTTTCCTCAGATTTAGCTGCTTCAGAATAAAGTATAGATTTGTGTTTCTCAGCTTTCTTTTTGATTATCATTGTCACTAAGGAAAATTTAAATTAATTAAATTTCTCCCTAATGAGAGAAATTAAGTACTAATGAGTAAGAATTTGTTGGCTAGAGTTGAGCTTTGGAGGGCCACAGAGTATTTTAATAGCTAAGTTTTTTTTTTCATTCCCTAGAATCAATTTTTGCCTCTCTAGGAGTAATATTACCCCTATTGTCCATTTATAGGGCTTCCCTGGTGGCTTAGTGGTAAAGAACTCGCTGCAACAAAATCCTTAGAAATTCTAATACATAATTATTTTCTGTAACCCAAGAAATATGGGAGCCAAGAGAGTATTAAATAAGATAAAAAGTCTCTTGTGATTTAGTCTTTAAGTCATGTCTGAGTCTTTTGCTACCCCATGGACTGTAGCCCACAAGTCTCCTCTGTCCCTGGGATTTCTCAAGCAAGAATACTGGAGTGGGTTGCCATTTCCTTCTCCAAAGGATCTTCTCAACCCAGGGATTGAACCTGAGTCTCATTCATTGGCAGGTGGGTTCTTTATCACTGAACCACCGAGGAAGCCGCAATAGTTTCCTAGGGCTGCCATAACAATTATCACAAATTAGATGGCTTAAAATAATAGAAATGTATTCTTTCACAGTTCAAGAGGCTGGAAGTCTGAAATCAAAGTGCCAGCAGGGCCATGTTCCCTTGAAAGCCTCCACGGGAGAGTCCTTTCTTGCTTTTTCAGTTTTTGGTAGCCCCAAGCATTCCTTGGCATGTGGTAGCATAACTTCAGTCTCTGCCTCCATCTTCACATGGCCACCTTCTCTTGTGTCTCTGTCCAAATTTCCCTCTTCTTATAAGTGAAAGTGTTAGTCACTCAGTCATATCTGATTCTTTGTGACCCTATGGACTATAGCCTGCCAGGCTTTTCTGTCCATGGGGTTTCCCAGGGAACAATACTGGAGTGGATAGCCATTCCCTTCTCCAGGGGACCTTCCCGACCCAGAGATTGAACCCAGGTTTCCTGCATTGTAGGCGGATTCTTTATCTTATGAGCCACCAGGGAAGCTTCTTATAAGGATACCAGTTATAATCAGTTTAAGAGCCCACCCTATACCAGATAGACATCTTTACCTAATTCCCATAACGCTACACTCTGAGGGATACAGATTTCAACCTATCTTTTGAGGACACATTAAAACCTTAACTTTAACACCAGAGACATCAAGATCAAGATTGATTTTAAATTGTATATACATTCTATTGGGCTTCCCTGGTAGCTCAACTGGTAAAGAATCCACCTGCAATGCAGGAGACTCTGGTTTGATTCCTGGGTCAGGAAGATCTGCTGGAGAAGAGATAGTCTTCCCACTCCAGTGTTCTTGGTACCTGGTGGCTCAGATGGTAAAGAATCCACCTGCAATGTGGGAGACCTGGGTTCAATCCCTGGGTTGGGAAGATCCCCTGGCGAAGGGCATGGCAACCCAGTCTAGTATTCTTGCCTGGAAAATTCCATGGACAGGGGAGCCTGGTGGGCTACAGTCCATGGGGTCACAAAGAGTCGGACACGACTGAGCAGCTAAGCACAGCGCAGCACATACATTCTATTTGGGAAGACAAAATTTGGAAATGAAGGTAGAAAGCTTTAAGGATCATTTTATTTTGTATTGACTAATTATTTGGAAATCATCATACTTGAAAGATATTTATAAAACTAACAGTTATCTAATTAAACCACTAAGGCAACCAGGAATTGTAAATAATAGATCTGTTTTTCTTGTCAGTCTCTCTGAATTAATTAATGTCCCCCAAACATGTAGCTATTAGCAGATTTCTTCTCATTCTTCTTAGGGCAGTTTTTAAAGTTAATTTTTACATAACTTAAAAAACATTAAATAGGAAAGACTAGAGATCTCTTCAAGAAAATTAGAGATACCAAAGGAACATTTCATGCAAAGATGGGTACAATGAAGGACAGAAATGGCAAGAACCTGACAGAAACAGAAGAGATTAAGAAGAGGTGGCAAGAATATACAGAAGAACTATACGGAAAAGGTCTTAATGACCCAGATAACCATGATGGTGTGGTCACAAACCTAGAGGCAGACATCCTGGAGTGTGAAGTCAAGTGGGCCTTAGGAAGCATTACTACAAACAAAGCTAGTGGAGGTTATGAAATTCCAGCTAAGCTGTTAAAAATCCTAAAAGACTATGCTGTTAAAGTGCTATACTCAATATGCCAGCAAATTTGGTAAACTCAGCAGTGGCCACAGGACTGGAAAAGTTCAGTTTTCATTCCAACCCCAAAGAAAGGCAGTGCCAAAGAATGTTGAAACTGCTGCACAGTTGCGCTCAGTTCACATGCTAGCAAGGTAATGCTCAAAATCCTTCGAGCTAAGCTTCAACAGTACATGAACTGAGAACTTCCAGATGTACAAACCGGATTTAGAAAAGGCAGAGAAACCAGAGATCAAATTGCCAACATATGTTGGATCATCGAAAAAGCAAGAGAATTCCAGAAAAACATCTACTTCTGCTTCATTGACTACGCTAAATCCTTTGACTATGTGGCAGCATACTGTGGAAAATTCTTACAGAAGTGGAAATACCAGACCACCTTACCTGCCTCCTGAGAAACCTGTATGCAGGTCAAGAAGCAACAGTTAGAACTGGACATGGAACAACAGACCAGCTCAAAATTGGGAAAGCAGTATGTCAAGGCTATATATTGTTATCCCGTTTATTTAACTTCTGTGTAGAGTAGATAATGCTAAATGCCAGGCTGGATGAAGCACAAGCTGGAATCAGGATTGCCTGGAGAAATATTAATAACCTCAGATACACAGATGACACTATCCTTATGGCAGAAAGCAAAGAGGAAAGAGCCTCTTGATGAAAGTGAAAGAGGAGAGTGAAAAAGCTTGCTTAAAATGCAACATTCAGAAAACTAAGATCATGGCATCTGGTCCCATCACTTCATGGCAAATAGATGGGGCAACAGTGGAAACAGGGACAAGAGTTTATTTTCTTGGGCTCCAAAATCACTGCAGACAGTGACTGCAGCTATGAAATTAAAAGACACACTTGCTTCTTGGGAGAAAACCTATAACAAACCTTTGCAGCATATTAAAAAGCAGAGGCATTACTTTGCTGACAAAGTCAGATTGTCAAAGCTATGATTTTTCCAGTAGCCATTGTACAGATATGAGTCAGACCATAAAGAAGGTTGCATAATGAAGAATTGATGCTTTGGAACTGTGGTGTTGGAGAAGACTCTTGAGGGTCTCTTGGACAGCAAGAGGATCAAACCAGTCAGTCCTAGAGGAAGTCAACCCTGAATTTTCTTTTGAAGGACTAATGCTAAAGCTGAAGCTCCAATGCTTTGACTACCTGATGTGAAGAGCTGACTCACTGAAAAAGACCCTGGTGCTAGGAAAGATTGAAGGCAAAAGAACAAGAGGGTGGCAGAGGATAAGATGGTTAGATAGCATCACCAATTCAATGGACATGAATTTGAGCAAACTCGAAGAGACATTGGAGGGCTGAGGAGGCTGGCATATTGCAGTCCATAGGGTCACAAAGAGTCAGACACGACTTAGCAGCTGAACAACAACAATCTTTGACTCCTCTCTCTGATATACCATTTATATCCATCTTGTTGATTTTATCTCTTGAATATTTCCTGTGTTTCTTCCTTCTTATTTTAAAAATTTCTTTAGTTTCAGCCTTATTTATGCTTAAACTGGTTTCTTTACCTCCATTTTTGCTCTTGTTCCCCACAATTAGAAACTGCAGTTCTCACTGTTAACTCTGATGATTAAAATACCTCACCATCCTCCTGCAAAATACTTCCAACATGAAGTCCGTGGCTTTCAAGTTTTCTTTGTGATCTGACCTTGCGTGACTTATACTTTCTCAATTCTTCTAACCGTGAAATAAAGGTTTTGGTTTTAAATCTTTGAGCTCATTTACGACAGTTCTAAGACTAAATGTCAAAAAACTAAGATCATGGCATCCAGCTTAATTACTGCATGGCAAATAGAAGGGGAAGAAGTGGAAGTAGTGACAGATTCCCTCTTCTTGGGCTCCAGAATCACTTTAGATGGTGATTGAAGCCGTGGAATCAGAGGATGATTGCTTCTTGGCAGGAAAGCGATAGCAAACCTAGGCAGTGTGTTGAAAAGCAGAGACATTACTCTGCCAGTAAAGGTCCATATAGTCAGGGCTATGGTCTTCCCATTGGTCACATAGGGTTGTGAGAGCTGGACTGTAAAGAAGGCAGAATGCCCCAAAATTGATGCCTTTGAACTCTGGTGCTGGAGAAGACTCCTGAAAGTCCCTTGGACAGCAGGGAGATCAAATCAGTCAGTCTTAAGGGAGATCAACCCTAAATATTCACTGGAAGGATTGATGCTGAAGCTGAAGATCCAGTATTTTGGTCATCTGATGCAAACAGACAACTCATTGGAAAAGTCCCTGATGCTAGGAAAGATTGAGGGCAGAAGGAGAAGAGGGTGTCAGAGGATGAGATGGTTGGATGGCATCACCGATGCAATGAACATGAACCTGAGCAAACTCTGGGAGTTGGTGATGGACAGGGAGGCCTGGCATGCTGCAGTCCATGGGGTCGCAAAGAGTCAGACACAGCTGGGCGACTGAACAACAACTACAGCTCCAGCTCTACCCTTTGGCTGTTCCTTCAACTCTGTTTCCTAGTCACCCTTAGACATAGCCTGAAGCAAAAGTTTACTTGTTTAAAAAAAAAAATTTATTGTGGTAAACTACACATGAAATAAAATTTAACCACTTTACTCATTTTAAGCATACGATTTAGTGGCATTAAGTACATTTGCAATGTTGTATGACTATCACCACTGTCCATTTCCATAATTTTTCATCATCCCAAATGAAACTCTGTATCCCTTAAATAATAACATACCATTTCCCCCTCCTCCCAGCCCCTTGTAATCTCTGTTCTACTTCCTTTCTCTGTGAATTTGCCTGTTCTTGGTACCTCATATAAGTGAAACTGTATGATTTTTGTCTTTTTGTGTCTGGCTTATAGGTCCTCAGTGGTCACTTATTTATTGGAAGACAGCAGTTGGGAAGTGCAAAGCTGTTTAAGACTAGCAGGATAACACAAAGAATCTCTTGTGTTTGCGTCAAGGCTCACAAGGCTTAAACTCATATGAGACCAAATGAATACTTTGCGATCATCGGTTTATATACCCTGAGGGAAATGAACTCGTATAAGAACTGATGTTATAGGTGCACATACTGTAGGCATACTTTGCTGAATACATTTCTATCTGTACACTTTGTCCTTGCTGTTGCCAGTGGAACACAGATGAAGAACATTAAAAACAGGACATATTACTATCTCCATAAACTTATTATTACCAACCTGAAGTGGATTGTCATCGATACCTAGCTTTCCTAGTTGCTCTCCTACTTCTCTAGCAACTTCTCAGTTTCTGTTAAAAAGACCCAAATCTATAATCATGATGAAATATTTTGATACTTCTTTTAGTAATTGATATAACAAGCAGACAAAATTTTAGTAAGAATATAGAATATTTAAACAATGTGATTAAGGAGTTTGACCCAATTGACATATAGAAGACTGCACGAAACAACCACCAGTGTACCCTCTTGTCAGATACCAATGAAATGTTTGCCAAAATTGTCCTTACTATTAGCCATATAGCAAATGAACAAATTTCAGATGATTGAAATCATAAAGAATATATCATCTGATCATTATGGAATTAAAAGTAGCAGTCAGTAATGAAAAGATTGCTGGAAATTTTCTAAATGTTTGGGAGTTAAAAAAAAAATAAATGTTTGGGAGTTAAACAGTACACTTCTTTTTAAAAAATAATTTTATTTATTTATTTATTTTCGGTGGTGATGGATCTTTTTTGCTGCATGAGCTTTCCTCTAGTTGTGGCAAAGGGGAGCTGCTCTCTAATTGCAGTACACGGGATTCTCATTGCAGTGGCTTCGCTTATTGCAGAGCACAGGCTCTAAGATGCTTGGGCTTCAGTAGTTGCAGCTCCTGGACTCTAGAGCACAGGCTTAATAGTTGTGGCACACAGGCTTCATTGCTCCATGGCATGTGGGATTCTCCAGGACCAGGAATCAAACCCATGTCTCTTGCATTGGCAGCAGGTGGATTCTTTACCACTGAGCTACCAGGGAGGCCTTAAACAGTACACTTCTAAAAGATGACATTTTAAGGAAAAACTCATAACGGAAATGTTTTAACCCTATGATAATGAAAATAACTATTTCAAAATTTGTTGTATTCTTTTCTGATATATACAATCAGATTTTATAAATTTATAGTCTCAAATGTACACATCCAAAATAAGAAAGAGTAACGTCAGTATTCTCAAAGTATCCATCTGAAGGAGTTAGAAAAGAACTCAGAGAAAGTAGATGACAGAAACAGTAAAGATGAGAGCAGACATTAATAATATAGAAAAGAAGCATGTAATAAAGAGGCTTAAAAAGGTCAAGTTGCTTCTTTGAAAACACAAAAAAATTGATAAATTCGTAGCAAGACTGGTGAAAGAGTGAAAAAGGAAACACAAAACCAGTACTAGAAATGAAAGAGAAGTATTACTACAGATCCAACAGACAGTAAAATGCTAATAAGATATTATAAGCAACTTATGACAGTTATTTGAAAAATATGTGAAATGAACAAGTATCTTTAAAGATTACTTAACAAAGTTAATATAAAGAGAAATAAAAATCTCATTAGTCCTGTATTTATTGAAGAAATTGAACTCATAATTTAAAACCCTATTTAAAGAAAACTCTGGCCCAGGTGACTTCTCTATACAATGAAGTCTCACACACATTCTTCTGGATAATAGTAAAAGAGAGAAAACTAACTGGTTTTATGAGGTCAGAAGAATCCTGATACCCAAACCATACAATATAAGAAAGGAAAGTTAAAGACAAATCTCTTTCATGAACATAAGTGCACAATCTTAAATAAAAATATTAACGGACTGAATCTAGTAATAGATATTAACAATAATTTGATATGACTAAAATTCTAGGAATGCAAAGCAGGTTGATAGTAAAGATTAATGTAACAGAATAAAGGAGAAAAATCATGATTGTCTTTAAACATTGAAAAAAGGATTTGATAATATTTGACTGCTCATGATTAAAAAAAAAAAAAAGACCTCTAGAGGGTAATCTCCTTAACTTGAGAAAGGGTATCTACAAAAAAGAAAAGTACATAACCAATTATGCTTAATGGTGAAATACTGAAAGCTTTCCCCCTCATTGGGAACAGGACCAGTCATGCTTACTATCACTGCTTGTATTCAGTCTTGTGTTAGATAAAAGTGATTATTATTCACAGGCAGCATGCCATTTGTTTAGAGAACGTGACAGAATTTGGGATATAAACCATTGGAATTAGTCTATGAAGTCATCTGGAATGTTGAATATAAGGTCAATATAAAAAATGACCTATATTTCATAATACAGAACTTGAAATGTTTTTAAAAAGATGCCAGTTATAGTGACATTTTTAAAATTCAAATCAGTTCAGTTCAGTTGCTCAGTCGTGTCCGACTCTTTGCGACCCCATGGACTGCAGCACCCCAGGCTTCCCTGCCCATCACCAACTCCCGGAGCTTGCTCAAACTCATGTCCATTGAGTTGGTGATGCCATCCAACCATCTCATCCTCTGTCGTCTCCTTCTCCTCCTGCCTTCGGTCTTTCCCAGCATTAGGGTCTTTTCCAGTGAGTCATTTCTTTGCATGAGGTGGCCAAAGTATTGGAGCTTCAGCCTCAGTCCTTCCAGTAAATATTCAGGACTGATCTCTTGTAGGGTTGACTGGTTTGATCTTGAAGTCCAAGGGACTCTCCAGAGAATTCTCCATCTTGTTGAAGTTATACTAAAGTATCTACACAAAAACTATAAAGCCTTTATTTAGAGAAATAAATGAATGAATGGAAGGTTATACCAGTTTTTGTTTTGATTGGAAGACTTGATATTTTAAAGATGTCGTATCTCTCTAAAATTGATCTGTAAATTCAGCAGATCACACTCAAAGTCATATCATGTTGTTTTAGAAATTGACAACTAAATTTTACATGGAAATGCAAAGGTCACCAAATAAGCAAAACAATCTCAAGGAACAAAGATGGAGGACTTTGTGTACATCAACCTTATATCAAGACTATTACAAATTTGCAGTGATTAAGACAGGCAACGATAGACAAACTGACCAGTGGAACAGAATGGGTATACAGACACAAATATACTTCAATTTGTGGTAGAGATGGCACTGCAGAGTAATGGAGAAATACTTTTACTAAGAAGTGGTGTTGGGGGCCTCCCCTGGTGGCTCAGTGGTAAAGAATATTCCTGCCAATTCAGGATACCCAGGTTCAGTCCCTGGTCCTGGAGGACCTCACATGCTGTGGAACAGCTAAGCCTTTGTGCCACAACTATTGAACCTGTGCTCTAGAGCCCACAAGCTACAACTACTGAAGCCCAAACACCCTACAGCCTATTCTCCACAACAAGAGAAGCCACCACAATGAGAAGCCCACACATTGCAATTAGAGACTAGCCCCGCTCTCTGCAACGAGAGAAAAATCCGTGTAACAACAAAGACCCTGCATAGCCAAAAATAAATAAATTAAAAAGAAAAAAAGAAGTGGTGTTGGGACAGTTGGATATCTTTGTGGGAGAGAAAATAAGTTCTCACCCACCTCACACTATACTCAAAAGGCAAAGTTTACAGAGTAAAAAGTGAAATTTATAGAATAAAAATCTATAATATGGATAGAATATTTTATGACCTTGGAATAAACAAATATTTTTTTAAACCAGAAACAAAAAGCAGTAATCATAAAGGAAAAGATTTTTAAAGTGGGCTACATTAAAATTAGGACTTTTACTAAACAGAATTTGAAAAGATAAGCTTGCCAATACAGGAAATGCAAGAGACTTGGGTTAGAGCCTTGGGTCAGGAAGATCTCCTAGAATAGGAAATGGCAACCCACTCCAGTATTCTTGCCTGGAAAATTCCATGGACAGAGGAGCCTGGGGGGCTACAGTCCATGGGGTCTCAAAGAGTTGGACCTGATTGAGGGACTGAGAGCATACACAACACACAGAGTGAAAGAACATGTTTGTGGTATTCAGTAAAGAACATGTCTACAGAGTATGCAAAGAGCTGTAAATAAATAAGAAAAAGGCAGCAAATAGGAAAATAGGTAAAAGACTTGAAAAAGTACTTCATAAAAGAGGAAGTCCCCCATTAATCATTCGGGAAATACAAATTCAGACTGCAGTGAGATAGTATACACTTACCATAAATTGGCTTCCCTGGTGGCTCAGATGGTAAAGAATGTCTACAATGCAGGGAACCCGGGTTCAATCCCTGGGCCAGGAAGATCCCCTGGAGGAGGGCATGGCAACCCACTCCAATATTCTTGCCTGGAGAATCCCATGGACAGAGGAACCTGGCGGGCTACAGTCCATACAGTCCAGGCAGTTGCAAAGAGACGGACACAACTGAGTGACTAACACTTTCACACTTTTACCATAAATTTTCACACTTTTGCCATAAGAAAATTGACAGTCCAAGTGTTGGAGGGGATGAGAAGCAAATGG
Source organism: Okapia johnstoni (assembly GCA_024291935.2). Taxonomy (NCBI): domain Eukaryota; kingdom Metazoa; phylum Chordata; class Mammalia; order Artiodactyla; family Giraffidae; genus Okapia; species Okapia johnstoni. Next base: position 128,418,209 of record CM044308.1, on the reverse strand, counting down.
AATTCTCAGACAGTGTTGATGCAAGTGTAAATTAAATTAGTACATCTGCTTCTGAAAACTGATTAGCAATGTATACTAAGTTAGAGTAAACTTGTGACCTGAAACTGTCTTAGGTATATGCTCAAGAGAAATGCACGCATAAATTTACTAAAATACATGCACAAGAATGTTTTTAGCAGCTTTATTTGTAAGAGGTTTAAAGTATAAACAACCTAAGTGTCTAACAATAGTATAGATAAATTGAGGTTATATTCCTACAATGGAATATTACGTGGCAAAGAAAAAAAACACACCACAGCTTATTTAACAGTGTGGATGAATTTCACAAACAATGTTGAAGGAAAGAAGCTGGACCCAAAAAATATTTACTGTATGATTTTATTTTCATAAATTTTAATAACGAGCCAGCTTGTGGTGCAAAAAAGCCAGGAAGTGATTATCTCTGGAGAGGAGTGGAACATGGTGACTACATTGCTAATAATATTCTATGTGTTGATCAGGTGGTAGTTACATGCATCTGCTTATTCTGTGATACTTTGTCAAGCTGTACACTTATGTATGTTACACTGAGTTTATGTTATACTTCAGTATAACCCCTATTCAAATTTGGCTACCAAGCCACTGATTATATTCTGCCATATAAGGTGAATCTTAAACTTGGATTTTTTTTTTCCTACTTTGATTTTGGCTTCCTTAAAAATCTATCTTAGTTCATCAGCACTCTTGACATCTTTTCCATTTTTTCTAACCTCACACTGTTCTCTCTTTATGGCCTCATGCTTCTATTTCATAGATACTCTATCTTTTTGCATTCTGCCAAGTATGCAAAATGATTCATTAAGAGGATGTTGTGTGTATGTGATTGTTTTCCTCTTCCTTTATGACTCTCCTTATTCAGTAGCCTTTTCATTAAAATCAGATTTATGGGCTTTTCCTGTTCCCTTTGTCCTTCCTTGAACATGGTAAAATCCATTTAGACTAATTTATGGGAATCATAGGAATAGTTGCCGTCTTTGTGAAAAGTGAAAGTATTAGTTGTTCAGTCATGTCCAACTTTTTGCAACTCCATGTACTGCAGCCCACCAGGCTCCTCTGTCCATGGAATTCTCCAGGCAAAAATACTGGAGTGGGTAGCCATTCCTTTCTCCAGAGGATCTTCCCATCCCAGGGATTGAACTCAGGTTTCCTGCATTGCAGGCAGATTCTCTTACCATCTGAGCCACCAGGGAAGCCCTGTTGTCTTTCTAGTAATGGTCAAATCTTTTGCTGAGATCTATACCTCAAAAATGAATTGGTTTCCATCCCAGTTGCCACTTTATAGTCAACAGGGTTCAGGAACATTGCTGTTTTAAGTTTACACTATTCGCTTAAGTGAATCACATAACTGAAAATCAACAACTGCCAACGTACATTGTAGCAGGTTATTGCTAGAGTTAATCTATCATTTTAATTCTTGGAGTACATTCCCCAACCCCTTAGTAGCATTTATCTAGTAGAGCAACAAATACTTAATATTGATTCAGTTCAGTCGCTCAGTCATGTCCGACTCTTTGCGACCCCATGGACTGCAGCACGCCAGGCCTCCCTGTCCATCACCAACTCCTGGAGTCCACCCAAACCCATGTCAGTTGAGTCGGTGATGCCATCCAACCATCTCATCCCCTGTCGTCCCCTTCATCTCCTGCCCTCAATCTTTCCCAGCATCAGGGTCTTTTCCAATGAGTCAGCTGTTTGCATGAGGTGGCCAAAGTATTGGAGTTTCAGCTTCAACATCAGTCCTTCCAATGAACACCCAGGACTGTTCTCCTTTAGGATGGACTGGTTAGGTCTCCTTGTAGTCCAAGGGACTCTCAAGAGTCTTCTCCAACACCACAGTTCAAAAGCATCACTTCTCCGGCGCTCAGCTTTCTTTATAGTCCAGCTCACACATCCATACATGACTGCCGGAAAAACCATAGCCTTGACTAGACCGACCTTTGTTGACAAAGTAATGTCTCTGCTTTTTAATATGCTGTCTAGGGCTGGCGATAACTTTCCTTCCAAAGAGTAAGCGTCTTTTAATTTCATGGCTGCAGTCACCATCTGCAGTGATTTTGGAGCCCAAAAAAATAAAGTCAGCCACTGTTTCCACTGTTTCCCCATCTATTTGCCATGAAGTGACGGTACCAGATGCCACTATCTTAGTTTTTTGAATGTTGAGCTTTAAGCCAACTTTTTCACTCTCCTCTTTCACTTTCATCAAGAGGCTCTTTAGTTCTTCTTCACTTTCTGCCATAAGGGTGGTGTCATCTGCATATCTGAGGTTATTGATATTTCTCCCCCCGGCAATCTTGATTCCAGCTTGTGCTTCCTCCAGCTCAGTGTTTCTCATGATGTACTCTGCATAGAAGTTAAATAAGCAGGGTGACAATATACAGCCTTGATGTACTCCTTTTCCTATTTGGAACCAGTCTGTTGTTCCATGTCCAGTTCTGTTACTTCCTGACCTGCATACAGATTTCTCAAGAGGCAGGTCAGGTGGTCTGGTATTCCCTCTCTTTCAGAATTTTCCACAGTTTATTGTGATCCACACAGTCAAAGGCTTTGGCATACTCAGTAAAGCAGAAATAGATGTTTTTCTGGAACTCTGTCGCTTTTTCGATGATCCAGCGGATGTTGGCAATTTAATCTCTGGTTCCTCTGCCTTTTCTAAATCCAGCTTGAACATCTGGAAGTTCACGGTTCATGTATTGCTGAAGCCTGGCTTGGAGAATTTTGAGCATTACTTTACTAGCGTGTGAGATGAGTGCAATTGTGCAGTAGTTTGAGCATTCTTTGGCATTGCCTTTCTTTGGGATTGGAATGAAAACCGACCTTTTCCAGTCCTGTGGCCACTGCTGAGTTTTCCAAATTTGCTGACATATTGAGTGCAGCACTTACATAGCATCATCTTTCAGGATTTGAAATAGCTCAACTGGAATTCCATCACCTCCACTAGCATTGTTCGTAGTGATGCTTCCTAAGGCCCACTTGACTTCACATTCCAGGATGTCTGGCTCTAGGTGAGTGTGAGTGATCACATCATCGTGATTATCTGGGTTGTGAAGATCTTTTTTGTACAGTTCTTCTGTGTATTCTTGCCACCTCTTCTTAATATCTTCTGCTTCTGTTAGGTCCCTACCATTTCTGTCCTTTATTGAGCCCATCTTTGCATGAAATGTTGCCTTGGTATCTCTAATTTTCTTGAAGAGATCTCTAGTCTTTCCCATTCTATTGTTTTCTTCTTTGCATGGATTGCTGAGGAAGGTTTTCTTATCTCTCCTTGCTATTCTTTGGAACTCGGCATTCAAATGAGTATATCTTTCCTTTTCTCCTTTGCTTTTCGCTTCTCTTCTTTTCACAGCTATTTGTAAGGCCTCCTCAGACAGCCATTTTGCTTTTTTGCATTTTTTTTTTTCTTGGGGATGGTCTTGATCCCTGTCTCCTGTACAATGTCATGAACCTCCGTCCATAGTTCTTCAGGCACTCTATCAGATCTAGTCCCTTAAATCTATTTCTCACTTCCACTGTATAATCATAAGGGATTTGATTTAGATCATACCTGAATAGTCTAGTGGTTTTCCCCACTTTGTTCAATTTAAGTCTGAATTTGGCTATAAGGAGTTCATGATCTGAGCCACAGTCAGCTCCCGGTCTTATTTTTGCTGACTGTATAGAGCTTCTCCGTCTTTGGCTGCAAAGAATGTAATCAATCTGATTTAGGTGTTGACCATCTGGTGATGTCCTTGTGTAGAGTCTTCTCTTGTGTTGTTGGAAGAGGGTGTTTGCGATGACCAGTGTGTTCTCTTGGCAGAACTCTATTAGTCTTGCCCTGCTTCATTCTGTACAACAAGGCCAAATTTGCCTGTTACTCCAGGTGTTTCTTGACTTCCTACTTTTGCATTCCAGTCTCCTATAATAAAAAGAACATCTTTTTTGGGTGTTAGTTCTAGAAGGTCTTGTAGGTCTTCATAGAACTTTTCAAGTTCAGCTTCTTCAGCGTTATTGGTTGAGGCATAGACTTGGATTACCATGATTCAAGCAGATGCTAAATTTCAGCTTAGAATACGATAGCATTCTGTTTCATGATCAAAGTGTTGATTGGACTTTCGTCAGTTTGGGATGTTTAAAGGGAATGCTTAGTTGGAGCAGGAGGAACCTGTGTTAGTGGACTTCTAACTAGACTACTTTGAGCTGGAGGCCTTGCCCCCCATTCTTTTGGTCTGAGTGCATTGTTGGCTGTGTGTGTTAAAGTCACCCAGCCAGCATAGGTCAGCTCATCTGGTTATTAGCCTCAGCTTTTAGGGTGGTGGGTTTGCCTAGAGAGAAGTACCAGGCTTGGAAGCTATAATTATTGCAGAGTAAGAGTGAGTCACCTTGATAAACTGCCAAAGCTATCTAGTTAGCCATCAAATTTAAGGATTACAGAGGGTGAGCAGAGGATAGATCAAGTCCTCCCTTCCCCCTCACCCTGTGAATATACCTTTATTTTTTTTTCCAATTTTAAAGATAGCATTTATTGATTAAAATAAATAAAATATCATTGTAGTTTTTAAAAAGAAGACAGAAAAGGGAAATCTCTCTAGAATCCACTCTTCCTGATTTCTATTGATACCAGTTTGATAAGGCATCTATCCAGTTTCATTTTATGAGTACATTTATTTATATGTATTGTATATAGTTTCAGAACCACAAATGGAATCACATTATGCCATTCTGCCATAAATAACAATACTTAATATCTATAGAATGTTTACTACGTGCCTGGAAGTTGGGGTCCTCCCAAGCTGTGCTGACCTCAGACCCCTTTCTCTGCCCTGAGTCAGTTCTGCTCCATGAAGTCCAGACCTTCCCCCACCTCAGGAGTGCTCACTCACATACACACACACTCACACACACACACACACACACACACACGTACTTTGTGAGGATCTGCGGTCCAACAGGTCATGGGCCTGGGTAGGCATATGGGGTACACACATCAGAGGCCCATGGGCACACCTGACCTTTACATTCATTTTCTCATTTAATCCTCACAATCATCATATGTTGAATTGGCATTACTATCCCAATTTTACAGAAACAAACAGGTTCAGGTTCAGTAGCTGTCCCAAAGTTGCACAGCTAGAAAGTGGCAGAGCCAAGACTTGAGCCCAAATCTGTTTGACAACAATATCCATATTCTTAACTTTTTTATTTTGTTCTGAATCTGCTCTTTTAACTTAGCAGTGTATTTTGAACATTTTTCCTTGCATGAAAACTGTTCTGTAAATGTCCCATAATTTGTTAATAAATCTCCAATTAATGTGTTTTAGGTTGTTTTTCATCTTTACCTCTCTTTTTGTGCTAGTATCAAACTGTTCTAATTATTGTAGCTTTATGATTTATTTAAATATATAGTAAAACTAGTTTTTAATAGTTATTTTTCTCTGGGCTGTGCTTAGTCACTCAGTCATTCCAACTCTTTGCAACCCCATGGACTGTAGCCTGCCAGGCTCCTCTCTCCTTGGGATTCTCCAGGCATGAAAACTGGAGTGCGTTGCTATGCTTTCCTCCAGGAGATCTTCACAACCCAGAGATCGAACCCAGGTCTCCCACATTACAGGCTGATTCTTTACCATCTGAGCCACCAGGGAAGCCCAAAACAACTCTCAAGTAGTTTATTTTCTAGAATAATGATATATTTAATTTGTAATGTTCTCCAACAACCCTATTACGATTTTAACTGGAATTGTGTTAGATAAACTTTATAGTGGCTACAATTTTAATCTGGATAATTTTGATAAGAATAGATGAATTTTGAGTGCAGAATCTGGCTGAAGCAAGTTTTAGGTCAGTGTCTCGGACTGCAAATCTGGGAGTCCATGAACCTAGAATATATGCTTAATTGACTGTTGTTGGGGCCTTGGAGTATTGCCATGGAATCACTCATAACCATGGTTCTTGAATTTTTGGATTGTGAATCCTTTTTAAAAGCATTTGGAAGATGTGCGCTGTTATCCTTCAAAAGTGCATAAACGTAGAACTCTAATACAATTTCAGGATATTAGGAAACTCCTGAAATCCATTTTTGGATTATGTACTAATAATTCCTGCTTTGGGAACTAAAGAATACAAAATAGAGAAGTCAAGTAGTCGGAAAAATCTAGTTATGGGTTATATAACGTAACTTGGTTATGGTGTTCAGTTGCTAAGTCATGTCCGACTCTTTGCAACCCATTGACTATAGCCTGCCAGACTCCTCTGTCCATAGGTTATGGTAGTGTCTGCAAAGAAAATAATATTTTTGTGGTACATGGATTGACAATCAGATATTGTAACCAACTCAGTTCAGTCGCTCAGTCGTGTCCGACTCTTTGCGACCCCATGAATTGCAGCACGCCAGGCCTCTCTGTCCATCACCAACTCCCGGAGTCTACCCAAACCCATGTCCATCGAGTCGGTGATTCCATCCAACCATCTCATCCTCCGTCGTCCCCTTCTCCTCCCGCCCTCAGTCCTACCCAGCATTAGGGTCTTTTCCAATGAGTCAACCCTTCGCATGAGGGGGCCAAAGTATTGGAGTTTCAGCTTCAACATCAGACCTTCCAATGAACACCCAGGATTGATCTCCTTTAGGATGGATTGATTGGATCTCCTTGCAGTCCAAGGGACTCTCAAGAGTCTTCTCCAACACCACAGTTCAAAAGCATCAATTCTTCGGCACTCAGCTTTCTTCACCGTCCAACTCTCACATCCATACATGACCACTGGAAAAACCATAGCCTTGACTAGACGGACTTTTGTTGGCAAAGTTAATGTCTCTGCTTTTAAGTATGCTATCTAGGTTGGCCATAACCTTCCTTCCAAGGAGTAAGTGTCTTTTAATTTCATGGCTGCAATCACCATCAGCAGTGATTCTGGAGCCCCAAAAAATAAAGTCTGACACTGTTTCCACTGTTTCCCCATCTATTTCCCATGAAGTGATGGGACCAGATGCCATGATCTTAGTTTTCTGAACATTGAGCTTTAAGCCAACTTTTTCACTCTCCTCTTTCACCTTCATCAAGAGGCTTTTTAGTTCTTCTTCACTTTCTGCCATAAGGGTGGTGTCATCCACATATCTGAGGTTATTGATATTTCTCCCAGCAATCTTGATTCCAGCTTGTGTTTCTTCTAGCCCAGCGTTTCTCATGATGTACTCTGCATATAAGTTAAATAAGCAGGGTGACAATATACAGCCTTGACGTACTCCTTTTCCTATTTGGAACCAGTCTGTTGTTCCATGTCCAGTTCTAACTGTTGCTTCCTGACCTGCATACAGGTTTCTCAAGAGACAGGTCAGATGGTCTGGTATGCCCATCTCTTTCAGAATTTTCCAGTTTATTGTGATCCACACAGTCAAAGGCTTTGGCATAGTCAATAACTATGTAACCAACTAGTAAGAATATTGAATTTTCCTGATGACACCGAAATGAGGATGAGGACATTGAATAACAGCCTTGGAATGCTTAGGCTAACCAAGAAGTAATTACAGAGAATTCCATGGACAGAGGAGCCTGGCAGGCTGCAATACATGGGGTCACAAGAGTTGGACACGACTGAGTGACTAACACGTCCACTTCCAAGGTAGACAAACAAGCCAGGGTGGTTGGACAGAAAGTGAATTTTTGAGTCACTTATACCTGAATCTGAATCTCAGGTCTGCCCCTTACTGGCAGTCACAATTTAGGCAAGTCACACATCCTTTTTGAGTCTAAATATATTACAACTGCTATTAACAATGACAGTAATAAACTACACCAAGAACAAAGAGCATTTCAGAAGCGTACATATGAGGCTATCGTTAGTAAGAAGAGTCAGGGCAGAAGAGCAAAGTGTTCAAGGTGAGCAAAGTGTTCAAGGTGAATTTGGATTGTTTTTTTTGTAGTTAAAGCGTAGTTAAGGAAAAGCTGCTGCTGCTGCTGCTAAGGCGCTTCAGTCGTGTCCGACTCTGTGCGACCCCATAGACGGCAGCCCACCAGGCTTCGCCGTCCCCGGGATTCTCCAGGCAAGAATACTGGCGTGGGTTGCCATTTCCTTCTCCAATGCATGAAAGTGAAAAGTGAAAGTGAAGTCGCTCAGTTGTGTCCGACTCTTCGAAACCCTATCAGGACTGTAGCCTATCAGGCTCCTCCATCCATGGGATTTTCCAGGCAAGAGTACTGGAGTGGGTTGCCATTGCCTTCTCCCTTATAAAATGTTAAGACTAGAAACCTGAATTGATATTTCACTAAGAAAGCCAGTATTATTGGTAATCATCAGAAATTTAAGAAAAGGACTAATGAGCAATTATTCCAGTTGGAGAAGATGTATGCTTTAAAGGAGTACCCAAAAGACTGTATTGCCATTTCGTAGATCATTAGTATTTTTCAATAATCATAATAGCAATGACAACTCACATTTCTTGAGAACTTACTCTGCCAAGACCTACACTAAACACCTTATATGCATTTTGAACATTACAACAACTCCCGGGAGGTAGATAGCATCTTTATTTGCAATTTATCAATGAAGTAATAGGTTATATACTGGTGAGTGGTGGATCTAGGATATATTCCTGCATTTAAGCATTAAATGGTTACCTCAAGTTAATATACTCATGTTTTTGCCATATAACCAAAAAAGTTCAAATGACTAGGAATTTTTGCATAATCTTCATCATGTACAGAATTTATTTTGAAAATGAGTAATTTGTTAAGGTTATCAGAACTGCCCTCTTCCTACATCTGTATTTCCATGTAATGATGTTAACTAAAGATATACAAAATTCTAAAGTAACTTCTGATGCATCAAGCATTCGTTTATTTAATGTTTTTATTGTGGTCTAATTTGTTAAAAGTAGGTTAAGTATGTATTCTTATAGATTACTTTTTCAGTTAACTGCATTCAATTAAAGGAATATTGTTCTAAACATAATTATTAATATATGTGTGTATATATTCAAGCATAAGAAAAAATTCAGTCAAGCCATTAAGTATTTTATGCACATAAATCCAGATGTTTTCTTTCATTTGATCAGAAGTTTGTCAGATAAGGAACATAACATCTTTAATTTTGCTAAAACTAAAAATTAATTTTTACTTTAAGAACTATGCAGTTTGGTACTATATCATGTAATGATCATTTACATAAGATAATCTCATCTAAGAGCAATCTATTTTTGAATTGTCTTAAGTAAAACTGACAGTAATCTAAGGTGTCTTTTCTTGGCTGTTAAATCTTTTGTGGGGATATTTAAGAGAGTGTTGAGTTTAAAATAAATATTTTAAATCTTAAAGTATTTTTACATTCAACTGTTTAAAAACTTGGTTATAATCTATAAAGTTTTCTAAGAAGATTTGAACGTGGCTTTAGTGAATATACTGCTTTAGAACTTAAATTATGAGTTAATTTTCTTTATCTAAACTGTGAGTGCTCCTTATTTGTAGTATAATGTTAGTGAAAAGGAGGTAAAAAAAAACTAGTGCCAAAAAGATTTTGTGATAAGATCTCTGTGTCTGAAGTCATGGTCTAGTTAATTTAAAATGAAAGTGAAATTCTGAAATTCCTTCACTAGCAATCAGCATTTATCGAGACCCTTTGGATTCGTAAAAATATTTATGGTTATGAAAGTATTTTACACTTTTTATATGATTAAGATTTAATTTCCTTCCTTATTTTTGGTTTGGCTTTCCTTTGTCTGTTTTCTTCTCCTTTTTTTAATTGAAAAAAAAAAAAAATAGAGCCAAGTATAAGATGGTACCACTGTTTTCTCCTTCTTTTGTATAATCTTGTTGCGTATCTCTACATAAGCTGTTCTGGCCACTCATCATAGTAACCAGCTGGGCCATTTCACCTGCTGGAGCCATTAAAGAGGACTCTCTCCCCCTAGATTAATCCCCTCCGACATTAGTTTTTTGCACTGACAACTGGAGCAGGCATTCAGAATTTGCAGGTGGCCAGTGTGACGCACATAATTGCCTACAATTTTAGGCAATGAATAAAAATGGTCTACATTACTTGTCAAAGGTTGTATATGCAGTGCCAAGTGAGATCTATGGGAAGCCTTTTAGGGTTTAAAGAACAGTTAATAGCAAGGCTGCACAGGGCTTTTTTAATCATAATGCATTTGTAATATAGCACTTTGATCTTCTCCTTGTAGGAAATGGTGTTACATTAGCCACTTTTAAACATTTATGAGTGAAATTCAGTTATAGAAGGGTAAAAGTGATTATTCTTAAGCAGAACATGTTAGATTTCATTAAAAGTTTTTAGCTTTCCCCTTCTTGTTAAAGTCTGTGGGAAGTCTTTTTCCTGGAGGGTTTCAAATCAGGATCTAAGGATATAGAGCTTTTTCCTTATTTTTCCTATTGGTAACAGCAAGATTTGGAAGGAAGGTATACTAAATATTGAGGTAATTTAATAAGTAGATATTTATAGAAGACTCACTGATTTATGATAAAGTAACATACATCAATGAAAATTTAAGAACTCTATTACTAATAATAGTATATTGCAATAAAATTTGAGAAATGCATATTTAAAACATACTCATAAGTTACCTTTAACAACAACAACAAAAAACAGACGACTCTCAAACGCACTTCTTCTGGAAGAGCTAAGTTTGACCTTTCAGACCCAAGAGCCTTTTATTAACACCTGCCTGTAAGGAGAACCTTGCCACACGCAGCTTTTAGATTCAGAACCACAAAACTGATGAGGAAAGGCTTGAAGGGTTCAGTTTGTGTCACTTGCTGTTTGCCGTTTCCATTTCACAGATGATTAATCTTTCTGTGAAGAAAGGCCAGAGAAACAAAGCACATTGGGCTCTTCCTGCAGTTACTCCTTCTGAATGCACACTAGCTTGCTAACTAAAAGGCCTTTAGATTTCCAGCAGAGAGAGATGTTCTGAAAGTGAATGCAGCTGGTTGGAGGTCACCAGTGCAGGGCTCTTGCCATTGTGTAATGGAGGCTTTGGCAGGTTGTGGGAGGGTGGGGGTTTGGAGCCAGGGACAGGAGAAGTGGGCAGGGAGAAGGTGTCGGCAAAAAATTAATTCAGAATAAAAAGGGTTTTGGTCAGCTGATTTAATATTTTGGAGGCTAGATCATCAATAATAGGCTCAATTTCATCTATTTTATTTTTGTTTTTAAGGAAAAATTATAATTCAGTATTTCTCTAGTATCCTCCCATTTCCTAATTAATAGCATGTTTATCTTGCAATTAACATCACTCAATGGTGTTGAAATATTATTTACTCTTATAGACTTTGGCGTGTTTTAATTGTCTTGAAATTTTTAAGATTATTACTGACTTTGCTAGTATTCCACATTTCACATTTTAAAATGTTAATGCCGCATTAATGTTTCGTTGCTATTTGGTTTTTTAATGAGATATTGAAAATGATTTTCTATGTGACTCAGTTCTCTTTTCATAAAAAAAGTTGACTTTATTTTTATTTTGAGGGTTTGAAAACTTTTAATTTTAATATTTAGTATCTAAATGCTTAGTATTCATCTTGTATTTACTTTTTTTCCAATTGTATATAGGACATAATGTGCAAAGTCAAATCCTGGGTTATAGATCAAAAGAAACCTGTTCGATTCTATCATGATTGGAATGACAAAGAGGTATGTTATAAATATGATGCCAGTTATAATAATGATGCCATTATTACCTTTGATTTCTTAGAGAACAGGTTAAAGTTGTCATTATTTTTCACTTATTATTATGCCTAGTAAAACTTTATTTCTCTCAATGATTTCGTATTCCCAAACTTGTTATTTTTTTCTTTTTCTCTACTCCTGATATTTCATGACAACTAATCTTTAAGAAGCAAAATCTGTAAAAATAAAAATGGCTGCTTGTTTAAATAGAATTTTCTTTAAAGTTCTTCAGTGACTTTATTTACTCAACTTTTAAAAAGGATTCTTTTTCTATCTCCCACTTTAGATTGAAGTATTGAATAAACACTTATTTCTGACTTCAAAACCAATGGTCTACTTGGTTAATCTTTCTGAAAAAGACTACATTAGAAAAAAAAACAAATGGTAAGTTTTTTTCTCTACAGATATACCCTCACATATCATATCTATACACATACAAACACACACATATGTACTTACTGCTCTGTTTGATTTTAATACATTTCTTCTTATTATTAAAAACTTTAAAATGGATGGGAAAGCTTTGCCTGTTGTTAACATTTTGAGATAAGTCTCCAAATGATTTACACTGAGAGAACTTAAGGGGGGAGAAAAAGAAATTACATTAGGCAGTATTGAATTATACATATTTAATTATCATATTTAATATACATATTTATCATATTAAATTGAATAGACATTGATGTTTTTTCCTTTGCAAGATGAGAATAAATGTAGTCAGAGCAGTAAAACCTTTTAATCTAGGGTATTTTGACTTTGTTGATATTTATATGACTTTAAAATACCTGCTTGGGATCGTAGCTGGACATAAGTTTTAAAATCCAGATTGAATGCTTTAAAAAACATTTTTTTAAATTAAAAATACTGTATGGTGGAGGGAAAGATCAGGTATTTGTTTAAAATATACAAACGTAAAAACAACACACTCATGTATTGTCATTTTTGACATGTAACCAAAGTGTACAAGTTTTCCTTTTTGTTCACTTGTAGCTTCAAAAAATCATATGTTCATGTAATATAAGGGCATGTACACATTTGGCATAGTACTCACTGGAGTCTCAGTATTTTATGCTATTAAGCCTACAAACCAAAGCTATCCAAAGCAAAGTATCTGAATTCTCCTAAAATATATTGTCGTTTTTTTCCCTGTACTTCATTAAGTACTTAGATGCACATGGTTTCAATTTTCCATTAAAAATTCTCATTTCCATATGATATCAAAGAGTGAGAAGCTTTAAACTGAAAAATAAACATTCATAGACTGGAAGCCAAAACAATAATTAATGTCAGATGGTTAACTCCAATAAATCATTAGAATAAATTCTGTGAAATTACTGCAACTAAAAATGCCCTCTTGATATTACTGTAAGACAGTTTGTGTTCCTGATAGGAAACTGAATTTGGCCTCTTTATTGGTAATGTTCTAGAAGGCATAAACCTGACATGAAAATTTAGTTCTGACTGGTCAATATCCTTCAATAGATACTTAACTTTAAAATAAATAGTTCTGTCTTATTTCTTATATAAAATTCTTTCAAATTTCATGATTGATATGTTAAAAATTTTTACCTTTAGGAAGGAATTTTAAAATATATTATTTGACTTCAGTTAATAAATCTCATTGTAGTACGAATGGTAAGGTTTCCTGATGCTTGGTGAAACAATACAGACATCAAAGTTTACATGAAAAGGGATGAGTCAGTTTCCTTGCCCAAAGGGGCTTCTCACACCTGTATTTGGATGATTACAGGTAGAACTCCCTGGCCCTAATTGTATAGTAAATACCATTTCCCAGACCCTAATGGTAGACAGACTGCTTGGGAGACGCCAGTCTGTGATTTAGCTGTCGCCAGACACCCCGTGTTTCTTGTGAGACCAGTTGTGATGATGATATGGTTATAGCCAATTGAAAGTAAACTCTTGTCTAAATAGCAAATTTTAATTTATAAAAATGTAGAGGTATGGATGATCCTATTTATAAAACCAAATTTTGGATTTTATGTGTAACTAATGATCTGGTTTGGGGGAGTATGTATGTTTGGTGGAGGTTGCGGGGGGGTGGGTCAGATCTTGTGGAAGTTAGTGTAATTGTAGCTGAAAGATCAAAGACTGGGTAACTGAGTGATGTTCCAGAAGAGAATTTACCACATAGCCATTTTCTGTACAGTTTCTGCCGCCTGCTGTTCCTATTTTCCCTCAAGCTAGCCATTGACTACCCCCTGTGCATCCCTGCTCGTAAAAAATGATTGAGGAAGTATTTGTCATGTATTTATGAGTGGGAAACATTGTGTGATAGGGAATGGCATCTACTGGAGCCAGAAAGATTGCCATTTTCCTTTCATTCAGCCACTCTGCTATAGCTTTAAATCCTCTGTTTATGCAACCCATCCTTTGTATTAAAGTGCAGCATAAATTTTTATTATGAAGGATATGAACACTAGGTTTTCATCACTTATTTGTGAGCAGATGTCAATAGTTAAAATATATTTTAATTGCTAAATCCTTTAAATTTGTGTTAGCATCTTGTTCTTTGGTAATGTTTGTGTCTCAGCTCCATTTGCATTAGTTGCTCCCTTAGCAGAAGAAAAAGGGTTTTTTTTTAAGGTTGTTAAGTAATGTAATGTAGCAAATTAAAACTAATGCAAGAAGCAGTAATAAATATTTTCATGGGTCTTTGAGATCTGGAAAACTATTTTAAATGGTTAGGAAAGAGGAGGAAGAGTGTGATTCTGGCCACAAGAGGAAGACTAAAACTATATTTTAGTGAGTCACCATTACAGAAGTAATGAATGTTTTAATTACTAAAATTCATTTTAAATTTAAATGTTAACATGTTATTTTTCAATCCTAGAAAAGAAGTGAACATTTTGAAAGATAAGTCTGTTGTGCTACTGAGTAGGTGTATTGGCCTTTTTGAAAGATGTAAACACCAGAGTGGCCCCAAACATCACTGGTTTTGTCAATGTTGAATTAGTCATTTCATTCATTTATGATTAAGACCTAGTCCCAGAAGAAAAGCTAACATGGCAGCTAGTTTAGTTACAGGTGAGTTGTGATCAGATGACAGTAAGCAAGATGTTGTAAGGGAAATCCACAGAAACCTTTATTATTATTATATATTGTTATGCTTTGAATGAATAAAACCATGCAGCCATTGTTATTATGTTGTTGTTGTTGTTGTCTTTGGCAGACGTCAGTGATTTTTTAACACTTGAGGATTTCGTATATTAAACATGATCGGTTACTTATAACTAAAATTTATTACATGCAGTATTAATTTTCATTTGAGATTGCCTGCTAAGTCATGGTGTCAAGCAGGTATAGTACATTAGTCCTGCCAAACAGTTGCTTAATTAGGGGAGTATATTTCAGTCTTTACACGTTTGTTGCTCTGTTAGTATATGCTATCTAATTATGAAATCTGCAGAACTAATTTTGTGCACCTACATAGCTTTCTATTATGTTTCATTTTTGTGTTCTCTTGTCCCCATCCTTCTTAAAACTGTTAATAAAGGATAATTTTATTTTATTGTTTACTATACTACATATTTATATTCAACTGGAAAGTATAACTAAAATTTAAGACATTCAGACTTCTTGTGTGCCTGTGTGTATTTATAAACATGTATTTGCATATGCCCTGGTGGGCCTGTGGTCACTGAACATTATTCTCTAATATTGCGTAAATCAATCTGAGTGTTGAAATTTATTTGATAGGTAGACAGGACTTGCAAAGTCTTTTAAGCTATTATCTAATGAAGGGCAATGTGTCAGATTCACTAAATGAATTTTGAATAGAAACATGTTTTATTAATTCTTATTTTTCTATGATTCAGTCTTTCTTATCCCAGCTTTTCTGTTTTTATTCGTTTTCCACATAACTTGTACCTAACAACTAAACATAGTTTGGCAATACTGTACAGTGTGTACCTGGCCAAGGGGAGAGTCATGGAATAAGCCCAGTATTTTCTTGATTTTTTTGAACTATATGTAAGAATCACAGATATCACATCTCAGCAGTTATTTACAAAGGGGGAAGTGTGAACATTTTTGCATATAATTTTTTGTGTGTGCTTAGTCACTCAGTCACGTCCAACTCTTTGCGACCCCTTGGACTATAGCCTGCCAGACTCCTCTGTCCATGGGTATTCTCCAGGCAAGAATACTGGGGTGGGTTGCCATGTCCTCCTTCAAGGGATCTTGCCAACCGAGGGATCAAACCCAGGTCTCCCGCATTACAGGCGGATTCTTTACCGTCTGAGCCACTGGGGAAGCCCAGTTTTTTTTTTCATGTATATGTAATATAAAACAAAACTATATTCATGTATATTACATGCTATTCAGGGAAAAAATACCTTTCAGCTATATAGTAATAGTTTGAGCTGTAGTATCTATTGGTTTCTTAGGCTTTCTTGTATAAGCTCATCATATATTCACAAAAAGTATGAATGTCAACACATGAACATACTTTTACACAGCTACTATAATTATTGTTGTTCCTACAGATATTTAGTTGTTTGTCACCTCTCCATGGAGGTAATACTGAATGATCATTTGCCGTACTGTGAGCCTTAGGTTTTATTTTCCGATTTACACTAGGAGGTCTGACAGAAATTGTTCTACCTAACTCATCCTTGAACATTGTTCTCCACAATACATATTATGTACATTTCCATTATATCTTATCAACAGGAGCAGTATTCACCACTATAGGAGGATTTGTTCACTGATTTCCATTATTTTCAGGCTATACACTTTACATGAGCAAAAGTCCACTTCCACAATTATATTTCTAGAAGGTTAATGTAACCTTCTTCACACAACATTTTCTTGGACTTTCAGGAATGCTGGGATGTATTCTGTAAAACTCTTATAAGTCTTCAATTTCAGACAAGATTATTCATTGAAGCTAGAAATTTAACATCAGTTCAGTTCAGTTCAGTTCAGTCGCTCAGTTGTGTCCGACTCTTTGCCACCCCATGAATTGCAGCACGCCAGGCCTCCCTGTCCATCACCAACTCCCAGAGTTTACCCAAACTCATGTCCATCGAGTCGGTGATGCCATTTAGCCATCTCATCCTCTGTCGTCCCCTTCTCCCCCTGCCCTCAATCCTTGCCAGCATCAGGGTCTTTTCCAGTGAGTCAACTCTTCGCATGAGGTGGCCAATGTATTGGAGTTTCAGCTTCAACATCAGTCCTTCCAATGAACACCCAGGACTGATCTCCTTTAGGATGGACTGGTTGGATCTCCTTGCAGTCCAAGGGACTCTCAAGAGTCTTCTCCAACACCACAGTTCAAAAGCATCAATTCTTCTGTGCTCATCTTTCTTCACAGTCCAACTCTCACATCCATACATGACCCCTGGAAAAGACATAGCCTTGACTAGATGGACCTTTGTTGGCAAAGTAATGTCTCTGCTTTTTAATATGCTGTCTAGATTGGTCATAACCTTCCTTCCAAGGAGTAAGTGTCTTTTAATTTCATGGCTGCAATCACCATCTGCAGTGATTTTAACATAGATATTCTGCTTTGAAAAAAAATCATTGTTGTACATTTGATTTACTTGAAACAAATAAAATGAGAATGATTAACTATTCTTAAATAAATTATTCATTTTAGTTCAGGAAACTTCTCAAATAGATATAAAATTAGGTTCAATTCATGTAAAGTTTTCAGGAATATTCCCTAGTATCTAAAGCAATATTCACAAGTATAAGATTTTTTTAAATGTTGCACTTTATCATCCACTAGTCTGACAAAGTAAAAACCCTGAAATATCCATATAGTGTTTCTTTGGGATTATAATTTCTGTTTAACATGTGAGGAGTTTTTTAGCTGAATTAAATTTGGAAAGCTATAATTTGTCATTTTTACTAGAGATTGCTTTAATGAGGACTACTGCTTGTTTTCTTTATTGCCAGATATAAAAGGGTGATAAGACAGGTCAAGGGTATTCTGGAAGCCTAAACTGAGATATTCTTTTTATCAGTATGGGATTGATTAAATTGGTAAATCCTATACAAAAATAGTCTTAGTTTTACTGAAGTAAGTTGTAAATGAATCTAAAAAGAAAGTATTTTCTTATGACCCCTTTTTGTTTTATATTTTCTTGTTTTTGCTACTGAATAATTATCAATTAGTTACTTTTTAATTTGTGTTATGATAAAGCTTTGGAAGTATCATATGCACTATGAATTCGGATTTCAAATAATTTCTAGTGAATGGATTTTGTGGAGTTGACTGTTTCTTAATTTCTCTGATCAAAATCCGAGAGTTGAAAAGACTATACTAAAGCAAGACAATCTTCTTACTACAAAACATGGAAGGCTGAAAGTAGTAGGAGGGAAAAGACCTTTAGCCATTCAGCAGTGCTTTTATTTGAAATGCCCTTTGGAATTTGTAAATGTATGTATATGTAATAATACTTATGAACTTTCCTGGTTTTCATTAAATTGTTTTGGGTTACTCGTTCAGCAGTTTCATAGTCCTATCAAGAGATATTATTGCCCTAAAGCACATAGTCATAATGAAACCAAATCGCACATTTGATGCCATATTTGAAAAAGGTAATTGTAGAAGAAAGCACATCTTTTTATATGGTTATAATGCTATTGACCCACCATATTAAGCATGATAGAAATTGCCCCTGGCCTATTTTCCTTCTTGCCCAGTACAGTTTATAGACAATAATTTCTCTTTGCAAGATTGTTCACTGAATTTGAGAAAGAGATACTTTTGGGGGAGTCAGTTGTTATCTTCATTATCACCATCCATTGACTTACTGATTTATGAGCAATATGCTTTATCAAATGTGTCAGGACTTTCATCTTTTTTAAAGTAGCTGAAGAATTTCACTGTATATATTAATAATAGGGAGAAGTTTTACAAATTTTCTTCTAGCTTTAAGAGACTAAAGCTCTTTTAAAAAAACAAGTGTTCTCTAGGATTCTCTTATGAAATTAAAACCTATATTCTCCATACATGCACACACACATATATATATAAACTGGGAAATGAAAGGCAAACTTTGGCATACAGGTATATAATGTTCCTCAGATCACAAGAGATTCTTGCGTACGCAGAACGTTTCTCTGCCTCTCTACCCGACTCACTTTGGTGAATACTGCAAGTTCTGTTGTTATTCTTAAAAATCTGTGTTCCCATAGATTAAGGATGGCTGAGTCAGATTTTGTTTCTAAAACTATGAGTTGAGGTGAACTACATTCATTAAATGGGAGTTTTGAATAGTAGTTGGTGAAGGTAGAGGAGAATGTTGAAGCCCCCAAAGCTTAGGACTGTTGGTGATAAGAGGGCAGGGCCTTGTGAAGACTGAGGAATGGAGTCTCACTGCAGTGTAAGTGATCTCAGTAACATTGTTTCCTGGGAGAAGGCTGTAGAAAAGGAAAGGAAAGAGGCCGTTTGGGGCAGTTTCAATGTTTCGCCTAGTATCCTGTGCTTATGCAGGATAGGAGAGGAGTATTATTTTCTGTGCCTTCTCTTCTGTGGTCTCTCCTGTGTTCCTCAGTCACTAGATCTGCCTTTGGAGATACTGGTATAGTCTAACTATATTGTAAGTTCAATAGACTTCTGAAGGCTAGACCAAAATGCTGGATACCATTGATAACATTGGTTCTACAAGGAAAGTGAATTCTAAGAAACTTAGAGCATAAAGTATATTTATAAATTAGGTAGTATGTTATCAGGAAGTTTGGTGTATTAGGAATGTAACTGCTTTAGAATTTGAAAGGCTAGTGTTGTAGTCCTTATTTGATGCTAACTCGTTCTTTGACCTCAGGCAAATGATAACCATTTACGTACTGAAGACAGTCCACCAGAATGTTCACATAAAATGTGTTCTGTATAAACAGTATTTCCCAAATTTAATTAACATAACTCAAAAACAATACAGTAATATAAAAGGGACTTGTTAAGTCTTCTACATGTGTCTTTGCGGGATACATTCTCTTGTTTTTTCTTTTCATTATGTAGATAATGGAAAAAATGTATGCTTTGACACAGTTGTCATCCAAAACAAACTGAGAACTGTCTCTGTTGTGCAGTACGGGTAGCAATAAAACCCTTAGCACCACCATCTTCCATCGAGTTCTGCCCTCATCTCTTACTCAGGTTAGGCCCTGTGACTTCATTATTTGCAGTTAGAGGATTTTATTGTCACTCAGGAGATGCCCATGCAGATTTCTTCTGAACTCTCATACGTAGGTTTGTCATGGTAGGATTTTTTTCTAACTGTGGGACAATCCAGAGCATTCCTGGGTTACAGGTACACAATTCATGAGTACCTTTTCTGGACTGAATTGATGATAAGACCTGGCCTTTTCCCCTCCTCTCATTCCCACTCCCGTACCCCTACCCCTTGAAAATAAGGCGCTTTGGATCTTACCATGTTCTTGTCTTTCTCACAATGGGCAGCGATTGCTCTGGCTAGAATGAGAACAAAGTGGAAATAAAACTTACTTGTAGAATTGGCATGTCTATATTTGAAGCTAGTTACATTACTCAAAATATTACACTTCCTTATTCTAAATTGCCCTAGAAAGCATTTCCCCATCAAAAACATTTGATTACAAAACGCCCTCAAAAGCCTACTTAATCCACCATGTAGTAAAAATAGAACAGTTTGGGTGAGACATATTTTTTGGTATCTGACCATTTTTACTATCAGTATTAAAATTCTGCTAAAAAATATGTTTCAGGATAACTGACATAGGAACTCTGAGTACACCTGTCTGTAAACTGGGGGCTGCACATTGGTTCAGTCTTTTTAATGCTTTATTAAGAAGACCAATTAACTTCATAAAAGCTGTCATTATGAATTTAAAATTTATAGATTTATATGAAGACTGTGAGCTCGTCAAGGAGATAGGTACTATGCTTCTTTTTTCCTTTTCTAAGCAAATAATCGTTGAGCCTGAACAGAAAAAGCCTTTGCCCCCATAAGGGTTATAGTCTCATGGGATAACAGACAACTAACAAACAAATATTTAATATAATGTCAAGAGATGATTAGAATCACTTTGATGTACACCTGAAATAATACAACACTGTTAATCAACTATGCTCCAATATAAATAAAATAAAACATTTTTTTTAAACAAAGAAGAAGAAGAGATAACCTCAGTGGCTTAACTTATATCACTATTTCACTTGATCATTTTTATAAAATATTTCTTCATCTATGTTTATGATACCTTCATTATACTAGTCTGCATCTTTGAAATCTCAGAATTAATATTTAAGATTTATACTTTTTCTTCAAAATTAATTATTAACTTGAACTTTTTTCATCATATCTCTCACATTTTAATGTCTTTTCCCCCCCATTTCCTTTGCCACAGCCCTATCATATATAATTTTATTGCTCTAAGACTATCACTCTATCTACTTTTTTCAGGTAAACCTAACATGTAGCATAATGCATAACTAAAATTTAGTTAACAGATTATATTTGCTCAGTAAATAATGTTGGGGTGTTATTTATGAGTTGTGAAAATTAGGCTGCCAGAATTTTATATCTGGCTTTTAAAGTCTGTCTTTTGGAAATTTTGCCTTTCTCATTTTAAAAATAAAATGCTTTGCCAACAAAGGTCCATCTAGTCAAAGCTATGATTTTTCCAGTAGTCCTGTGTGGATGTGAGAGTTGGAATATAAAGAAAGCTGAGTGCCAAGGAATTGATGCTTTTGAATTGTGGTGTTGGAGATGACTCTTGAGAGTCCTTTGGACTGCAAGGAGATCCAACCAGTCCAATCCTAAAGGAAATCAGTCCTGACTATTCATTGGAAGAACTGATGCTGAAGCTGAAACTCCAATACTTTGGCCACCTGATGTGAAGAGCTGTCTCATTTGAAAAGACCCTGATGCTGGGAAAGATTGAAGGTGGGAGGAGAAGGGGACGACAGAGGATGAGATGATTGGATGGCATCACCGACTCAGTGGACATGAGTTTGAGTAAGCTCCGGGAGTTGATGATAGACAGGGAGGCCTGGTGTGCTGCAGTTCATGGGGTCGCAAAGAGTCAGACACGACTGAGCGACTGAACTGAACTTTGTTTAAAATTTCATCTTTTCGACCTTTCTGAGTCTGCGGTTCTAAATTGGGGCTTCCAGAGCCTCTGGTCCTTGGCCAAGATGCTTCAGAGTCTTATTAAGAAAGTTTGGATCCCCAAAACCCTACTATACCCAAGTTTACCAGGAGATTTGGGTAGGAACGGGGTTGATGGCCTACATCGTTTATAAAATCAGGAGTGCTGATAAAAGAAGTAAAGCCTTGAAAGCTTCCAGCCCCGCGCCGGCTCATGGTCATCATTAACCAGCTTTCCGCGGATGGGATGCCGGCCTGGCTGTGCTGTGGGAACGTGGGACCCTGTGCTGACGTGTCGCGGTGTTGCTGCCCTCGGGCATGAATAAACATACCTGTGAGACCCCCCCCAAAAAAAAAATTTCATCTTTTCTTTTTGATGCTTATTTAGCAACTTGCTAACCCATACTATTACTGGCAAATCACTTTTAAAAGTCACTTGATGTATGACCTCAAAGAAGTAGATTGAACTTTATTAAGGGTAACAACCTACATTTGTCAGAACTTTACAGTGTTTCAATTTGTGTTACTTCATTGGATACTCAGATCTTGAAATGGCCTCAAACACTGTTATTTGCCTTGAATTGAAGTTTTACTACAATGAAGTATTTTCATAATTGGATTAAGAGATC
This sequence comes from Okapia johnstoni, assembly GCA_024291935.2. Taxonomy (NCBI): domain Eukaryota; kingdom Metazoa; phylum Chordata; class Mammalia; order Artiodactyla; family Giraffidae; genus Okapia; species Okapia johnstoni. The sequence continues at coordinate 128,395,798 of CM044308.1, read as the reverse complement.
TGCATTTTAGTTACTAATGGGTTAAGCTAACAGATAAATAAGTTTTGTGTTTCCATTAAAGAGATACAAAAGTGCCTTTTCTGTACTTTAAGTGTCTGTCATTAATATAAAGAGGTACTCATCAGTATTCCTAGGTCATTATCAACATCTCCTTAGAAATTCTTTAAAAAGAACAGTCTGTGAAAAACATCTTTGAGTTTAGTTCATTTTGAAATTTAAAAGGAAAAGATCAAATAACATCTGTCTGTTGGTAATTGTGTTTTCTCCAAAGAGCCTAGAATGTATGAAACATGAAGGTCACTGGTAGTTTTCATATGTAATTTATATTTAAAATTGTTACCTTTTAAATTGTGCCATTTCTCTTTTCTCTGTCCTGTCCCCATCCTCCTATTAAATGACAGTGACTTAGCTTTTCGTGTACCAAACCAAAAGGGGGACACATAGCAAACCATCATTATTGAGTTCCTGCTATGTGCCAGGCACTCCTTTGAGTTTAGAAATCGGTGAGATGTTAGTGGAAAAGTAGTGAAACGTATGAAAATTTTAAGAATATTTATGAATAAATATTATCGTGCCTATTTTACAGATAAGACAGTTGGAGAGATTCAAAACGTGCCCAATTTCTTACAGTAGTAAAAGAAATAGACCCATTTGACTAGAATGTTTATGCTAGTCCCACACATGACACTGCAGGATATATTTGTGAATCTTCAGAAATCTTTGAAAATACTGCTTTAATTAACTTTGTGTTCTGCTATGTTTTATCTCAGAAAATATCATCTCTATCAAATTGTTTAGAGTTTTAGTTAATGAAAGGAAACAATTCTCAAGATGAAACTGTTTGCTCTTCTTAGGATAATAAGTTTTAGCTGCTGCCATTTTTGCCTTGCCTTTTAATTTTGTTAACTATATAATATTGTTACAGCAAAATATTTTAGCACCTGCTTTAGCATCCATTTTTAAATATACCACATATGAAAATTTTGGTGGAGAAAATACAGTGTTTCTCATTGAAGCCCATATAAATATTGCATCAATTTGCCACATCTAAAATAATACTACAGAAAAGATCCCAGAACACAGCTATAACTATGGATCAGTTCTTATATATTTATATGATAAAAAAGAATTTTCCTTTTTCCTTTCTTCTAGCATACCATGAAATTTGTTAAGAACTTTTCTTCACTGCCGAGGTGAAACAGTTGATATGTAAATAAACAGGGAAATGGGAGACCATCATGAAATAGAACAACAGATAATTCATGCGCCTAAAGTGTTGTTGTGTTAGTAGTAGTCAGGATCAGTCAAGAGGTACTGAACACTTGACTATATGCATTACATTTAAGACTCTCACTAACCTTGTAGAGTAAGAACTATTACTATTTTAAGGAAGGCTAGGCAAGTGTAGCAAGATTGAGAAACTTAGTGAAGAATGGTGCCAAGATTCAAACCTAAGCAGTTTCTGTCCAGAGCCCTGGTTCTTTACCACTGCACCATGCTGTCTCAGCATTGGGGCACTAGTGATGTTGGAAAGTAGACAAGGCCTGAGACTAGGTAACACACCAGCCACATTCCCTGTCACTATACATTTCATTTAGATATAGTTCATGCATTATAAAATTTGAGACTAAAAATTCACAATAACCTGGCTAGAGAATGCTAACTTAAGGTAATATAAAAATTTTTATCTGAAACTCTAGCTTTATTTTCATGAACTTATCTCTGAAAGCTATTTTCTAAACGTGTACCAATTTAATAGTCCTTTGTAGGGTCAATAATTAAAATAATGTATATATTTTTACATGGAAAATACATATTATCAGTTCTTTTTGAAGATAAGTACTTTCTTCCACCACTTGGTTGTTGTGTGTTTGTTTTTAACCACACAGTGATTTGTTCTATTTCCTTGCATTTTCAGTAACTTGGATGTGTTTTTGAGAACTTCCTGGGAGTAGGGAATTGTGCGTGTATTTCTTTTGTTAACTGAAGTGCAAGCAGATAATTTGTATAATGTTCTGTTCAAATATTATAGTAACACATAGCAATGTAATTGAAAGAACATTATATATGCATATTCATGTTATGTGTATGTCTCCAAAGATCCGAGTCTTGAGCAAAATAATGACTACCATTCGTTGAACATCTATTATATGCTGCACTTTGGGGCCCTTACATATATTCTCTCATTTGGTTTAACCCTCACAAAAAGGCAAATATCTACCCAAATATCTGTCTTTCTCTCAAGCACATGAGAGAAAACATTTTGGTTGTATCCTGCTAAAAATTACACAGAAACTCATACCAGCAAGTTTTATATAAGCAGGACTCAATATACTCTGGCTGGTTTCCTTATAACCTTTGTTTCCTCACCTGTGAAACAGAAAGAATAATAACTTTCTCATAGAATGAGAATAAAATGAAATATTTTACACATATTAAGTAAAATTATTCTGTGGTAGATAGGTACATTTGTCTTGGAATTTAATTCTCATAATTTGATGAAAAAAGCATGTATTAATATATGATCTATAGTTAACTAATCTCTGGCATTGTAATTGGACAATAAATTCTCTAACTTTTTGAGTGCTCCTTACATAAAGCACTGCAGTTAGGTTTGCTTCCCAGGAAGTATGAAAGTGAAAGTCACTAAGTCATGTCCAGCTCTTTATGACCCCATGGACTGTAGGCTGCCAGGCTCCTCAGTCCATTGGATTTTCCAGGCAAGAATACTGGTATGGGTTGCCTTTCCTCCTCCAGGGGATCTTCCCAACCCAGGGATCAAACCCAGGTCTCCCGCATTGCAGGTGGATTCTTTACAATCAGAGCCGCCAGGGAAGCTCAAGAATACTACAGTGGGTAGCCTATCTCTTCTCCAGCAGATCTTCCTGACCCAGGAACGAACCAGGGTCTCCTTCATTGCAGGTGGATTGTTTACCAGCTGAGTATGCATTTCTGTAATTTTCACTGGTATATAACCAACATAGACAACTCTTTTTTTGCACCTTTGGTTGAATGAAAAGCATGCTATAAATGCAATAAAGTGTTTCATACTTTCTCTCATGAGCTCAAGTTAAAAAATATCTTTAAAGCATTTTTTAACCTGTTAATTCTCAAGAAATAAAGGATAGCAATTTTCCATTTTCTTCTATTTCTTCTAAATATACATATTTTTATTTTTTATAATGTAATGTTCTGCCTTCTGAAATTTACAAGGATAAAGGTCACTTACACTTTCTCTTCCTTTCACTGCATTTTTGTTTCCTCTTTCCTTCTCCTACCAAATATATATATATATATGTGTGTGTGTATATATATATATATATATATTTTTTTTTTTTTTTAAGGTTTGGGATCCAGTTAAAAATCTATTTAGAAATATAAGTATCAGAGTTCGTATTTGGACAGATTTTACTATTTCATGAATGCTCAAGACTTTTGAAAGGAACAGTAGCACTTAGAAAATCTTGCTGTTTCTCCTTGTCATTAATCAAGACTAATCTCTATGCCTTTCCATCTCTATCCTAATGGATTTTTCCTTGTCTTATCAGCAGGTATGTTGTAACACATACTATGTAGCTAAGAACATCAGTGGTTTACAAAGCAGTTCAGATAGATGTAGACTGAAAAAGAAGAGTTTGTAATAATGTTTTTATTATTTAAAATGGTTTTTTTTTCTGAGTTTTAAAAAAAATATTGTGTAAAATAGTTTTCATGGAATATTTCTTGCATTGTAGAACTTTACTTCAGGCCAAATCTGTGACAGAAGAGACCAAGAGAGAGAATATGGGGAATACCAACCTTGTGCTTCCTTTCCTATGTTAATCGCTCAGTCGTGTCTGACTCTTTGTGACTCCATGGACTGTAGCCCGCCAGGCTCCTCAGTCCATGGAATTCTCCAGGCAAGAATACTAGAGTTTGCCATTCCCTTCTCCAGGGATCTTCCCATCCCAGGGATCAAACCTGGGTCTTGCACATTGCAGACAAATTCTTTACAATCTGAGTCACCAGGGAAGCCCTTCCTTTCCTGTGTTCAGAGGTAAACATCTTTGTTGTCTAGATCTCTTGAAATTAGTACTTTTATAAGTTTTTAAATGTTAACTGAATAAATAGTTGAAGTCATATCATTTAATGTTTAAATGTGATAAAATAATTGTGTTTCTACAGTTACTCATTTCATGTTTATGATGTATGATGGGGAATTATCTTAAATCTATTATTAAGTGAAATTTGTATTGTTGGCAAAGTTTATATTTTAATGTGACTTGGTGTTGCTTAGAAATTTTGGCTGTATAGTTTAAAGACCTCCAGATTACGCTGGGACATTCTTAACAGCTTTACAATCTTGGAGAACTAAAACAAAAGAAAAACCAGTGCCTATTTAGTGTTCCTAGCTATATGCAGGCGAACGTGTGTATAACTTAGCTGATAGTAACAACTTTGTTATTATTTATCACTTACAGAGGTTTTTTTGGTAAAATATATAGTTACACATTTGCTGTCTTATGGTTATTTCAGTGCCCTATTGACATCATGGGTTACTGATTGTTGTATTAGTAGTTCCTGACAAATAGAAATTATTTGATATGCTAAGCCATTTCTGACAGAAGATACAAAGTTTTGACAAACACGTATGGCACAGCAAGTGTCCAATTCTAAAGAGCAAAATAAATGCAAACCACCATTATGGTGAACACAAACAGCCTGAAAGCAAGTTATCAGTAAGCAAATAATTGTTGAACTGTTATGAATGGAATAGGATGTTGAAATAGGGCATGATTGGCTGATGTTACATATGTCCTTGATTACCTTCCCTGTGCTTTTATCCTAATAAGTGACATTCTTTGTATTCCCTTGGATGGCTAGACAGTCTGACACTGAAGAAGAATAAATATTGCATGTGGTACACATTAAGCTGTCATCCAAGACAGCATTTATAAAAAGTAACTGGAGGAATTCATAAGAAATTCTGCACTGCTACAGTTTCCTGGCTCCAGTCATAATTGTCAAAGTTCTTGACACATTCAGGTCTTCAGAAATGATTTAGGTTTACAGTGGTTTGGTGTATGAATAATTATTAAGGATTTGTGTTCCCATATTGCCTTAGGATGTTAATGTTACTCAAATGTTGTATTTTATGGTAATTTTTATTTTAAGAAGTGTCTCCATATTGGTAATAGTGACATATCTTCCATCTTATGGTCTTCCTTAAAAGGATTTTAGACAATTCATATATTTGAAAGGAAGAACAGGAGTTTTTAAATACTTAGTTTATCTTTAATCTGTTGGAAAATATTGCTTGCTTGTCTTTAGTACAGGCAAATAACTTTCAAAGTAAGTATTTTTGTTTTTCTTCTCCAGCAGCATTGGAAAGCCTTCAAATGGTCCAAATATTTTCAAGTTATTTCCAAAAAGCCAAATCACTACTTGGTGTTTTATTTAGGAGCCTGATGGGCTACAGTCCATGGGGTCACAAAAGAGTTGGACATGACTTAGTGACTAAACAACATGTTTTTAATTCACATACTTTTGTAATTTTAATATAGTTTTTTAAGGCAGAGGAGTATTTTATTTATTTCAGTCACTATTATCTCTTAAAATTTCTTTTGGAGGAAGATGTGTAGAAGATATAATATCAAACAAAAATAAGCATACCTAAATAAAGAAAGAAATTGTGAATGCATATTTAGGCAAGCATTTTTTAAACTCTTTTTACTTTTGCTAAACTAGAACACTTCTCCTTTTTGTGTATATGTGGTATGTCACATAGTAACTGAAGGTTGCCAGAAAATTTTCTTTTTTATATTTATGTAACCTGACACGTTATTCTAAGCCTTTTGAAATTGAGTAATTAGTATTCCCGTTCTATAATCTAATCAAGAATATAACATATTCTATCAGCTGATTACTAGGAAAATGTGATTAAGTATCAGAATGGTTTAGGATGCAACACAAATATGAAAATAAAATACAGTGTCGAGTTCTGAATTATGAGCTCTATTTTGGGGGAGGACCAAGAGATCACTCAGGATTTCTGTGACAACTATCTTGTGTTAGTTTTTAAATTGCATAATTTTAATTTGGGGTAATGTTTTGGGGGATATTGTCTTTACTTTGAAATCTAAACCATCCATTTGAATTGAAGAAACTTTTCTCCAGGTATAACACGGCTCAACTGTTACCTATAGCTTTTAACTCTCTAGGCCACTACAGAGCACAAAATATTTGCCCAACTGGTAAATTGAACTGTAAGTCCCACTGTGGGAAATTGCTTTGCTGTGCTCCAAACAGCAGTTATCTTAGTAATTGTACCTGAATTCTTTATGGCTAATAGAGCGTAGAGTCCATTTTACAAGCAGAAAATTATTTCTCTTAAATACTTTTAATTATAAACCCCCCAAATAAAATGTGAATCAGTAAGACCATAGTGAGAGGTTAAACTGCATCATTTTTAATTGTTAGTGCAGAAAAGTGAAATTATTTTTCTTTTTAGTGTAAAACTGTACATACCAACATTTCACATTCTAAACGGGAGCTCCCAACAAGGAGCTTATCAGAGCAAATTGTCTAGTCCATCCCCTTCCTCACTCAAAACCTAATGACCCTTTATCATCATGGTTTAGATTGCTGGACACAGATGTGAGAAAATACAAGTAATCTACAGGTAACTACAGTAGCTGCACTGATGTTCTCAGAGAACTGACTGCTGGGAAGATAAAGAGCTTCCCACAGAGTCTGTGACTTTCCCGCAGCAAAGCACATCATGAGCTCATACATGAAGTTTTATTTGCTGAAGATTCACAATAAGATACATTAGAACATTCAGCAGGGACTCTTTTTAGATGAGCACAGAAATTCTGGAGGGTTATTAGTTGATGCACCATTGCAGAGCATCATGTTAAAATTTTTTAAAAGTTCAGTAATATTAATTCTTTGGACAAGCATCAAAGATTACAAACACAATGCAGCATTAAAATTTCTTGATATTTATACAATGTACTAACAGACCCTAATCTCTTTCTCTTCACAAAAGACTGAGCTTTCTTCTAGAAAGTAATTTGGTTATGATTTTTAATATGAAAGCGGAACAGCAATTTCTCAAACTTCATACTAAATTGTATTTCAAAGAACTTGTTTGTGGCCAGGTGCTCTGCTTTTGTTAGCTGCTTAGATGATGATCAGTGAGGTAAACCCATTTATCTATTTGCATGCAGTTGAGTAATTTACCATGAAAAGAACGGTCATTTATTTTTTGTTTTGGGTTTGTTTTTTTTTTTTGGATAAAGATACTGCACCTGTAGCTTAAGTTTTATAATTGTTGGTTTAACTATTATTTGCAGTGATCATAGTTTATACAGCTTTAGAAAAACTACAATGCCAAAAATATTTACTTAATCTTTTTTATGTATGAAGTGTTTTGTTTTTAGTCATTGAATTTGGTTTAAGTTTACTAAATTGGGATGAATCGATATGAATTAGACTGTCTGAACTTCAAGTGTGTGTTTCTTTTCAAAAATCATTTGCTCGTCGTATTTTTCTAAAAGCTAATTAATTTTGTTTCTGTAAAAACTGTAACTCCTGGATTAGGAATAGTCATATTTCCTTTATATGTCAAAATAAACTACAGTCCTCAAATCATTTTTAGAAATTACCATTTAGTAGCTGAAAGATAAAGATGATTTTCAACAACCCATGGTGGTTAAGCAGCTGACAGCCAACAAAAGGAGTAGTGAGATACTTCGCTTATTCATTATATAGTTGTATGGGGTATGTACCTAACTTATTAATGGAAAATATTGAAATGCCCAGAAAATTAGGGAAGATACTGGCTGAGTCTTTTAGGCTAGATTCCAAGTCATTTTTGTTTCAAAAATATTATACTTTTAAAAACAGTTCCTTGCAAGTAGAGCACCAAAATTACATCAAAAGTACCTGCCATCTTAAGTAATTAATTTAATGTTAAGTTTCTAGTATAGAATGACCATGAACAAAGTAATTTCTTATCAGAAAACAGAAAAAACAAATTATCTGTAAGTAGAATTCCTATTATTCTTACAGCAATTAGCATCACTCTTTTGATATAATTGAAATATTTTATGTTGCATGGCATAGATTAATCTAAAAAATAGAACACTGAAGAATTGTTTGAGGCAATAGTATACATTAATTATGTTTTTAGTTTGCTGTAAGATCTAAAGAAACAACTATATTTGTTTCCATTTAGCAGCAAATAGGAAACACAGAACTCAGAATTCTACAAAGTGTATTTTCTTACCATCTTCATGTTTAAAGGGAAAGAAACCAGGGAAGCATGTGCAGTATAAGATTGTTTTGCATTTTTGTTTTTACATCACCAGATTAAGTATAATGAAACCCATCTGCAAATTGTAGGAAATACTCATTGGTTTTTGTTAAAGACTGCAGTATGGTTTTTTCCCTTCTTTTTCTTCTGTAGTTTTTTTTTTAATTCACCAAGATATACAGAAAATTAAAAACCTTGTCTGTTATAAAGTTTTGTTTGAGCTTTTTAAACTGAGTGATTAGCAGAAATAATGACCCTGTCAGCCTTAATCACATTAAAATGTGGTTAACATCATTTAATTTTTTCCACTTAATATGCAAAAATTTCCAGTAGATTTGCAGTGAAGGCCATTGAAATTCCATTAGAACAAGAATAAAAATTTCAGGCATCATTTATTCAGAGAAGGAATAAAGGTCTCGATTGAGAACTGCTGAATCTTTCTATTAGAGACACTATGAATCATTACATTGAATGTACCTTACATTTTGATACACCTCTGTCTGGCTTTTCAAATGGTTGAAAGTCATGTTTTATTATTTTTCATGAGGAGAAATAAACTAGAATTGCATGATTTTATAAATATCTAAAAGATTACTGAACATTTTATTTTGTACTCCCTCAGTCTGCTCAAAGTATGAAGTTATTTGTGCCTGAAAAGCAAGATAATGAAAGAATTGATTATTTTAACAAGGAACAAACTACATAACCAACCCATGAAATGGATAGGTTGTGTTTTAAATAGTTAATTTGGTATATGCCAAATAAGAAATTTAAAATTAAGCACCAAATGGCACTAACTCTTTGCCAAAGTTCATAGCTTATCATTTGTGAAGCTTCCCCTGGTTTATTATACTAAATTAGCTGTGTGTGGGAGAAGGCAATGGCACCCCACTCCGGTGCTCTTGCCTGGAAAATCCCATGGACAGAGGAGCCTGGTAGGCTGCAGTCCATGGGGTCGCTAAGAGTCGGATGCGACTGAGCATCTTCACTTGCACTTTTCACTTTCATGCATTGGAGAAGGAAAAGGCAACCCACTCCAGTGTTCTTGCCTGGAGAATCCCAGGGACGGGGGAGCCTGGTGGGCTGCCGTCTACAGGGTTGCACAGAGTCGGACACGACTGAAGCGACTTAGCAGCAGCAGCAGCAGCTGTGTATGAATTACAACTGAAGCACATTCTATGGTTTCTAGTACTGTTTGTCCTTTTATGATTATTTTTTATATTTATTTGTTGTGATGTAGTAGGAAAAGCTTAATTTTATTTTCAGCAATTATGAAATACCTACCATTATACTTTCCTTGCTATGTTTGCATTGACAAGTATCCTGTAAAATGTATATCGTGTGGAATGTTTCATCCCCATATTAATAAAAAAAAAAAAAAAAAAAAAAAAAAGGCCGTTACTGTATATACCTGATAAGCAGAAATGGCTTTGTGGAACCATTCCTATCTTTCGGGTAATTAGGTAATTATACAGTGTTGTGGGTTTTTTTTTTTTTTTTTAATTTGTATTTTGTTCCCAAACCATTTGAACCCATTATATAATTATTCTGTGCGTACTTTGTAGTAAAAATACCATTGGAGAATTTATCAGGAAAAGTGTTCCGTGCATGTGCTCCTCACAAAGGATAAATTTCTCCATCCTGGTGTGTTTCTGTGTCTGGAAACCTAAGAACACTTAATTGTCTACTCCTCCTGTTCACTGCACTCCTTTCTCCCGCCATGGTTGGCTCCTCGGGCCTAAGAAACCCCTTCCTTCCCTGACTGCCTTGTCTAGAATAGTCCCCAGACACCTTTGTGTTCACAGCATCATGTGTATTTGCTTGTGAGCACTTATCACAAGTTATATAATCTCATTTATTTGTCTCTCTTTCTGTCCCATAAGCATTTACACTCCCACGGGAATGAGAATCATGCCTGCTTTGTTTATTTTAGATCTCCAGTGCTTGGCACCAGACTCGGTAAATTTTGTTGATTGAATAGCTGGCTGGATGAAATCAATTAACTTTATCCCTTATGTTTCACCTTTGACTTTTAGTCTTCATTAATAGAAATATGTAGATCACTTGAAGTCTGTCTGTTCTGGTTAGATATATCAAAGGTTTAGAGCACAGGTAGATAGATGTCTATTCCAGGAGGCAGTGGATGATTTCAGAAAGTAAATATTTTCAGCTTTGAGACCCACACAGTCTCTGTTAACAGCTCCTCGCCCTTGCAAAGGCAGCTATCGACAGTATGTAAATAAATGGGCATGGCATTGTGCCAGTAAAGTTTCATTTATGGACACCTACATTTGAATTTCATATAATCTCACTGCCACAAAATAGTCTTCCTTTGTTGCTGCTGTTGTTGTGTTTTAGAAATAACTTTAAAATGTAAAAACCCTTTTCAGCTTGTGGCCTTACAAAAATGTGCAGTGATTTGCTGATCCCTGTTCTATGTACTTAGCCAGAGACAACCTTTCGGTTGTGCACATGATTATGTATCCCCACTCATCTGCTGAAGTGGTTCCTCCTTTCTTTCTTGCATCATCAGTTTTTCCTTCCCAAGTGGATGTTTCCCATCAGCATATAAGCATGCTATCATTGCTCCAGTCTTTAGAACAACAGCTTATTTTGACCCCACTTGCCTTTCACATTGCAGCCCATTCTCTCCTTCCTCTGAAAAGTTATATAAGTAGTAAATGAACTTAAATATCTAAGATACCTATCATTTTCTACTTACAAAAGAAAAAAGTTGTACGGTTGTACTTTTTGTGTTACTTTGTTTGCAGATTTTCTTTATTTAAAAGAAAACTAGATAATAAGACCCCATTGGGAGGCAGGGTGGGGAAGAAGAGATGTATAAAATAACAGATGGGAGGAAGGCTCGATTCTGTGTACCTTTCTCTTTCTGTCTCTTTCTGAATAAACTGCTTAGAAACTTCATGACATTCTCTTTCTTGGCTGTTGGGTGACAAACGTATCAGCCTTCCAGTTGTAAATTCTCCTGTTTACTAATTTCCTCTCTGCCTGCCATGGGTCTGCCCTAGCAATTAGTAATTCAGTGATTCTTGTTAAATTTTTTCACTTGCCCTCTGCACTCATGCCTTGAACTCTAACCGGTATGCTGCTGCTGCTGCTGCTGCTGCTAAGTCACTTCAGTCGTGTCTGACTCTGTGCGACCCCATAGACAGCAGCCCACCAGGCTCCCCCGTCCCTGGGATTCTCCAGGCAAGAACACTGGAGTGGGTTGCCATTTCCTTCACCAATGCATGAAAGTGAAAAGTGAAAGTGAAGTTGCTCAGTTGTGTCCGACTCTTAGCAACCCCATGGACTGAAGCCCACCAGGCTCCTCCATCCATGGGATCTTCCAGCCAAGAGTACTGGAGTGGGGTGCCATTGCCTTCTCCGAACCGGTATGCCAGTGGTTCTCAAAGTTTAATGTGCACCAGAATCCTCTGGAGTGTTTATTAAAACAGAGATTGCTGCCTTTACTGCCACAGTTTCTGATTCGTTAGGTCCGGGATGGGGCCTGAGAATTGTCAAGTCAACAAATTCCTAGGTACTGCTGGCACATAGGTGTTACTTTGAGATGTACTGCTCTCTGCTAATGATACGCAAATCTATAGCCTTAATTTTCCTCTTAGCCCCTTTCCAGTTTCATTATTCCAGACTGGCAAGAGGAAATCTCCATTTGGCTCTTCCATTATCATTATGAAGCTTAATCTGTGTAAAACTAAACTCCTTATTTTTTCCTATAATACAACCATAGTAGAAACTACTTTCAAGCTTTTTTATCTTTTTTAGTACTACTGGCTCTCTTTGAATCTTTTAAGCTCGTTTCTTCAAATCATTTTAACATGTGTTCTTTCATACATCTGATTCAGTTAATCACTAAGTTACATCTTTTTTCTTCTAAATCTGGCCCTTGTTCTTTCCTCTTCCACTACACTGCTTATCAACCCAGACCAAAGCCATATCACTTCATTTTGAAGTTGGGTAACAGCCTGCTAGCTTATCATCCTTAACTTTGTAGGTTGTTTTCCTGTAAACATTCTGCTTGCTTTAAACATATTCACTCTGACATTTTCTCAATCGATGATCCTTCTCTGAAGCATAGGAGAGTATTGTCACAATTTGGGATAGGCAAAGATCCGTTGGATGAAATACAAAATTAAAAAAAAACTAATATAAAAGAAAAAAATTTTCATTATAATGTATAACTTCTATTCACCAAAAAACACTGTTAAGAAAATTAATAGATTAGCCACAAACTGGAAAAATATATTCATTATACATATATCTGACTGAGGACTTATATCCAGAATATATTTTTAAATTTCTACAAATGAATAGCATCAAGACCAATAACCTAATTCGAAGAATGGGCAAAAGACTTATACATACACTTCACAGAAGAAGATGCGTGAATAAACATGAAAAGTACTCAGCATCTCTTAAGTCATCAGGGAAAGACAGTTTAAAACCACAGTAAGATACGATTCCATAATCACTGAAATGGCTAAAATTAAAATAACTAAGAACACCAAATGTGGACAAGGAAGAAGAACAGGAATTGTTGGATCACCTTGGAAAATTGGCCATTTATTTTAAGTAGTCATCTACCCTCTGACCCAGTAATTCCAACTTTTAGTATTTATCTAAAATAAATGAAAACATATGTACATATGTTATAAATATTTTTGTTTCACAAAATAATAACAGCTTTATTCATAATGGCCCCAAACTGGAAGCGACTCACATTAGTAGACAAATGGATAAATAAATTGTGACATATTATATGATGGAAATCATACATCTCACCAATAAAATATATAGATCAGCATGGAGAGGCAGTGGGGATTGACTGGGAAAGATCATAAGGGAACTTTCTGGGGACATTGAAAGTGTTGTCTATTTGGGGGTGGTGGTTACATATGTATATAAAATTCTCAAAATTCATCAAATTGAACATTTAAGACCTGTACATTTTATTTTTATTAATCATATTGCAACAAAAAATAATTTTAATAAAATAAAAAAATCTCCTTGTTCCCCTGTCAAGTATATCCAAATATACATTAAAATACCTAAAAAGATCAACAGGCTGACTTGATAAGTTGTGTGAAAATGATAACAATGTTTATCTCGTTTATCCTACCAACCCAGCACTTTGCTAAATATTCTTTATGCTGTATATTTCATCCCCATAACTTAATTATTTTCTCACTGGATGTTTGTACCTCCTATCCTCTGACCTGTTTTACTTCCAGCAACGACTCTCCCCTCTAGCAACCACCAGTTTGTTCTCTGTATCTGTTGAGTCTGTTTTCATTTGTTTTTCAGATTCCACATGTAACTGAGATCATAGGAATTTGTCTTTCTCTGACTTATTTCAGTTAAAATAATAATACCTTCTAGGTCCATCCATGTTGTCACAAATGGCAAGATTTCGTTCTTTGTGGCTGAGTACCAGTTCAGTGGGGAGGTGCAGGGGAAGGATGGTCTTTATCCATTCATCTATCAGTGAACACGGGTTACTTCCATGTCTTGGCTATTGTAAATAATGCTACAGTGAACATAGGGGTGCATATAACTTTTCAAATTAGTCCTTTTCTTCTTTGGGTATATACCTAGAAATGGAATTACTGGATCATATAGTAGTTTTATTTTTAACTTTTTGAGGAACCTTCATACTTCTTCTGTAGTGGCTGCACCACTTTGCATTCCCACCAACAGCGCACAAGTGTTCCCTTTTCTCGCCATCCTTACTAACAAATGTTATTTGTTGTCTTTCTAATGATAGCCATTCTGAAAGATCTGAGGTGATATATCACTGTGGTTTTGATTTGCATTTCCCCGATAATTAGTGATATTGGACATCATTTCAAGTGTCTTTTGACCTTTTGTTTCGTTTTTTTGCAGAAGTGTCTTTTCAGGTTATCTGTCCATTTTAAAATCAGATTTTTTTTTTTTTGATGTTTATAATTTGGATATTAACTCTTCAGTTATCCAGATCCCTCACTGTTGTTTTCTGTTGAGGTTATTTGACTTTTTTGTGTGTGTAAGTAAAGTACAATGAACATCCTTGTAGCCATCCAAGAAAGTACATTTTCCTTAACCCCAGCCAATACTGGATGTTAGTCTTGCTTTATCATTTCTCATTTAATAGCCCAAAGGTGGTATATTATTTTAATTTTATTTAATTGATTATAATGTAAAGATAGGTGAACTTTAATGACTTTTAGACTAATTATTAGAGAAAAGATGTATCTACACTAGGAACAGAATTAAACATAGGCTTAAGTCAGTTGTATAGAATTTGATATCTCATTTATAATTATTATTTTGGTGTATTCTAGAAGCATAAATCTTATTTAAAGTAAGAGAAACTACTCGAGTATAGTTTAATATGTCATTAATAAAATTACTTTTGGCAATTTCTTTTCAAGTGAATTTAACTAAAACAGTATATAAATATAGCTGGGAATGTGTAAAGGTGATAGAGAGAAATCTTTGAACTGAGAATGCAAGCAAAAGAATAAAGGTTTTATTCATTTTGTGTTTCCCAGTATGGCCAGGGAAGAGGAAATGAGACATTGCTTTTCATACTCAGAGACAAGTAACAAATGATTCCTAGACTGACTGCTTTGATTAATATTGGTTTAGAAATTATAGCAAAGTCAAATATACTTCCTATAGGTTCACTTCAAATCTGTTTTTCTTTTAATATATTTGCACCTTAGGTAAATTTTTGCCCTTCTTGGAAACTGCCAGAATATCACTCAGCAGCAATTTAATGAGTAGCAAAACTTGCCATTTTCCTTTACCACAGGTAGGACAGTTTAAGGAGAAAATAAGAAAGAAAAGAAATCCCTATAAATAAAGTTTGAAGTGGTTAGTGCTTAGACCTGTCTTCTCAGATAAATTTGGTTAATAGCCAGATCACAGATAAACATCCAACACACTTCTTTTTAAGAAATTGTGTTCTGAACATTGAGGTGTTCAAAAGAGGCAAAGCCATTCTTCGCTTTACTAGTAATAGATAACATATGTTGATCACTTACTTTGTATCAGATACCATGCTAAGCACCTTATATGCACTTTCTCATTTAATCTTCACAGCAATCCTGTGATGTAGATGCTATTATTATCTCCCTTTTATTGATGAGAAAACTGAGTCTTTAGAAAGGTTCCATGACATGGTAGGATAACCTCCTCTGTCTGGCTTCAGTACTCTGTAACCATATTCTGTACTGCCTCTCTTGGCAAAGGGATTATGTGTGAGTATCCTTTAATTATAGGATTCTTTTCTTTAAAGTAAATTAACTTTTGTGTCTTTTTTACAAAAGCTCCTTTTACATACAATGTCTTTTCAATAGAATAATGGACTCCAATGTATTATTACATGCTAGGACAAACTACAAACTATGAAACCAACTACAAATTTTGATAGATGTGATTCTACTCTGACATTTCCTAGTTATCCCTTTTCTTGTATAAACATAGGCTACTAAAGCCAGTTGGCACTTTAAGACTATGCATACCAAATTATGTTGAAATAGATGTTTCTATAACAGAATAATCTTTCAGAAGCAGCGTGTCTATCTGCAACTACTGAAGTTTGCGTTAAGAACCCATGTCTTTTTAAGTGCTTCTTGCTTCTCCACTGTCCCCAAATCACTGTTCTCCAAAAATACACAAATGGTGACTTTCTCTTTTTTACGAAAATTACCTTGGGTTTGAATCCTTCTGTGTCGGTTCCTTTATGCAGTCCATGTGTATCCCACGTGGTAAATAGACTGAGGATTTGGATCATGAGGGAATGGACTCCTTTGTTAGAATATGGAAGCCCCCTCCAGAGGATGAATTAAGAACAACTTCAGCAAGAGGTATCTATATGGGAAAGGAGGTCTGTGCAGATTGATTCTGACATACATACCCATATTGATCTTTCCCTTGGGGGTTTCTTTCTTTCTTTCTTACTTTCTTACTGTCATGAACAAAATCTCCATTCCTTTTCTGCTTTTCCTGTTTTTATTTTTTAAGTTACATAATTGAAAAGACCATTAAATGTATTGGTTTCTCTTCCTAAAATTCTCTATTTTAATGAGGCCAAAATCTTCCTTTATGAAGATTGTTTATCTTCTCCTCTTAATCATGCCTGTGGTACATTACTTCTCCCATCACAATGCTTATCATGCTCTTTTTAAATTATGCATTTATCTGTTTTTCCTTCCCCATTCCTTACACCCCCTTTTTCAAAGTTGATTGTTCAAGGTTTAACATAACGCTTATCAGTACACTTATTTACTTACTGTATATGTTTACAATCATTGTGCTTGCATTCTTTCCAGTTACTTTTCTATCTATAAAAAGTTGGTTAGGCAAGACTTCTTCCCAGAAATACAGACCCAGTTTTTTAAAGAACCATCTTCTTCCCAGAAATACAGTCCCAGTTTTTTTAAGAACCATCATTTTAAAGGCAATCTAACATTTTTTTAAATTCTGTATTAAGCCCACACACTGATAGGAGACAGCTAAGATCGGGGACTAAGCTTTGAAGGCCTCCTGTGTTCCAAGCACTGTAATACATCAGCCTGTGAGGATGTATTATTTGTGTTGCTGGTGATGAAACTGAGGCTCAGGAAGCTTAAACAGCTTTCCCAGAATCTTATAGCTAGTATGTGATTAAACTAGCATTTGAATTACTATTTACTCCAAAATCTCTGCTTTTTCTATTGATCTATTCCATTTCTGCAGGAAGGTTAGATATTGTAGGATCAAAATGTGCAAAGTATTAGCATTTTTGTCTTTTATTTTTAAATTCTCAGTTTAGCTTTGGGTTTTTTTATTTTTCAGATAATTAATATGCACAAAATTTTCCTTTTTAAAGTGGGTTTTAGTATATCCACAATTTGCCACCATCAACACTAGTTTCAAAACATTTTCATCACCCCAGAAAGAAGCTCTTTGCCCATTAATAGTCACTCCCCATTGCTTCCTCTACCTAGGCCCAGGCAACCACTAATCTACTTTCTGTGTCTTTGAATTTGTCCATTGAGGATATTTCATATAAATTGAATCATACAATATGTAGCCTTTTGTCTGTGGCCTCTTTTATTTAGCATAATGTTTTTTAAGGTTCATCCATGTTGTAGCATGTATCAGTACTTCATTTCTTTTTATGACTGAATTACTTTCCATTGTATGGATATACCACTTATTGCCCATCTTTTTAATTTTTTTTAACCATCCTAGTGGGTATAGAGGACTTCCCTAGTGGCTCAGACAGTAAAGCTTCTACCTACAATGCGGGAGACCTGGGTTTGATCCCTGGGTCGGGAAGATCCCCTGGAGAAGGAAATGGCATCCCACTCTAATACTCTTGCTTGGAAAATCCCATGGACGGAGGAGCTTAGTAGGCTATAGTCCATGGGGTCACCAAGAGTTGGACATGACTGAGCGACTTCACTTCACTTCAGTGGGTATAGAATGATATCTCATTTTGGTTTTGATTTGCAGATTTCTCTGATGATTAGTGATATTGAACATCTTTTCTTATACATGTTGGCCATTTGTATATCTTCTTGGGAGAAATGTCTGTTCAAATCCTTTGCCCATTTAAAATTGAGTTTCTGTATTTTTATTACTGAAAGGTAAGTTTTCATTATTATTTAGTGGTGCTTTTTTATTGGAGTATATAGTTGCTATACAATATTGTATTGCTTTCAGGTATACGACAAAGTAATTCAGTTATATATTTTTTTCAGATTATTTTCCATTGTAGTTTATTATAAGATATTGAATCTAGTTCCTTTCGTAAATGCTTGTTGCACATCTATAATTGAATTTTTTAGTATAGTTTCTTTACTCAGCCCTTATCAGAAACATACTTTCCAAACATTTTTTTCCCATTCTATGTATTGTCACTTCACTGTCTTGATAGTGTCTTTTGGTGCACAAAATTTTAAATTTTGATAAATTCTAATTTATTTTTTCTTTGGTTGTTTGTGTTTTAAGTACCATAGCTAAGAAACTATTATTGCCTAATCCAAAAATGTGAAGATTTCCACCTGCTTTCTTTGAAGAGTTTTATAGTTTTAACTCTTACATTTAGATCTTTGGTCCATTTTAACTTTTGTTTGTGGATATTCACTTGTCTAAGCCCCATTTGTTAACTGTTATTTCCCAATTGAATTGTGATAGTACCCTTTCAAAAATCAAATGATCATATCATAATCTCAACAACAACAACAAAAAAATCCCAAATAACCCAATTTAAAAA
The DNA here is from genome assembly GCA_024291935.2 of Okapia johnstoni. Classification (NCBI taxonomy): domain Eukaryota; kingdom Metazoa; phylum Chordata; class Mammalia; order Artiodactyla; family Giraffidae; genus Okapia; species Okapia johnstoni. The sequence continues at coordinate 128,377,232 of CM044308.1, read as the reverse complement.
TGGGCAAAGGACTTGAATAAACATTTATCCTAAGAAATGTCCATCATTGAATGAAAGGATAAAAATATGTTATATACATACAATGGAATATTATTCAGTCTTTTAAAAAAAGGAAATCATGTCATCTGCTATAACATGGGTGAACCTTGAGGACATTGTGAAGTAAAATAAGCCAATCACAAAAAAAGACAAAAACTGTATGATTCTACTTGTAAGAGGTATCTAAATTAATCACACTCATAAAAACAAAGTATAGTAGTTTACAGGGGCTGGGGGTGAGGTAGGGTGGAGTGTAGTAGTTCAAGCCACAGATTTACCTTGGGAATGAAAATCCACTATATTGTGATTTTTTTTGCTATCATAAGTGGTGCTGGAAATATTGCAGTGAACAAAATATTTTTAAAAATTCCTTGCCCTAATAACTTGAGTAAGTGGGTTTACCAGTGGGGCTTCCCAGGTGGCACTGGTGGTAAAGAATCTGCCTGCCAATGCAGGAGACACAATGCAGAGACACAGGTCCAATCCCTGGGTCAGGAAGATCACCTGGAGTAGGGAATGAAATAATGAGTGGAAGACAATAAACACTAAAAACATAATATATATAATACGTGCTACGAAGAAAAATAAGTCAAAGTGAGGGAATAGAGTGACAGAAAATGGAAAAGGAGAGCTTTTTTTGTTTTTTTAAGATGATAGAAAATAACATTTAAGCAAAAATTTGAAGTGCTTTAAGATTTCAGCACTTGTATTCACTTTCTGGCATATGGCATAAAATGATAGAATTTGCAGTCTTTTTTTTGGGGGGGGGGCTACATTCGAGTTATATTTTCTTTGGTTCAAAAGCAGAATTTGCAGTCTTAAAAGGATCACTTAATCATTGAACTTTAGAGTTGTTGAAAACGACAGAACTCTTTCTTCTGATGCAAAAATCCAGCATGGCAGAATGATGCAGCTCTGGTTGAAATGCAAAAGTGGAGAGTTTCAAACCTCCCTCTTGTTCCTCTCTTTCTCTTTCCACTGTTTCTCCTCCTAGCACCTTGAGAGTTCATGTAGGGAACCCAGAACCGTTTGAAAACTACTCAGCATTTTGCAGGTGGGTAAACTTAAATACCCACCCCAGTGTTCTTGCCTTGAGAATCCCAGGGACGGGGGAGCCTGGTGGGCTGCCGTCTGTGGGGTCGCACGGAGTCGGACACGACTGAAGCGACTTAGCAGCAGCAGCAGCAAACTTAAATACTACCCATAGTCCCTCAGCTAATTATTGTCAAAACACTTTCCACTTTGTTATCCATTCAGAAAATGTTTGAATGTTCACTATATGCCAGTGCTGTACTAGTAGAGTTCTGTAGATATATCAGGGAACAAAGACAAGTGCTTGACCTCACAAAGTTTTTATTGTACTGGGAAGAGATAACTGCCCCCCCCCCAAAATAGGCAATTTATAATATAGGATGGAGTGTGGTAATAACATCTATCTATATGGACGCTCAGGGAAAGCTCTACAGTAGCTGCTATTCTAAAAAATAAATTAGAGTTAGACCTTTTAAGAGGAGCTGCATTCATATATTCAAATGAAGAGAACCCTAAAATGTGGTCATAGTCAGTATCAGGATGCTACAAATAATAAAGACAATCCCAGCATGTAATAGTTAAACCCAGGGTAGTTTGTCTCCAGGTTTGGTTAATTCAGTGTTCCTGTGATAGTTTTAAGAACAAGGGTTTTTCTCATCTTTCTTTACATCCATTCTTTTGGTTAAAGTACAGCTGTTAGAATTCTAGAGGTAAAATCCAGACATAGTGTCCAGCAGAGACACTCTTCTTTACCCTTTTTAAGAGCTAAAGGAGCCTTTCAGAATCTTCTTGAAGCCTGTAGCAAGCTTCCTCTCATGCCCTATTGACCAAAACTGGTTCACCTGGCAACTCGCAGTCAAATTGCCAGCTGGAGAATGGGATTACTATGATTTAGTCAAAGTAATTAGGATTCATCCTTATGTTTTCTCCTGTTTATTCATTGCAACATTTGTGTGTGTGTGTGTGTACACAAATGTGTATATGTACAAATGCCACTTTTAATACAGTGACTGCAAAAATGAACAGGGTTTTCCAGACAGTGGTTCTGTGAGGTCCTCATAGGGAACAATTTGTGGTAATATCCCTTTTACTTGATATGAATTCAGATTTCACAGAGTCCTCTCTGCTGGGCTCATTTCTTATAATTTGAATCTAGATTCCAAAGCTAACTTACAGATGTTTTTCCAGGTATTGAGGCTTACTATAATAAGAGAGATGTAATTATGTCTTATAAAGAAACTGTTGACCATAGTAATTGTCTAAACTAATTATTTTTACCCTGAATCTAAAACTTCTTTGATACTGCAGGGGTGTCAGAGCAAACATTTTCCTTATACTTCCTGAAATTCTGGTAACTTTTTTCTCTTTTGGTTTTGAGCCTGGGAGATGTAAGCAGGAATTTTTCTATTATTCTCACTCCTCTCTTGTCAGTGGGATAGATAGTCAACAGCTGCTTAGTTATCAGTTGGTCTGCAGAGTTCTTGCAGACATTATCATGTTTTCACTTAAAGTGCTTTTATTTTCAAAGTCCTTTAATTCATTGTTACTGAAAGTTTAGTGTGTGTGTAAAATACCTGAGGATCTTATTAAAATGCAGATTCTGAGATTCTTCATTTCTAAAAAGTACCCAGGTGATGAGACCACCCTGTGTGGAGCAGAGTTTAATTGTTGTCCTGCACAGTTCCATCAAGTCAGACAAGAACATTGAAACCTGAAGTCAGTTACGTAAATCACAGATGGGGATCTCCCTTAGAAGAGGGATTAGATTTCCAGAGACTAATAAGTAGAAGTTTTTGGTATTTCTTCTTTCTACCTCTTTTTTTCCCATTGACTTCCTTAATAACCTCACTCTGTTACTTTATTCAAACAGAATTTTGAAGAGTTGGGAACTTTGGATGTCCTAGAGCTAATTATTTGGTCTTGAATGAATATTGTTTATGGGGTATATGTTTGTTTCTTTTAGAATGCTGCAAATGAGCATTAATTTGCAGTGAACATGTTTGGAGAACGGAAAAGAAAAATGTGATTTTCTTAAAGTCATTATTTGGGACTTTGGGCAGTTTTAGTAAAAATGAGAGGAAACCTGCAAGGAAGAAGACTAGACATAAGCTCAGTGTTTATCAGTGCCCCCTGGATTTGTGGTATATCTATACTTTGGAAAATTCTTCAAGAGATGGGAATACCAGACCACCTGACCTGCCTCCTCAGAAATCTGTATACAGGTCAAGAAGCAACAGTTAGAACTGGGCATGGAACAACAGACTGGTCCCAAATCAGAAAAGGAGTACTCAAGGCTGTATATTGTCACCCTGCTTATTTAACTTCTGTGCGGAGTACATCATGAGAAATGCTGGGCTGGAAGAAGCACAAGCTGGAATCAAGATTGCTGGGAGAAATATCAATAACCTCAGATATGCAGATGATACCACCCTTATGGCAGAAAGCAAAGAACTAAAGAGCCTCTTGATGAAAGTGAAAGAGGAGAGTGGAAAAATTGGTTTAAAACTCAACATTCAGAAAACTAAGATCATGACATCTGCTCCCATCACTTCATGGCAAATAGACGGGGACACAGTGGAAACAGTGACAGAATTTATTTTTTGGGCTCCAAAATCAGTGCAGATGGTGACTGCAGCCATGAAATTAAAAGATGCTTGCTCCTTGGAAGAAAAGCTATGACCAACCTAGACAACTTATTAAAAAGCAGAGACATTACTTTGCCAACAAAGGTCCATCTATTCAAAGCTATGGTTTTTCCAGTAGTCATGTATGGATGTGAGAGTTGGGCTATAAAGAAAGCTGAGCATGGAAGAATTGATGCTTTTGAAGTGTGGTGTTGGAGAAGACTCTTGAGAGTCCCTTGGACTGCAAGGAGATCCAACCAGTCCATCCTAAAGGAAATCAGTCCTAAATATTCATTGGAAGGACTGATGCTGAAGCTGAAACTCCAATACTTTGGCCACCTGATGTGAAGAACTGACTCATTTGAAAAGACCCTGATGGTGGGAAAGATTGGAGGCAGGAGAAGAAGGGGACGATAGAGGATGAGTTGGTTGGATGGTATCACCGACTCGATGGACATGAGTTTGAGTAAACTCTGGGAGTTGGTGATGGACAGCGAGGCCTGGGGTGCTGCAGTCCATGGGGTCTCAAAGAGTTGAACACTACTGAGTGACTGAACTGATACTTGGAACAACATGAGGGGAACTAGCTTAGTCAAGGCCACATACTTAATGACATGGACCGAGTCTTGTTAAGCCACACATCCTCTGATGTATAAGTTGCATCACTTTCTGAATACTGACAAGGGCTCTTGTCAGCAGTTAATAGTCAATCAGAAGCAGGATACCAGTGCTATTTTTTTTTTTTTTTTTTTTTTGGTTAAGACCCAGATTCACATAGAAAACCATGTAAGATATGTATAAGGACCTGACGTTTTCACAAGTAACAATTTAAAAAATTTTAAATCTACTTTGACACTGGAAAGTAGAATAAGCAGATTTGAGAGAGTTCTAATGTTCAACCAAGATATCATAAATGGTATTGTAACTTGGCTTTAGTGCTAAATTGTGTTATCTTTAAAGGATTTTTAGAAAATCAGAATTTGAGTAGCTGGGGATAGTTGAATGGCTGGATGGGCATGAAGTATAGAAAAGAATAAATTAAAATTCATATTAACGTATATTAGAGAAAAGTATGTCAGGAGTTTAAGTTGCAAAAATTTAGTTTTATGCAGAATATCAAATAGTACCATTGAGATTGCTCTTTTCCATTGTAAAGGTAAGTACTGTTTTGTGAAATCAGTCTCAGTTTGGATCTGTATATAAAAATAATGTGTCTGTGCACCACATGTTTGAGTCAAGTATAAAATCTATTTCTTCTTATGGGTGATGGTAAAAAAAAAATGTATGAAAGCTATTTTATTAGGACACAATAAAATGGAGAATTTAACTTTAGTATGGAAAACTTCCAGTTAAGAGGGTGGACTCAACCAATATAGGAAGCTCCCTTCTTGTTTCTCGTATATAGAAACATCAGAAGAAATAACCAGGAAAGATAGTATTTTTGATGATGTGGTATTTTTAGAATACGGCAGGACTTGAAAACAAGAAAACGGGTTCTCTAGGTCTCATAAACAAAGAGGAAACTCTGATAGTAGAAGTGAACTCAACAGTGTATGGCCTTCAGGGAAAATATCTCATACGGCTAAGAGGCCTTAGTGTCCATATAGGAATAAGACTCAAGGCACAGGCTACAGGTGCCAGAACTGCACACTCGTAAAACGTAGAAAGAGCTGTCCTTTCCACGTCAGACACTAGAAAAATGCACTCCCAGCTCCCACCCCTTCTATAAAAGGGAAGAAACTGTTATTCTCAGGAAACTAGAGACGGGGGCTACACTGTCTGCATTACCAATAACCTAGTGCAGAAACTCTAAGCCTCAAAGTGATCCAGAGCCCAAAATCCTCCATAGGTCTTTCCCTAGAAGGAAAAAACCCCACAAAACTATGTCATAGATATATCTCAACAACCCAGGGGTTTGATCACAGATTCTCTTGGAACAAAATAGCTCCTGTCAAATGATCACACATCCAAGAATAATAGCACATACACAGGAGCCACCTGTTTTGAGAGATTGATTAGAAGATGGCATATTAAAGGGGGTCAGGCAGAGTTATACATGAGAAACGAGAAGTAATTAGAACAGTCTGAAAGAAACCTTCAATTAATCTTTTAAAAATATTGTAGGAAATGAGAATTCATTAAACAAGAATAAAATGTTACCAAAAAAGAACAGATAGATTTCAAAGACAGACAAATGTAATTTTTAGAAATAAAATTTGTATCTGGGAAGAGAAATACAAACCATGTAAATTAACCCAAATAAAATCAAATTATGAAATCTGAAATTTCATGACTGAATAAGAAGGTCAGATTATAAGACCAAAGATAAATTTGAGACATAATGTTTTAGAAATCTAAAGCTAGCTTAATACTAAAGATCTCATTTTGCCAAAGACTCTAACATATCAAAACCTGCCAGTGTATTTCAAGGTATAACCCTTTAGCCTTAAAATTGATTGTCCCTGCTTAGTCCAGTTGCTGTGGAATCATTAGTAGGAGGAAAAATACAACTAATGGAAGTTCTTTCCATTTGTCAGTCATAAAACTTTGGGGAAATCAATGTGGCTCTGACTCCTTATCAGTAACTCCAGCTTTGTGCAATAATCTATTTATATAAATTTATAAAATGAATGTTGTGAAAGTCTTTACAGTTTAACTCCTTGGGAGTATACTGTCTTTACTGTTTCTTCTGCCCTCCTATAATTTGGTATTCTTTGACAATATCATTATTATTTTGGTTACGATTAGATAGTTTTCTTTAAACATTTGCTAACATTTGTGTATAGAGATTACTATTCAGTCACTTTGACAGAATATATTACTTGAAATTGTTTTTCTTGTAGTGGTCCTGAGTGCAACTTTGATTTTCCATATCCCTCATGTGCCATAGCTCACATTTTTGAGATGAGTTTGGGGTACGGTTTGTAGCAATAGAATAGATAGCTTTCTGCAAAAGGTAACTGGTCCCAATGGGGTTCAAACTTGTGATCTTGGCCTCATTATCACACTTTTGTAACCATCAGACCTAATAGATATATTATGTGTATTTTAGTCTATAATCTTGAAATCAAGTTATATTTTTAATTATTCAAGGTTTATTTCAAATATGTAATTAAAAATCACTTTGGGGCATTTCTCACTTTTGTTTGATAGTAAAAGTAACAAAAGTAAAGCAGACAGCCAAAGAACCTAACTCACTTTTCATCTTCCCTGTGTTTTCTATGACAGGGAAAGTCACAAAAGTGAAGCTTGCAGGCAAAGACCTAACTCACTTTACGGAGAGTGCCACGGTACCTTTTTCTTTTAGTGAGGCTATAGCAGGTCTGATGTCAGTCACTTTAGAGACCTTTAGACCTCAGTGCTCATTTATTGCTAAAATGTACCAGCTCTGCTTCTGCATTATGAAGATCATCTGTCAACACTTTGAGATATTCTCCTTTGTTATTAAGCTTGTGATGCTCTACACTGTCAGGTTTTTTGCCAATTATAGTTAAGGTACAATAGTGTATTCACCAGATCAAAGTCTCACATTGGCGGTAGAGGAATGATTTGTAAGTCTTTATTCATCTGAATTGTACAATAGAACACCTGAGGAATGCAAATAATCCCTCTGAGGAATCTGCAGGAAAGGCTGTTAAAATGACAGGGTAAAACTATTGTTATTCTGAATTGATATTTTAGCCAAAGTCATTATTTCTTATCTTGTTGTCTCATAACTGTTCTAGTTTTGTTAGCTATGTTGACCATATTTTTGAAACAAAATGTGTATGATATTTTTGTTTTCTTTTGCATGGGCTTGTTTTATTTTACTTTTATTGAATCTATATTTGATATGTTATTTTTCCTTTTTTTATTACATTTCTGATTTTTGATTCTGGCTTGCATAATGTATGTTGCTAAACCATCAATGATAAATTTTAAAATACAGTTTTGTTTGAATAGTGTAAGTCTATAAAATAAGTTAGAATCTCATAATGTTCTTTCCTTCATAATTTTGGATAAGAAAACAACTGGTTTGGATTTCCTGTTTTAAAGGACATATATTTGATTCCAAAATACATCTTAGGGATTGGTCCATTATTTCTAGGATGTGACCAAAAGGGGAAAAAAAAAAATATTACGAAGATCAAAAATCACTGATAATTTTTTGTTTTTTTTTTGCCACACCATGCAGCATGTGGGATCTTGGTTCCCCAACCAGGGATTGAACTTGTACCCCCTGCAATGAAAGCATGGAATCTTAACCACTGGACCACCAGGGAGTTCCCCATTGATAAATATTAACTAAATAAATTATAGGTTAGCCTCATATAGCAAAAATATACGAACTATTGTGTGAGTTTGTCATTCCTTTATCCCATTCTACTCAGTAGTCCATGTTCTTAATTTTCTGGTAACTCCGATCCCCGCCGTTTTCTTTGATGGTGAGTAGTAGGTTTAGCTCCTGCGTTTCTTACCCACTGTGGTGACATTTACATTGTTTCTTTAAGGGTTTCTGCCTCAGTTTTCTACCATGGTAGTGATTAAAGCCTTGGTCTAAATCTGGGAGACAATTATAAGACTGATAAACATTGAACTGTGAAATCTATACCCATTTCCATACTAAGTTCTATCCCAGAATCATAAGCATGTCTGCTGTGATTATCTGAGAATAAAAAATATTAATAGTAATTGCTGTTAATGTTTGTGTATGATATGCCAAGCTTTACTTTTCTAGGTTCTTTACTTACAGTATAATATGTACTCTTACTATTCCCGTGAATAAGGAAACTGAAGTTTAAGGTTTAGAAACCTGCCCAAGGATAAAAAGCTAGCATAGTGGTAGGATCAGAACCTAGTTAATATACTAACTACACTTACTTCACTTATGCTCTAACTGCCACTTTGCTAAATTACTCCATGCTTACAAAATTCTGTAAAGCAATTATATTTCAATAAAAAAATAAAAAGAAAAAAATCTCCATGCTTGGGAAGAAATCACTCAATAATGATTTTGAATTTGAAATGATTCTGAAAAGAATCAATAATATCTTTTCAGGCAATACTTGATATCAATTTCCTAACTGATTTGGCTTTCCAAACCCTTTTCTATTAAAGGAATTTATTTCCTCTGTAGTTCTGTTATTCATGATCCTACAAAAGTGAGATTCATAAGAACAATGTATACATGATCAGCTAGGTTTGTAAACCTGTATTTTTGGACTTTGTGGGGGGATTAGAAAAAATCTCAAAACCAGTGACAACTGTAAGGTCTTCTTAGTCTAAGAAGGAATTGAACCAGGTATATCGATATCCGGGGGGGAACAAATTATTTATTTGTCAAAACTCCTCAAAATTAGCTGATACTTTTAGGTGTGATTCCTATAAATCCAGAACTTTGTGTTTTTTGCTTTTTAAAAATTTACTTTGTAAAGGAAGATAATAAATCATAACATTGAGATTCTCAAGGTCACAGGTATTAATACTGAATGAATTTAGTATAACTGCAAAAAGTTTTAAAATATTTGTATGATAGTTCCTATAGATAATATGTTAAAGTAAAACTAGATTACAGTAAAATATTATGGCGTATACCTGAAGCAGTTGCTGCCTGTTAATGCCTTGACCTTGGAAAGCTATACACAAAAAGATGGCATCATAAAACCGTGCAATTCTTATGAATATGTATGTGCTACTTGATAATAATGAATGTGGTACAGTCATGCATGCACTACAAGATAATGTTGTGCCCTTTTTTGTCTACAGGTTGATAAAAATTAAAGAGTGGGTGGACAAGTATGACCCAGGTGCCTTGGTCATTCCTTTTAGTGGGGCCTTGGAACTCAGGTTGCAAGAATTGAGTGCTGAGGAGAGACAGAAGTATCTGGAAGCGAACATGACACAAAGGTTAATTAGCATTCATTTTCCCTACACTTTATTATCAACTATTTCCTTGCAGTAATTTAATTGCTTGCGCTGATAGAATAATAAATGACAGAGTAATTACCATTATAAAGAGGGAATCTTCTCCTTTCTTTACCATGAGACAGAGTGAAAAGATTTATTTTAAATTAAGTTTTTAACTGTCATCTGTCATCTCCGTACAGTGTTTTAATTATAACATAGGTATTAGTTATGTATATTTTTGAGAAGGAATGATCGCCAAAACTCTTTCGTCATGTTCAGTGGGGGCGGGGAAAGAGTGAATCAGTTGCCTTAATTTTTTCTGAGTAACAGTAATATATTGTTTAAACATTGGATTTCAATCAAATAATTTTGCTTTCATGACCTACGTCTGGGATATAATTGATATTGGAGGAAAATAACCATAGAATGGGTAGATCAAATTTTTCTTTTTCTATAGTAAACAGTTCAAAATGATATATTCAGACTAATATAATTAAAACTAATTTTTGAAGAGATTTTTTAGGAATAGTTATATGCTTTCTGACCTCTTCAAGTGTATTATAAAAGAAAAATGGTCATTTACTAATCTTTCTAACATTTTCTGCTTGAAATGAATATTTTAGGTTCATTCTGATCCCTGGCACAATCTACTTATATGTTGAGTGAATTTGTCTCATTTTATTTCAGCGCTTTGCCAAAGATCATTAAGGCTGGGTTTGCAGCACTCCAACTAGAATACTTTTTCACTGCAGGCCCAGATGAAGTGCGTGCATGGACCATCAGGGTAAGATTCATACTTATTCATCAGCTATATCCAGTTCCACACTATTGAATTCAGATTGATATCACTGACTTTGAAGTTTGTCATGGTGGCGGTTAGCTAGTCATTACAGATGAGGTTTTTGTCCAGGATAACTTTAATTATTTGTGAGCTGCTGAACAGTGAAAGTGGAGCGGCATTGATTGAGGCAGGTAACAATTGATTCTGCCTATTACGTAGTCTGAATTTCTTCATCCTGTAGAATCTGTCTACCCTCCTCCTGTGGTCAGAGATAAGACGCACCAGTATTGTGCTTGCTTAATCTGTGTGACTGGGTTTGTCTGCAGTGAAATTGATGTTGCTTTTCATTTTGTATTCGCTAAGTTTGTTTGGGTTGCGGGTGGTTCTTTCCTCCTTTGCTTTGCTCGGATTACATTTTCAGCAATAAAAGCAATATGACATCATTATGCTCTTCATAGATACACAGTTGGGCTCAAAGAGCTAAACTCAATGTGTAATAATTCATGCCTTTTAAAATTTGAATTTATAGAAATAGTGTTTATTTTTACAGTGTTTTATATTCAGTTTTCTTTAATAATGTGATGCGTATTTTTAAAATATTGATATATAACTGATTGCCACCAGAAAGAATGACTAATTTATTCCCAAAGGACAATAGAAACAGAACTGTAATGGCTGGCTTTTAAATGAAAATACATTTTTATACGGTAGTTACTGTTGAAAAATATTTTGAAACATATGTAATCTGAAATCGTGTTACAGAATCTAAAAATAACATCTGAACTTTCAGAAATATTCAGTGTCTTATTCATTCTTCTATTATGCTTTCTTAGTATATGGTACATGAAGAATTTTAGGGCTGCTTTCATTCCTGTTTTCACTGACTACATTAATTTATTATTACATTTATTTTGATTTAAGATGGATAGGAACATGAAGTCAGTTCAACATAATGTTAAAGGCGTCGTGTGAATGTGAGACTCACTTTTCTTTGATCTCCTCTTTTCTTTGTTAAAAAAAAAATGTTTGATTGACTTATAACTAAGGTCCTTTTATATCGACATACAAATTATGTCAAAGCAATTTGGGTTCGTAAACAAATTGCCAGGGTTTATTTTTACTATATATTTTAAAGCCTTAAAACTTCCAAACTTAAGTATGTGCAGAAGGAAAGATAACATGTTCTGGGCTTGAAAATGTGAAAGCTGGTTTATCTTAAGACTGATTGTAAGTATCCATGATTTAATGTGCTAGGATATTTAGTCAGGTAAGCATCAGTGAGTAGCCATATTAACCCAATACATCTTTTATTGTAAAAACTGTGCTTTATAGTGTCAGACTCCTTATCACTTTAACATGCTTTATTAAGCAGCCTTTAGGTCACCATTATTTCTCAAATTTCTTTCCATGGTTGTGTGTGTCTGGAATGTATGTCCTTGTAGTTTAACATATGGGGTAATTATAAGACATTTCTCTTCCTATATCAACTTGGATTTTCTCCCATGGTGGTTAAAGGCAGGGTTTATTATGTAAAGTGTTCAAAATTTTATGAGGATTTTAAAATTATTTGCTGAACACAGATTGTATGATTTGTTGGAAATGTCTTTAAAATGTCCCTTTATATATTGATTTTTATATGTTCTTTAGATGAGCTGAAAATTTCAAGGCTTTTTATCTTTTTAAAACCTTTGATAATTCAGCTTGAAAGCTACTTTTAAAATCCTTATTTTTTTTTTCCACTGTGAAGAATAGAAAATCGAAATGAAACCTACACCAAACCAGGCCACTGCATCTAAATCGATAAATCTGTGGATGACTGTTAGGAAAAACAAAGCTTCGCTTCTTTAACATCTACTGATTTGTCTGTGCTAAATCTGCTGCACAGATAGTGCCCTGTATTGAGAATGTTCTAATTGTGTATCAGACATCTTAACTGTTATTAAACTAAGTTTAAGTTGAGCCCAACTGCAGATAAAAGAAAGAAACTCTACGCTTTTCATCAGTCATCTTAAATGCAATTAGTTTTCCCTGGTCTTCCTTTTCAAAGAAAGGGACGAAGGCTCCTCAAGCTGCAGGAAAAATTCACACAGATTTTGAAAAAGGATTCATTATGGCTGAAGTAATGAAATACGAAGATTTTAAAGAAGAAGGTTCTGAAAATGCAGTCAAGGTAAGGAACTATTTTCTACTTTCATACTTAATAATTTTTGCTAATATGAAGATACTCATGAGTGAAATGAATGATAGCAACCTTTTAAATTGTGTCAGCATTAGTGTTAACTATCAACTGTATGTGCTATCAACGGAGCCATAGATATTTACATACTTTTAGGCAGTTTTTTTAATGTATAAATTGTTAGTAATTTTGTGGTGTTTTTCTAAAACTTAAAAAGAAATTTTAAAGCTGGCTTTAAGTAGTTATCAATAATTTCAAAGAATTTGTTCACTGACCAGTGAAAACTTGCACTTATTATACTTGAAAATCTGAAATAAAAGTAGTGTGTATATGCGTATGGATTAATATATGCATATGGATTAATTCAAGGAAAACAATGCAAATTTGGTCAAATAAAACCTGTTTTTGCTGAACTTCATGGTTGTACTTTTTTAAAAAAAGATCTCTGAGAGCTTAATTTGCTTTCTCAACACTAGAGGGCAGGTCCAAAATTGTGCTTTATTTTAGCTAATAAGTATAATTTAGTTTGCATCCAATAATAGTGAAGCCGTGTTATACAGACGTAGTGAATGATTTCTTTTAATGTGAACTCTGTTACAGACTTGATTTTGTTTGACTTTATTAGGTTTACTTAGCAAAATCCAGTAGGTGTGTCAACTCGAATCAACAGACAGGTCAGGGAGGTAAACTGACATTATAAGCAGGCATCTTTACCTTTAATTTGTTATTTGAAGACTAGTATAGAAAATGTTTTTAAAAAATTTTTAAAGAAGTCTTGTATATTTCCTAATTTTAAAGAAATGCAAAAAAGTTTATTTCAAGTTCATTCTCATTGGTATCATTGGGGAGATCATATGGAACAGCAGGACTATAATAGAATTGTTGAAACCCCAAGAAGAGAAGGGGGAAATCTTGGTGTAGTTGGTTCAATGTGGAATGAGAGCCATTTTGTTTTTTTAAAAGGAGTGAAAGGAGTTACAGGTTATAACTAAACAAAGTCATTAACTTCTCAGTGTTGTCATTGTGTCAATAGATATGTTTTACCAACCCTTAATAGATGTCTATGTTGTAATGAACTTGAAAGTTATATAAATTGTGAATACTTCCTTTAACAATACAGAAATTTTATAATATACAGTAAAAAAAAAAAAAATGTTGCCTGCTTGGAGAAATGCTTAACACTAGCTAGGAGGTTTTATGCAATAAACTGGAAAAGGTTGACCTCTGGCTTTTCAGCTTAGAATACCATGAAGTATTTTATGTTTTGGGGGTTTTTTTTTAATTTCCAAAACTAACATTTCAAATTTTGAACTCCAAATTAAATAAAGCATTTATGAATTTCTTTTATTCAACAAATACTTGCATATTATCACATAAGTTTTAGGTTTGAGAGCAAGATTGTGTGTATGTATATATATGTATATGTATTTCAAACATCAGTGCAGCATAACTAATTTAATGCCAGTGCTGTGAACTATATACTGAATAGCTCTGTGTGGGCTTTGTAGTCTACAGGGATATCACATTATTAGCAATCATATCTGCTTAGGCAAAGCTGGCTTCTACAGATGGCTGCTTTCAAGTGCAAATGAACTGGTTAGACGTGTCTTGTTTAATACATACTCAAGATTCACAAATGGGTATTGATTTTTTTTTTCCCAACCAGTGTTTCTGAAAGCAGTGGAAATGGATTAAATGGTCTCTAGAGAATTTAAAGGAACACTGTCACCTTTAATTAGTTGTAAACTTGAGTCATAACAAAGTATATAAACTTACATTTAATATGTCATGTCAATTATGTATTTGACTTAAATTGTCTATATAGTTTTATAACATTGGACTTTAGATTCTCAAAACAAGTAGCACACGGCCTTCCTTACATCACAACTTTGGAAAAATCATACAAAAGTATTGTGTGTGTGTGTGTGTGTGTCTTTTAAAATGTTAGGGTATATTGACTTTTTAAAAATTAGCTTCATTTTTAAAAGCACTTATTAGTAGGTGATTTTTATATGTGGTCTAGATAATGTAATATGCTTACTAGGGCTCTGTGTCCTGGTTTGTTGATTTTAACCTCAGATGTATGATCTTTTTTAGTCTTGTTTCTGATTAGTATAATTGCACTTGACTTTGAACATTCTTATCAATATCTTCAAAGGGAAGTACTAATCTTATTGGTCAAAGGTTTTGTGTTCTCAATAAATTCCAGCAGAAGGAAAATACTTTTGAGGATTTTTTGTTTTCCTAAAAGATCCTCAGGTCCTCAGTGTTGAGTGGTTGATGTCAGGTCACGTGGAGCAGGGTTGGTGGTGTGCAGCGTTCAGTGTAGATGTTGAAGAGCCCTGTTGTGCTGAGGATGAAGTGTGTGTGCTGTGCCCCACAGTGAACCTGTGTCTCTTGTATAACTGCTGCTTATTTGTATAAGAATCACCAGAAGATTGCTCATCCTGATCTGTGTGCCAGCAGGTGGAATCAGTTGCTTTGCCGACTGATTTACAAATGGAAAAAAATATCTGTCTTTGCAGTTCCAACCTGTTAGAGTCTGCCTGTAACTAGGGCCATTAGTCAGTAAACTTCTGTGTGTTGAATTTTAGTGTACACCACTGTGTATGGTCATTGTCAAGAACAAATTAAAAACTACAAAGAAGCAATTTAAAATCTGTAATTACAGTTGATAATTGTAGCATGCTGTGTCTTTGGCATCATCAGTATCACCAAAGAATTTCTTTAAGTAAATATTGCAGCTTTAACCTAGCTATATAATCTTTTTTTCCTGCCTGGTTTGATCTGTTTGTTACAGTGACTTGCCGGATGTTTGCAGACACATCAGAAATGTACCATAAACAGCATGTAATGAAACTTAATGATATTGGTATAATTACATTTATGTACCAACAATTTAGTGGAGAATACATTATGATTATGTATGTATGGAAAATCGAGTGCTGCCCAAATCAGAAATACTTTGCTTCTCTCCAAGTCTAGTTTTGAAGTTGTGTGCCTTCCTGTATTTTTTTTTTCTTTAATCTGACCCAAGATGTAGAATACTTTTTGCATGTGCTCCTACCATTTACCTTATATATTTAATTGTAAACTAACACATTTCCTTTGTATTTCTTATTTACAGGCGGCTGGAAAGTACAGACAACAAGGCAGAAATTACATTGTTGAAGATGGAGATATTATCTTCTTCAAATTTAATACACCTCAGCAACCGAAGAAGAAATAAATTTTAATTATTGCTCAGTAAATGTACAACTTCCGAAAGGCATATACTTTTTTTTTTAAAATTAAAATTTCTGAAAACTGAAAGGGCAGGTAAAGTTGGGGTGATGGGAATCTTCTACAAACAATTATTTTTATTTGTTTTAAAATTAAAATACTGTGTACCTCCAATGAGATGCAAGTTCACTAAATGTGAACAGCTTTGCTTTTCACATGATTAAGACCCTACTCCAAATTGTAGAAGCTTTTCAGGAACCATATTACTCTCATGATACTTCATTAATCTCCATCATGTATGCCAAGCCTGACACATTTGACAGTGAGGACAATGTGGCTTGCTCCTTTTTGAATCTACAGATAATGCATGTTTTACAGTACTCCAGATGTCTACACTCAATAAAACATTTGACAAAACCAGCCTTGGTGTGTTTGGGGATGTCTGTATTGACTGACTGTGGTGTGCTGAATGCGATACGGCACCTGGCGGTTGCTGATTACAGAATTTTAAGGCGTGTGTATGACACAGTAACTAGCATGTGGGGCAGCTGCAATTGTATCTTAAAAGTGGGTCTTTCATAGGAATCAGAAGAATAGTATACCAGGGATTTGTCTCCAGAAAGTTAATTAATTTGTAGATGGACATTTATTGAAAGATGATAGCAGTATCACAAAAGATATATCCTAGGTGACTATGACGTAAAAGAAAATAATGCTGGGAAAAAATTCTACTTCAAAATTTAAAGGATTTCTTGTTGTTATTCTGACCATATTGGAGAGAATGTTCATTTTTAATCATTCCTTTGAAATTATTGTGATGAAATTGTTGTGAAAACTAATCCATTCATATCTGATGAGTTATAATTTTGTTTTGATTCAGTAGTGAGTATAAAAAGTAGTTACTAAAAAGATTAGATCTTGAAAATTATAAAACTTTTTAAATACTTGCTATTAAAATATTTTAAGATGAGTTAAAACTATGGTGTATGCAAGTTAAACACTTTCTAAAATTGTAGTAGAAAATTCTGAAAGAAAACTATGGTTAAGTAGTTATCTGGAGATTGTTTGCCACTTAGCCTTCTTCTCTTATGGTGACAGTCGTAGCATTCCTCCCTGAACCCTTGATTTCTCTCCCAGTTAACACTCCTGCAAGGCTGCCCTTGTCCCCACTCATGGCCCTTTTGTGCTCCTCTGTGATCAGAGGACCATTTCAGTGAAGTGCAGACCCCCAGGTAGGCCAGCTCTTGCCTCTACTGTGTTATTTTGTTACATTAAAGGTAAAAACACACATAAACTTATCATTGAAAGTTACTTAATGTAGCACAAAAAGCAAGAAGTGATTTTAAGTGCAGGTTGCTATAAAGGGGGCCTCCCTGGTGGCTCAGATGGTAAAGAATCTGCCTGCAGTGCAGGAGACCTGGGTTCCATTCCTGGGACAGAAGATCCCCTGGAGAAGGAAGTGGCAACCCAGTCCAGTATTCTTGCCTGGAGAATTCATGGACAGAGGAGCCTGGTGGGCTACAGTTCACGGGGTCACAAAGAGTCAGACACAACTGAGCAACTAACATTCATTTTTCACTTGCTATAAAGAGGAAAGGGAGCTTAAAGAGGATCTGATTGAGTAATGAATACAGTTTAGAAGCTCTTTAGTTGAGTATGTAATTTATGAGAATCAGATACTGATATTCTTTTGCTAACATAAAAATCAGAACCACAGCAGGGAAATAATAAAATTAAGTGAAAAGTTGTTTTTGTTTTTTTTTTCAAGAATTAAGTAAAACATAAGTGAAACTCAGGTACAGGTGCAGTTGACCAAGTTTGCAGTGAAAATTCCTGTTATACTTCTGAATTGGAGAAATGTAGAGATTTGTGGATTGTTCGGGATTTCAGCGATATAAGAAGAAATCCAATCTCTTGCTTTTGAGTCCTCTCCAAAATAAATTGCATAGATGTCTTAAAGAAGTTTGGAATCTCATTAAAAAGGCTTCAAGATTGTGTAATTTTACTTTCTCTTAACTTCTAATGTGATAATTGCACATTGCAGAATAGAACTTTTAATAAGAGACAAGTTCGTTTTGAGGTAACTGCCTTCATTAGGGCTGAAATTAAATGGTAAAGATGTTTAATTTGGTTAGAAGTCCTACAGTATTCTGTATGTGTGTACAAATTTTTATTTTCTACAAAAGTTGAGAATTCCAAGAACTTTTGCGTATAGATAACTAGGTATATGCCTATATCTTCATGTTTTCCCTCTTTTAATATTGGTGATAGTTAATGTATTTTTAGGAGTATAAGTGAATTTTTTTTCACTTATCTATAGATCCATCTTAATCAGATTTTTTAGTGAGAGAAATTTGATGTTTAAAAGTCCCGATAGCATTTTCGTTTAGTTTTTATCATATTACCTTCATAACTTCACTTTGGGCGTGGCTCAGACCCTATTTTGATACCACTCCAGGGGAGCATTTCTGTATCCGCTTTCTTACACGGATAGTAGAGTTGCTGTCATGCTTTGGCAAGCAACCAAGGAGGGAAGTACTCTCTAGATCATAAGTATAAACTGTTTGTTTGAGGAAGGTTATTTGCAGGTTATCTCATCCATCCTGTGTTGATTTTATTGTGAGAAAATGACTTTATGGGAGGGTATGCTAGTTGTCTACCACAGTGCATTCTTTCTTTATAGTTCAAATAGAGAATAGCTGGACACCCAGCTGCAGACGATCAAGCAGACTCTGCAGCTAGGTAGAGGTCATGTGACTAAGTTCTTGTCAGAGGAATGTGAATGAATGCCTTAAGACCTTGGATACTGCTCCCCTCAGGAGCTCTGGTGAAAAGCAGAGCACACAAGACCTGACTGCTCCCCTTGGGACTGGGACATGAACAAGAAATAAACTGTACTGTTCTTTAAGCTACTGTAT
The DNA here is from genome assembly GCA_024291935.2 of Okapia johnstoni. NCBI lineage: Eukaryota > Metazoa > Chordata > Mammalia > Artiodactyla > Giraffidae > Okapia > Okapia johnstoni. The sequence continues at coordinate 128,358,554 of CM044308.1, read as the reverse complement.
TCGAGCTACCATATTTCTTTTGCAGCAGCTGGCTTTTTACCTAGGCAAATATAGACATTTCTGGTCTCCTCTCCATTATACCTTCTTTGGAATTTATACCTTCTGTTCTGTGTTATGAGCACATATTTATTGGGTGGAAAGAGCTTCTGATCCAATCTGGATCAGGCACCACTGCTACTGCTTCAGTGTTGCCTTCTGTAAGTTACTCCTCCTCGCTTAGATTCTTCACATGTATAATGATCATAGATTAACTGGCCTAGTGTGAAAGGACTAAAGAGAGTTCCAGATACATAATAACCACGCAATAAATGTAAATTCCATATAGTTACCGTTAACATCACCCCAAAGTGTAACCACTCTTAAACAGGCCTTATGAACCATACGCAAGAAGACTATAGAGCATGTATTTCGTAGATACCTGTCCTGTAGAAGAAATATTAATACTTCATTGTTGCTAAAGAATATTCTGAAAGAGGAAATAATTGAATTGAGTGATGAATGTTGATATTTTGCTAATAACATGCCAGGACCTCATCTAAATCATGGAATTCTGAGGCTGAAAATGTTATTTCAGAATATCTTGCTTAACTTACCTATCCTATAAATAAGAAGTATCTGAGGAGCAGAAAGATTAAATAATGCTAACCATAATGACAAGTCATAAAATAATAAACTGTGTTGCAAAGATTATAAATTCTATATTTGGAAGTTGAAATTTTCACACAGAAAATGGTTATTACATTTTCAGAATAGCCACAAAATCCCATTCAACACAATGTAAGCTGAAATACCGTAGGGGGTTTTGGACAGCAAGGGAAAAAGAAAGGGTAAGGAAATCCAAACATCTCCACTGGGCAGTTGAGGTCACTGACAATCTGCCCATGGCCTGTTTCTCTCTCATTATTATTTTTTTTTGTAAAGACACAAGGAAATTAAATCCCTAAACCAAGTAACACAGCTCATTATTTTCCTTGTCTAAAAAAAAAAAAGTAATTTTTAAACCAGTACAGTAGAGCATTATTTGCATTGAATGACCCAGTTTGGCCTTAATGAATAGTAACGAGTTTGGGAGGGTAAAATGGAAATCCTGCTGGCCTGAATCACATAAACACCAAAGGCTGCAGCAGTCCGCGATTTTCCCGTTAATCCAGCCTAGGATATCCATGAGCATTTTCTAAAAAATAAATGACTGGGGATGTGTAGAGATAATAGAATATCCAGCAGACCCTTGTGGTGCCTCTATTTCTTCACCTTACCCTCTCTTCTTCAAATTATTATTACCATGAGAATCATAAAGAAGTATTTATCCTAAAGAAGTGAAGAATGTGGAAATTTAAAGAAAAAACAACTTGAAAAGTATCCTACTTGGGACTTCCCCTGGTGGTCCAGTGATTAAGACTCAGCACTTCCACTTCAGAGGGCATGTTTCCATCCCTGGTTAGGGAACTAGATCCTACATGCCACTCAGCACATATGTAAATTTTCATCCAGCTGTACAGTCAAGACTTGAGGACTTTACTATATCTAAGTTATACCTCCATTTTAGAAAGAAAAGAAATGCACCCCTCCGTTAAATGATTGCTTGGTACAGCCCTTATACCCCAAGAGTTACTGGCAATGTTGAGTCTTTGTAAAGTGCTTATATACTTTAAATTTTTAAAGATGTTGGTTAGTAATAATATCAGTATATAAACTATAGACAAAAAAATTGTTAATGCTTAAGATGGACACAGTCACAGTTGAATGGGAGGTATTTCAGAAACTATGATAAAAGACTCATTCCCATAGATGAGAAGGTAAATTATTTTCTGTGGTCCAAAGAATTGAAATCTGTATCAGCTGTAATAAGATTCCATTGTAACAGCAAAAACAATTGGAAACAATTTAAATATTCATCCATATAGGAAAATGGTGAAATGAATTCTAAAACATCCATAGAAAAGAATACCTTCAGCCATTAAAAAGAATAAAGTAATCTATATGAGCAGCATAGAAAGATTTCTTATTCATTTTGCTTTGTGAAAAAGTAAGTTGCAGAGAAATATGTATAGTATGGTCACAGAGGTAACCTTCAATTAACTGGTGTGTATTCTTGCAAACAGTTATCATTGTACTTACATATATGTATACATCTGCATATCATGTTCAGTTGCTAAGTCATGTCCGGCACTTTGCAACATCTATGTAGGTTTTTACATAAATGGGATTATAGTTGTTATGCAATTTTCAGCCAAATAACTGAATTAATGTTTTAAAGGCAGTGGATTAATAAAAATGCATCTAGAATTACATCATATCTGAGAACTTTCATGTATTCCTTTAAGCCAAGACTTGGAGAATGAAAAGTATGCAGCCATCAAAACAAGTAGGGTACAAGCATCCCAGGCAGAAGTAGGAGCAAACGCAGAGGTTGGGAGGCAGGAAAGGACCTGGAGTTTGGGAGAAACAGGAGGCTGGAGTGGCTAAAGTGTAATGAGTAAAAGGTTCTTGGTTATGCAGGACCTTCCACTCATGAGAAAATTCTGACATCTTATTCTGACTTAGATAAAAGATTAGCTCTTAGATAAAAGAGTTTTAAACTATACAGATCTACAATCTGGTTTATATTTTCAAAAATCACCTAGAATCTTGACCCATATGCCATCATTCCCAAAGAGATCATGGGAGTAGAAAAGGGGAATGTCGGAGGTTAGAGAATGGCACCCGGCATGTGTTGCTATCCAATAGAAAAATACTGTGAGCCATGTATGTAACTTAGATTTTTCCAACTGCCACATTTTTAAATAAACAATGCATTTTGATACAGTATTTTATTTAACCCAATATATCTAGTTTTGTCATTTTAATATATAATCAACCTAAAAATTGTAAGTCAGTTTCCATTTTTTTCATACTAAGTTTTTGAAATTTGGAGTGTATTTATACCTGCAACACTTCAGCTTAATCTGGACGCATTTCCAGTGCTCAGCAGCCATATGTGCCTTAGTGGCTGCTGTAGTGGACAGTGAAGGTCTAGGGCTTTACCCTTCCTCCGCAGAAATTTAGCCTGAACTCTTTATCTCCAACTGATTTCAACAGAGCATATAAAACCCCACTGTGCTTAGACTGGCTGTGTTTTCATTTAAGGCTGAATATAAAAAGTGTATGTAAATCCTTATTCCTGCTTTTTTTTTTTTTTAAAGAAAAGAGGGTGAGAGGGCTCACTGACTTTAGAGCAGGACACAGGAGGGATCAGTTATAGAAGGTACCAGTGAGATTGACTCTTGAACTAAGAAGAAATGGAAAGATGCAGCTTGATTTGATCTGCTTATTGGAAGAATTCACAAGACATACTGATGGAATGGATGAGAGGTGGGAAGTGAAGAACTGAGAATGATTCCTAGGTTTTTAGTCTGAGCAAGTAGATGCATGATGGTGCCACTTACTGAAATGGGAAAGCCCTGTGAGAGGAGCTGGTACGGGATGTATATAAGGGTGGGAATCAAGAATCTTTTGAATGTAGGTGATGCTGCCCAACTTGAAGATTTACTATAAACCTACAATAATCAAAACAGTGTGATACTGGTGAAAGAATAGACAAATAGATTAATGAAACAGAGAGCCCAGGAAATAAACCCACATAAGATACAGTCAACTGACCATTGACAAAGGAACAAAGGCAATACAACAGAGCAAAGATTTTCAACAAGTCTTTCAAATGGTGCTGGAACCACTGACATCCACATACCAAAAAAAAAGGATCCTGACATAGACCTTACCCCCATCACAAAAAATTACTCAAAATGGATTACAGACCTTAATGTAAAATGCAAAACTATAAAAATCCTAGAAGATAACATAGGAGAGAAAATCTGCATCACCTTAGGTATGGTGACGGTTTTTTAGATACAACACTGAAGGTGGCAATCCATCAACGAGCTGGACTGCATTAAAATTCAAAAATTATGCTCTGTAAAAGACACTGTCGAGAGAATGAGAAGACAAGCCACAGGCTGGGAGAAAATACTTGCAGAAGATATATCTGATAAAGAACTGCTACCCAAAATATATTAATACAGAGAACTCTTAAAACTCAACAATAAGAAACGGCCCAGCTTTAAAATGTTTTAAATGTAGGTGCAAGGGACTTCCCTGGCAGTTCAGTAGTTAAAAGACTCTGTGCTTCCAATGCAGGAGGCCTGGGTTCAATCCCTGGTCAGGGAACTAGATCCCACATGTCACAGGTAGAGTTCACATGTGTGTGCTGTGTGCTTAGTTGCTTAGTCATGTCCGACTCTTTGCGACCCCATAGACTGTAGCCTGCCAGGCTCCTCTGTCCATGGGATTCTCCGGGCAAGAATACTGGAGTGGGTTGCCATTTCCTTCTCCAGGGGATCTTCCCAACCCAGGAATCGAACCCAGGTCCCCTGCATTGCAGGCATTCATTTTACTGACTGAGCTAGGAGGGAAGATTTCACATGCCATAACTAAAGATCCTGCAGGCCACAATTAAGATCCAGTGCAGTCAAATAAATATTTTTTAAAATGTAAGTTTAAGATGGGTAGATCTGAAGTTGGCCCCTACCTACATCTGAAGCTCAGAAGAAAGTTTGAAGTGCAGATATAAAAAATTATCAATAAAATCATCACTATATGGATGGCATGTAAAACAGGTTTAGAGTAGATTACCAGACTAGAAAGAGAAAGGAAAGAGCCCAAGAATGAGCCTGGCCAGAGCTCAAGGAAAGAAGCAGCTAATGAGGTAAAAAAAAAAAAAAAAAAAAAAAAAACCAAGGGATTATGGACAGAGCATCCAGGAGAAGCAGTTACAGAAAGAAAGCAAATGTTGGTTGACAAGCTCAGTTTCATTTGAAGCAAGTCTGGATTACTCTCTTGAGAAGTTTTTCCATAAAGGGAACAAGAAAAATGGGGTAGAGGCTGGAAGGAGATGTTCAGGCATAAGAGCTTTTTGGTTGCTTGGTAGGTTTTTTGGTTTTGTGTGATGGGAAATACTAGAGCATGTCTCGGTGTGGGTAGGTATGCTCCTGGATAGAAGGACAGTTTGAGGCTGGTGCAGAGAGAGAGAAAGAGGAGGATAGAGGTGTAGTTCTAAGAGGGTATGGGGTGGGGGGGTTCAATCTGGGGAGCCCAGAGGGAGGGACTGGCCTTCGGTAGACACAAGAATGCTTCTTCCACTGGCAGAGAAGACAGTGAGAACCTGAGGAGAGATGTAGCTTGTTTTCCCAGTGATGTTTGAACCAAAGCCATAACAGAGGGTGTGTGAAGAAAGTAGGTTTGAAGGGTTAGTAGAAGCTTTTCCACAGCCCTCTTCAACGTGCCCCTTTTTTGCTTTGTTTTAACTAAGTTTCTATGGGCTACAACAGAATCCTGTAAACCTTCATTCATTAATCCTTTATTTATTGGGTCGTGGGGAGGTGGAGGAGCACTTGGGGTTCGAGTCAACTTTAGAAGGATTCCAGTTTCAGCAGGGACAGGGCACCAGCTGAGTGTCAGTCCTGGGGGAAGGGCATCTTACCCCTTGTGTGCCTGCTCTTTTTACCTTGTTCCAGGGAATAGGAAATACCAGCATTTAAGGTAATCTCTCAGGAAGCTCTTTGTTTTATCTTTCTATTTTTGTGGGAAGATTCCTCAGTTCTTTCTCTCGTGAGGCCTGCCCAATCTGAGTAGTTTCTGTTTAGAGTAACTACCCTTTTCAAAAAAGTTTCAGTCTCAGTAGAGAATAGCAGTCACGCCTGCTGCTATCCATGATATAAATGGGGTTATGGGTGTGTGTGTGTGTGTGTGTGTGTGTGTGTGTGTGTACAGTTCATAGTCTTTCATTTCAATCCTTTGAAATCTCATGACAGTGCAGACCAGAGGGCACCCCTCGGACTCTTGTGACTCTTGCCTGAGTGGATTAACTAAGCCTGTTTACTAATATCTTTTGGCCCCCTCTGAAGACCCTCATCTTTAGAATTCACTGCTCTCTTTGCTTTGAACAAAGCCTTCAGTTTGCTGCTCTTCTGATCCCAGCTTGAGAGCAAGCATATTTGCTTGGGTCAAATTTTTTAAGTGATTTCAGCCATTTGGCTTATTGTATTTGTATCATTTGGGACTGAATTCCAGGGACCTCTGGGACATCATTCCTTTTTTACTTGAAAATAGATGTAATGAAGAATTGTATCAGATTTGGCCAAGTTTTATTTCCAAGCAAGGAGCCTGTCCTGTGGCTTAACTCCTCCAAAGGCATGTCTGATGTCTGGTTTCACTAAGATCTTTACCCAATTTAAACAGTGTAACAAATGAAAGATAGATTTCTTTTCTTATGCGTGCCTTGAATAGTGATGACCAGCTAAAGCCCTGGAACCAGTGTCTCACTTTTCACCTGCTAATGCCTTTAAATATCACAAACACTGTTGATTACTTACCCATAACCATCTCACACCCCCTTTTCCTTGCAAAAAAATCTCAGTTTTGTTCAACAGAGAGTAAGGGTCTCCAGCTCCAGGAAGTACATTATTACTGGTTTAAATTCATCATACAATCTCTCTTCTCCTTTGCTAGGACAGGGATAAGCAGATGACCCAGGTCTGACCTGTGAAATGTAGAAAGGTCTGGGGAGGGGGCTTGGCAGAACTTTGGGGGAAATTCCTCCCTGATGTAAAGAGGAAGACAAGAAGACGTTGCTCCCCTCTTTTCCCTCCTGCTATGAGGGACATGGGGGTGAATTCCTCTGTACGTCATTCCTTTGTTATTTGAAAATAGATTTAGTAAAGAACTGTGTTTGGAACGGTGGGAAAGGAAAGCCAAGAAAGACATGGGCAAAGGAGGGTCCCTGACTATTAACCAATCCTGGGTCAGCCTCCTTCCAGATTCTTGTTTTTTACAAGAATTAAATGCTCTCATTGTTTAAATTGCTTTTAATTGAGTATTCTGTTACTTGCAGCTAAAAGCCTCTGGATACACCTGACTTTACAGAACTTTCTTTGTCAAGAGCATCTATAGCACTCTTTATCCTGACTCAGTGAAAACAATTCCCCATCTTCTACTTGGCTGTTAAACCATGGTTTCTTAGTAGCTTGTTAAATATAGTTAAAGATCCAAGAGAATTATAATAGCAAAGTATTTTAATTTTTCTGATTTTCTAGTGTACTTTGGCTAAGTGGAATAATATAAATAAAATTATTTTTCATTAACTGAAACCATACTAGATGTAGAAGAGCGAATGCCAGTGTTCTCAAAGAGCCATTTTAGAGTTTTCTTGTTTAAAGTGTTTTTCAACCTTTCTGGTTCAGAATGTGAGCTCTTAATTGAGTCAGCCTTTGGGAATTATTGGAAACCAACCATAAACAGCTTCTGCTATTGCCTAAGGCAGTTACTAGGGGTTTTCTTTTATTATTGTTGCTATGAAAGCTCACCTGTCTTATTAAAAAAACCCAAATAGTCTTCATCCTTTATGGCTTGGCATTTTAAACGTTATTTGTCCATAACTTCAGCACTTCATTCACTTTTACTACTAGAAACTTGTATTTGTTCTGTATTTAATATTTTTATCACAGCTTTCTCCTTTCCAACCCATTCATATCTTTATACCTTGTGTCCCTGGAAATGTGGCCAAATCTCAGTTTGAGAACTACTGGGTCAAACTGAAAACGATAATACTGTCATTTGTAATTAACTACTAAAAGTACATCTTCAGTTTACCAGGTTTTCTGTTCTTTCATATCTTTACCTGAGAATACAATTAAGGTGTTTGGGTTAAAACCAGCTCCAGGAAATCCCTGACATTTTGTAATAATCAAAAACAGTCATAAAGTAACATTTTCTCAGAGCCTAAAATAAACCACCCAACAAGCCTGGGTGGAATAAGCACCACTTTCTCTTCATTTTAAGTTTTAGCTTTTATGTTGGCCAAGGCAGATTTAGTTACTGATGGTAGGTACAAGCTTACTTGCTAACTAAATGAATTAGGGTGGAGGAGGGGGAGAGGGGAGGGAAGACTGATAAAAAGAACAATGACCAAGTTAGGACATACGCACTTCCAGAAAACTCCATCTGTGCAGAATTTGTAGGCCAAGGCACATTTCCACAAGTGATTTATGGAATTTATTTTCAAATTCCACATAGAGTGCTAATTACATAAAGCAAGATGAATAATTTATCTTCTGCATCACTGGAGCAATGACTGTAAACTTGTTCATTAAATTCAGCTATCAGGTATGAGCCAGGCTTGTGCCAACTAGTAAAGACTATCACCCACTTGAAACATAGGCCCATGGAGGAGAGGTTTTCAAGTTGTCTTGATTGTATCCACAGGACTTTAATTTATGGAAGTGACTGAGTGACAACATGGAGAGGCTAATAATAATGCCACTGAAAGAGGACTGTGATTACTTACATTTCCCAAGAGAAGAGAGCTCACCATACCATGTAGGGCCTCACAGGGAAGTACCAGGTTTGGTCAAGAGGCAGAAGCAGCAAAGGGAAAACATGGCCCAGACCTCTACTGTTTTCTCCAGGAAGATGTCAACAATGGTGGCCATTAATCTGGCCCTGTGATAAATGGATGCCAAGTATGTATGTTTAGTTGCTCAGTCATGTCCAACTCTTTGACCCTTTCGACTGTAGCCCGCCAGGCTCTTCAATCCATGGGATTCTCGAGGCAAGAATACTGGAGTGGGTTGCCATGCCCTCCTCCAGGGGCTCTTCCTCACCCAGAGATTGAACCCTTGTCTCCTGTGTCTCCTGCACTGCAGGCAGCTTCTTTACCTACTGGTCATCAGGGAAGGCCAGTGGATGCCAAGTAGACAAATATAGAATCTAAGAAAGCACAGAGGAAGAATTGACAGGATCAGTGAGTCTCAGTATAAATCAATCCTCTTACATGAAAACACAGCTTAGAAACTCTATTGCATACAGACAAACATATGGAAAACCAACCACAGAGTTATTGCAGCTTTTAATTATAAAAATGTTCAGTAAAGAATTTGGCCTCACCCAAAGAGAGGGCTGCCCTTTGTCCTCAGCTTCTGGGATTAATCTGTGTCTTATCTGAAAGGACTGTCTTTGTGTAGGGCACAGGATGGACACACTGGATATAGCATGGGACTGGCATTTCCAGAAAGACCAGCCAGGTAATTTAGGATGGGGCTTACGTCACACAGTATCAACCTATGGGCTGAGTTCAACCGTATGGGCACTCATTCATGCCTACATAATGAAACCCCAATAAAAACTCTGGACACTGACACTCAGGTGAGCTTCCCCTGTAGCCAGTACTCCATGCATACACTGAGATGCCTGCAAGGAAAGGCATCCTAACTCCACGGACAGGATAAGGGAAGCTGCACACGTGGAACCCTCCCGCATTCTGCCTACTGCCTCTCTTTCTTTGATTTTAATTTGTCTCCTTTTCCTGACGTAAACCATAGCCATGAACATAAGAGCCCCTCTAGTGCATTATCAGGTTGGAAGCTTCCCTGGTGACTCAGATGGCAAAGAACCTGCCTGTAATGTGGGAGACCTGGGTTCGATCCCTGGGTCGGGAAGATCACCTGGAGGAGAAAATGGCAACCCACTCCAGTATTCTCGCCTGGAGAATTCCATGGACAGAGGAGCCTGGTGGGCTACAGGCCATGCAGTTGTAAAGTGTTGGACACAACTGAGCAGCTAACACTTTCATTTTCTTTCTAGTGAATTATGAAACTTGAAGCTGATTTTGGAATCACTCTCCCCAAACATGCAGTTGTTATCAGATGGGAAGGCAGTCTTGGGAACTTGTGCCCTCAAACATTGCAGTTTGTCTGACTCCAGGCAAAAAGTATACACACATGCATTGTACATTAAATCAAGTAAAGAAGGTATTCATTTAAAAATGGAAGGTTTTCCTCCCTTCTCTGTCTTTACTATTTCCAGTTCCCTAGGGGATTCCACTTTGTTTCTTTCTGGTTTATCTTTGTAGATATTTTCTGCACAAATATAAACATACATACACACTTTATATATGTGTGGCACTAGTGGTAAAGAATCTGCTGGCCAATGCACAAGAAACAGGAGATGCAAGGTTCAATCCCTGAGTTAGGAATATCCCCTGGAGGAGAAAATGGCACCCTATTCCAGTATTCTTGCCTGGAAAATTCCACAGGCAGAGGAACCTGGTGGGCTACAGTCCATGGAGCCACAAAGAGTTGGACACGACTGAGCACACACACACTTTATTATTCTTTTAATCATAAATGAAATTGTGCTCTATAGCCCATTCTGAAATTCCCTTTTATCCCTTCTATTTCATGAGTAGTCCTTGCGTCAGCGCAGCTGACCTACCCCTGGGCTTCCGGATGGCCGAATGGTGTTTATGTGGCTGTGACATCATAAGAAAGGAAACAAGTGACAGGGTTCTTGTGAGATCACGTGATTTCACATATGTAGGAGCTCTTAGAATAGTACTAACACAAAACAGGCAAGCATTCCATGTGTTATTATTTATTTGTTTATTTAGCCTGCCCTCTATTGTGTACATTGCTATATCTGATTTTCTCATTATTTCTAACAAGGCCACAGTGAATTTCCTTAAGCTTGAACTTCTACATTCACATCTGGGATAAATTTCTAGGAATGGAATTGGTAATGCCAAAGGGTATATGCATTTCACATTTTGCTAGGTGTTTTCAAATTGCTGTCTAAAATGGTTGTACCAATTTACATTCCTACCCCTGGCCTGTGATTTGCCTGAAATTCCCCTTACTCCCAATTACTGAGCATTAGCCAACTTTTTAGTCTTTAGCAACCCGATAGGCTTTTAAAAATTTCATCTCCTTGCAGTTTAGTTTTCATTTCTTTAATTATTGTGAGGTTGGGTATCTTTTTAAATATATTAATGCCTTTACTTTATACTATAGTACTTTTTCTTCCAGCTGGTTAATTCATGTGCTTTGATTTTCTCATTGATTTAAGCAAACTTTCCATGCCATCTGAAACTATCTTGAATAAGAATCAAGCAAAATGAAAAGATACCAAGATGCTCTCCCAGCCAGAATTTCCACACTATCATGACTTCCACTATGGTTTTAAACTTCCTTTAAAAAAAGAAGAAAAAAAAAAGCTAAGCTAAATGTAAAACAATACACTGGAAGGAAGTACTTATTTCCTCTGGCTGATTGAAGGGCTTTTGTTTATTTGTTTATTCCTTTCAACTATGAGTTCTATTGAACTCATTCCTTTTAATCCAGTTTATATCCATTTCTCCAGCGTAGAAACCAACCCAAGAACTGAATCTGTTTAATTTTTAAATCAAGTCAACCCAATAAATAAATACTCTGTTATTTCTCACCCAACATAAAAGGTGGTAGAAAACAAACTGTATAAGACTGAATTACTTTTTATTTTTTTTATTTTTTATTTTTTATTTTTTTTAGTTCTACCAGTTTATTGCTACCAACCCATCTCCCTCCACCCTCATGCACGCGTGCTCAGTCATGTAACCCCATGGACTGCAGCCCACCAGGCTCCTCTGTCCATGGACTTTTCCAGGCAAGAATACTGGAGTGGGTTGCCATTTCCTTCTCCATGAATTACTTTTTAAAAGACAGGTTGACTTGTATGTTGTTCTAAAGATAGATATACATATATTTGGCCTTGCCACACACCATGCGGGATTTTAGTTCTCCAACCAGGTATCAAACCTGGGCCCCCTGCATTGGAAGTGCAGAGTCTTAACCACTGGGCTGCCAGGAAGTCCCAAAAGATATATTCTGGATTTTCAAATGAATTTCACATTTTGCGAAGAACATTTGAATCAACTCCTCAGGAATTTGATTTCTCCAAAAAGGTGAAGCCCCCAGATCTGGTCCTGCCTTTCTTCAAACCTCCTTTTCTTTCAAAATTGACCTCTTGAAATCTTCTCAAGTGGAACTCCTTATTTTCCAACTGTACAACCTCACTTCCTCCCACCCATTTTTTAGAAACTGTAACAGGCAGTATATGATTATACACATACTGGCTTCCCATATTTATATATACTCATGGCTATCTTTTCTCCCTTGCTAATTACAAAGCTCCTATAGATTAGGTACTCTGTTAGTTGTAAGTTAGCATAACAAATTACCTCCCAATTTAGCAGCTTAAAACAACAGTAAACATTTATTTTCTAGCATAGTTTCTGCAGCTCAGGAGTTTAGGAGTTGGGCTGCAGTCATATAAATAAAGGCTTGACTAGAGCTGGAGGATCTGCTCCAGAGATGGTGAATTCTCACCCTGGCAAATTGATTCTACAAAGTTTCTCACCACGTGGACTCCTCCACAGGGCTACTCAACAGTCTGCATGACATGGCATCTGGCTTCCCCCCAGAGTGAGTGATCCAAAAAAGGACAAGGCAAAAGCCACAGTGGCTTTTATAACCTAGACTCATAAGTCACACATTCATTTGCAAAATATCCTACTGGTTACACAGAGAAGCACTTTTTTAGGGGTGTGAATACCAGGAGGTAAGAATCATTTATGGTCATTCTGGAGTCTGGCTACCATGGGGACTCAAAGTGTATATTATGCCCATAAGTCATAGATCTTGGCATTGGTATAATCACTTAACCCAGTTATGCAGAAATACTATAATGAATCAGGACATTGTTTCCTTTCATCAAAACTAATGATACACAAGCAAAAGGACAAGTCTTAGGTCAGGGCTGCAAAGCAGATTTGCATGTGAGAAGTTCATTGTGGAGAGCCCTCTGGACCACCATGCCCTCACCCATGGAGAGTGCCAGCAGAAGGACTGGGATCAGGGGTCTGTTGAACTATAACAAAGGTCTCGGCAAATACCCAGGGGAGATCTGGAGCTAGGAAGGCTCTTCAGATTATTTCCACTGCGGAAACTGGCAAATGCTCCAAATCAGAGTATTTAATCCCTGATCTGATCCCTGAGTCAGTTATTGATCATTTACCAGCACACAAGTGATCTATTGAATCCTTTCTCTGAGATGCAAAATCTATTATTTTAGCATATTAAAATTCTTAGTAGCCCTACATTAAGGAAAAGTGTTTAATGTTTGAAATAAGCATTTCCCAAACATATGACATGGTTACAAATCTTAGGCCACCGGCTCAAGTTTACAAGAAGCTATTTAATTTCTGATTTTGGATCCCTTTCTTTCAGTTTGATAGGCAAACCAAACCAAACATAACCTCCCTTCTTTCTGAAGTCTTCTCACCACCTCGGCCCCCCACCCCCACCCCCACCCCCCGGGGGTGGGGCGCTGGACGCGATGCTACCCCCTCCCCCTGCTCCCTCCCTCTTTCCAAGTGTCTGGAGGGAAGCTCTTCTGGTTCTCGCTCGTCGGTCCTCCCAGGCACTGCTTAGATGTCCCACATCCCCGCCCCCACAGCCCGGCCAGATCTGAGGTCTGGGCTAGTCCTCCCGCGACACTCAGAGCAAAGGAATCCTGTCTTGTAGGCGGGAGACGCTCCCTCCAGCTCCCCTGTCGGCCCCACTCCTATCGCCTCGGGCCGGTCTCCCCTTTTCTCCTGGCTCCCGAGAGCCCCTGGCTGAAACCCTGGTCTCGGCGGTGCTGACCTTTCCCTTCGCCCCCTCCCTGGGCCCAGCTGCACGACACGCAGTCAGGGAAAGCCTCCCTGCCTCTTTTCCCGACTCCCCCTTTCCTTGCTCCCCGCCTCCCCCGCCCCCCCCCACTGCTCCCCCCTCTCCTTGTTCCTTCCCTCCTCCCTTCCCCAGCTCAAACACTTACTTTCCCGGCAAGGGAAATCCCTCTCTAGTTAACCAGTCTTCGCTGGAAAATCGGCTGAATTCTCCTAAGGATTTTTGGTTTTAAATAACAAAAGCCAGAAGGACTGGCCGTTTTTCCGGTCCTAACTAAAGCCTCTTTATGGCTCTGAGCACTGTACCCCTAGCTCCTTCACTGCGGGGAGACAGTGTAACTGGGGGAGATGGGATAAAGAAGCTCATCTCTGAAAATACCTTTGGCTCCATCACACTGGTTTGAACTTGGGAATATCTCTGGGAAAGTCTGGCAGCAGCTTCTTAGGTGGCGCCCTGAGAAGCCCGCCGGGCCCAGGGAGTGCCCCGGGCTGGCCCCAGGGCTCCCAGTTTGCGGACCCACACAGACTGGTGGGGAGGTTTTCCTCCCCGGATTCTGTCTGCGCTGCCAGGGCATAGACGCAAAAGCCGAAGGGTGGAGCCGAGGTTGGCCTGGAGGAGCTGGGTCCCCGGGCTGCAGAGAGCGAGTTAGGGGAAGTTGCTGTTCTAGGTGGCTTTTTGAAAACTTCCTTACGAGACTGCATCTTCAACGCCTTTGCACATGTGTCTCCACCGGCCCTGGTTTCTGAAGCGCCGTTGGCACTTCTGGAAAGGACCCTGATCCGCACTGTGATAGGACTCTGAAAGCATCTTAAAATCTTTTGGAAAATTAGCATGTTGATTTACCAGTAGAAGTGACGCCAAAAGGTAAAGACTTCACCTGACTAAAATAAATCCAAACCTGGTTAAACGGGCATGATTTAATAGCAGGCCATTTCTACTTTGTTTATTTCAGATAGCCTTTATATTGGCGGCAACTATGATAACAAATCTTAGGGCCTCGATAGGATCAACAAATTACCAAGTGCTAATTGTTTCTGCCAGGTGTAAGTGAGGAGATAAATAGCTTATAAATTAAACAGTAGTGCCCAAGGGTGTCATTCCTAGACTCCTGGGCTCTTCTGCCCTCCCTGGCAAAATAATTTCCTCTTATCCTATAATTAGACACTTCTACCTTTAAAAACTGCACTCCTTAAAGAACAGGGTATCCTCTGCCAAATTTAGAAGAGAAGAAAAAAGATAAAGGCAACAGTGCTCTAATATATTAAATGTCAATGACATTTCATCCTTTTGTCATCATTGAAGTACAGACTATCTTGGATCATAACTGGTCGTCTATGTAGTTTTTCCATAAGGAGCTTCTTTCCCAGCGCTGAAGCGTGCTGATCATCTCTTCTGGTCCTGCATGGCCTGGCGCCTTTCAGTGATCTGCTGGCCCACTGCAGCTGTTTGCTTGCATTTATGATTCTGCCTCGCATTCACTTGAAAGTCTTGTTATACCATCACATGTATTCAACGCCAGTTAATGTGTCTTAAGTTTATCACAAATGCCAGTTGTTCCCTTCCCAGCTTCCCATCTCAAGTGAGAATTGTAAGGGTTGTATATCACTACCGCATTATTTTATGCAGACACAGAGTGCAATGAAGTGTGAAGGGTTTTGTTTTGTTTTGTTTTCCCCCCTTTCTTCTTCAGCCTCTGAACATCTGGTTGGAAGAATGTTATCTGAATAATGTTATTTTTCACTCTGCTTTAGTCATGGTGTGCCAAAAGTGTTGGATATGCTAAAGACAAAAATGTGTCCATTTCTTGTCATTTCATCCATCCATCCATCCATCCATCTATCCATACATTTGCTTCATCATTTATTCTTTGCATGTTTACCAAACTCCTTTGGTTCAGACACTGTGCAGGGTGCTTGATGAGAGACAAATGTGAGTTTGGCACATGTCTTTCTGCTGAGCTCAGAGGGAGAGGCCAAATTTGTAAATACTGATTACAGCATAAAACTGTGGGCAGGCCCCACCCAGCTGGGGCTTGGGCTGGAAGATTCCAATGAGGAGATAAAGTAAAGAGGAGCAGCAGAGGCAGAAGCAGGGATTGCTGCCCCCTTGCTGAGCTCCCCTCTGTAGCAAATAAAAGTCCACAGTGTCTGGGGTACAGTGCAGGCTTGGCCAGGAGGAGCCTGAGGGCATGAAACACAGCGTTCGCCAAGGTTACCCCATTATATACTCCCAGTAGCCTATGGTTCAGGTACTGCCCCAGCTGCCCCATAGTGAAGAGTGAGAGGGATGGAGGAAGAAATGCCAGCTGTCCTTGCTTACTGTCACCTTGGGGAAAGGAACTTAACCTCGCTGGCCTTGGTTTCTTTATGAGTTAATTGGAGATTAGAACGGTTTCTACCTCTCAGGCTTGTGAGTATGAAATGAGTTTGCATGTGTAAAACACTGAGAATAGTACATAAATTCAATAAATAGTAGCTATCATTTTATTACTAATCTCCCTGATTAAGTTTATTGAGTATAATTGACCCAAATCAGCCAGTTGAAAAGGGGCAGAAAGAAAAGAAAGCAAAGTCGTTCAGTTGTGACCGACTCTTTGCGACCCCTGGACTGTAGCCTACCAGGCTGTTCCGTCCATGGGATTTTCCAGGCAAGAGTACTAGAGTGGGGTGCCATTGCCTTCTCCAGGGGATCTTCCTGACCCAGGGATCGAACCCCGGTCTCCTGCATTGTAGGCAGACGCTTTACCCTCTGAGCAAAAGGGGCAGAGCCAGGGGTCAAACCACTTCCTTACTGCAATGCTGTATAGTGTACCATGGGACCACATAGGCCAAGACTGGGTGCAGGGACTTCCCTGGTGGTCCAGTAGCTAAGACTCCATGCTCCCATTGCAGGGGTCCGGGGTTCAGTCCCTGGTCAGGAACTAGATCTTGCATGCCACAAAGAAAATCGAGGATCGTGAGTGCCACAGCTAAGACCCAGTGCAACCAAATAAATAAATAAACAGTAAAAAAAAAAAAGAGACTGAGTGTAACCAAGAAAGACTTTCTGTAGAAGTGGCACCCAACCTGAGTTTGAAAGAAGGGCCAGGACTTAGCCAGTGGTGGAAGGTGTTTTGAGAAGATGGAGCTGTTTGTGCGAAGTCCCTCAATTGTGTGAAAGCATCACTGATATGTTGGGGTATTGAGGTCTCTGTGGTTTGGCAGAGGAAGTGGGCAGAGAACACATGAAGAGTTTGGTCTGGATCTTGAAAGCCTTGCAGATTCTTTGTTTTGTTTTTGGTGCTAGTTATATGTTTATATGGAGAGTGGGAAAGAGTGAAAGAGAAACTTAAAAATATAGGTCATCTGTACTTATAGTTTGCTTACTGTTTTTTTTATGACTTGTTCTTTTAGCTTGAATTGGTCTTTCAAAGAAATTGTATCACAGCAGTAAATGGAAAGCTCAAAATGGCAGATGTGTTTTGAAATTCAGATTTTTTCTGATTCAGAAAGGTGATATAATGCATATACTCAACATTAGTTAACATCCCCCTGAGGGCAAAAGAACTGATGAATGTTTCTTCAGAGAAATGTATGCATATTTTGTTTTTCAGTCGCTTAGTCCAACTCTTTGCAACTCAATGGACTGCAGCACACCAGGCCTCCCCCACCATCTCCCAGAATTTGCTCAAACTCCTGTCTGTTGAATCGGTGATGCCATTTTTACATCACAATTTTACACTAAATGCATATTTACACTAAGATAAAGACGATACGTAAGGGCTTCTCTGGCGGCTCAGTGGTAAAGAATCCACCTGCCAATGCAGGAGACCTGGGTTCAATCCCTGGGTGGAGAAAGAAAATCCCCTGGAGGAGGAAATGGCAACCTACTTCAGTATTCTTTCCTGGGAAATCCCATGGACAGAGGAGCCTGGCAGGCTACAGTCCATGGGGGTCTCTAAAGAGTCTGACCCGACTTAGCAACTGAACAACAACAAAAACAAAGACTACATACGTAGCTTGCTTCAAATCAACTTTGGCTCCAAACTTACAAAATCTTTTTTTCATTTTTCAGAGCTTTTTGCATTTTAGAATGTGGATGAGTAGTATCACTTGCTTTAAATGGAAGGTAACAGAAAATATATTCATTGCAAAGGAAATCCATGTGACTCAAGTCCAGCTCACCCCCGCTGCTGTAGGTGTTCGGTCTCCCCTGGCAACATTAACAATGCACAATTCGGGGAACTGGGTGGAGGGTAGACAGAAATTCTAAGTGATATTCCTGCAACTTTTCTGGAAAGTTGAACCTATTCTAAAATTAATGTTTTTAAAAAGTCAACTTTCTCTTGACATTGAGAACTAAAGAGAATAATAAGCAGAATCACTTTCTCATTCAGTCACTTAATTTTCTAATGCTCCCTCCTCATCCCACCTATGATCTTCCCCATGGATTGATTCCTTGACCCCCAGGTCAAGCTCCCAGACTAGGGAAACCCTAGCTGGGTCTGAGCTGAGCCATGCTCTCTGAAGGTCAGGCCAAGGGTTTAGGCTTTTTCTATGAGCGATCCTGGTTCATTAATGTTGTTTGGGTAGGTTTGGGGGTACCTTTGAGAGTTTCATCTGGGGATGGAGTGAACAGTTTGGCTGAAGCAGGAGGAGCTGGCCAGGGGAGGAAAGTTTGGCGGTCATGTAGAAAGGTGGGAGGTTTGAAGGGGTGGTGATCCAGCCCCCACCCCCCAGATTCTGGGACAGGGCCAGGGTATGTAGGAGAGTGTGTTAGGGGGCCTGCTGGGGCAGGGAGCTGACTTTCAAGGGACCAAGGGCACCTTACAGAAAATCCTTCTTAGGACTGGAAGCTAGAGCTCGGAGCCAGAGAGGCAGCTTTGGATGCTGTCCTTTTGCACAATGGGGCCCTGGAGCTGGAGGACATCTACAGTAGAGAGAAAAGAACACTCCACTGCCCTGGCCCCTCATGTCCCTACCTCTACCCCCACCTCGATCCCAGGCTTCCTACAAAGTGCGAAATAGGCAGAGGGACCCTCATTCTAGGTGGAAAAGAAGGCTTGGTCTTTGTTGTTAACCATGAAGCCAGTGGAATCGGGATCTAACAGGCAAAAGATGGAGACCCTCCCCTAGAGGACTGGATGCCCAGAACTGCCAATGCAGGGAGCTGTTCTACCAAAGGTAAAGGAACCCATACCAAAAAAAAATGAAAGATGTGCATGGAGACGTCCTAGAGAATGCAAGGAAACAGGGCTTGCCTCTGCAGAGTCTGGGGGCCTGTGTGCACGCAGAGGACACCAATGTAGCCTGTGTGCCTATTTTTGCCTTCAAATTCTTTCTTGCCCATTAGGCCCTTGTCTGAGCTACCAACACCAGGGACCCTGTGCCAAGCCAGTACCATTCTGGGGCTTAACCCCACTGCTGGAAGCAGTAGAGAAACTGAGGATGCTGGGGCCAGTGGCTGAGCTTGGATCTCAGCCCAGGGGAGAGCTGTCCTGAGCAGAGGCCCCTTGGCCCCCTGGGGTCAGCCCCCTTCCCTACCTCCCCAGGGCAGCCTGAGTGGCAGCCGGCTGCGGGCCTGACCGGGAGGCGGGTCAGCCTGATGCCCCCAGCAGATGTCAGTCTGGGAACAGGAAGCAGCTTCTCTGGGGCTTCTGGAAATAAATAAATAAATAATAACCACAACCACAAGAACGGTCTTTTATTCTGAAGTAAAAAAAAAAATGCTTTAATGACTAGAGCATTTAACACATCGGGGGTTTTCATTGTTTTCAATTATGTGCAATTCTGAAAGGAGAGCACAAATTCTGAGCCTGAATGGAGAATTGTGGGGCTGTGGATTGGTGCTGTTTTAAACATTTGCTTTACTACTTTAAGAAGAGAACTGTAAAATGGAAATAATGATATATTATTACAAGTAAATTACACTGTGGAGTAGCATTAATATTGCAGTTGAAACCTAGAATTTGAAATAAAGATGGAAATATTCATTTGTACATAGTTTTTGTTCTTAGAAAAATGATTTGGCATTAAGCAAGAAGCTTCCTTCCCCACGTGCACCCTCGACTCTGGGTGCTCCCTGGCCCCCACCGTCCTGCCTCTGGGACAGGAGACCAGGAGTTCTCAGCCCTGGGTGCTGGTGGGGG
Organism: Okapia johnstoni; assembly: GCA_024291935.2. NCBI lineage: Eukaryota > Metazoa > Chordata > Mammalia > Artiodactyla > Giraffidae > Okapia > Okapia johnstoni. Next base: position 128,338,856 of record CM044308.1, on the reverse strand, counting down.
CGGGGCGGTGCTTCTCCCAGCGAGGGGGTGGGTATTAGTGCGTTATAGAAATGTGGAATTTAGAAAGTAGAAATCCTGTCTTGGGTGGTGGGTGGGCCTAACCATCTTAGGTGCTTGGGGACAGAGATTCGTTAAGGGGATGGTGGCAGGGGAGCTTTACTTTTGGCAATCACTTTCTGTCACTTTCTCTCTTCTTCTGGGAAGAGGGCTGGGCAAAGGGCAACAGGGAAAAGGTAAGGGTCCATAAAGTCCTTCTGTTTGTCAAGTCTCACCCCCCTCTTCTCCCCCTCACCAACACACACACACACAGTTTGGTTTGCAGGATCTTAGTTCCCTGACCAGGGATTGAACCCAGGCCTCTGGCAGTGAAAGCACCAAATCTTAACCACTGGGCTGCCAGGGAATTCCAAGCCAAGTGTTTTTAATTTTTATTTTATCTTATTTCTTTTCTGTATTGGTAAACTATCCTCCTACAAGTATTTTTTTTAAACTAATATAATACAACTGAGCTCTGCTGACTGTATTTTCTGAACCAAACATCAAGGCCTGCTGTGCTCAGTGATAATAAAAGATCTTTGGAAATGCATCCTATAGGGGCACCCCATCATCCTACAGCCAGAGCCAACATGGGCTCACCAGGGCCCATCCATTTGCTGACCTGGCCCTGACCACTCCGCCCAACTGTCTTAACCCTTCTCCCCTGAGGGCCCTCCCTACAGATCACTGTCTTTCCTCAACACCCATGCTACTGCTGCTGCTAAGTCACTTCAGTTGTGTCCGACCCTGTGTGACCCCATAGACAGCAGCCCACCAGGCTCCACCATCCCCAGGATTCTCCAGGCAAGAGTACTGGAGTGGGTTGCCATTTCCTTCTCCAGTGCATGAAAGGGAAAAGTGAAAGTGAAGTCGCTCAGTCTTATCTTAGCGACCCCATGGACTGTAGCCTACCAGGCTCCTCCATCCATGGGATTCTCCAGGTAAGAGTACTGGAGTGGGGTGCCATTGCCATGCAGGCCCCCAAACTCACCATTCCAGAGCGCACTACCTCTATGAGGTCTTCTGGGGCACCCCATCACCCCATCTACCATACGTATGAAGTCTTTGTGCTCCTGTCACACCCAGCATTTATCTTTTACCATTTACCACAGTGTGTCCCCCCATTTGATCATGAAATAACTAGAGTCATCTTTGTGTTCCTTGCCCATTGCAGGGAATAACAATAGTTTAGTGAATGAATGAATAATCTGACAGTTTGGGAGGTGGGACCAGGAAACATTATTTATTGAGTGTATAACAACCACCCTGCAGGGTAAGCATGGTCTTTCTTTGTACAAATGGGAAAACTGAGGGTCAGAGATGTTTAGTGACTTGCCCCAAGTTACACAGCCAGAAAGGGACAGAGCAAGTCTGTCTGACTCCCCAGTCCACATTTTCACCCACATTATGGAGTGAGGACTGACTCAAAGAACCCCCAAGATGTACACTGGGCACCACCAAGAGATCTTTGTGGTGTTTATCGGCTCCTTGGAATCTTTATGATAGCCTAGCAAATACCAAGGGTCTTCTTCCTGGAGATTTAAACCGAGTTCCTGGTAATCACATCTCACCCCGACCCTTTCTCCCAGCCTCATTATCTTTTATTTGGAAAACTTTAAACCTGCAGAAAAGTTGAAAGAGTAGGACAATAAAAATGAGTATATGCTTCATATTTGCATATAAATAAATTCTAATATATGTATTTACATGTTAGGAATTTAAAGTTTTCTGTGTGTTTTAGGTTTTTTTGCTAAACTATTTGAAAATAATTAGCAGGCTCCTAAATATTTTGGCATGCTTCTGTTAAGAAGAAAGATTCTCTTCCATAATCACAATACCATTATCACACCCAGCCAATTAATGGTTAATAGATAGTCTATATTCAAATTTCCTAACTGGTTCAGGAATGTCCTTTTATAGCTATTTTTGGTTTTTGATCCAAGATCTAATTAATTGAGTTATCTCAATTGGTCTCCTATAATCTAAAACAGTTTGACTTTTTTTTTTCTTTTTCATGATACTGACATTTTGAGTCCAGACTAATTTTCTTGTCGAGTGTCCCACATTCTGGACTTCTCTATTTGCTCCCTTGTATTTTTCTCCCTGAGAGTGGTACATATATAGGTGTCATTGTATATGTCCTGCTGCATTGTATCAGGAGGCACATGATGTCAGTTTGTCCCATTATTGGTGGTATTATGATGTTTGATTATTTGGTGTGATGGGCAGCCTCTAAGATAGCTCCCAATAGTCTCTATCATGGGTGTTCACATCCCATGTGTCCCCCCTTCCCTTGAGTGTGAGCTGGATTTAGTGACTTACTTCTGAAGATTAGCCTATAGTAGGAGATACAGAATGTCCCTCCAGAAATTATAGAATTCTAATTAATTCTAATTAATTATTAGAATTATTATTATTATCTAATTCTATAATTATTAGAATTATAGTTATAGAAAGACCGTGGTTTTCATTTTGGGAGCTCTCTCCATATGCATCACTTGCCCTGGGGGAAGCCAGTTGCCATTTGTGTGTGTGTGTGTGTGTGTGTGTGTGTATGTATGTTGAGGTGGCCGTAGGGAGAGGTCCACAGGAGTGATCTGGAAAGTGAATCTTTAGAGGCCTGCCACCTAAGTGATAGAATTGACTATCATAACTTTTTTCTAATAACCAGACAGTCCAAAATTTCATTAGTAGACATTCCTTCAGGCTGAGGTCTATATCCTTTTGACCTATTTCCACCCATCTTTGAGTACTTTCTTACTTTTCTGGCTCACTTTGTATTTTTTCCTGCCCCAGACCTGAGGCAGTCCACTCGGCAAGGTTTCTTTTAGTAGAGAATGGCATTCAGAAACCAGGCTCTGATCACTAAGTTTGCTCATTGCCACTGGGTTATCATTGCTTATAGAACTTTTAGTGGACAGAGCTAGGAAATGCATTATTTTCGAATAGAAATTTCCTCCAATTCAAATCCACCTCCACAGGGTTCTTCCTCACCTTCCCACTCTATATTTGTGTTTCTCTTTCTCCACAGTGAAAACCTTGATTCTCAGAAACACTGTAGATTAATCATTTGTTCTGTCCTACAACATACTCAAAATAGTTTCAGAATTACTATCCCAATATCATTTCCAACATGAAGACTTCTAAGAAAAATTCAGACGTTGCAGTTCTATTTATTCTCAGAATGTATCCCACTAAAGTTATACAGAGTACAGTAGTCACAAATCATTGAAATTAACTGTGTGTATGTGGTGGGGGGGCCTATTATCAATTTGGTATGCAGTTAGTATTCTTTGTTTCTATTTGCATTTAGTTTCAAGAAATGCTTTCTTCAGATCTTTTAAAATTTTATATATTTTCCAAAGTCAAAGCTCTCTCTATAAAAAGTAGACTGAGAAATTTCCCTCCCACTTTTATTCCTTCCACTCCAGTCCATTTTTATTAGGTTCTGATGTGTTCTTCCTGTCTTTATAGTATACCAAAAGTAGTATCCATTCTCTGTCACCTTGATTTTTTTTCACTTACTGTATCTTAGAAGTCACCACATGTTAATCCATAGAAGTATTTCTCAGTCTTTTTCGGCTTTATATTACTCCATTGTGTGAATTCATCACTGTTTGGCATTTAAATTGTTTCTAATACTTCGTTATTGTAAATAACGTCTCAGTGAATAACATTATAAATATGTTGTTTTATATTTATGGAAGTGTACTTTCAGGATGAATTCCTGGAAATCAGGATTGCTGGGTCAAAGGGTAAATGCATATGTTGTCTTGCTAGATATTCCAAAATCCCTCCATGGGCGTTGTATCCTTTTGCAGTCTCACCAGTAATTACGAGAATCCCGTTTTCCTTAGAGCCTCACCAATAGAGTTTATTACTAAACTTTTGAATTTTTGACGATTTGAGAAAGACAAGTCTCTTAATGTAGTTCAAATATGCATCTATATCATTATGTGTGAAGCTGAACATCTTTTCATAATTTTAAGGTAAATTTACATATTTTGTGTGTGTGTGAACTGTCTATCCATGCTTTTTCCCCAATTTTCTATCATCTTAGCCTTTCCCCCCCCTCAATGTTTATTTTTTAAAATATTTACTTATTTATTTGGCTGTGTTTCATCTTAGTCACAGCACACAGGATCTTCAATCTTCATTGGGGCCTGTGGGATCTAGTTCCCTGACCAGGAATCAAACCCAGGCCCCCTGCATTGGGAGCACAGAGTCTTAGCCACTGGACCACCGGGGAAGTCCCTCCCTTAATGTCTCTTATGTCCTTAATATTATAGACAACACTGTACCTATCTTTTTATTTTTTGCCATGAAGCAGGATTTTTTAAAACATTGAATTTATTAATATTTTCTTTGTTGTATTTGGCTACTTTAGTTTTCATTAGAAAGCATTTATTTGGGAGTTGGATTGGGCTTGGACCAGGTTTCTGTGCTTGCCAGTGTTGTGTCTCCCTTTTGTGAGTCAGTGTGAGGAGACTTCTTTCCCCTTCTGCAGGGAAAATGGGAGCTGTGAGCCTAGCCAGTCTGGTTAGTTTATTTCTCTCTTGGGAGCTCCACATCCCTCCTTGACCCAAGGACCCCTTGGTTGGGGACAGTTGCTTAGCTCTCATTGGGAGGGGTGGATGCTACCCTGAGAGAGAAAGCTGCCCCACATTCTGTCTCAGCTGGGAAAGCAGGTACCCAGAGCTGCCCTTGGACTGCACGCAGATTTTGAGTCAGAGAAAGACTATTCAGGGTATAAATAAGTCCACATTATTTTTTCCTAATACTTGTGTGCTTCCCTGATGGCTTGGACCGTAAAGAATCTGCCTGCAATGCAGGAGACCTGAGTTTGATCCCTGGATCGGTAAGATTCCCTGGAGAAGGAAATGGCAATCCACTCGAGTGTTCTTGCCTGGAGAATTCCACAGGCTACCTACCCTCCGTGGGTCGGAAAGAGCCGGAAACGACTGAGTGACTAACATTTTTTACTTTTGTGTGGTTTCATCTTTTACATTTAAATTTCTGTTCCATTTGGCGTTTATCCTGGTGGATCGTAGGAAGTATGAAGTATGCCTATTTTCTGATTGGCAAGGTGGCCCTGAGATGTGCGGGGGCGGGGGGTGCAGTGGGGGGAATAAGCAGCCATTCTTACGGTCTCGGCCTGTAGGTGGCACTCCTCTAGACTCGTTTCTGCGGGACTTCAGGAGGAAATGCTGTAAGTCGTTAGAACAAGAAGGAAGTGACTGACTGGTTAGGTATCATTGGCTAAGAGGAAGCCTCTAGTGGGAAGTTCCCCTCCATCCACACAACCTTGACTTCTATAGGCAGCTCGGTGCTTCTTTTCTCATGTTAGAAAATATCACTTCCTCCATGTCTTTGTTTTCTAGCAGGAAGGCTATGTGGGCAAAGAGTCTTTGTGCACAGAGATTGCCTTCTGGGTGTCTCCAGGCCCTGGGGTGAGGTAATGGGCAGAGAGGTCAAGATGGCCCCTGTCCTGACCTCTGCTTCTCTGGGAGCCTGGGCCTGGGAGTGATAAGATCTTAGTTCCTGCCCAAAGCCACTGCCAACTGGCACTATTATCACCAGCATGATGCCTAACCTCCTGTTCCTCAGTAGCCTCATCTGTAAAATGGGACAACAATGCCTTCCCTACCTGTATGCCAAAGATGTCAGTGGAATAAAGTGATGTAAGTGGAAATGTGTGTGCAAAGTCAAAAACACTGTACAAATGCATTTGTACTATCATCATGGTTACATCTTATCAGATATGAATTTGTCTCTCTGGAAGAATATGATGGCCAAAAGAATTTGCAGTTATAGGCTACTTTGCTGTATAAGGTGATTTTTCCATGTATTCTTTCTCTAATGGAAGCAACACAGCCTTAATGAGAAAATGGACAAGATTAGCTTAAAACAAACTGCTGAAATACAATCCCTAGAAGAAGCTCACAACGAGCTTTCCTAAGGGTCCCTAAACCCCCTGAAATTGTGCACAGAATTATATATGTGTGCATTTTTCACAGCTTATATCAGATTGCTATAGGAGTTCTTCATTCAAATATGAATAAGAACCAGATGAAAAAAGAAGCCATTCCAGTCCCAGGGGCCCTTCCCCATTCGACTCTGCAAGATTTGAACTGGCTCTACCTCCTTCCTCAGCCCCACATTGGATCTTTTGGCTGCTAGTCTCACTTCTTAGTGGACCTGGTCTGGAAAGAAGAATAAAAGAGATGTGGGAAGGCTCTAGAAGGAATTTGTGGTGTCTAGAAAGCGAAGGTGAAAACCTGAAGCAGTGTGGTCCAGGGGCAGCTCAGCAAATACATCAGAAAAACAATTTTGTAAACTCTTGTCATGCTGCAGTGGTCTTCCCTGTGTTCCTGAAATGTGCCAAGATCATTCCTGTCTTGGGGCATTTTGCATAGGCATGTTTGATTACCTAGAACATTCTTGCCCTGGGTCTTCTCCTGACGGGCTCCTTCATATCATCCAGGTCTCAGTTGTATGGTTACTTCCTCAGTAAATTCCTCCCTGATCACACAATTCCCCCAGCCCAAATTATCTTTCAAGAGTAACCATCACTATGGGAAATCATCTTTTTTATTTGTTTGTGCTTAGTCTCTCAGTCGTGTCTGACTCTTTGTGACCCCATGGACTGCAGCCCACCAGGCTCCTCTGTCCATGGAGATTCTCCAGTTAAGAATACTGGAGTGGGTTGCCATGCTCTCCTCCAGGGGATCTTCACAACCCAGCGACTGAACCGAGGTCTCCCACATTGCAGGTGGATTCTTTACAGTCTGATCCACTAGAGAAGCCCAAGAATACTGGAATGGTTAGCCTATTCCTTGTCCCAGGAATCTTCGCATCCTAGGAATGGAACCAGGGTCTCCTGCATTGCAGGCTGATTCTTTACCAGCTGAGCTATCTTGTTTTTTATCTGCACTGCCAGACCCCCACTTAGTAGAGTGAAAATGAAATTTGGGCAGTAACGTATTATTCCCAGAGACTGCATCAGATTCTGATGTGGGGAAGCACTCAACACATATTTACTGAATGTATAAGTGTTAAATAGAAGGAATCGTGCTCTTGGCAGAAAGTGGTGCATCAAGACTACCCTGATGGTTCAGTGGTTAAGACTCTGTGCTACCTCTGCAGGGGGTGGAAGTTTGATCCCTGGTCAGGGAAGTTCTGCCTGCTGAGTGGTGTGGCCAAAGATAAATAAATAAAAGAAAAGAAAAATAAGAGCGGTGAAAAAGAGGCCTCCAGCTTCTAAAACAAAGAAAGGAAGTGCTGCATAAGCATCTTTGACTCTTCTTCCCTCAGTGCCAGTATCATCAGTCCTGCCTGTGTGTTCTACTTCTGAGAAATGCATCATGCTGTCTCTGCCCACCTCCAAACCCCCGGATACCCTGTATCTACCTCCCTGCTGCCAGACTTCCCTGAAACACAGGTCTCCAGCTCTGCATCCTCCTCCCTTGCTCCCGTTCACCCCCGACTCATGGGACAGCCAACCTCCTCATGAGTCCTCCTTGCCATCTGGGGGGCTGAATTGAAGTGTCTTTCCCATAGCACCGGCAGGCCCTACTTTTTCAGTCAACAGATCTAGCTCTCTCATTAGTGGTACCCAAGCATGGCAGTGTAGGCAGTGAAGTCCCTGGAGAAGACATAAGCGTCTGCCTCTGAGGTGCACAGGGATTCTGAAGTCAGCAGGATGTGGAGGGTGTGAGGAGGGGCAGGGGCAACAGCCAGACGGAACTTTCTGAGGATGTGTCTCCCCCACAGGGCAGGCCTGAGGCCCCTAGACAGCTCTTGGGGAGCCGGTGTGCAAAGAAGCTGGAGCTGGCCCTCCACAAATCAGGCAAGCCCTGGAAAGGCCTGGAATGGAGTTGCACCCAGGTGATGAGATGGCCTTGTCCCCACCTGTTTTGCAGCTGTGGAGAGCCATCCAAGGGTAAGCAGCTGGTTGTGTACTACTTAAGAAGGGAGAAGGCAAACCGGGTGAGACCGGAGATCTCGGCTTTGGTGACGGAACAAGCACTGACCACTGCTGATGATGTGGGCCTGATCTCCATGCACAGCTGTTACTAGGTGTGGCTGGGCAGGGGTTAGCAAGTGACTACTTGCCCCTTAGAAGAACCCACACTGGAACCGGAGTGGGAAAACTTTATGTAAGCTGTTCAGGTAACAATGTTTAGAGACCTTTCCTATGAAAGACACTGTATTTCCTGTGAGTTATTGCCATTAAGAATATTTATTTTCAATATCAAATGTCTAAATTCATCTGCTCCCTACAGATCATTTCATCTTAGACTGTGCTATCTCAGCAGAAAATATGCTTTCCCCAAATGTGTCAGTTCTATTTTTAAAAAGGTTCAGTGACCTATTTCTGTAATTCTCATAGACACCGAAAGAACAGCAGAGTCTATTTAGGCTCAGCTCTGTGTCACTGAAAGTTACCCCGGCCAGGTGTGGCCTACAGAGGCGCCATCTTGCTTTGAAGTAAAGACGCGTAAATATATGAGAGGAGTGTTATCAGAGTGAGATCACGGGAGCGAAAACACACCCACATACACACACTTCTCCATTTTTGAACAATGTCATGGTGACGACGGTCCAACTTTAGCCAAACTTTAATTAGGAGATTGCTTAAGAGTCAACCATTTCCTGGACAAAGAACTTGAAAAGACAATTTACAAAAGAAGAACTATTAACATATGGAAAGATGTATTCATCGACTAATATATGGGAAAATAACTCCTCTAGTCATCAAGGAAATGAAAATTCTCTATAATGCTACTTTCCAAAACTAACCTATGGTGTGAGACGTCAAGATAGCAATTACTCTTGGGTGGGGTGGAGGAGGGTGAACGGGTGAAATGCAGGGGCTTCTGGGGTCTGGAAATGTTCAGTTTCACGATCAGGGTGCTGGTTACTTGGGGGTGTTCACTTTGTGACCATTTACTCATAATTTGTATACTTCTCTGTATGTGTGATAAACCACCCAATAAGATTTACCAAAAAAAAAAAATAAGTTCATGTTCTACCTATTAAGCTGGCAGCAAAAAAAACATTTTTTTTTTTTTTTAGTGATAGTAGCCATGCAGTTGAAGTCATCAAGAAGCTGGAATTTTCACATATTGCTAGAGGCAGTGTACATGAATACAGCCTTCTCTGGGGAACAATTCAGCAATATGGATTTGAACTCTGAGAAATATTCCCATTTGTTAAGTCAATAGTTCCACTCCTGAGACTCTATCTTAAACAATCCTAAATGTCAAAAAAAGGTTTAAATTGCAATCTCATTGAAAGTAGCCAAAAATGTACAATAGCAAAACAATGAAAGCAATTCTAAATGGTTGATTATATATAGGGCAACAGTTAAGAAAATTCTGATAAATCCTATGATGACATTTTATGGACATGTTACAGTAAGCCGAAGTGAGTAATGAGAGAAGGGAACACAATACAGTATGTAGGAAAAGCAGAATGTGAGATAGTAGGCACAACAATTACAACTACATTAAAAAAAAAAAGGGGGAAACAACTCTACGCAGAGAAAATCACCAGAAGATGAAAAAAAAAAAAAAAAAGAGCAATGCTTGTGGTTTGGTTAACAGGTCTACATGGGATGTAATTTTTTTAGTGTACTTTCCCATGTTATCTAGTTTTATTTAATGAGCCTGTATTACTTTGGTAAAGGAGGAAATGTTCTAAAGTCAGTCTTGTGCCTTCCACTCATTTCAGAAGGCGCTGTCCTCTATTTCTCCCGGGTCCCTACACACCAGCCAGGCTGTGTGTAGGTGTCTAATGTCACCATCCTGGGTGGAATGGAACCAGTGCTGAAAGCTGGCTCCTCTGGGGGAGAACATGAACCAGCTGTCCTCTCCATCCTGAGTGATGTGGGTCTGGCTCTGATGACCCAGTGAATTCTCTAAGTTTATCACCAGGGCTACAAAAGTGCCAAGGCCCTACTTGAACACTTGAAAGCAGGGTGGGGAAAGCAGGAGCTCGAAAATATGAGAAGTACAAAATGAAAACGTACAGACATTTATTGCAGTGGTTGCAAAATGCAAATTATGTCAGCTCCTTTCATCGTTACCTTTGATTTCATAAAAAAAAGTGTCATTAAATTGGAGATCTATTTGTAGGTTAAATTTCTCTCATATTCAGGTTTCTGACATTCATGACCTTTGAGAGAAATTCATAGCTAGTATATATTAAATTTTTTTGGTAGCTATATAATTTTTAAAAGCAAAGTGATAAATCTCTCTGAAACAGCAATATAATTGTTTCCTGTGGGATAGACATGTATTTGAATGCCTAATTACTAGACCACCAGGGAAGTCCAGTAGTTAGAAGTCCATGCTTCCACTACAGGAGGCACTGGTTCAATCCCTGGTGGGGGAACTAAGAGCCTTCATGCCACAGGGTGTGACTGAAAAAAAATAATAATAATAGTATTAATAAGCCTGTTGTAAGGTAGGACAGAGTCTCCACAGGTGAGAGTGTCTGGGTCTTGGAGGTCGCCTTGTTTCTTGCCTCAGATAATAAGCAGTTGATTAAGAGGCCTCCCACTGCATCTTGCCCTTCTACTAGATGAAAATGTATTCAAGTGTGTTCTTGCTGAATATGCCCTCTTGAAAGAAGCCAGCCCTGACCCCTGAGGCTAGATAAGCCCCCTCCTGCCCTCACTCCTAAATCCTGTGCTTCTTATCAAACTTCTTTGAATTGTAATTATCTGCCCATGGCCCCGGGAGATCCCTGAGAGTAGGGACCACTTTGTAAAGGTCTTCCTTAAGCTTGTGCATGCTCCCAAGTGTTGGGGATTAAATGAAGAAATGCCAGGATGGGAGAGACAGCATGGGGTGGAAAAGACAGACAGGATTTGGAGAAGGCAGGTGTGATGGGGGTTTGGAGTTGAGGGCAGCCAGAGACAGGGTTGGGTTGAGCAGACTGTGAGACCTTTGGGTGCATACAGGTGCTGGGTCCATGTGGATACTTCAGTCTGGAGGGCAGGTGAGAGGCTGGGATAGAGAACCAGATGGTGGCCACCAGTATAAATGGTGGGGGCCGGGGACTGGAGCCACTGCAATGGTTGTGCAGAGGCCACGCAGGAAGTGCAGGCAGAGAGCCTGGGAAGCCTCAGCACTTAAAGAGAGCATGGTCTGTGAGGTCTGAGTGGTTCCAGCAGAAAGAGGAAGAAAGCTGTACCAGGAGGCTTGAACCTTGGGCGAGAGGCCAGTAATAGACCTGAGCACTCGAGTGGGTTGACTGTGTGCCTGGCCCTGGTCTGTGCTTCGCGTGGATCATCTCGGGTGAGATGCAGGTCAGTGTTAGGATAAACCTGTTTTTATTTTTTTTTAAACCTGTTTTTATGGATGAGTGAATTGAGGCACAGATGGGCTAAGCTGCCCAAAGATGTAGAGGAAGGAAGTGAAGACTCAGGGACTCCACTCCAGACCCCATCACGAGAGATTACCTCCAAGCGCAAGTGAGGCTGGAAGAGTGTCCCCAGGGGGTGGTATTAGAGAGCCTCAGGGCAGTGTCTGTGATGAGGGCCCCAGCCACACTGCAGGGGAACTGGTGAGTCAGCAATCAGTCAAGGAGACAGTGAGTGACTGTTTAATGAAGTACAGGGGTGCTTGCAATTTCACGAATGTATTTGATATCAAGAAACAATTGCCAGTTTATACTTTTACAATTTTAATTTCTTTTAAAAATCATCTTAGCTGGTCTTGGGTAGCCTGTAGGGTTTGAAAGCTTCTGCTGCTGCCAAAAACATGGAGACTTTGTCCTGCATCCCATGCATAGTGCTCTGATGTCCCAAACTGGGCTGAAGAAGCTGCCCCGGGTACCTGACCATGACAGTGTGCAGTCTGCTGGTGGGGTCTTCTTCTCATCATCAGAGGAATGATTGATGATGTCACTGTGGAACCTCCCAGTGTCAGATCCGTGACTGATGATCGTGGCCTTGGAGTCCTGCAGTTTTCTTGGCCTACAGAGCAAATGGACAGTATGTTATGAAGGACCGCAGCCAGCTTCCTGTTTACAATGGGAGGTTTAGGTTTCATAATCCTGGGCTGATCCAATGCAGCACATTTCAAAACTCAATAGATTTCTTGTTCTATTCATTGGATTTGTGTCCTATAGAGTTTTTTCATGGCTAGGGTATTCATGAGAATGAAACTGCCAGGCTATCTGAATGTTAACATGCCTTCTGAGAAAAAAATCAGTGGATAATGGATTTGCTCCTGTTAATAAAGTTTTAAAGGCTGTATCAATCCTCTAACATGAAATGTGGGAAAGAATGAAAAACAGCAGAAAAAGAAGCATCTGTGAAAAGATAAAAAGCATATAAACCTCAGACTAGAAAGCCTTCTGCATATGGAAGAGATAAGCTTATCACAGTATTTTTTTTCCTGCTGACCTATATGACATACATTAATGATGTGAAGTGACATGATCTTAGTTTTTTGCTTCTTAAAGAAAACATACTGCATTTCTACAACTAGATGATTAAATAAAACGATCTTTTTTACAACCCCCTTAACATGTTTTGGAGATGATGTTTCTAATTTTCAGAAATTAATGTGAAATCAGGAAGCAAGATCCCATACACTGAGAACCGTGGATGGCTGATCAACTTTACCTATGGTGCATTACCTTTAAAAAGTGTGTGATAGTACATTGTTTCAGATATATATTTAAAACTGTTTACTCAGTAGTAAGAAAGGAGCAGAAATAATTTTTTTCTAATTAAAAAAACTACCTTTGGGTCTTCCCTTGTGGTACAGTGGCTAAGACTTCACACTCCCAATGCAGGGGACCGGGTTTCAATCCTTGGTCAAGGAACTGAATCCTATATGCCACAACTACTCAAAATGCCTTGAGTAAAAGATCCCACATGCCACAACGAAAGACCCAGCACAGCCAAATAAGCAAATAAGTATATATATATATATTTTTTAATGGGCAAAAGTTAAAAAAAAATCCTTTGAACATAGCAATGAAAACCGAAGCACTTCTCCATTGCTTTGCTATCTTCCTCTTTAATGCAGAGCTGGCCATAACTAACACTGCAGGCCTTTCTGTTCAATATTTGACATTTTGGGTTTTCTTACATTTCCTTTATCCACAGACACTTTTCCAGAGCTATACTGCCTGCAGGGCTACCTGGAAAGTGAAGAGGAAGGAGGGACCCTCCATCCATCCCGGAGAATGGCTCTGCCTGCGCCCCAGATGTGCCCACTGCCCAGAACTCTCCCCTCTGGTGTCTCTCTCGCTGTGTGCCTGCCTCTCTCTTCCATCAACATTGAGACCTACCGTGATCATCCTGTAATACGGCAGCCAGCCCCCTGCTCTCCAACTTCAGGGGCTCCTGTCTCCCTTTCCTTGCTCTATTTTGTTCCTTTTTTCCCCCCATAGCAACTGTCAGCTACTAAGTAATACTACTTAATTACTACTTATGCCTTATCTTTAGGGTTTACTGCACATTTCCCCTGACTGCTACAGTGCAAGTGCCTTGAAAGCAGGCATCTTTATCTGTTTTATTCTCTTATTCCAGGTGCTTGGAGCAATTGTGGGCAACTAGTACACCCTCCACTCATATTTTTGGAATAAAAAAAGGACTTCTCCCAGGGAGCCATGACTGCTTCATGAAACAGAAAGGGCTTTGGCCAATCCTTGGAGGACGGGCAGGCATTCCATCAGAGAAACAGCGAAGACAACCAGGTAGGGGGGCAACACGAGCAAATGCTGAAAGATAGGGGCAAGGAAGTCATTTGGCAGGCAGCAGGTAGGTTGGCTTGGTGGTGCCCAGGGTATGTGGCATCAAGTACCAGGATCAAGGGTGTGGATTTTCTTTCACAGACAATGGGAGGGAAGCGAAGGAGTATGGAAGGTTCTGGGCAGGAAAGGTTCTTGATGCCAGTAGTATTTTAGGAAGATTAACCTGGAAAGAGGGTGCCTTTGAGGTGGGAATGGTCCCTTCTGGGATATTTTCCTAGATCCCCACTCCCCATTAGCCTGGGACTCTTCTGTGCCCGCATTTTCTCTGTGTTCTCACTGTCCCATGCTAAGCCAGAATCAGAATCTGAAGGTGTATGGCACATCTTAGATTTGGAGGAAGGTGACTTTGGCTCCGCCTACTCTCCTTTTTCTAGGTGAAGCCAGGGGAACCATTTCCCACAGCCTCTGGTTAGAAATAGCATGTGGCACTTGGAATGCTTCCTCCTCCTTCTCCATCTTCAAATTTGTGCTGTGGTCCCCAAGAGGAATGAATAAATGCTTACAGATTGCCCTAAGCAACACTGAAATTCCAAAGGAGTAAAAGGCACGGAGACCTTTGCCTGGCACATCAAGAATGTGGGCAAATTTAGAGTTGGAGCCTTGCGTTACAATTGCAAGTCAAACTCCAAGTAGGGGTAACCAGCCCATTAGCACAGGCACTTGAAAACTGACTTTTCTGCCATCTCTCCAAAAACACACACATACGCACACACACACGTGTGCACATTCTCACATACACACATTCACTGGGCCATAGAAAGATCAAGGCTGACTGCAAAGCACCCATTCCCCAAGACTCCTAATTTATATTGGGAACTAGCTCTAAAGCTCCTCCTGGCCCCCAACCTTCCCTTGCAATGATAAAGAGCATGTCACATCACACTAAATGTGACACTTAATCAAAACCCATCTTCTTTAACAAATCCTTAACCTCCAGCACAGGAGAGTCACCAAGGCCAAGGGACGAGAGAGGGAGCCGACTCAGGTGGCACATACTTTGATCAAGATGATACAGATTTCCTTTTATTTCACTTTCATCAGAGTTGTAAAATTCCAGATCTGTCCCCTTTTTGATTTGACAACAGCACATCTCAGTAGAGGTTGACACCGGAAAAAGACCAGGACTTGTTCTCTCTTCAACCGGGAGTAGGCGATAATTTCTCTGAATCCTTTTCAGTAATGATCGCCAAAGCTTCTGATCTTCCTGTAAGCAAGTTTTGCAGGGAATGTGGTTAAACTGAAGCACAAACCTGGCTGGCATCTGGTTCCTTTCTTAAGTGGTATCTAAATACCCTTAATCTATTGGCCCCGGAAAAGACCTCCCCCTTCTCTGCCTCCTTCCCGCAGTCTTTTTTTCTGAGACTTAAATCGTCAAGCAAATTCTTTTGCCAGATTTCTAGGGCAGGAAATTTACCTCCCTGCCACACAGTACATTAGAAACTTCCGGGGTTCCAGCAACTGTTCATTTCTATAGCATGGCCAATGGCTTTTCTCATGACCTATGTGGGATTATGTTTTTAAATTATTTAGTAACTAGCTAGTTCCCAACAGAACGGATTTTTATCTGTTCAATAGACAGTTACTGAATCCAAGTTATGGATGATGTAGCTCTTATGAGACAAAAAGATTTACTTCTGCTTCCAAGAAACTGTCTTGAATTATGATGCAATAGTAGTAATAGTAATGGTAGCTTGTGACAAGTGGCTACAAGAATTTCAAAGCACAGACTGTTCATACATCCAGTAAGTATTAAGCATCTACATGTGGCAGACCCTGTTCTAGGCACTGGAACACTGCTCTGTACAAAATGGACAACATTCCTGCCTGCAAGTCACTTACATTCTAGTTGAGGCTGGGCTAAAAACAGGGCATCGTTATCAACTATTGTATATTTGGCTTTGAACAGCTCACAACTTTATCCATTGATCTTCTCCAATCTTCTTTTGTAGACTGAATTTGGACTTTCATGTATCCACTGACAAGTAAAATGTCTGAGATATTGTGTGATGTCACACCAGTACAGTTTGTGTAGTATCAGTACCCTTAGTATTTACTAAAAATGAGCAGAAATTTTAGAAATGAAAGTAAGTTCTCATGAACTTCTAATTGAGACAAACAGGAAGGAAAAAAAGGCAAATGAGAGAACATATTTAAAATGTTGTAAGAATATTACATCTTTAGTCTCACGAAGTGTAATTAGGACTCTTCAAATTTGTTTTCTGTTTTCTGTTTAGAGCAGTCTTCCTTATAACACGTTGGCAACAGTTTGGGCAGGTTCTCAGCAATAGCACTCTCTAGACACCCCCTCTACATGGGAGGCCTTTTTCCACTCCAGAGGGCTGGGTGTCCAGGCTGGGACTGAGAAAGGACCATGTATGGCCCTGTACCAGGAAAGTGCACTTACCTTTTACTCAGGACTTGAAGGAAAATAGAAAACTCCACATATTTCAAGCAGGAGGAAAAAAGATGGTTTTCTAGGGAAGAATGTTTCAGCCAGAAAGAGACGATAAGAAACTAGCAAAGAATCACCTGGGACTTCCCTGGTGGTCCAGTGGTTAAGACTCTGTGCTTCCACTGCAGGGGGCAAAGGTTTGATTCCTAGTCAGGGAAGTTCCACGTGCCATGCTATGCAGCCAAAAAAAAAAAAAAAAGGTATGAAAAAAAGAAAGAAACTAGCCAAGAATCCTCTCCTTCCCAAGACCAAGTTAAGGCTAACTATTGTAGACTAACCTGGAATGGGAAGGCAGAAGTTGGGAAGGTGGCAAGAGCCAGGGCTAGGAAGAGAAATAAATGTCATGCCTGTATTAACTCTTCTAAGTTGAGGCCTTCCCTTTGATGCTGGAGGAGAGGGGACTAGCAGAGGATTATTCCTGAATGCAAGTCTGTGTGTGAACCAGTGTAGGAAGATAGTCAGCACTGATGGGACAGTGGAACACTGGGGGTGAGGGCAGCAAGAATCATCTGAAGCTGCGATAACCAGAGCTTTATTTGGCAGTTACAGTGGCATATGGTCTGTGTCCTACTTCACCTCCTGTGGGCCCCAAACTGCTCATACACTAATGCAGTTTGCACAGGAGGAAACCACAGCCCTAAAGGCCAGGGGAAACTGGAGCGAAGAAGGTTGTGTTTGTCCTGGGAGACTAGCTCCTTCCACTTCTGACCAGGCAGAAGAGCTGGGAGGTATGTCAAACTCCCAGTCAAAGCTTGCAGGGGTCACCTCCCCATTATACCTGAGCGCTGACCCCTGGTTTAGCCATTAGGATTAAGAATCTTAGTGCAGAATTCAGCCACCATTGAATGGTGTTTGATTCTGCAAGTTTTTGTGATAAAATAATCTATATTTTAAATTTTTTATTATAAAAAATTCAACATATATCAAAGTATAAAGAATCTCAAATTGTACACCTTAGACTTACACAATGTGTTGACAATATATCACTTATATCTAAATTCTAAAAACTAATTAATTAAAAAAACTCTTCTTCAACCATATGATAGACTACTATGTAGCCATTAAAAACTTAAAAAATCATTTTACTAAAAAAAAGGCTCCCATATACCCATCATCTAAATTTAAACATTAACAACTTGCCACATGCTATATAGATTGCATGCTTATGTTCCATCCTAAATTCATGTTTTGAATAACCTAATCCCCACTGTGAAATTAAGAGGTTGGGCCTTTAGCGGGTGGTAGGTCATAAGGGTGGATCCCAATAAAGGAGACCCTAGAGAGCTCTCTCACCTCCTCCACTTTGTGAGGTTGACAGGACAGACATATATGAACTTAAAAGAGGTTCATCAGACACCAAATCTGCTAGTATCTTGATCTTGGACCTCCAGCCTCCAGAACCATGAGAAATAAATGCTTATTGTTTGTAATCCACTCAGTCTATGGTATTTGTTACAACAGCCCCAATGGACTAAGAAACCAATTTGCTTCACCAGCTTTTTTTCCTGAAGTATTTTAAAATAAATGCCAGACATATTTCACCCCTAAATATTTTAGCTTATGTTTTTAAAGAGATGATGACATTTTCTTATATAATAACCATACAACCATTATCACACCTATCAAAATTAACACTAAAGTCTTAAATATTTTCTAATACCCAGTCCAAATTAAAGATCAGGCGCAGTCAAGGTGGTGTGGCCATAGTCCAAATGAAATCTTCCTGATTATCCGAAAACGCACTCTTGTAATTGGCTTGTTTGAACTGGGAATCCAAACCAGGTACACACTTGTATTTGGTTGCTACATCTTTTCTGTTGCTTTAATCTAGAGGATCATTGTGCAGTGTGAACCAGTGGGTTGCTCTCACCACCCATCCTTCTGTCCTAGGCTTCTGTGATGCTTTCCAAGTGTATCCTGAGGCCCCTCCAGAGCAGTTCAGGTGACCAGACCAGAGTGACCACAGTGTGAAGGTATCAGCCCTGTCATGGAACCAGAATCGCAGATTTTCAAAATTCCAGGTATGAGACCGTGAGATTTGGGGAAATGTACAATGCAGTTGGGTCCGGACAGAGGGGCTGATGCAGCCACCCTCCTCAGGGTCCCCTGGTGAGCACTGCCCCTAACTCTCCTTTTATACGTCCAATGGGAAGGATGCCCATTGCTGCATGCTAGGAGAACTCTGCAGCCAAAGGCCCACAACCCAGGGAAGCCCCTTCATGGGCTCGGGGCCCTGGCTACCTACAGGGTTGGTGGTACTTGAAAGGAAGTCCCTCCCACTCCCATATCCACCCCGAAGCTGGCCAGCACTGCATTGAAGTCATCCATGCAGTTGCACCAGGTTACACACGTCCTCTCCTATATCTTCATCTGCTGCCTGGTCACTGGCATACCTTCATGCTCCTCTGAGAGTTCAGCCATATGCGAGGCTGATTTTCCCTAGGTTTGAAACTCTGACTGAAGCCTGAGCTGTGTCCTCTAGTGTGGTATTCCAGCATCAGTGTGCCCCTGGAACTCTAGGACCACAGCTAGCCATGCTGGTGAACAGAGCCGAGAGGTGTGAGCCAACACCCCGAGGACAGCTGTGCTCAGGGCCTTGGCTGTTTTCAGAGCGCAGGCCGGCCTTTCTGCTTGTGTCCCTATGGAAATGTTCCTGCGGAGTGTGTCTGGGGGACATTCATCTTCTTTGATGACCCACTTAGGGCCCTTTGGGCTCCTCTCTTCTCTTTACTGGCTTTGGTGACCGTGGCACTGGGAGGGCTCTGCTCTCAGGCTCCCCGGGGGAACCCAGAGGTTCTGACTGCACCAGGATGGTGGGAACTTTGGGAGATGCTACTCTGTCGGCCCTCACATGTAGTGCAGAGATCCTGGCAAGCTGGAATCTGGTCTGCATCTGATCCATTTTATCTGCAAAGTATTCAGAAAATGTCTCCCCCAAAGAACACACTGACCCCTCTGAAGGAGGGAGTGCAGTGTCGGTCGCCTGTTTGAAGACATTCTCGGTTTTGATGAGGATTGTGCAGAGACCCAAGATAAGCCTCAGAACGTGAGCCAAGCGGGTGGGGAAAAGGCTCTCTGGTGACATGCAGCATCTTCGCCTGCCTTCCATTTTACGTGTTTACCAATTGGGAAAGCAAATCCAGCTGCTAGGAGGAATTGCTTCCAGATGACATTATGGGAAAGGAAAACACACTGTATAAAAAAGCTGCAGAATAAAAAGCAGAACATGTACACTCTGTGGGCCAGGATTTCATATGGACTATTTCCTGATATTGTGCAATAAGCCAGCTCCTGGGGTAATAATCAGAATAGTGCAAATATTCCCTGTATGAGAGTCAGGAGACCAGAAGGGGGACCAAACTTGGCAGAACTTGGGGAAAATCTCTTGACCTTGCTGGGCCACCATATTTTTCTCCTTCTGGAGAGCTGCTTCCCACCTTCACCAGGGACCCCCTGTGAAAGCTTCAGAAAATATCTTCTGTATGCTTCTTGATGTGAGAGAAACCATGGGAAAGCAAGGACATTTTGCGTTAAAAACTGACGGGTTTCTTAGCCCCCCAGCACAGAAATTTGCTGTGTTGGCTTTCTCAAAGATTTTAGAAGCTCTCTAATGAGCTGGAATTAAAGTGTCCCTTTACTAATTTGGTTTTACAGGTCACTGGATAAAACCTACTTAGAGTGGTTTGGAAGAGGATTAGGACATTCGTGTCTTTTCCAAGTTGACTTTCCAGGCAGGGTCAGTCAGCAGCTGGAGACTCCCTTGGCTAGGGGCCAGAGCTCTTTTGTAAGCTGCAAGTTTGCAAGGGCCTGGTAAGCACACTGTAACTCTATCGGTGGATTAGTGGTAAAGAATCTGTTTGCCAATGCAGGAGACACAGGAGTTGTGGGTTTGATCCCTGGGTTGGGAAGATCCCCTGGAGAGGGAAATGGCAACCCACTCCAGTATTCTTGCCTGGAAAATCCCATGCACAGAGGAGCTTGATGGGCTACAGTCCATGGGTTGCAAAGAATCGGACATGACTTAGCGACTAAACAACCACCACCACCCAAGCAACACTGAGTTTGCAATGAAATAAAAATGTAAATGTATAATAATAGCAGGACACATGTTCCCAAGTTTGCCAGCCTAGAGAGAATGCCAGAAAGCCTAGCATTGCAGTTCCCCAGGGTGAGGGATATAGCCAAGGCCTTTTAGTCATTCCTGTTTAACCCCTATTGGGGCAGAGTGGATCTCAGTAGCTAGAGAAATGCCTTGAGCTCAGGCAGTCTCCCTAGACCAGCACTGTAGCCACTAACCATATATAGCTGTCTGAGTTAAATAAAATTTAAAATTGTTTTTCAGTGGCACCAGCCACGTTTCAAGTGCTCCACAGCCACATGCAGATTAGTAACTACTGTTTGAGTACAGACAATATGAACATTCACTCATTTATTCAACAAATATTTTCTAAGAGCCACAGCAGTGGAGGAAGCATAGAAAATCTCTGCCCTCATGGAGTTTCTGTTCTAAAGGGCAAGCTAAACAAGAGACAATGAGCATATCTGTTGTGGTCTCAGCAGGAAACAGATAATGCATTTGATTGAGTAACTGAGAAGAGTTTAATAAAGGGAGGGTGCACCAAGATGTGGGCTGACTTTAGGGAAACCAGCAAGGAAAGGTGCAGCGCCCCAGAATTGCCCCTTGTGGGGAAGCATACACACACTAGGCCTAAAGGGACAAAAGGAGAAGCGATCATCAGAACCCAGGGAGAGCTGAAGGGAGAGGCTGTGGCCTCTGCTGGGGCCCCAGGCTGGGAGAGACACACGGAGAAGGGAGGCACCTAAGGATTCAGACCCCAGTCTCCTCCCTGTCCACTGGGCAGGCACCAGGGAAGCCACAAGCAGGGAGTATCCTGGGACACAGAGCAGGAACTAGTGGAGAGGGAATCTGTAGGGACAGAGTATGTAGCATCGTCATAGAGCTAATTAAAAGGCAACAGATTTAGGAGGAAGAGGAGCAGGTAAGGGGGCTGAACTATGGGGCAGGGCAGCCACATAAAACAGATGGCCTGAAGCACAGGGTGTCCTTCATTTGCTCTCCCACCTGCCCTCCCTTTCCTGTTTTCTTTGACTAATTGTGTCCCCCTTTTCTGCGTCCTTCTATCATCTCTGTGGTTCTTCTGATGCTTGTTGCATTCTTTCTGTGGCACTGTCAAAAGTCCCTTGGAGCCAAACCAGGGCAGTTCTGCTGAACCTTCAGTGAATTCAGATGCTCTGTTTACCTTAGAAGCACAGGCAGGGTGATTTTTTAATTTAGCTGTGCTGGGTCTTCGAGGCGGTGCAGGCTTTCTATTGTGGCACGTGGGCTTTCTCTAGTTGCAGCTTGTGGGGGCTTCTCTCATGGAGCGCGGGCTCCAGAGCACAAGGACTGAGTAGTTGCGGCGTGTGCACTTCTCTAGTTGTGGCACACGGATCGGCTTAGCTGCCCTGGGGTATGTGGGATCTTAGTTCCCTGACGAGATATCAAATCCATGTCCTCTGCATTGGAAGGTGGATTCTTAACCACTGGACCACCAGGGAAGTCTTCTATTTTTCATTTTAAATAGACTGTATTTTTAGAATTTAATTTTCCACAAAAATTGAGAAAATAGTACAGAGTTGCCATATTAGCCTCTCCCACCCTCATACCTCCCCGTATGTTAGCATGGAACATTTGTTACAATTAATGAACCAGTAATAATATATTACTAGTTAGAGTCCATGTTGAATTCTGATTTTCTTAGTTTTTACCATCAAACCAAGATGTTGTCTCCATGCCCACTCTGCCACTCCCTAATCTGGCTACCTGTTTTCACAAGCCCCTGCCAGGCTTTCAAAAGCTGGTAGAAAAAATCCCGAGACTGGGTGAGGGGCTCCAGTCTGAGGAGAGAACATCTGGAAGCACTAAGAGCCACAAAGCAACCTAGAGGGGCAAGGGATTATTCAACAGCCTCCACCCAATCCTCAACCTCTGGGCCCTTCCCTCCCTGAAGCCAGCACAGAGGGGTCCCCTAAGCCCTTCATCTAGCTTCCCCTACTGTTAATGCCTAATATATCATGATACGCTTATCAAAACAGAAACGACCATCGACAGGAGACTATTAACCACGGACATTGTTCCAATTTCACCCATTTCCCTGCTAACATCTGATTTTTTTCTGCTCTAGAATCCAATCCAAGACACCAGGTACTTGTCCTGTCTCCTTAGTCCTCTCCAACCTGTGATAGCTTCTCAGGTTTTCTTTGTCTTTCATGACCTTGACATTTCTGAAGAGCATTGGTCAGGAATTTTGTAGAATGTCCTTCAATTTGGGCTTGGGCTTGATGCTTTCTCATGAATAGACTGGGGTTATGAATATTTGGGAAGAAGACCCCAAAGGGGAGGTGCCTTTCTCATGACTCTGTATCAAGGGGCTCATGATATGAGCAGGACATATTACAGATGATGTGAACCTTGGTCACTTGGCTAAGGTGTTATCTGCTAGGTTTTGCCACTATGAAGTTACTCATGTTCTTTTCCATATTCTTGTTACCAGCAAGCCATTAAATCTAGCTCACACTCAAGAGGAAAGAAATCAAGCTCCTTCTCTGGAAGAAGGAGCTTAATTGCACTTCTTTATGGGGTTCACAGTGCTTTGCTGGAGCAGCTGTGAAGAGATACCCCCAGGTCCAAGGTAAGAGAAACCCAAGTAAGACGGTAGGCGCTGAGAGAGGGCATCAGAGGGCAGACAGACTGCAACCACAATCACAACTAGCCAATCTGATCACATGGACCACAGCCTTGTCTAACTCAATGAAACGAAGCCATGCCGTGTGGGGCCACCCAAGACGGACACGTCATGGTGGAGAGGTCTGACAGAATGTGGTCCACTGGAGAAGGGCATGGCAAACCACTTCAGTATTCTTGCCTTGAGAACCCGATGAACAGTATGAAAAGGCAAAAAGATAGGACACTGAAATATCAATTCCCCAGGTCGGTAGGTGCCCAATATGCTACTGGAGATCAGTGGAGAAATAACTCCAGAAAGAATGAAGGGATGGAGTTAAAGCAAAAACAACACCCAGTTGTGGATGGGACTGGTGATAAAAGCAAGGTCCAATGTTATAACGAGCAATATTGCATAGGAACCTCGAATGTTAGGTCCATGAATCAAGGCAAATTGGAAGTGGTCAAACAGGAGATGACAAGAGTGAACACAGACATTCTAGGAATCAGCGAACTAAGATGGACTGGAATGGGTGAATTTAGCTCAGATGATCATTATATCTACTACTGTGGGCAGGAATCCCCTAGAAGAAATGGAGTAGCCATCATGGTCAACAAAAGAGTCCGAAATGCAGTACTTGGATGCTATCTCAAAAACGACAGAATGACCACTGTTCGTTTCCAAGGCAAACCATTCAATATCATGGTAATCCAAGTCTATGCCCTGACCAGTAACCCTGAAGAAGCTGAAGTTGAACAGTTATATGAAGACCTGCAAGAACTTTTAGAACTAACACCCAAAAAGATGTCCTTTTCATTATAGGGGACTGGAATGCAAAAGTAGGAAGTCAAGAAACACCTGGAGTAACAGGCAAATTTGGCCTTGCAGTACAGAATAAAGCAGGGCAAAGGCTAATAGAGTTTTGCCAAGAGAACGCACTGGTCATAGCAAACACCCTCTTCCAACAACACAAGAGAAGACTCTACACGTGGACATCACCAGATGGTCAACACCGAAATCAGACTGATTATATTCTTTGCAGCTAAAGATGAAGAAGCTCTATACAGTCAGCAAAAACAAGACTAGGAGCTGACTGTGGCTCAGATCATGAACTCCTTATTGTCAAATTTAGATGTAAATTGAACAAAGTGGGGAAAACCACTAGACCATTCAGGTATGACCTGAATGAAATCCCTTATGACTATACAGTGGAAGTGAAAAATAGATTTAAGGGACTAGATCTGATAGAGAGAGTGCCCGATGAACTACAAACGGAGGTTCATGACATTGTACAGGAGACAGGGAGCAAGACCATCCCCAAGAAAAAGAAATGCAAAAAAGCAAAATGGCTGTCTGAGGAGGCCTTACAAATAGCTGTGAAAAGAAGAGAAGTGAAAAGCAAAGGAGAAAAGGAAAGATATAATCATTTGAATGCAGAGTTCCAAAGAATAGCAAGGAGACATAAGAAAACCTTCTTCAGCGATCAGTGCCAAGAAATAGAGGAAAACAATAGAATGGGAAAGACTAGAGATCTCTTCAAGAAAATTAGAGATACCAAGGGAACATTTCATGCAAAGATGGGCACAATAAAGGACAGAAATGGTATGGACCTAACAGAAGCAGAAGATATTAAGAAGAGGTGGCAAGAATACACAGAAGAACTGTACAAAAAAGATCTTCACAACCCAGATAATCACGATGTTGTGATCACTCACACTCACCTAGAGCCAGACATCCTGGAATGTGAAGTCAAGTGGACCTTAGGAAGCATCACTACGAACAAAGCTAGTAGAGGTGATGGGATTCCAGTTGAGCTATTTCAAATCCTAAAAGATAATGCTGTGAAAGTGCTGCACTCAATATGTCAGCAAATTTGGAAAATTTAGCAGTGGCCACAGGGCTGGAAAAGGTCAGTTTTCATTCCAATCCCAAAGAAAGGCAATGCCAAAGACTGCTCAAACTACCGCACAATTGTACTCATCTCACACGCTGGTAAAGTAATGCTCAAACTTTTCCAAGCCAGGCTTCAGCAATAAGTGAACCGTGAACTTCCAGATGTTCAAGCTGGTTTTAGAAAAAGCAGAGGAACCAGAGATAAAATTGCCAACATCCACTGGATCATCAAAAAAGCAAGAGTTCCATAAAAATATCTATTTCTGCTTTACTGAGTATGCCAAAGCCTTTGACTGTGTGGATCACAATAAACTGTGGAAAATTCTGAAAGAGATGGGAATATCAGACCACCTGACCTGCCTCTTGAGAAACCTGTATGCAGGTCAGGAAGCAACAGTTAGAATTGGACATGGAACAAAAGACTGGTTCCAAATAGGAAAAGGAGTACGTCAAGGCTGTATATTGTCACCCTGCTTATTTAACTTATATGCAGAGTACATCATGAGAAACGCTGGGCTAGAGGAAGCACAAGCTGGAATGAAGATTGCTGGGAGAAATATCAATAACCTCAGATATGCAGATGACACCACCCTTATGGCAGAAAGTGAAGAACTAAAGAGCCGCTTGATGAAAGTGAAAGAGGAGAGTGCAAAAGTTGGCTTAAAGCTCAACATTCAGAAAACTAAGATCATGGCATCCGGTCCCATCACTTCATGGCAAATAGAGGGGAAACAGTGGAAGCAGTGGCTGACTTTATTTTGGGGGGACTCCAAAATCACTGCAGATGGTGATTGCAGCCATGAAATTAAAAGACGCTTACTCCTTGGAAAGAAAGCTATGACCAACCTAGACAGCATATTAAAAAGCAGAGACATTACTTTGTCAACACAGGTCCGTCTAGTCACGGCTATAGTTTTTCCAGTGGTCATGTATAGATTTGAGAGTTGGACTATAAAGAAAGCTGAGTGCAGAAAAATTGATGCTTTTGAAGTGTGGTGTTTGTTGGAGAAGACTCTTGAGAGTCCCTTGGACTGCAAGGAGATCCAACCAGTCCATCCTCAAGGAGATCAGTCCTGGGTGTTCATTTTGAAGGACTGATGTTGAAGCTGAAACTCCAAAACTCTGGCCACCTGATGCGAAGAGCTGACTCATTTGAAAAGACCCTGATGCTGGGAAAGGTTGAGGGCAGGAGGAGAAGGGAATGACAGAGGAAGAGATGGTTGGATGGCATCACCAACTCAATGGACATGGGTTTGGGTAGACGCCAGCAGTTGGTGATGGACAGGGAGGGCTGGCATGCTGCGGTTCATGGGGTCACAAAGCGTCGGACATGACTGAGCGACTGAACTGAACTGAACTGATGGAGTTCACATGTGAATTAAATGAGAGAATGCTTGTGAAGCAGTTCACTTGCCCATTGTAAGTATTCAAAAAATTTTTTTATGATAATGAAGATTCCGCTGGTTCATGAACTTGTGGCAGACTGCCTGGCTTTGTAACCATAAAAAAACCTGTGCCTCAGTTTCTCATCTGTAAAATGGGGATAATAACAATAACTATCTCACAGAGTTTTCATTGGGTTAAATGAGTTAACACATACAAAGTGCTCAAAACAGGGCCTAGCATATAGTAAATTCCTGTTAACTGTTAGCTATTATTGTTTTTGTAATTACTATTATTATATACTCTAAATCTCTAGTTCCTTTGCTGTTATCCTACCCCTAGTTGTTAAGCCAAGAATTATGGTAGAAAATTAAACTATAGACAAACTATGAAATGTAAAGGTGGTTAACATAGATGCTTAACATTATGCAGTTATAATCCTTAAAGGAGTATATCCAAATTCAAATTCATAACTATTTTGATCACTGTCATGTGCTGCTGACATTGTTTCCTCTGAGATGTTGACAAATGGCTGAAATGGAATTACTCAATTCACATTCATCTCGCGATGATACATTTGGCTCAAATGGCCAGTGGCCTTGGGGAAACTCTGTGAATCCATCAGATTTGAACATTAAAAAATGGTAACTGATCAGCCAATGCTGAGGGACCCATTCTGTGGAAAAAAGAAATGGAACCAACATAGTTAGTGACAAAATAATTAGGAAGCAGGGGAGACCGCTGACAGTTTGGAGATGTTTTCTTGGAGGAAATATCAAATGAGTTACAGTTTGCAGGATGTTAGCAGATAATTAAATTGGCAATTTATTGCTGCAGAGTGACAGTTGTGGCCCCTCTCCTCCGTGCACAGGAAGTCAAGCATCCAAAGGTAATCCCCGCCCTGTTTTAATTGTGGAATAACGTGTCACGAACACTCCTTCCCTCCTGATGAAAATTCCCATGAGTTTTCTTGTCAAGAACATTAGGATTTTCTCACTATTAGTGCTAAAGTGCGGCTGAAGCTCCACTCAAGGAAGAGTGTGGAGGTGTGACGACATAAGGGAAGGCCCTTGTGGCTCAGGCTGGACACGCAGGGTTCCCTCCCCTTTGCTCTCACTCATCTCAGCCCCTCCAATCCCAGCCTCCCTCAGACCAGGTGAGCTGTTCACTGGGTAAATGTTCCCTTACTATAGCCATTTGTGAACAACCTTCATGATTTTGCTTTAGCCACAAGCCATATGGATTATCATTTAATATTTTTCTTTTAGTAAACTCACATTTGAAAAACATGATGCCCATGTTAGCCTCATCCTGACCAACAGTCCACAGGGCTCTCATGTCTATAAGGTCAGTGACCTCTGCCAAAGGCTAGGCATGGTCTCCCCTCTCGATGAGGAAAAATCCACTATGGCTTGGCTGGGAAGAGAAGCAGGACGGACAGGGACCTAGAGGAGAAACTGGGCTCTCTTCATGGAGGCAGTTTTCTTTAAATAAGAAAACACTCGCAGCAAGCACCATTGGCAAACCTAAGAGTTCCTGCGTTCCAAGTGGGTGAAGGCAAGGTGACAGGGAAGAGTGAGGGTGAAGGTTGTTGAATGAGTTAGAAGTCTGCAGGGTGGAGGGCAGGCACATGGGGCAGAAAAGCCATCTCCAGGACACTGTGGTAAGGGCTCACTATGAGGAGATGTCTCCTGGAGTCTATTCCAGTGATTCTGTAGTCTGCACTATTCTCTGGTTTGGATATTGCCCACTGAAAGGAAGATGAAGGTCTTTCTGGGTAAAAGCTTAAGGCTGACAAAGATGCCAAGCTGCAAACACCTGGATCCCATCAACATTAGTACAACTATTAGTATAACATTAATACAAACAATAATTTGTTTTCTGGAGCATAATATACCAAAGGCTCTGAGGAATTCTGTAGTAAAACAACAAAGAAACAAGGGGGTTTATTTGGCTTAAATGAGTGTTTCTTAATCCTCAATGACATTTTCACTATTTTGACACCCAACTTTGATTCGTAACATTCCCTCTTCTCAGATGGTGAGCTTTTAAGAAATGATGATAAAATACAAGCATCCCAGTTAAAAACAATTTTGCAAGAATTTTGTGACAGTCGCACAGGTCCCAGGGCTCTTCCAGGGTATTGCTAAAACAGTATTGGGAAATCTGGCTTTCACTGTGGTCTTGCTGGGAGGTGGGGTTGCCATATCCTGTTTTCTTTTCTCCTTAGACTGAGTCATAAATCTCTTAAGATATAATAGCTCACATTTGTATGGCTTTTTCTAATTTACATGATTACATCATTACCTCAGTTTCTCTTTGCAACAACCCTGAGGGTAGGGATTATTATTCCATTTTATGGATGAAGAAATGGTCTCAGAGCTTCAGTGACTCATTCAAGACCTAAAACTAGCCTGCTGCTGCTGCTAAGTCGCTTCAGTCGTGTCCAACTCTGTGCGACCCCATAGATGGCAGCCCACCAGGCTCCGCCGTCCCTGGGATTTCCAGGCAAGAACACTGGAGTGGGTTGCCATTTCCTTCTCCAATGCATGAAAGTGAAAAGTGAAAGTGAAGTCGCTCAGTCGTGTCTGACTCTTAGCGACCCCCTGGACTGCAGCCCACCAGGCCCCTCCGTCCATGGGATTTTCCAGGCAAGAGTACTGGAGTGGGGTGCCATTGCCTTCTCCAAAACTAGCCTGAGGCAATGCCAAGACCTAAGTCAATCTTTATACTTCAGGTCGGGAAATCTTTCTGTATTTCCAATTGAATTTTTTCTTTTTTTCCCTTGAGCACAGCACTTTGTTTTTTGGTCAAATCAGAATGCTGGCTCTAAACTCCTAGGATTTGGGATTGTCCAAATCCCCTCCCCCAACCGGAAATAGTTTTCAAGTGAAGCCTCGAGGGTTACCAAGGGAAGGCAGTGACGGTGGTTCTAGCATCTTAAGGGCCTGGAGGGAACCTGCACGGACCTCAGGGACTCAAATCTCCTTGAAGAGGCGAGCGGGCTGGGCCTTACCTGGGCCTTTTGCTCTTTCACCTAAAATCTTCCCCACTCTTCACCTTGCCTTCGGGCCGAGAGTGTCCCAACATTTTCTCTAAGAAGTTCCAAACTGTCTCTTACTGACCCGGCCCTAAGGGAGGAGCCACTCGTGGGAAAAGCTAGATTTGCCGAAAGTGCCTCCTCCAAACTCCTTTGGGCGCCTTTAACCCGTTTGGCTTGTGTCAGTGGCTCAGGGTTTTCCAAATTCCGGGTCAAGAATCGCCCGGACACAGGTGGCCGGCGTGGCCAGGGCCGTAAGTGCCACGGCTCCCAGTTCCCTGGGGAGGGAAGGGGCCTTCACTTTGGCCGGGTGCCCCCTTACCTGCGGGATGCGGGAGAGGGAAGCAGGAAGGAAGGAGGAGGGGGAAGGGATGTGGGAAAGAGAGAAGGAGGGGAGATTAAGACCCGAGAGGAGGAAGAAGAGAGGAAAGAGAGTGGGGGTTGGGAAAGAGGAAGAGCGGGGAGGAGAGGGCAGAGGCGGGGGCGGCGCGGGGGTGGGGAACGCCAGGCAGGGAGGGGGAGGGGCTGGAGGGCGGGGCTGGGGCGGGGAGGGTCCTGGCCCCACCCTCCCGCCCGCGCCTCCGGAATTCAGGCGGGGCGCTGGGAAGTTGTGCAAGCAGGCTGACGAGTGCTTGCTTACGTCGAGGGGAGAGCCAGCTCCTGTTTCTCGCGTCCGGGGGAGGCCCGGGGAACAGCAGGGGCGTCTTGGCCGGGGCAGGGAAGTGGAAGTCAGCGCCGAAGCCGCGGCAGGAGGCCCCGCAGCCCCCGAGGCCGGTTCAGATGTGCTGCTGCCCAAAACGCGAGTGTGAGGCTGGAGTGTGGCCTTGAGGTGCTTTCTGTAGAAGGCAGTGGCCAAGAGCGCACCTCGCTTCTGGTGCTCAGGTCTGAATGGCGGGAGCATGATGGCCTGATGTTCAGTGTGACTCCTCCGATTCCCCAACCAACCCCTTTAAGGGACTCCCATTTCAGAGAGCGAGGTCTGAGTATCCGGGGTCCTCAAATGGGAAACTGGAAGAAAAAGTGCGGTGTAAACTTCCAGGTTAAGATGTGTGATTGCGAGCATAAACCGAGCTATGTGAGCAGGACTGTGCATCCGTGAAAAAGAATGCTTTTGTACCAGGAACCCCTCTCCCCAAACCTCTACCGAGTGGTGGAGTGAAGGCGAGGCAGTTTGTCCGAATTCAAAAAACTAGGAGGCCCCCTGGGAAGCCCTGTCTTCCAGTAGGACCAAAGTGCGAGCATCTCTGAAGAATGGTCCAGGCACCTTGCCTTCCTTCCTGTCCTGCCCATGTGATCTGTGAAGTCTATCATTGAATAGGGATGTTTATTGCATTTGTTTCCTTCCTTCCTTATTCTCTCCTCCCAACTCCAGGTAACAAGCTCATACTTTAGTTTCTGCTAGTACTTGATTGGATGTCTCCCCTTATTCTTTGACTCCCTTGGGCTTTTGGACATCTCATAGAAGCCAGTGCCAGGAGCCCAGCTCTGGAGAAAGACTTGATTGAATCTCAGCTCCACTACTGACTAACTCAATGAAGTGAAGTTGCTCAGTCATGTCCAACTCTTTGCGACCCCATGGACTGTAGCCTACCAGGCTCCACCGTCAGTGGGATTTTCCAGGCAAGAACACTGGAGTGGGTTGCCATTTCCTTCTCCAGGAGATCTTCCCTACCCAGGGATTGAACCCCGGTCTCCCGCATTGTAGTCAGACGCTTTACCGTCTTTGCCACCAGGGAAGACAACTAACTCAATGCTTTGAGGCAAATTGCTTAATCTCGCTACACTGCAGTTTCCAACGCTGTGACATGAAGGTAATAATAGTAATACCTACCTAACAAGACTGACTGGAGGATTCAATGAAATGATTCAAGTAGAGTTTATCTAGCCTTATCTGTCAGAACCATGAGCCCCCTTTCTCCTAAGCTACCCTGGGTATCCCCTCTTTTGCATCCTGTTACTTTGCCACCTAACCCATTAAGGAGGGGGTGGCTTGACATGTTTTCTTTGTGTACATATAGGTGGATTGTTTCCTTAACATGCTTTCTAAGTTCTTTAAACATACATATCTGTGTATATTCTGACATCAGTTTGATATATTTCACATAGCTTGTGTTCAATAAATGTTTGTGGGTTGAATGATTAATGAAATCTCTCTGATACCTAGAAAGAGATTTTTCTGGAAAAATTTGAAGTTATAGAAAGGGAAAACTCTTCATGAGGCAGAGTGAATAGAAAAAAAAACTTAATAAATGAAATTATCTTGTTAGTTTAGAACCATAAAAAGGTATTATTATAGTAATTATGATTATATTTAAAAAACTGTAAAAACAACAGTTGGAAGTGAACACAACCAATTATAGAGTTGATGCCCTGCTGGAGTAGAATTATGAATTTTTTTCCCTCCTATTTATACTTTTTTTGGTCCTTTCCAACTTTTCTACAGTCAGTATGTATTTCTCTGTTACTCAGGAAAAGTACTTTATATAATTTAGGTGATAAAAATGATCATATTTTGGATACTCAGATGGAAGGGAAAAAATTCCTGAGCCAAAAGCAACAGTTTTCTTTTATTTTTTCCCAACCAGCCAATCTTTTCTGATTTGTGCTAGAAAATCAACTTATTAGTTTGAAGTATAAAGACATCTCCTGTTCAGTGGCCAGAATACTTGTCTTGCCTATTTAGGGATTTCCTTTGAAGGATCAAGATCCCAGGCTGGGAACGAAAATCATTGAAGAGTTCTTATTAAATCCAGAGTCAAGGCAAAATGGTCTTAATGATTATTTCAATCAAGCTCAATCTAATAAATTTTGACCTTTCCAGTGATTTTCTTTTATGGCTTAGAGATGCACCAGTGGCTTTCTGCTTGTATTACTGTAACACTTTTTCCTTTTTTAATTTTAAATTTACAGTTTACTTCAGAGTTACCTTCCATTTTTATTGAAAATTAGGACAACAGCTTGATTTGTCTGCACATTCATCCATTCATCAAAAATTTACTGAATACTTACCAAATGCCACACCCTGTGCTGATGCTGTGAATACCAGTCAAGACCTGGTCCTTATCTTCCAAGAGCTTAGGGTCTCATTGATGGACATGTATATATAAATAATGATGTTACAAGCACTTTCCTGGTGGTCCAGTGGCTAAGAGTCTCCATTCCAAATTCAGGGGGCCAGGGTTAGATCCGTGGTCAGGAAACAAAATTTCACGTGCTGCAACTGAGAGTTTGCATGCCGCAACTAAAAGATCCCACATGCTGGCGCAGCTAAATAAATATTTTTTTAAAAATAATGAAGTTATAGAGAATTATTGCAGGGTCTTTGATAGATTCCTGAGTAGACAAACCTACAGCAGCCAGTGGGATACAAACGAGTAGCCAGTTCTAGTGGGTCTAAAGGACAGTGGGAAGGAGGAGGTGGGAAATGCTTCATAGAAAACTAGTTATTTGGGCCGATTACAAATCTTTAGCTCATAGTAGTAGTAGTATAGTATAGTAGTCCTTCCTGATGTGAAACTTATTTTTTCCCCATATTTTTCCCTAATTAGGTCATCTTATTACATTATCTGACACATTAAGGGTGTGCTTTGTGATTCCTTATGTCCTTGATAGGCACAGTG
Source organism: Okapia johnstoni (assembly GCA_024291935.2). Taxonomy (NCBI): domain Eukaryota; kingdom Metazoa; phylum Chordata; class Mammalia; order Artiodactyla; family Giraffidae; genus Okapia; species Okapia johnstoni. Next base: position 128,305,928 of record CM044308.1, on the reverse strand, counting down.
AGTTTATAATGGTCAAGTCCTATTCCATCATATTGCAAGGACTGGCCAAGATTTTAAAATATGTAAGTCCTTTTATTAGATGTGGTTGAGGCTTAGAAAACACCTTAAACTTTTTATTTTTACTTGTACCATATACATTCATTCCCCAGTCTTTAGGGGACAAAACTCAATTTGGGAAGAAAGAAAGAAAAAGCTCACTGTTTGCAGATGACATATTACTTCTCCCTTCTTCTGTTTATATCTTCTTTTTCTTTTTTTTGAATTTAATTCTATTTATTTTTGGCTGTTCTGGGTCTTTGTTGCTATGTGGGCTTTCTCTAGTTGCGGTGAGCGGGCTTCTCGTTGCAGTGTCATCTCCTGTTCCAGAGCATAGGCTCCAAGGCATGGAGGCTTCAGCAGTTGCAGCACATGAGCTCAGTAGTTGTGGTTCCTAGGCTCTAGAGCACAGGCTCAGTAGTTGTGGCGCACAGGCTTAGTTGCTCTGAGATATGTGGGATCTTCCTGGATCAGGGATTGAACCCATGTTTCCTGCATTGGCAGGCAAATTCTTTACCACTGAGCCATCAGGGAAGCCCCCTGTTCTTTTTCTGATGGTCAGTGCCATTTGCTGTGCTGTGCTAAGTCACTTCCGTCCTGTCCGACTCTGGTGACCCCATGGACTGTAGCCCACCAGGCTCCTCTGTCCGTGGGATTCTCAGGCAAGAATACTGGAGTGGGTAGCCATTCCCTTCTCCAGGGGATCTTCTCTACCCAGGGATAGAACCTGAGTCTCCTGCACTGCCGGTGGATTCTTTACCGTCTGAACCACCAGGGGTTCAAATGCAATTTATCATATCTCAATTTTCTTTGCCATCCTCCATCCTCACCAGAGAAGGCAATGGCACCCCGCTCCAGTACTCTTGCCTGGTAAATCCCATGGACAGAGGAGCCTGATAGGCTGCAGTCTGTGGGGTCGCTAAGAGTCAGACATGACTGAACGACTTCACTTTCACTTTTTACTTTCATGCATTGAAGAAGAAAATAGCAACCCACTCCAGTGTTCTTGCCTGGAGAATCCCAGGGACGGCGGAGCCTGGTGGGCTGCCGTCTATGGGGTCACACAGAGTCGGACACGACTGAAGCGACTTAGCAGCAGCAGCAACAGTTATGTCTCACAGTACACCTGTGTTGCTGCCACCAAACATTTACATGTTCTCCACAGACTATTCTGTTTTAGTGAACAAAGAAATAAGCTGGAAGCTGCTGATTTAAAAAAAGAGGCAAACAAACCCCAAAAAAGCAGATTTGTGACCCTTGCCCCTCAAAATTTTTATTTATAAGTTTATGGTGGGACCCAAGAATAATTATATTAAGTAAGCATCACAGGTGCTGTCAAGTTCACTGATTATCTGTTGATTTCTGCTCAATTTTTTCTTAGAGCATAATCTAAATTCCAGGCTCTGAAGACACCCAGCTTGGTCCAAGCTTGGTAGGTTGTACTCCTAGATTTAAGGACTTAGGTATTCCTCACCTAAGTGTTCAGAAGAAGAGTGGGAGTCCAAACCAGCCCAATTCATTCATTCATTCATTCAACAGAAATTTTTGGGCACCTGCTATGAAGTGAATACTGTTCTAGGATCTGGAGATACATCACTAAAACAAAGAGACTCAAATCCGTTACATTCTAGCTGGGCGGAAGAAATCAACAAATCAATAAATATACTAGGTGAGCATTACTATAGACAAATCAAGTAGTGTAGAAGGGTTGTGAATGAAGGGGGTCTGCAAGCATTACAGTTTTCAACAGGGTGTCCTGGGTAGGCCTCACTGACAATGTAACTTAGGTAAGCCATGTGGTTTTTCAGAAGACTGTTTAAGGCAGAGGAGCCAGCCAGTATAAAGCCCCTGATCAGAAGCTGAGCACACCTGGCCTTTTAACAGAACCAAGAGGCCAGTGTGACTGGGGTGGAGTAATAAGAGGGAGGGAGGAGGCAGAGGCTGAGGTCGGGGTTTACAGGGGAGTCAGATCATGTCCTTACAGGGCATTGCAAGATTGTCAGCTTTTACTCCAGTGAGATGGGAAGCCACCGGAAGATTCTGAGTAGTGATGTGATCTGACTTACGTTTTTAAAGTATTGTTCAGGCTTCAGCAGGAGGATGAGGAGCAGAAGCAGGGAGGGACCAGTTAGGAGATGACTCTAGTAATCCAGGTGAAATGTTGGTGGTTGGCAGTAGTGATGGTAGTGGAGATGGTGAGAGAATGAAACCTGATGTTAATGTCGGATAAGATTTGAGGGCAGAACTATTTTGACAGATTGGATGTGAATGCTGGAGAAGAACAATATCAAGGAGGACTCTAATCAAGGTGAACCTCAGAATTCTTCCTTGGAATGCTGAACAGAAGCATATCCAAATGAGGAGGCACATGGCAGCCATCATGTGCCCATGAAGAAAGTCAGCCTGTGGGTAGCAGGGCAGACTGGCAGAAAGAAATGGTCTTGAGGACTGTGTTAAGCCTGAAGCCTGATCTGCCTCTCCACTTCCAGTTACAAGAGCCAGTGGGTCCTTTGTAACTTTGTTGTCTGTGTGTATGCTCAGTTGTGTCTGACCCCATGGACTGTAGCCCACCCTCCTCTGTCCATGGGATTTCCCAGCAAGAATGCTGGAGTGGTTGCCATTTCCTTCTCAGGGAATCTTCTTGACCCAGGGATTGAACCCGAGTCTCCTGCCTTGGCAGGCAGATTCTTTACCACTGAGCCTCATGAGAAGCTCTTAGTTACTTGGCTCTAAAATAAGTTTATTGCTATTCCCACCCAGAGTCTGAGATGTCTTTCAGATGCACTATTTGCCTAAAGACACTTCTCACAGTTCCGCCAGAGCTAGTCTCCAGACCTCGGGGATGACTCCCCAAATATTCCTTCCCATGCCTCCCTCATCTCATTGGTCTCTTGGCAAATTGTAAGCCCGTTAAAGCAGGAAGAGGGCCAGACTGACCTGGCACATCAGTAAATGTGAAATTGTTACTAGATTTCTGTTGTTGGTAGTGGTAGTGGTGGTAGTATCATCTGTATTTTATAAAATTGAGAGCAGAGATTAAGGTATTTACCCAGGATCAGAATGTCTTCTATTTCAAATATAAGGTAGGTTTGTCTGATTAATCAATTACAATCCATCTATCACATAGAAGAGAGTAGAGCTTTTCAGGAGGGGGCCATCTAGCTGGTTGCTTCACAGGCTGGCAGTATATCAGTACAGATACCACAAATCTGATCCTCAGATTTACAGATTAAATTACTGGCCCCTTTGCTCAGAGTGATTAGACTGGAAAGGATTAATTCATTATATGTTGTTGTTGTTTAGTAGTAGTACATCTAATTTCTCAATGACTATGTTGAAAGTTTAAAAAGTGATATGCCAGAGATGTGGTCCTCTGGAGTATTAACAACATCCCTAGACCCTGGTGTTCCCCATTCCTTACCTCATACTAGGCTATGAAGTACTGCCTTATTTAATAACTGTACTCATTATCTTTGTGTTTCACAATTAGCATAGTCCAAAATTTAATATTCATTGTAATATTCAGCTACTGGTAGATTTATTTGTGTATATTTTAAAACCATAGCAATATTTGTTGTTGTTCAATCACTAAGTTGTGTCTGACTCTTTGCAACCCCATGTACTGTAGCATGCCAGGTGTCCCTGTCCTTCATTACCTCCTAGAGTTTGCTCAGATTCATGTCCATTGAGTCGGTTATGCTATCCAGCCATCTCATCCTCTGCCACCCTCTTCTCCTTTTGCCTTGAATCTTTCCCAGCATCAGGGTCTTTTCCAATGAGTTGGCTGTTTGCATCAGGTGACCAAAGTATTGGAGCTTCAGCTTCAGCATCAGTCCTTCCAATGAATACTCAGGGTTGGTCTCCTTGGGGATGAACTGGTTTTATTTCCTTTAAGTCCAAGGGAATCTGAAGAGTCTTCTCCAGCACCACAATTTGAAGACATCAATTCTTTGGCCTTCTTTGTGGTCTAGCTCTCACATCTGTACATGACTCCTGGAAAAACAGTAGCTTTGACTGTGTGAACCTTTGTTGGCAAAGAGATGTCTCGTTTTTTAAAATGCTGTCTAGATTTGTCAAAGTTTTCCTTCCGAGGAGCAAGCTTCTTTTAATTTCATGGCTGCAGTCACTGTCTGCAGTGATTTTGGAGCTCAAGAAAATAAAATCTGTCACTACTACCACTTTTTCTGCATCTATTTGCCATGAAGTGATGGGACTGGATGCCTTGATCTCAGTTTTTTTCACGTTGAGTTTCAAGCCAGCTTTTTCACTCTTGTCTTTAACCCTCATCAAGAGACTCTTTAGTTCCTCTTTACTTTCTGCCATTAGAGTAATATCATCTGCATATCTGAGGTTGTTGATATTTCTCCCGGCAATCTTGATTTCAGCTTGTGCTTCATCCAGCATGGCAGCGTTTCTCATGATGTACTCTGCATATAAGTTAAATAAGTAGGGTGACAATATACAGCTTTTTCGTATTCCTTTCCCAATTTGGAACCAATCAGTTGTTCCATGTCCAGTTCTGACTATTGCTTCCTGACCCACATACAGGTTTCTTAGGAGACAGGTAAGGTGGTCTGGTATTCCCATCTCTTTCAGAATTTTCCACAGTTTGTTGTGATCCACACAGTCAAAGGCTTTAGCATAATCAATGAAGCAGAAGTAGATGTTTTTCTAGAATTCCTTTGCTTTCTCTATGACCCAATGGATGTTGACAGTTGGATCTCTTGTTCCTCCGTCTTTTCTAAACCCAGCTTATATATCTGGAAGTCTTGGTTCACGTAATGCTGAAGCCTAGCTTGAAGGATTTTGAGCATAACCTTACTAGCATGTGAAATGAGCGCAATTGTCCAGTAGTTTGAACATTCTATGACACTGCCCTTCTTTGAGATTGGATAAACACTGACTTTATCCAGCCCTGTGGCCACTGCTGAGTTTTCCAAATTTGCTGGCATATTGAATGCAGCACATCAGCAGCAGCATCTTTTAGGATTTGAAATAGCTCGGCTGGAATTCCATCATCTCCACTAGCTTTGTTCATAGTAATTCTTCCTTGACTTTACACTCCAGGATGTCTGGCTTTAGGTGAATGACCACACCATCATGGTTATCTGGGTCATTAAGATCTTATTTGTATAGTTCTTCTGTGTATTCTTGCTACCTCTTAATTCATTATAGCCAAACTTATAAGAAACTGATGTATAGGCCAGCTTGTTAGATTATTTATAATAGGAAATAGTTCTCAAACTTGAAAACTTGTAGACTCTTGAATCTATCCCACTTGAGAAACATTATATTTGTATTTAAATTATGGAACTTTAGGTGATCACTTGATCGAAACAGTCATAAATCTAATCTGGACATTGATATTACACGGCGTTACTCTAGAAAAGATGGTAATCCAAGTGATGCTTGTGTTAAAATTTTTTATGTTAGCTTTAAAATAAAGCACAAATATTTTAAATTATTCTAAAGAATTCCTAGACTTCTGAGAATATAGTTGAGACTCCAATATGAAAAACAATGCGCTAGGAGAAAAGCTTTGTTTGAAAACTGGAGCTGGTTATGTATATAGGATACTGTAAAGCAAGTCCACTCAGGAAACCAGAATGCAGATCAGAAGGCAGATTGGTGGGTGCAGAATAAGAACAGAGGGAGTTTGCTGTTCTCAGGGAACACAGCCTTCAGACAAAGGTAGCTGGTTATCCTAACTTGCATTTGCTCTTCAGATATTTCTGTTTTAAGATTCTACCAGTCATGGAGAACAGAGCTCCATTTTTCTTGCCTTATGATGGAAAAGCACTGACAAATTATTGTTCAGTAACTTCCCTTTGGGCTTCCCTGGTGGCTCAGGAAAATGGGAATTGACAAAAAAAAAAAATGTATATTGACCAAAAAAAGAAAAAAAAAGGTTTTTTTTAAAAAAAGGACTTTGACAAATGGGCACTGACAAAAAAAAAAGATAAAAAAATCCACCTGCCAATGCAGGAGACAAGAGTTTGACCCCTGGGTCAGGAGGATACCCTGGAGAAGGAAATGGGAACCCACTCCAGTATTCTTGCCTGAAGAATGCCATGGACAGAGGAGCCTGGTGGACTATAATCCATGGGGGTCGCAGAAGAGTTGGACACGACTCAGCGACTAAACAACAATAACTTCCCTTTTCCCGGACTTGACCATGAATTCATGAAGCCTCTCTGTCAATGCAGCATTTCTAGGTAAATAGGAACTGTGCTCTTCTCCTGGCAAGGAAGGAACTTGGACCAGATCGGGAAACTCCAGAGCCTGTGCTCTTTCCAATTAACTCGTAGCTAGTTTGTTTCATTCAACTAAAGTTATGAGGGATGCTTATATACTATAGGAGATGGTAAAAACAACTTTTAAATCTCCTCCAATTTGTCCACAGCAGACAGAGAAATCCATAATTTCCCTGAAATGACTTCTGCCTGTGTTGTCTGCCTACTCTTTTAAATCTGCCTTTGACCAACCCTCCCTTTTCCCACCTCCAGCCTCAACTGAGTCAGTGCTAGGAACCAGGGAGCAACCACCGTCCATCGCCACTTCCTCCCTCCTGGCTCCAGCACTGGATTGAATTGGAGCCAAATTCAGAGCTGGGCTGCCTCCAAGCAGGCTGAGAGAATGCATCCTGTTCCCAGGGGCAGCATTCAGTCGCCAGTTCTTCCCCGGCTGGTTGGAGCCTGGCAAGGGCATGTAATCCCTTAGGCCATTTGGCAAATGTCTGTTTGTTCTCTGGGATGGTCAGAATGGAGACTGGTGTACCTGGACAATTTAGGAATGAGAGGGCCCCTAGGGAGCATGTCCTGAAGCCCAGGGAGCCTTGATTCGGAGCACGTGGTTGTCGCCGAGTCTCCTTACCTGGTTGACCATGTCAGTTAGAGTAGATGCCTGCTCAGCCATCACCAGTGCCCCCTCCCCGCCACCCCAGCACCTTTCAGTCCAGCCACTGCTGCCTTTCTCTACCCTACCATTTCTCAGAAATGTGTACCGTCATCTTCTTCCTGTTGTCAGGAATACTCGTCCCTTTTAGTTCCTCCTCGCCAAATCCTCTCCACCATTCATTCATTCATTTCTTTTCTCTTCCAGTTTTATTGAGATGTAATTGACATACAGTGTAAGGCTAAGGTGTTCAGCATAATGATCTGACTTATACACGTCATGAAATGATCACCACATTAAGTTTAGTGAACATCCATCATCTCATATAGATACAAAATAAAAGAAAAAATTTTTTGTTTGTGATGAGAGCTCTTAGGATTTGTTCTCTTTAACAACCTTAACATGTAACACACAGTTGTGTTAATTATATTTATTGTACTGTACTTTGTATCCCTAGTACTTATAACTGGAAGTTTGTACCTCTTGACCACCTTCACGTAACTCCCCTTACTCCTTGCCTCTGGTAGCCACAGATCTGATCTCTTTATCTATGAGTTGGTTTGTTTGTTTGATTTTGAAGTATAATTGACCTACAGTCTTAGTTCCTTGTATACAGTATAGTGATTTAATATTTGTATATATTACAAAAATGATCTTCACTCCTCCCCCACCCTTTAAAAACCATAGCTGAAATGAGCCCTGCAGAAAGCCTTCCATGATCTACAACCAGAAAGGATCTCTCGTTTTTTTTTTTGCCAGTGCCTATTTTTCTGGACCTATCCTAAAACATAGACAAATTTCTAGTTTCTTCTGTAGCTATTGAGATACATCTCTTACCTATCCAACCAGGAAATAAGGTAAGACCCGAGGGCATGTCTGACTCCCTTTGCTTTTCTATAACGTTCTGCACATTGTAGGTACTTAATATTTGTTGAATGAATGATGAATTGGAAGCATTGTGTACATGGTGCACAAATTACAGAAGACAGGATCCTTTACAAGTTTCCCTTCAACAGTTGCGCCAAGCAGGGCTTTCCTGGGGTCCCTCTAATCCCCCCACATACCTGCAACTAAAGTGGCCTATCTCAGGGGGAGGGGAGCCTGTAGGTCCTTATTTATTTTTGGCTGCGCTAGGTCTTTGTTGCTGTGAGAAGGGTTTCTCTAATTGCAGAGAGTGGGGGCTACTCTCTAGTTGGGGTGCACGGACTTCTCGTTGCAGTGGCTTCTCTTGTTGCAGAGCACAGGCTCTAGGGGGTGCAGGCTTCAGTAGTTGTGGCTCAGGAGAGCAGCAGTTGTAGCTCACAGGCTCTAGAGCACGGGCTCAGTAGTTGTGGCTCCTAGGCTTAGTTGCTCCATGGCATGTGGAATCTTCCCGGATTAAGGATGGAACCCATGTCCCCTGCATTGGCAAGATTCTTACCGACTGTACCACCAGGGAAGTCCAGTTGTTAAGTATTTTGGATATCAGCCCTGGGCGGCAGTCAACCAAATGACACAGAAGAAGGTGGATACAAGTGCATATTATAGCAGTCAGACATTCCCGCTATGTGTGAGGCACAGGCTAGGTGTGTTGGCGAAGGGTGATCGAGGGTGGGGGAGTTGGGTGTTGCTGGAAGCTGGAAAGTAGGGAATGATGTCACTTTTCATTAATTGTTTGTGTAACCTCGGGCAATAGAGCCCCTCAGCAGTGAGATCTGAGTTCTAGCTCCGAGCTGACGCCTGCACTTGGATCTTGGGCAGGTTGCTTCATCTTGTCTCATTTACTTCATCTACACAATAGGGGCATGGCTGAGATTATAGTGAGATACAGGGTTGCTTGGTGCATGTAGAAAGTCATGGATGGAGCCTCAAGAATGGATTGGCCAAGGGGACAGTGCTTGTATGTTGAGCCTTCCCATGGAAGAAAGCATCTATTTCCTGCCTGTGCTTTAATGGGAAATATTTATTGGTTCTAGACCAAGTTGAATTGAGCATCTGGCAAAAGATGGAGAAAATAAACAGGGGTATTCAACATCAGTTTGATAATGTGTCCAGTAGTCTGAAGGTTTTTTTGCTTGAAGCAGGAAGTGTTTCTTATCAGGTCAGGTCACAACAAAACCGTGCTTTCTTTTCTCTTTAAAAATGTTTTTTTGTCTTTTAAGTTCTTTGTTATTTCTCCTTTGAAAAGGGCTCACAGCACATTGCCAGATGTGACCAGAGAGCATGGAGTAGGTTATGTAATAATCTGGCATTGTTTAATTTATTATCATTGTTTTTATTACTTGGTTAAAAAAAAAATCACGTGTTGGTTATATTTTCCTGTGCAAGTAGAATTGCTTAATAGAAAAGAAGGAAATAGAACAACTGTTACTAAATGACCCAAAAGCAGAAGTTGGGTTCCTTTCACATGAGTATTCAAAAATGTTTCAGCCACACACTGTGGTCTTCAAAGCCCAGAATTGGGGAAGGCATAAGCTGTGCTGAGCAAAGTCAGGCTGAAGATTTATGCAGAAGCAGAGAAATGCAGGCAGGAGGCAGACATCTTTGAGCAGAGGAGGGTGAATCTGTGAGCAGAAACACTTAGCAGCCATGAGCACTACTCACAAACCCAGTTATTATCATGTAAGAGAAACACATGTAGTGGATTAGCTAATTCCTCAGATACACGTTATGTGTCAGGGGTCTGAAAAGATCCCCCATGGGAAATGCTCTCTAAACTGATTTCATGCAAGGTTAGTCTTTTGGGTAGCTGACCAGTAAGATAATTTTCTAGATTTGGGAGCCGTTTGAAATCTGAAAGTCTTGAAAAGAAGCATATCACAAGCTTAGAATCTGAAACAGAGATCACAGTTTAACTTGATGCACTTAAACGTGAATTGTTAATCATTAGTTAGATAACAAATTTATTCAACCTGTAATTCTCAGCTTCTTTCTTCCCCCTGTAAAAGCCACATATATAGTACCAAAGGGGAAATAAAGGCTGCTGGGTGATCGGTAAGACAGCTGATTGTTTCTCTAGCAAAAGAAATTTTTGTAATTTGTTCATATTTGTTGTTGTTGTTGTCGAGTTTCTAAGTTGTTTCCAACTCTTTGTGACCCCATATGCCACTGCATTAATGCTAAAACTTGCTGTCGGCTATTAATTATCCCCTATAAAAATTTGGTTTCTGTTTTTAATCTTGATGAGAGAGCAGTTGTTATTGTAGTCTTCAGAGGAAGAATGGGACCTGAGAGAGACTAGCATTGACAGGTGAGGCCAGAGTAATAAAACGGGAGTTTTGTTACACATAAAGATTTTGGAGATGGTATTTTAACACAGTCTCCCTCAGAAGATTAACTTTCCTGATTGCTTTTGTTGTTAAAATCCAAACGGATAAATTACATGTCTGATTAGTTTCATAATAAGCAGGTCAGTCCCCAATTCTTCCTATACCTGATATAAGTGAAAGCTTAATTTTTACCTCAAGTTGGAAGGAAGACTTTAAGTATTATAACTAAGGGACAGCACAGACAATTATTTCCTTCAGGTCACTGATCAATATCACCACCTCCATGAAGCCAACTTTGACCACCTGATTTATTCATTTCTTTGACCACCTTACTTATTTTGCCTGCCCTGAGCCTTTGCTGTGGGACTCCGGCTCCTCGTTGCGATGTGTAGGCTTTCTCTTGCTGTGGAGCACGGATTCTAGAGCACTCGGGCTTCAGTAGTTGGGGCACAGGCTTTAGTTACTCTGTGGCCTGTAGAGCCCTCCTGGACCAGGAATGGAGCCCATGTCCCTTGAATTGGCAGGAGGATTCTTAACCACTGGACCACCAGGGAAGTCCTTGACCACCTTATTTAAAATTGTAATACCACCCACAACCAACACACTCTTTCTTTTCACCATAGCATGTATCACTTTCCAATCTAATTTACTTATTTATTATATTTATTGTTTATCATTTTCCTCCTTCTACTAGAAAGTAACCTTCATGAAGGCACGATTACCCATGTTGTTCACCATATATATATAACAGTGCCTGGTATATATATGGAAGGATAACAGCAAATGTTTGTTGAATGATTGATGGACATTATATATCTGCACTTTCAAAACATCTTCTATTCACAGAATAGTACTAACGTCTAACCTATTGCATAGACAAGTAGAGCCATTTCCTTTGACCTGGTATCCAAGGTTGTTTTTTTTAAAAAATAATTTCATTTATTTATTTATGGCTGCGCTGAGTCTGTTGCTGTGTGCGCTTTTCTCTAGTTTCGGCAGGCAGGGGCTACTCTCTAGTTGCAGTGCACAGGCTTCTTACTGCGGTGGCACTTCTTGTGGAGCACAGGCTCTAGGACCAGAGGGCTTCGGTAATTGAGGCACGTGGGCTCAGTAGTTGCGGCTCCCAGGCTTTAGCACACAGGCTCGATATCTGTGGCACATGGACTTAGTTGCTCCACGGCACGTGGGATCTTCCTGGACCAGGGATTGAACCCATGTCTCCTGAATTAGGAGGTGGGTTATTTACCACTGAGCCACCAAGGAAGCCCCAAAGATTTTTGAAAGTAATTGTACAGTGAGGCTTAGCTGAATATCTTCAGAGTACCTCCATATTGGAATACGCTGGTTATGAAGAGAGCTTATATGTTTTCCTGCTGTAAACACTTCAGTCTCTAGTCTAACTGCGACACAAGTCTGTGCTTGACTCTTACCCTAGCTCATCAATCAGAGTTCCCAGACCCTTCTTCGTGGGCCCCCCAGTGTTCATCATCTGCTGGTCCCACTCTCTGGTCCCTTCACCTCTAGCCCTTCCTGCTCACAAGAGCCAGATGAATTCTTCTAAATCATGACTTTTGCTTTATCAGGTCCCTCTCTAGGGATTAATTTTAAAGCATGAGTAGAATTAGATCCAAACTCCATACCCTCCTGGCTTAGATGACTTAAGCTTCTTGGCACAATGAACACTGTGCTGCAGTCTCTTTGCTCTTCTTTCCCCTTCCACTTTCTCATTTTCCCTTTCCCAGCTCTTGCTGCCCAACCTTGAACCCATATCTTTGTCTTTATTTGTTCAGTTTCTCATTCATTCCTTCATTAAATAGATATTGAGCATATGCTGTATATGAAGCAGTGTTTCATGTCTTGGGGATACAAACTCTGCAATTTGGACCATGCCCTCTTCCCTTCTTCCTTAATCCAAGGCAATCCAAACCATACACTGCCTTCAAGCCTCAATTCAAGCCTCACTTTCCTAAAGGTTTCCTGATTGACCTCTCTGGCCAACTTAGTAGGCAGCTGAGTGTAGTGGATAAGAGAAAAGGCTTGGGAATCAGATAAATCTGGATTTGAATTTTTGGTCTATCGCTCAGTATCTATTGACTATTAAGGAGCCTTTCTAAGCCTCCTATTACCTTACCTGTAAAATGGGGATCATAGTACCTCATAGGTTAGTTGAAAGAATGAAGAAAGATGATAGTCAATGGTGACATTGCTATTAATCTTTCTTTTCTCTGAAACTTTCCAGCAGATAAATGATGCTTGGTCACTTAAGAATAAGTGACTATTACTTGCAGTGCTTTTGTATGTTTCATGAAACTCTGTCCTCACTCAGCAGTACTTAACAAGTGGACAGTGAATGTATATACACTTAAAAGGACACTTGGCTAACTCATTGTCTTTATCCTATTGGATCCCAAATTCCTCAGGGACGCTGGCTTCTGGCTGTCCTTCCTATATCACTTCCCTGTCAAGATGAATCCTTTCCACGGACTGAAAGCCACCAGTGATCTGGGGCTAATGAGAGAGGGAAACTTCTACAAACTGAAGGGTGCCTGAATTTCCAGCTAGCGTTAAGTGGCCATAGCAAAGTATAACCCATGGCTGCAATTTGGTCTGTCAAAGATGGAATTAAAAGTAAATTTGAAGTTTCACAACATAGTTCTCTCTATTACGGGTGCTGCTGTGCATTAAAATTATCTGTGTGAGGCCCATTACGATGAGCAGAGATTCAATCACCACTAATGCCTTAAGGAAATGGGGTGGTGAGAATTAGGGTCATTCATCCCAACTGGGGCAAGAAAGAGAACCAGGAAATGTGTTTTTCAGTCTTGACATCTTGCCAGCTGGAGCTAGAGGGAAATGTTTTTTTGAACTCAATGAACAGCCTACTCACAAATCACAGAGATAGCTATGCTCAATGAGAATAGAGATCATTTTTATGTGGTCTAGTTAAAGATGTGCACCACCCATTCAAAGCTGTGCAGACCGCTTGGTAAGGACCCCTGAAACCAGCCCACATCACTGGTAGAAGCCCACTTTTGCAAATGGCTTATAACTGGTTTTGTGCAATGAGGCTATTTTCATGTCTTCAGTAACAGTGTGGACTAGTATAAGAAAAATACAGTATAGCAGGTATGCCCACCGAATTGTGCATATTTAGCCCTTATCAATAGCTAACTAGGGGCTTCCCTGGTGGCTCAGTGGTAAAGAATCCGCCTGCCAATGCAGGAGACTTGGGTTCAATCCCTCATTTGGGAAGATCCCTGGAGAAGGAAATGGCAACCCACTCCAGTATTCTTGCCTGGAAAATCCTATGGACAGAGGATCCTGGAGGGCTGCTGTTCATGGGGTCACAAAAGAGTCAGACACGACGAAACAACAGCAGCAATAGCTAACTAAGATATTATCTATTAGGTATGAATATTTAGGTGTGATATCTGGTTAAGTAGTCTCAAAAAGAATAAATATTCTAAACGGGTTACAAATCAACTTTACTCTTTTCAAAATAACTTTCGTATGATCTCAGCTGGTTCTTATGACAACTTTAAAACAAGGACAAGGTAGATAATTATAACTATTTTACAGGTGAAGAAAGAGAGAGATTAAATGATTGTCTGAGGTTATAAAGCCTCTAAGTAACAGAAGTAGGATAAGAATCCTTGGAGCCATTGTTATTTTGTTATTATTATCATATGGTTATAATATTGACTCCCTGATATACTTCTCTTTTTGGCTCTCTGTCCTGTATACAGAGATCTCTGGAGTGCACGTACCCCTGAGCTGCTCTGTCTCCTCTGGGCTAGGGGGTAGGGTGTCCCTGGCTGTGTTCTTGGCTTTCACAGGGGCAGAAGGGGCCGGAAGCCTGGCCTGGCCCTGCTGGCTCATGTCCTTGTTTTGCCTGGGGCCAGACCTGAGTGGGATGGTTAGAACTGGAACCCTTTTTACATTTCATGTTTTTCTGGTTTCTAAAAATGAAACAGGGCAAGACATCCCTGCAGCAGGGGTGTTTGTTCCAGGCAGGGCGTTCCTGCCAGTCTCCTGTAGGAGGGCCTGCCTTTGGGCATTCCTATTCCCCTACCTCGGTATGTGATCACTCTGATAAGCTTTAAAGATGTATCACACTCGGTGTCCAGGTCTGACTGTTGGGTCAGGTGCAAATACAGTAGGTTATGAGGTTACATTTGATAAAAATAAGGACTATTTGTGAAGTTGGGAGGTACACATGTTTACTAATATCATGCTGAAACTCAAAGAAAGGACCATCCCAAAGCCCCAGAGGAGTCAGGCTAGATGGTATGAATCTGGAAGGAGTGATGGTGACCAGCATGGGCTGACACATGCTGGTTTGGTGGGACACTGCTCAGTCTGGTCTCTGGAGGGTCATTATCTGAAAGAGAGATCATTCACTCCCATTTGGTCATTGCTTGAACTTCTTCTGGAAAAAAAAAAAGAAACATCTCCCCAGATTCGAAGTAATGGAACTTAAGTTGGAAGCACCAAGGTTGTGTGAATGGGGAGGGTTTTAATTGAACAAGAAAATGTAAACCCCTGCTCCTCCCTGGCTCACTCAAGTTGCACATCTGCATCAATCCAACTGCCCGTGCTTTGCACAATTGTCTCTGAGGACCAGGAGCTCAGTTTTGGATGCTCACTAATCAGAACCATGCCAGGGGAAACCCAGAAACTCTACCCAGAGAATTTAGCAACTCTACCCAGAGAATGCAAATAGTCATTGCAAATACTCCTTCACACACCACCTAGACATCGCGGACTCCGGAGGCTGCAGGGCAAGCCTGACTCTGAAACTGTCTCTCGTAGGCTGTAAGAACATGCTTTCCCACATGGCCCCTGAGCTATCTGAGGAGAGAGAGAGAGACTGGAAGAAAGAGGGTGGAGGCAGGGAGACCTTCTCTGTGTAGAAGAAGCCAAGAGTGCAGCAGCAGCATAAACGTGCCAGAGGGAGGCAGGCAGGGAGCCAAGAGTCTGTGAGTGAGAGCCGAGCAGCGGGACAGGCCCCTCTCCTAGAAGAATTGGATGGTACCCTCCAGTTGCCTCAGCAACCATGGGGTGTTGGAGCCCCTGAGGGTTTGTTAGAACTCTGGGCTCCAAGAAGGGGCCTGTTGGTTCTTTTCAAACTGCATGGTGAGCAGCTGGAGGGTGTGAGTGGCCGTTGTGGTGTTTGGGGGCTTCTAGAGCTGCCTCCCCTGGGCCAGCTGAGTCCCGTGATCAGAGTGGGCTGAGTCATGGCAGCAGCTGTGTGTCTCTCCAGCTACAATCTGCATGTAAAATCATACTTGTAATTGTATCCTAACCTTTTCAGCATAGATGTGACTTCATTTTCAAATCGTCCTTTTGCTGCCTGGGGATTGTAATCTTTTCCCAAGTCTCAGCATCACAGTTCCCAAGTCTCCAGCATCCCCCACAACTTAGTTCTCCCTACTCCTAATAGGCAAGAAAGAAACTGAGCGTTGTGATGCCTGAAACATCTCGTCCTCTGTGTCTTAAGAGGACCAGGCCCTGGGGAGAGGAACCAGCTGTGTGCTGTCAGATCCAGGGAGACGGGGAGGATCACCAAGGCCAGCCTCCTCCACGCTTTGGCACCACCACCTCTCTTTTCAACTCCTTTCCCTTCGAAAACTAAACTGCATTCTCTAGGCTGTGGGACTCTATTTCCTGGCTCCCAGAAATCCTTGGTGTGAGAACAGGCAGAGGAATCTCCTGGGGTATAGTTGGAAGGAAGAGAGTAAGCTCAGGGTTGGATAACTTCCACGAGCAGAATCTTAACCCTGCTGCACAATGGAATTATCTGGGAGCTGTTGAAAAAATTGAGACCTTCAGGTCCAGGTCCAGATTCAGTGCATCAGACTGGCACAGAATTTCCTTTGTTTGTTTTTTGTTTTGTTTTTCTGTTTTGTATGACAAAGGTACTTTTGGCCACCATTCCTGGGTGATTCAGAGATGCAACCCGGGTTGGGAACCACTGATGGAAAAGCTGGGTAGCCTAGACACGAACACAGTCAAGGTCCCTATGTGCTACATAACGGGCCCAAATCTGCTTCATCTGCTGGAGGCCCTCAGTTTGGGCCAGTCAGGCAGTTCTACTTGGTGGTGGAGACCTCTTTCTTTCTCTCTTTATCTACCGGATACCTCTTCTAACTTGTTCCAAGCTTGAGGGATGTGGTCCTGGGTACAAAGAACCCAGTTCTGTGGCGCCATTATAGTAAGAGGACTTTTGGAAAGTCAGCATAGCACTGGAAGGAGAGGGAGTGGTTCGTTGGGTTTTTCTTTACATTTAAAATAAAACCCAGAGGAGGGATAGGGCGAAGACAAAGAGAGGGAAGAAGCAGAAGTGAAACAGCAGGTAGTCATGAACGAAAATGAAAGAATCCAGGAGATTCTTTCATTGCCACCCCCACCCTTCACACCCCCCACCCCTCACACCTGTTCTTTGAGACTCTGAGAGGGTGGGGCTTTTGACTCTAACAATTAAAATTGCAAGTGGCCTTCCTTGGAAATCTGTCCTAAAATTCTGAATAGCTATAGCTCTGGCAGCTGCTTTGGGACAGTTATTTCAGTGTCCCAGAGGGAAGATATTTTGGGGTTTAATCCTTGCCAGAAATAAGAAGCTAAGGGAAAAGGAGAAACATTACAGAATTTCCAAAAATATTTTGATAGCAATGCAAAACTTTGTAGGAGGCTTAAAGAAAAGTTAGAGTACACTCTTATTTCAAGAACGCCTACTGGCTTTGCATGTTGGTTAGTAGATTAATTAGGTTACCCTCTGTTGTCGTCTGTAGAAAGACAAGTTCACAGATACACATGTGGGAGTGCATGTGTATACATGTGTGTGTGTGCATATGCCTGTGTACACTTATTTATACATTTTTACTCTTATGATTTGTGTATATGAAATAGAAAAGTTCTGTTTAAGTTTTAAAATAATATAGAGCTTCTCCTATTTGAAAAAATAAAATAGATGATATCAGGTTCTAAGTCTGGCAGTGAAACAAGGAAGTCTTCAGTTAGTGATGTAAACTTGGACTACACATCTCAAGAAACCAAACATGATCCTACCCCCCTGTGGTTGTCAGGGCAGTACTGGCCCTCTGCCATACACAGGGACCTCTGGTGGGCCTGCTGAGAAGTCATGTGCTCCCAATAGAGGTTGATGTCTTCCTCCTCCAACCCTCTTCCCTTGACCAACTCTGGCTTCTCCTGCATTGCCTGAGCAAAGTCTCTTCTTTCTAATGCACCCCAGTCTCAGTGGTTAAAGGACTCTGCTCCTCCCCAGTGGCCCAGGAATAAGGCTATTTTGTGGGTTCTTATTTTTAGTGAGTTTAAGCCATTAGTTGTTGTTTTGTAATATTTTGTTATAACGTGCTCATTTTCTCTACAAGTACCCAAGGGCTGTGTTGCACAGGGTGCAATTTTAAAAATAAAATAATGCTAATTATGCCCTGGAGGTCAGCAGATGCGGGCTTAAGAATTACTGCATTGTAAGGGTATCCCTCAGTTACATGCATACTCATAAGTACCTGCGCATCAGTTGGCTTGTCTGGGCAGAGCTGTAGAAACAGCCTGGGATCAGAAGTACTCAAATGGCAAAGCTTTGCTTATGTCAGCAAAGAAGTTCTTCATGCAGTTTGGGACCAAGTCACAAACGTTTCTATGATGTAAAATGAAAGTAGAGGATGTGACAACACAAGATTTTCCCAGCAGTCAAAAATGTGAGCCCTTTTGAAGGCTAGGCAGCTACAGCAATTAAGTAAATAATATGTTATCTGCTCCACAAAGTGTATGTTAAAAAAAATTCACCCCCATGGCTCTTTTTTAAAAAACGTACTTCTAAAATTATTTATTTCTGGCTGTGCTGGGTCTTCGTTGCTGCTAGGGTTTTTCTCTAGCTGTGGCAAGTAGGGGCTACTCTCTAGTTGCAGTGTGCTGGCTTCTCATTGCAGTGGCTTCTCTTGTCTCAGAGTATGGGCTCTAGGGTGCACGAGCTTCAGTAGTTGCGGCATATGGGCTCAGTAGTTGTGAATCCCAGGCTCTAGAGCACAGGCTCAGTATTTGTGGCACATGGGCTTAATTGCTGTGCAGCATGTGGGATGTTTCTGGGTCAGGGGTGGAAACCATGTCTCCTGCAGTGGCAGGAGGATTCTTTACCACTGAGCCACCAGGGAAGCCTACAATGGCTCTTTTTTTAAGGGAAAAAACAAAAATCTCTTCCTTGACAAGGGAAAGAAATTGAATTTTTTATTTAAAAAAGAAGGAAAAGTTATTTTTATTCATATGATCATACCTGTAAGAATTTTTTTTTTGTTTCTTTGAATTTTAAAATATGAATGTTGGTAATATGCAACCATCGCCCCCCCTCCAAAGCAGTTTCAAGTTCATATTGTTGCTAAAGTTAAGATTGAGTTTAATTAGGGAATTTTTCAAGTTGAATGTTCGTTGATAATAAAATCTTATAGTTCTTTACAGTTTATAAAGCATATTCGCATGCTTGCTTATTTAATTTTCACAACGTAGAGAGGAAGGAAGATGTTTTTTCTGTTGTTGTTTAGTCACTAAATTGTGTCCCACTCTTTGCAACCCCTGGACTATAACCCACCAAACTCCTCTGTCCATTTTCCAGGCAAGCATACTGGAGTGGGTTGCCATTTCTTTCTCCAGGGAATCTTCCCGACACCGGGATTGAACCAGTGTCTCCCACACTGGCAAGTGGATTTTTTACCACTGAGCCACCAGGTGGGTTTTACTCTCTCTAGTTTATGAGCAGAGAGGCCAAGGCTTAGGCAAGTTAAGGATTTTGTCCCAAGTCATAAAACTGGCACATGAAGAATATAAGACTTCGTATCCCAACCTCATGTTCTTCCTTAACCTCTAACTGATGAGTTTGGTAATGCTTGCTAAAAGCCAATGAATTATGTATATATGTCTTGCATCATATGGTTTCTTATTAAAGTTTTAAATTTTGTGAGAGTTCTTTAAAAGAAAATCTCAGTGAGTTAGGAAGCTCAAGCTTCCTATGGCTTCAGCTCCCTCTGTCCCATATTCGTCAGGTTTGTTGGCTCAAGCAACTGTTTTTCCTTATCCTAATATGAATGAGATCTAGAAAAATTCTCTTTCCTCTTAGTGGAGTCCAGCCCAGCTGTGACAACATTGGACCCTTTCAAAATTGGCTCATCCTAGCAAACTGAGAAAGCAGTAGTGAAAACACATACATGGATTAGTTTATGCAACACAGATTTTAAAATTCTAATGTAACAATAGTCAGGCCGATAAATTTATTAGCTTTCAGGACAGACACCCAGCTCCAGTTCCTAGGCCTTGTTTTCATCCTGTTTGGGGTGATGTTTGATTCCAAGGATTGTGTCATTTATCATATGATAGAAAAGCACTAGGCAGGAAGGAAGGAGCCAGGGGATAAGACCAGGTCCTCACGGGTGATGCTGGCAAGTCACTTTGCCTTTCTCCGTCTCAGTTTCCTCATCTGAGAAGTACATGAGTTCAAATATCCATATCTGCCATATTTTCCCCAGCCTTTGTCCTGTAAGTCTCTCTCAGTCGTCACAGATTTCCAATGGCGAAGCTGAGGTGGTAAGGAAATGTCATCTTTAAACATGCATACGAGAGAGGGTTGACTTGTACCCGGGACCCAGAAATGTAGAGACCCTGCTTTTCTAAAGACTTAGAGAGCTGAATACAAACTCATTTGGGGCCCAGAGATGCAAATAATGGAGACAAGCAAGATGATGACCCCTGAGAGTTCAGACCTAGAGAAGATGCAAACCTAGCACAAGGACTAACAGATGAGAGTTCAGACCTAGAGAAGATGCAAACCTAGCACAAGGACTAACAGATGATGCCCGGATGGCACTCTTTGCTGCTGGAACATGAACTTCACCAGGGCAGCAGGGATTTTTGTTCTGTTTATGTCTTCTGATGAAAGATTTCCTCTTGGGTGTGCTGGCCAGGGCACTGAACTCATTGATTAGCCCCATGCATTCTTCCTAAGAGGCATGTGGGTTTATCTAGTTTGAGTTACACATGATCCTTGCTCTTTAAGCGATTTACTGCCAAGTAAACAGATAAAGCAGGTAAATATTGGATAAGGTGTAAAAAAGCAAATCAATTAACTATGACAATACATTGAATGCTTGAATACATTCAAAATGGCATAATTTACAAGAAAATAGGGTTTGTTGCTTTTAGTAGGGAGAGGAAAAAAGTCTGGCATATAGGATAGACTTGTGATCTGTTCATTCCCTCTTCCAGTAATAACTAAGTAAATATGCTATGTTGGACACAGTAACAGAAAGAAGATGGATATGACACGATTCCTATTCTCAAAGCTTGTAGCTTGTAGAGGAGACATGATGTGTACACATGCCTGTCTCAAATACAAGGGGGAAAGCGTTCAGTGTTTCGAGAGGTACACTAACAAGGCTTAAGCAAGGAAGCAATACTTTTTGGCTAAAGAGGACGTGGAGATATTTGATGTAGGCTGGAAGCACAGGTGGGATTTCGTATTTTCAAGGTTTCACCACGTCACTGATGCCTCAAGGTGAAAATAAGTCATCTCAACCGGCAACTGAAAAAACAGTATTTTTCTGGCTTTGGTCCACATCTATTATAGTGGCTTTCTAAACCTTACCCAATCTTCTTGCCCCAGTATTTTTTGGGGGCCTTGCCAGTTCTGAACTATTTGAGAATCATACCCTCTTTTCAGCATCTGAGAAAGTTATGGAACCTATTTCCAGAGAAATAAACGTATATACCCAGTTAGTTGCACACAGTTTTCAAGAGTTCGTGGACCCTTGCAGCCTTCTTGGACTCCCAGGAATCCGTGGTCTCCATTTTAAGGATTCCTAATGTAAAGAGTCCCTGAAGTGTGGAAGCCATCAGAGTTCAGAGCTACATAGCAGGGTCTGACTGTTAGCACGCTGAGAGCAGCTGTCACATACAGAAGCCATAGTGTGTTCTCTGGAGTCCTCCAGAGGACCAATCTTGGGGGCCAATCTTGACACCAAAGCAGTGCTCCTTGCTAATGTACACCTATTTGTCTACACACACATGCGTGCACACACACAATCAGAATGGGGAATGCATTTGTGTAGGGTGCATATATTTTTTTAACATTTCCCTGGTGATTCTGATACCCCCGATGTGTGTCCCCCCACACCCACTGCCTTAGGATGTTATTATGTATGAGCCTCCTGCATCCCTGGTGCTGAGAGACTCCTGCCTGGCAAACCCATCAGACATGCCCAGACGAATCTAAACCCTGGCTGTGAGCCCAGCTTAGGTTCGAGCCTGGACATCCCTCCACTCACCTTGCATGCTGAGTTAATATTGAAGCCAGACGGCAAAGTAAGGTCACCAACAAGGAAAGTCTAGAAAGCAGGCAGTTTGCAAGTGTTAAAATAATTCTCTATCACAACTTCCTTGAGCAGGAGCTAGGCTGGAGCCTTTTAGAATCAAGGATGTGACCTAGGATGTTGAGTTGTTCTGATCTGCAGCTCTGGAATTAGACTGGGCTTCTGGGAGTCATGAGTAGGTTGGGGTGAAAACTGCCTCCCTTTTCCTATTTTGAAGGCCGTTGAACATCAGTGTGGTATCTCCCTCAGGACCAAGTCTAGATTACTGGATGTGCAGAGTAAGCATGTGTTTCTTACTCTGGGAGAAGGCAATCCCCTCTCCCAGTTGCTACTCCCACTTTAATCAAAGCTATATGGGCTCTTTCCCCATCAGATCCCCTTCTCAACTGGAAATGGCAAATCAGGGAGAACTGTACCGTGGGGGTATAGCGGTACACCTTTATATTCTGAAGGGCAATCTGTATTTCTGAAGATAAACACCTAGTTCATATACTCCAGTGCTGCTGCTGCTAAGTTACTTTAGTTGTGTCCAACTCTTTGTGACCCCATGGACTGCAGCCCGCCAGGTTCCTCTGTCCATGTGATTCTCCAAGCAGGAATACTGGAGTGGGCTGCCATCTCCTTCTCCATCATATACTCCAGTACTTCCCAAGAATTTCCAACAGTTACTCATAAACACCCACTCTATCTGGGTATCAGGTCAGGCACTTCAGAAAGAAACCGTTTATGGTGAGTTTGTGGTAGGGAGATGTTCTGGGAAATGTGTGAGGAGGAGGCCTTGACCAGGTTCCTTGATTCACAACACAGAAGCGACAACGTCTACTGTCTGTGAACCAAAAATTCTTCTTGCCTTATGTTTTTCTTTTCTCTAAAAAAAAATGTATTTATTTATTTTAATTGGAGGATAGTTACTTAACAATATTGTGATGGTTTTTGCCGTACATCGGTATGAACTGGCCACAGGTACACATGTGTCCCCCCCTCCTGTACCCCACTCCCACCTTCCTACCCTGTTTTTCTTTTCTATTATTTTTTCTTGGCTTAAATTTATGTAAAACTTTCCTGTGTTAAATGTTTACTTTTTTTTTTTAAAAAAGGGAGGGGGAGAAGAAGTCTTTTGAATCTTTCTGGTTCTTTCTACTAACTTTCAGTCCTGACATCTGCCTTGAAATTGTCATGACTTGGGCAAGGGGAAGGGGAAACAGGAAGAGAACTCCTGGCCTCCCTGAACCTGACTTCAGAGCCCAAGCTCTCCTCTCTCTGTAGGAGCCAGGAGCCCCAGGGAAGTGCTTGAAGGCAGGGGTGCTCACAAACAGTGGGCTGGGAAGCCCTACTCCACATAGCACAAAAGCTACTGAAACAGATAAATCTGAAGCTTGGGAACTGAACTGTCTTAAGCGGTAGGCTTTTTTTTTTTTTTCCTGAGAGTTATTACTATCCTTGGAATTTATTTCCTTGGAGATTGGTGGCAGCCTGAATTTGGCAGTTTTCAGGGCAGCGTGCTTTTGAATTTGCTTTTGTTTCTTTCTTTCTTTCTTTTTTTTTTCTCTCCTAAAACTTGGGGCTGTGAGGACTCAGGGCATTGCCGTATTAGGAAGGAGAACATGTCAACCTCTGCTGAAACTGCTGCATGACAGGATGCCTAGACTCACCTGGGGTGCCCTGAGTAGGGACAAGCAGGATTCAGGACTGAGCTCAATATAAAAACAAACCAAAACCAAACCCCAAACCAAAAACACCTATCAAAGGCAGGAAGCAAATTAGAACATTTCACACCTCTAAATACCAAAATTAAAAGACAAATTAAAAACTGGGAAAAGGATGTTTGAAACATATGTAAGAGAAGCTTAATGTCATTTGAAAGTGCCCCCTTCAGGAATTCCCTGGTGGTCCAGTGGTTAGGAC
The DNA here is from genome assembly GCA_024291935.2 of Okapia johnstoni. Taxonomy (NCBI): domain Eukaryota; kingdom Metazoa; phylum Chordata; class Mammalia; order Artiodactyla; family Giraffidae; genus Okapia; species Okapia johnstoni. The sequence continues at coordinate 128,282,470 of CM044308.1, read as the reverse complement.
TCCCTGCTTTCATTGCAGGGAGCACAGGTTCTGTTCCTGGTCAGGGAACCAAGATTCTGCAAGCTGTGCATCGAGGTGTTTCCCCTCTGAAAAATGCACTTTCAAATCAACAAGAAAACGGTGAATATCTTGATCAAAGGTATAATAGCATAATAATGCACAGTATAAGAAATACAAATGGTACTAACTATATAAAAATACTCACCCTGCCTAGTAATCAAAGAAATGCAACTTAAACAAAAAGGCCATATTTTTTGATTATCAGATTGGCAAAGATTAAAAATAAAAACTGGGTTGGTGAGTATGTGGAGAAATGGGTACTTTTATGAATAGCTAGTGAGTATATAAATTGGAGGGCAATGTGGCAGTGTATATCAGAAAACTTAGAATTGTGTGTACCCTTTAGTACAGTAGATCCACTCAAAGGCATTTAACTTTAGGGAATTCCCTGATAGTCCAGTGATTAGGATTCTGCACTTCCAAGGACATGAGTTCTATCCCTGGTCAGGGAACTAAAATTCCACAGGCCACATGGTACAGCCAAAAATGAAAAAGGAATTAATCTTTAGGAAATTATCAGAGACGTGTAACTATTTAGCTACAAGGATGTTAAATGATATACCCATACTATGAAATATGTATGTATTAAAAATGATGTCATAGGTATTTAATTGTATAGAAGGATATTCATAATATATCAAATTTTAAGTTAACTAAAATTAGCATATAACTGTAATCCAGTTTTACAAAAGACAATCTGATGAATGGAAAGAAAGACTAAAAGAATATAAAAGGAGGTTAACAGTTATAACCAGTTGTTTTCCTAAGATAGTAGAATTGTAATTAATTTTTCTTTCTTGTCATCATCTCTGTCTTACAAATTTTCTACAGATAATATATTTTCTTTCCATAAATAGAAAAATAAACCTTCATGGCATTATTTATTTAGTCAAATGGTGATATATTTTTACCCCTGAGGATGGTGCCAGTGGAAGAAGTCTTATGGCTTCAAAGGTAACTTGAGCAATGAGCTCTGTTATTTTCAAATTTTAAATAAGAATTTTTTGAATTTGAAGCAATTGGATTTTTCTCTTTGTGAAATTGCAATGTGAGAACTCTTTCTAGAACTAAAACAAGTGATTTAATCCCTTTTTAAAAACTAAAATGATGAGGAAATTAAAGTCCACAATGACTAATGCAACCCTGAAAATGAGCACTGACATTTGCAGAGTTTAAAAGTAAAGTAGGGCCCCAAAGCCCATTACACCAGCCTACACACGGGGAAAACATCAGACAAACCCAAATTGAGGGCAACCTTCTATGGAATACAATTGCTCCTCAAAAGAGTCAAGGTTGTGAGAAGCAAGGGAAGATTGAGAAACTGTCATGGGCCAGAGGACATGAAGACAGGACACCAAACACTGTGTGGTATCTTGAGTTATATCCTGAACAGACGAACATTAGTGGACATACAGGTGAGATCCATATCAAGTCTGGAGCCTAGTAGGCTGCAGTCCATGGGGTAACTAGGAGTCGGACACGACTGAGTGACTTCCCTTTCACTTTTCACTTTTAGTTGGAAATAACTCACCAATGTTGGTTTCTTTTTTTTGATGGATATACCATGTTTTGACGGATATACCATGGTCATATAAGATGTTAACATTGTAGGGTGACTAACCACCCTGGTTTGTCTTGGAGAGGGACTTTCCATATATGAGATATACACTGCTTGTCTTTTTATTATCTTGCTGTTTATGTTTTCAGAGATATTTGTTTGCAGGGTATTCTGTGTGGTTATTTATTTGGCCTTTTTGTGCATTCACTTTTAGCATACATTAAATAAGCTTTAAAAAGTTTGTACTTCTTTCCATTCCATTGCTTTATCCCTGGATTTTACGTACTTTCAAAATATTCATTTCTAAGCCTTTGTTCACATGCTCTCATCTCCTGCTCAAAAAATTTCCATGACTACTTAAACCCCTCTATGCATGGGTCCCTATGCTGTTCTTATGGAATCTTCCATTTTTAGTATTCTACTAGATTTTTTTTTTTCTACCAGATTTTTTAAAGTGAAGATTCTTACTTTTTTCCCTCTCATTTAAAAATCAAGGTAGGGACTTCCCTGCTGGTCCAGTAATTAAAGACTCTGTGCTCCCAATGCAGGGGCCTGGGTTCCATCTCTGATCAGGGAATTAGGTCCTTCTTGTCTGGAAAATCCCATGGATGGAGGAGCCTAGTAGGCTGCAGTCCATGGGGTCACTAGGAATTGGACACGACTGACTTCCCTTTCACTTTTCACTTTTATGCATCGGAGAAGGAAATGGCAACTCACTCCAGTGTTCTTGCCTGGAGAATCCCAGGGACGGGGGAGCCTGCTGGGCTGCTGTCTATGGGGTCGCACAGAGTCAGACACGACTGAAGCAACTTAGCAGCAGCAACAGCAGCAGCTTGGCAATGAAGATCCATGTGCCACAATTAAGACCCAGTGCAGCAACACACACACACACACACACACACACACACACACACACACACACAATCAGCTTTTTGTTTATTTATTTGTTTTTTTGAAGTGCGTTTTTTAATATTTTTATGACAAGAAATTCCAATAATTCAGAATCAGTATTTTTTTTTTTTAATCAAAGTATAAGGCTTGGTGGTAAAAGAATCCACCTGCCAATGTGGGAGACCTGGGTTTAGTCTCTGAATCCGGAAGATCCCCTGGAGAAGGAAATGGCAGCCCACTCCAGTATACTTGCCTGGAAAATTCCATGAACTGAGAAGCCTAGAAGGCTGCAGTTAATGGGGCTGCAAAGAGTCGGACACAACTTAGTGACTGAGCACACAGGAAGACATCCTTCTAAAGCACAAGTCTATGCATTTTTGACTACTAGGTTTTTTACAATTGTAATTCAGATATTATCTTCTTGATTCTTCACAGATGTTTGAATTCATCAATAAAGATAAAGGTGACTTGAAATACTGATAGACTATGTCTATACCAGTTATAATAAATAAAATCTTCATTAAAGTTTTGTTCATTTCTTAAATACCCCTTTTCTCTTGAGTACAAGGTTTAGAATTATTACGTTTAAATTTCATGAAGGACAAGACATAGGTAAATTCTGTAGGAAAAATGATTGCAAGTATCAGAAAGTTATGATTTAATTTAAAAAGTCAGCATGAGGGACTTCCCTGGTGGCCTGGTGGCTAAGACTCTGCGCTCCCAATGCAGGGGGGCCTGGGTTCGATCCCCAGGTGGGGAACTAGATCCCACATGCACAACGAAGGGTTCTCATGCCACAGCTTAGACCTGGTGCAGCTAAATAAATAAATATTAAAAAAAAAGTCAGCATGAATTCACATCTTATCTGCCACAGTTATGTGAAATAATCTCTGGGTCTAATGACAAATATCAGCTCAGGGAAACCATGAACCAATTATGTGGGATCATGCAAAGAATACTATACAAACAACTAATCTAGAAGTTAAATATGGTATGGGGATGAACTACGTAAGTAGATTACACATTGACTTCGATATCAAACCGTGGAATAGTTTGGAATGGATGGATTACAAAGCTCTAGGGATCAATATTAAGACCAATTTTATTCATTTTATTTGTCAGTGACTTAGAAGGAACAGGCAGTAAGCTTGTTATACAAAACCAGAGGGAGGGACAGTTGATACAAAACAGGAATGAAATAACTTGAGTAGACTAAGAACATAAGCAGATAAGTGGCTTATTCAGTTCAGGGTGGAGGAAATATGAAGTAGAAAGATTATCTCACAGTAATATGAAATCACAATGTTCAAGTAGAGTAAAAGAGTGAAAACTCATTAGGTGAGTAAATAAACATGCTATAAATATATTAAAATAATTCAAATGCTATGAGTAAGAAAGGAATATTGACTATTGAATTTAAACATTAATATTTGAAGTAAAAACATTGTTTCTTTAGTATAGTAGACTAAGAAAATAACTCACTGAAATACATATAATTAGAGAAAAAATAATGATGCTTTGGGAATTCCCTGGCAGTCCAGTGGTTAGGACTCTGAGCTCTCACTGCCAAGGGCCTGGGTTCAATCCCTGGACCAGGAACTAAAGTTCCACAAGATGTGAGGTGGGGCCAAAAAAAAAATATAATAATGACACTTGCTTTCAAGGATGATAGATCACTTGCATTCTGGGTAGTGTATCAATACCAGAAATATATTAAATTAGGTTGTAGAGCCATTTAATTTATTTATTATGCTTTATAACTTACATACACATTGTACATATTTTATATATATCAAGTGGTATATAATAAAAATATTTAAAGATTTCCTTACAAATTTTTGATGATTTGTTCAGCTGATCAATACTAGTTTTGTAATCTCTTTACAATCAGCAGGTCATATTATTAGCAGTTTCTCCATCAGAATAAGATGTCTGAAACTTTCACCTTAACAGAATCCAAATTTGTGATGTATTGAAATCAACAAGCCATTCAATAGATGTTTGTTGATTATCTTCTCTTTGCACAATAAATATAATCGTTTCTTGTACTTAAATATGTCTCTTTTGATAAAGTGTAAAAGTCTAACCTTTTCTAAGAAATTGGATACATGTATATGGATGGCTGAGTTGCTCTGCTGTTCACCTGAAACTATCACAATGTTAATCAGCTTACTCCAATACAAAATAAAAAGTTTTTAAAAAGCTAACATTTTCTCTCTTGTTCTTTTTTGGTTGCACTGTTATTTATTTGTTTATTTTTGTCTGTGCTGGGTCTTCATTGCTGCGTGAGCTGTTCTCTAGTTGCACAACTCTCTGGTTGTGATGTGTGGACTTGTCATTGCAGTGGCCTCTCCTGTTGCAGAGCACAGTGAAGTCGCTCAGTCGTGTCCGACTCTTTTGCGACCCCATGGACCATAGCCTACCAGGCTCCTTCGTCCATGGGATTTTTCAGGCAAGGGTACTGGAGTGGATTGCCATTCCCTTCTCCAGGGGACCTTCCCAACCCAAGGATCGAACCCACATTTCCTGCATTGCAGACAGACGCTTTACCATCTGAGCAGGCTCTAGAGCATATCGACTCAGTAGTTGTGGTTGCTGGGCTCTAGAGGACAGGCTCAATAGTTGTGGAGCGCTGGCTTAGCTGCTCCAAGGCATGTGGAATCTTCCCCCACCAGGGATCAAACTCATCTCCTGCATTGGCAGGCAGATTCTTTACCACTGAGCCACCAGGGAAGTCCTAGCATTTTCTTTTAATATCTGAAATTCAAATAAGTTAATGTCATACCTTAAAAAAACAAAAGTTCCAGTGGGACAAATGAAGAGCTGTTTTCTTTTCAAACCATACTCCTCTCCTTCCTTGAGAATCACTGCTTACAAATCACAGAAGAAGGGTGAGACATCATGCTTGAGCACAAAATGTGTAGGATTTAAACAGTGATGACAACATGGTTGTGAATTAAGCATAATATTAAGGGCACACAGTTAAAAACAAGGGAATTACTAATTGCTGGAAGCAGTGGCTTTATGGAAACAAGGTTAAGGCTTGAACTGAGGCTTAAAGTCTTTTTAGAATTTTCAAGAACACAGGGGAGAGGGCACGACAGGCCTGGTGATAAAGGTTCAGGCTTCCCTGATGGCTCAGATGGTAAAGAATCTGCCTGTAAGGCAGGAGACCCAGGTTTGATCCCTGGGTCGGGAAGATCCCCTGGGGAATGGAATGGCTAACCACTCCAGTATTCTTGCCTGAAGAATTCCATGGACAGAGAAGCCTGGTGGGCTACAGTCCATGGAGTCACAAAGAGTTGGACATGACAGAGTGACTAACATAGGAAAGGAAACAGAAGGTTGGTATTCTCCATATTCTCTCTCTCTTGGTCTCTTCTTCTGTCTCAGACTTGGCTTGAAGTGCTACAGTACAAGAAATATCCCATGTAAACTACTCCATACAATATTTTGGGGCTTCCCAGGTAGTGCTAGTGGTAAAGAACCTGCCTGCCAATGCAGAAGACATACGAGATGTGGGTTCAATCCCTGCATTGGGAAGATCTCCTAGAGGAGGGCATGGCAATCACGCCAGTATTCTGGCTTGGAGAATCCCATGGACAGAGAAGCCTGGTGGGCTACAGTTCATGGGGTCACACAGAATTTGGCACGACTGAGCAACTTAACACACAGCACAAAGTGATTACATATAGGGCAGTGAAGGGTTTTGAGAGAGACCCTGGTATATGTTAGATAATGGGAATCACTAACATATTTGAGGCAATGGAAGGTTAATTTGGGGGTGAGAACAGGAAAGTTTGGAATACTATCTAGAGCTACGGAAGTCCAGACAGGGCAAAGCACGCTCTGATTTCTTTCAGAAGGAGCCAACTAACCCTTAGTGATTTCTGAATTTGGAAGATACTCCCTTATCAATGCATATAGCTAACTTTAGACTTTGTTATTTCTCTTCTATTTTATCTGAATGTGTGTATGTTTATCTTTCTTCTTGTAAATGGATTATCTGCTGCTTGGAGGTAGGGGCTATGCACTATCTTACGGAATTTGTTGTTGTTCAGTCGCTATGTCGTGTCTGACTCTTTGCGACCCCGTGGACTGCAGCACGCCAGGCCTCCCTGTCCCTTGTCATCTCCCAGAGTTTGACCAAGTTCATGTCCATTGAATCGGTTCAATTGACGATATCCAATCATCTCATCCTCTGCCACTCTCTTCTCCTTTTGCCTTCAATCTTTCCCAGCATCAGGGTCTTTTCCAATGAGTCGGCTCCTTGCATCAGGTGGCCAAAGTATTGGAGCTTCAGCTTCAGCATCAGTCCTTCCAGTAAACAGTCAGGATTGATTTCCCATAGAATTGACTGGTTTAATCTCCTTGCTGTAGCTGAAGGAGATTCTGCCGGAAAACTTGTTAGCACCTTGGAACTGGCTGCAAGAGTCTGTCTCCAAGCAATTTCATGTATGGGTGTCTGAACTACTCCAGAGGATCTTCCCAATCCAGGGATCAAACCCTCACCTCTCTTCATCTCTTGCATGGGCAGGTGGGTGCTTTACCACTAACACCACCTGGGAAGCCCATAAATTTAAATTAATTAAAAACAATAAAAAACTCATTTCTTGGGTCACAGTAGCCACATTTCAAGTGCTCGCTAATCACATGTGATTAGTGGTTACTATGATGGATGGTGTCAACAAAATACTATTGTAAAGATTCCAATGACTTCCTTATTGCCAAATCCATGGATTGCTCCTACCCTGATTCTCATTTTTTTTTCAGCATTTGACACTGTTAATATTTCCTCCTTAAATTTTCTCCTCCCTGGAAAAGTCACCTGCCCTCTGACTTTCTCTCAAATGAGTATTTCTCTATATCTTTGTAATGCTGTCCAATAAAACTATCTATGATGCTCAGCCCCATCCAGGAGCCCTACTAAAAGTCCACTCATTAGAACAAAAGATACTCCTGTCATCCAAGAAATTCCAAGGGATTTAGGAGCTCTGTGTCAAGATCCAGGGTAAAAGACCAAACATTTGAACAAAAGAGGCTCCTAGTGCCCTTATCACTCAGGAAATCACAAGATGTTAGGAGCTCTGTGCCGGGAAGAAGGGCAGGATGAGGGGACAGAGAGGCTCCCAAATCCCTGACCTGCATTTGCTTCTCTTTTTAGCTATGGGTTCAAGTCCACAATAGGCTGTTGGATATCTCATGGATATCCTGCTAGCACCTCCAACTCAACACATCTAAAATCAAACTCATGAGTGTTCATCCCATACTCATTCAGTTTTTTATGTTCTTTATTCCAGCTCATCTTTCCAGTTACTAAAGCTGGAAAACTTAGTCATATGTGAATCATTCTCTCCCTCCCCTCTACCCCTTCATTCAATCAGCTGCCTGGCTGTGCTGATTTACTACCTCTGCCATACACTTGTGTATTAATTTATTCTTTTTTGTTTAAAATAATGATTATGAAATATTTAGGCAAGCAGGGTAGTAATAAACAACACTATCATAAAATAGTATACTCAGCTTAGCTTAAGCAAAACTTGCAAATACAAACAAAGCCCTTGGCAAATCCATTCAGATCCCATCCTCCTCAACATGCCAAGGGGGATCACTATTTAAAATTTAGTATTCCTCTTTCCCATGCAAGATTTATAGTTCTTCTCCACCTATATCCACATATGGCATAGAATATAAGTTGTGTTTTTAAACTTTGGGTAATTGTGGTATTCTGTTTATCCTATTATAACTTTTTTCACTTATTATTTTTGAGATTTATCTTTGAGGAATCATTTCTTTTTATTAAATTTGTTATTTAATGAATATACCATAATTTGTTAACCACTATGAATTATAATGTATATATATGCACATATATATACACACACATTTGTATATATAATAAATGTGTGTGTGTGAGTGTGTGTGTGTGTGTGTGTGTGTGTGTGTGTGTGTGTGTGTGTATAGTTGCCCTTATTTCCTTACTTTACCTCTAGAGTTGAAATGGGTTAATGACATGGTGCAGCATTTCAGCCCTTTTTGGTTAATTGGAAAAATTCTATTCCTTGTGATAGGTATTATAAAATAAAAACTTATCAATATTTTCTAAAATTCTATCCAACTTGCTCTCTGCCATTTCATTCTTTATTTTTTCCCCTTTCTTTTATCTCCTCTAACTAGGCCTTAGGCATGGTTGCCTCCTTTGAGAATAGTTGGTAGATATGTCTGGTTTATAGGATTAAAGGATAGAAAAAGGGAATTCCTTGGCAGTCTAGTGGTTAGGACTCGGTGCTTTCACTGTCACGGCCCAGAAGATTCCACAAGCCATGCTGCTGCTGCTGCTGCTAAGTCGCTTCAGTCGTGTCCGACTCTGTGCGACCCCATAGATGGCAGCCCAGCAGGCTTCCCCCGTCCCTGGGATTCTCCAGGCAAGAACACTGGAGTGGGTTGCCATTTCCTTCTTCAATTCATGAAAGTGAAAAGTGAAAGTGAAGCCGCTCAGTCGTGTCCAACTCTTCGCGACCCCATGGTCTGCAGCCTACCAGGCTCCTCCATCCATGGGATTTTCCAGGCAAGAATACTGGAGTGGGGTGCCATTGCCTTCTCCCCACAAGCCACGAGGTGTGGGCAAAAAAAAAAAAAAATCCATTATAAGATAGAGATTTAATCATGAAATAAAGTATGTTACACTTCATGTTGAAAGTGACTGTTCATCATTGAGGGACAACTCACCTTAATGGCATCAGGTTTATTTAGTTTTAAGTAAGGTATTATTAAAGTATATTTTTAAGTAAAGCTACCCCATAAGTTTCCTAAGTACAACCAAGAGAATTTCTAGCATTTTATTTTACTCTAAGAAAGATAACTGACAAGATACTTCCCTGTACTTTATATTCCTCTACTCCAGTGTTCTTGCCTGGAGAATCCCAGGGATGGCAGGGCCTGGTGGGCTGCCGTCTATGGGGTTGCACAGAGTTGGACACGACTGAAGCGACTTAGCAGCAGCAGCAGCAGCAGCAACACAGATTATTTAAAAGGTTGAAATACATAATCCATCTTTTCTTAGAAAATTGCAACAACTTAGAAATATGTCAGTGGACTAAGCTTCCTGGACTGACATGAAGATGACTTTAGAAGTGTTGCAAATAATTTAGAAAATTTAGAATACCCAGGGATGTCAGTAGCCTGGATAAAGAGAATGGGATTTCATGAATTACAAAAATAACTGTCCTTTTGCACCACGGTGATATCATTGGTATGGAGCTTGAATGAAAATGAGGGTCTAACTCAGTTGGAAAAGTGATCTTGAAAGAGGTGAGCTATCATTAGGTCAAAGAAATTTTATCCTATAGTATTTATTGGTTAATTGTAATTTTTTTATTCATCATTCATTTTTCCACAAGATAATAGTCTTGACAGTTTTTTGGTTTAGTATTAATTAAACATCCACAGTGTGTTCAGTATTGGTTAGAGTATTCAAAATATATGGCCCCTAACACAAGTAGTTCACATTCTAAGATTTGCTTTTAAAACGATCTTCATTATAAATATGTATTGTTTTTATCTACTTTATTGTTTTCTTTATTTTTTCTCATCTCTTTATTTTTTACATAATGGGTAAGTCTCTTAAGCTGATCATTTAAGACTTGATATGTTGATTTGTGAGACTGACATGTGGGTTTAAAGCCTGACTCCGCTATTTATTTGCAAATGACACTGAGTAAGTCTCAAAACCTTGCTAGCCTCAGTTTCCTCATCTATAAAATGATGAACCCATGATACTTATGATACTCATGATTCTTCGGGTTGTGATGGTTAAAGATGCAAAGGAGTTGGCACATAGCAAAAGCTCAAAAGTGTTAGTTCCAAGGGATATGGCTTTTGAGGTGTATTTTTGAGAAAGCAGGGAAAATATGAAATATGAAGGGGGTTAAGTACACCTAGTCAATCTCAACTAGAATATTCCTGAAATATGTTAGTGATTACCTAAGGCGAACAAGTTGAAGATTCTTGAAATCCAGTGTGCACAGGTTAAAGAGATTCAGAGGTAGGTAAAAGGTGGATCAGGATCATAGGAACAAAGGTTATGTTAAGTAGACATTGATTTAGGTGCAACTATACAAAATTGCCACTTTTTTAGACAACAATGGGTGAATACTGGTAATTTTATATTGTTCACTTAATAGATGTTCAGAAGGGAAGAAAGGTAGTAGGGACTGTGAAGGAAAGGGGAGTCCTTTAGGTGTGGTGCAGTTAACCGGGGCTGTCGCTGTTTTTAATACAGAATGGCTAGGCTCTTGCAGATGTGAATCAAGTATTATTTAGTGGCTTCTTCTCTTTGGAAAGAAAAAGGGTACTGAAGATGGATGAAAGGGCTCATGCCAGTGGGTCTATAGAAGTCTTTGAGGCCCTTTAACATTCACCAGTTTCCAAAGGATTTAACTTATAAAAACACATGTAAGATTTAGAAAAATAAGTGAGGAAATTGAAAAAAAGGGAAAATAAAGTGACATTCAGATCCCCTGCTGTGATGTAAACAATGGCCAGCAAGGGGTTCCTCAAATCATCTTTGGAAAGAAGACAGTATAAATAATGCCTAGCACAGTGATGCCTTCCTGATAAGCAAGTGCAATTTCTTAGTTCCTATGTTACGTAACAGTGGGTGCCATTGAGAGGCTATCTTCCACAGAGAAAATACCTTTTAATTAACACAAACTGCATTTCAAGATTTAGCTACAGCACTGAAATAGCTAAGAGAACATGTTCTTTTCAGAGACTACCTTCATTTCCAGCTTTCTTAAGATATTCCACGACAGTGACTCTTTTCAGTGTGGTCTGAGCAGGTCCTCTGAATCTGATTATGTAGTAGTGATACTTTTGGTAGTTGTGTCTCTTAAAAGCACTGCAGTTATAAAAGTAGAATAGTTAGCTCTGGTAGGTTATAACTGTTTTTTCAATTAGATTACATGAAGTGTTTCTGCATCTCATCAGAATGGTCTATGGACCAAAAATGTTTGAAAATGATTTTTTTTTCATTTCCATTTGTCAATTGGTATCAGTGAGGAAACGAACTGAATTTCTGTGGCCAAGTACTTTGCTTCCTATGGGTAGCTAGACTAAGGCTTTGTGAAAGGGGCATGGAAGTCGTATGCTTCGACTCAGAAACCACATCCCCATTCCTAGAAAAGCACCTGAAAATGTCTGAAATGTCTCTACTAGGCAAAGAACTATTCTCCATCCAATACATCCATGTAAGTAGAAAGAGCAACACTGCTGTGACTTCCCTCCCTTTCTCTCATTCCACTAGTTTTCACTTGTCTTCCCTCAAGCTTCCCATCCCTTTTTCAATTATCAGCTTATTCTATAACACTTTTCCTTCAGAATTTAAGTGTAAGATGGTACAGGGTTTATACCATTTGCTTTAAAAAGTGATTCTTCTACTTATATGAGACCCAAAATTCTGTTAGATCAACTTCATTCGTGGATTCAGAACTTTTTTTGTTTTTGCCTGTTTGTGGTTTTTAAGTAATTTCCCTGGGAATTCTATCTTTTGCACAATTAAGTGCCCATTAATCATACAATGTTTCTGATTCAGTGAGCAGAAGATGGAAATAGAAGAAATGAGATGAACCCCGTCTTTCATATAAGGATTCTTTAATTCTTGTCAGTGCACACAAAACCTTGTTGAAGTGTTTGGACTTTACAACTCCAGCCCCCAGTACAACTTTATTTACCAAACAATCACAATTGGAACACTAATTTTTGGAGCCAGAGTTCTAATAAAAAGTGTATTGTGGACAGCATATCCACCTCTTTGAGTTTAACCTCTTTCTTGGCAATTAGATCCAGTGTGTAATAGGCAGAGATGTCTCTTGGCAAAACATACACTGATAAAATTGAGGATTTCTCTCACCCATGATGACATCAAGATATCATGGATGCCAAAGAGCAAAGGTGTGTTAACCTAGCCAGTAAGTGAAACGAGATTTTAAATGAATGGTCCAAAAAAAAGTAGATACTTCACTGAGATTCACGATTTAAAAAATGTTGGCAATTATTGCTGGGCTTTTTCAGATATTTCACTTGCTACCAAGACGATTAAATAATGTTTGTGCAACAAAACGATTATGTGACTGAATTTTTTTTTTTTTAAGGGTTCTGTCCTTTTGCATATATACGCTATATGTTAAATGAAATATACTTGTCTGTTTCGGTGCCACTGGCCAGAATGAAAGCTCTATCTGTGAGGTGAATTAATATTCCTGTTTAAAATGCCTGATTCCAGGGTACGTAAAAGTGGAAGACAGTTTGGAAATCAGGGGCAAAGGGCGATGGGAACGAGGTGGCTCAGACTGAATCTAAGAGCTGAATGTGTGTGAGAGAAAATCCTCCTCCAGCCTCGGAGGGGGTGTCTCCCCCAATACCAGCTCCCTCCCCCCGGGCTCGCGGGGCGGGCCTGGTTTGCTCAGTAGCAGCAGCGGCCGCAGCAGCAGCCCCGGGGGCTGAGCGGCAGCGGCCTCCCGGCAGCGAAGGGAAGCGGCGGCTCGGAGAGCGAGAGGCCCTGGGGAGATCCGGCTACTGACAGGATGGAGGAAGCGCCGAGTGGAGCCCGAGCCTTCGGTGACGGGCTCTCCTCCCCAGCTCAGCTCCCCCACTGCTTGCCGGGGCGTGCTCCGAGCGCCTACAAGGTGGAAGAGGCCTGCGTTTCGCCCTGGCAGCGGCAGCCGACGAACGAGGCGGGCACAGCGGGGTAACAGGCTAGCCTTGGCCGCTCTCGGGAACCTACGCCGCCACGGCCGCTCATTGTCTCTCCCCTTCCACCCGGGGGGCAAACAGGAAGCGTGCCGCCAGGCCGAGTGACGGACGGGCGTTTGGACCAATGAGAGCTGGCGACGAAGAGCGTGATGGCAAATGAGCGCGGAGAAGAGGGGCGGAACTTCCGGGCGGGCTGTCACCCTCTTCCCCCCTTTTGGGCTGGAGGCTCCACCTTTTGTGTTTCCCGCACAGTCAATCAAAATAGGAAAAAAAAATCCCCGGACCGCTCCGGCCGTGTCCGCCGCCGCTTCCCGCATCCTCTCCCGCCGCCGCCGCCTTCGCTCCTCACCATGTGTAAGGCGGCGGGGAGCCCCGCCTGAGGTGCCCTAAACACACTATGACCGGTACGTAAAACCGAGAGAGAGCAACCCTTGCTGCTGCCGCCGCCGCCGCTGCCGCCTCCAACAGCCAGCCGGGGGCTGCCGCCGCCGGCTCCCGGCCCCCTGTGTGCGACCGAGTGTCTGTGAGAGGCAGAAAGCCGCAATCCCCTCCGCCTTCCTCCCCTCCCCGCCAGCTACCGTCCACCCCTCAAGCCCCAGCAACGCAGTGTCCCCGCCGGGCCCGGGGCGGGCGGCCCGGTCCGCCGGGAGCGCATCCCCCTGTGTGCGGGCGCGGGCGGCGGTCGGGCGGGCGTGTGAGTGACTGACGGTGCGAGAGGAGCGAGCGCGCGAGTGAGAGCGAGCGGCGCGAAGGGAAAGGGGAGGAGAGGAGAGGAGAGGGGGCAGGGGCAGCGCGGGGAGGAGGAGGAGGAGGGAAAAGAGGAGGAGGAGGAGGGTTACAGGCAGCGGCGGGCGGGGGCAGCAGCAGGAGGGGAGGAGGGAGCCGCCGCCGCCGCCGCCGCCGCCGCCGCCGGGGGGCGGGTGGGGGAGGGGAAGGGGACTCGGTCCGGGCTTTCCGAGTAATTTCGCCTCGGCCCGCGGGCCCCCTCCCTCTCCTCCACCCGCCTTCCTCCCCACCCCCCACCCCCCCGCGCTGTGCCTGCAGCTCCCGAAAAGCCCGTGAAACAAGAGGGAAATGGCTGCCTTGGACGTGGACAGCGGCGGCGGCGGCGGCCACGGCGAGTATCTGCAGCAGCAGCAGCAGCACGGAAACGGCGCGGTGGCGGCGGCGGCGGCAGCGGCCCAGGCCCCGGCCCGGCTCCCCCCCTCGCGCCGCTTTCTCCTCCCCCCCTCCCCTCGCCTCTCCCCTCCCTCCGCGCCTCTCTCCCCCCTCCCCTCCCCCCGCCCCGGGAGCTGCCCGCCCGAGGCGCCAACGCTCCGACCCCGCCCGCGCTCCCCCGCCCCGCCGCCTTTTTTGTGTGAGAGAGTGAGTGTGTGTGTGTGTGTGTGAGTGTGTGTGTGCTTGTGAGAGAGAGCGCGCCCTCCCTGGAGTGGGTTCCGGGCGGGAAGGTGGAGGCCCGGCGCGCAGTCCGCCGCCCGCCTTCCCGCGGACGGTGGGGCCGGTGGGGGCCGGTGTGCGTGCGAGCGGGAGGGGCGCGAGCCGGAGTCGAGAAGGAGGAGGAGGAGAGCGCGGGCTGGCGCTCGCCCGGGCGCTGCCTGCGAGGCCAGAGTCGCACTTCCTGTGCGAGAGGCGGCCCGGCCCTAACCGCCACCCCCTCCCCCTGTCTCCCTCTCTGAACCCGCCCATCGGGGGTAGGACACTCAGCCGTCACCGCTCGCTCTGCTGGCCGCTACCTGCAGCAAGATAGGGCCGCCATCGCCGGGCGACGACGAGGAGGAGGCGGCCGCCGCAGCCGGGGCCCCCGCCGCCGCCGCCGCCGGAGCGGTAAGTCTCGCGCGCGCGGCCCGCCCCCGCCGAGGCCCAGCGCCCGCCATCCCGGGCCCGCGGCGCGCCCGCCCGCCAGGCCTCCCCGGCGCCCGCGCCTGCCGCGAGACGGACGGCCGCGCGGCCGGGGCACCCTTTCCTGCTCTTTGGCGTGCTTGGTTTGGATCAGAAGCCAGTCCAGGCGTTCTCTAAATTGTCACTGCAGCACCTCCATCCACGTTCACTACAAAATGAAGTCTGAGAGGGTGGGGGTAGAGGCCTCCAAAATGGATGTTAGAGCAATTCATATCAGTGCTGAAAACTCCTTCGCCGAACGCTACAAAAATTTAAAGCACAGCCTATCGGCCATAGATAGTATCAACTACAGAGCCAGTGTCTTAAGCTTCTAGTGTTTTTTGGACTCGGAGCTTTTTCTGCTGGGAGTTACTAGATCTTACTTAAGTCGTTTTGGTTTTTTTTTTTTTTTTTTTTAAGTAATGAAGGTTTACTCTTTGAACTACTCTTTTGTATACAGGATTGAACACCTTTTGAGTGCTTTTTTAATGGCCATTCCAAATGATCGAATTTTAGTTTTTGCAGGCTACTTAAATTTGTAGTAATTGTTCTTAAATGGAGTTTAAGTGACCGTTGGAATCGGTGAAGTTATTTAGATAATATTTTGGCTTTTGAAGTTGAATAAGAAGAAACAAGTTCGTGTAAGGAATTATATTTACATGGATGCTAATGCATACCATGCTTACAGTTGAATTTGGTTGGCAAAGCTATATTTTCATTTATTGTGGTTGCTAGTCTCTTGGAATGTGGTGGGATTCTTCATTTTGGGTTTTTGGTTTGTTTGGGGCAGGGGGAGGAGCTGGCCAGTGTTAGAGGAGGGCTTAATACAAATAGCTAGAAACAGTTTTATAAGATTATTGTGAGGTTTACATTCGTTTGAATCTTTGTTGTTGCATTAGTTTAACATGTAGATGTGTTCATTTATTAAAATAATTGAAGCCGCTTACGTTATTGTGTGTGTGTGTGTTTTTAATGTGGATTATAGGAACTGGTCTGTAATATTTTGAATTGTCACTGTAGACGAAAAAGTTTGTTGTAGTCTGCAGGAAATTCTTAGTATTCCAAGACATTAAAAGTGAAGCTGTTGTTCAGCTGAATAATTACTGTTAAATATTGTATTTGTAATTTTAATGCTTGAAATTATACTGTCAAGGGATGTGAATAGATTTACTGACTTAAAAGTGTGATTTTAGGTTTTGTTCTTTTGTAACCAGGTTGAAATGTAAAGGCATAAACTTGAGTATGTGAGATGCATTGTTACTTCCAAACAAATTTATGAATTGGTAAACCTCTTTTATGAACTATGTCCCTTTAGGCCTGCAGTGCCAAAAAAAAAAGTTAAAAAACACTACATGAGTAAAATTGCAAGGCAGATTGCTTCTACTTACCTTTTTAAGTATTTCAAATAAGAACAAAAAACTTTTTGTAACTGCAACTTAACCAAGTTTAGGTATCAGCTCAGTGATTGGGGGAGGGGAGAAGTGAAGGAGGAAGTTAGGAGTAGAATATATGTATATTATACATGTATATGTAAGTCTAACCGGAGGAATAGGATACTGTCTCCAGCCTTAGCCTCCTGTGACCATAGACTTGTAGAGAAGTTGTTTCCCTGCCTCTTCAGCTCCTCCTCTGGACTACCAAATCTCTACTGACATCACATTTCCCGCCAGATGAACATGAACCACAATCACTAAGCACTTTTTCTTTGTATGTTTGGTATCTGTGCATAATATTTTTCACTGAGTAAAAATTAGTATGACTGTCTTGAGCATGTTTGCCTTAGCAAATGGGAAAATTATTTTCCCAGTTCAAAAATGGATTTTAGATATGGACATCTCAGTAGATAAGAGAATTTAAGTGATTTCATAGGAGTTTTCCCCACTTTAAAAATGTGCTTGGATAATGTGACTTTCCTCAAATTACTAGGAATTATGAGAGGTTTACGGAGAGCTTTTATAGGTGTGCTCTCTAAAAATTTTATTTTGGGTTTATTTTGTATTTACAGAAAAGTTGCAAAGATAGAACTGAAAGTTACCTTTTATCCTTCACCCAGCTTCCTCTAATATTGATATAACTAACAGTGGTTCATTTGTCAAAACTAGAAAATTAACATTGGTGTATTATTACGTATAGACTTTTTTCTGATATCACTCCATTTTCTGTTCTAGGATCCAATTCAGAATTCCACATTGCATATAGTATTATTGTGTTTAAGATCAAGTTGAAATACACAACTTTCTACTTAAAACTTTCTTAAATGCAACTTTATACTAGTTTGATATTTTAGTATTAAAGGGGCATTGAAAAGCCAATAGCTGAACTACAGACTTGCTTTACATATTTGCAGTTTAGAGTTTGTTATGATTTGTGTTCATCCTGGATCCTGGCCTAGAATTTTTGGCACCCTCAGTATAGTGCTGAATAGGTCTAATCACAAAGCAGTCTCACCTGTAATGTCCCACAGGATAGACTCTCAAAATTGATTTGATGGCAAGATTTTTATGGTTTATTATTTAAAGTTGTGTAGTTAGTTTTAGTAGTAAAGCAAGAAATAGAAAAGGAAGAACTTTATGAGGTACTAACTCATCCAGTTTACATTTGTGTGAACCTGTGAATTACTCGTTTGCTCATTTGTACTTTAGTATTAATAAGCTGTCTAAGTGTTGTGAGAGACATTGCCTAAACTTTAGTTTAACTTGTAATGTCGTTTATTACATAAATGTTCGTGAACTACAAAGTGAATAATGACTTATTATATAAAAAAGGTTATTTTGACTGTTAACTTCAGATAAGACTTAACACTCATTGTAAGGAGCTCATTGGGTAATTGTTTTTATATTTGTAGTCTGTCTGCTTTACTGTTCCCTTTGAAGATTTTAAGAAACTTCAGTACTTGCCCTAGAATGGTTCTTGTTTCCACCTTAGCTTCACACTTGTTTCCAGTTACTCTTTTCTTGCCTATTTCTGGCTTTTGTAAAGCCATTTGTGGGAACTGAGGGGTTATTAATCCTTTCCAAATGAGATGTAATAAGTTGGTATGAATTTTTTCTTTTTTCCTTTACACAGTTATTATCTGAAAAGATAAATTCTTGGATTGCCCCCTTCTCCCCCGTCCCCCCATTTTATGCCTGGTTGCAGTGGAGAATGCCCTTGTAATGAATTTGCTGTAATGTCCCAGGGCTGCTCTTGGTTGTGGTCTTGTTTTTTTTAACC
Source organism: Okapia johnstoni (assembly GCA_024291935.2). Classification (NCBI taxonomy): domain Eukaryota; kingdom Metazoa; phylum Chordata; class Mammalia; order Artiodactyla; family Giraffidae; genus Okapia; species Okapia johnstoni. The sequence goes on along the minus strand of CM044308.1, from coordinate 128,264,118 downwards.
ATGTGATTATGTGTTTGTATACAGAGGGAAACTTGGACTACCTTCAATTACAGTGTTTTAAATAATGCCAGTGTCCATGTTAATTGGTGTTTTGTCAGTAAGAATATTAGAATTACTGAGAGAAACACAATTTTTCTCTTAGTATGTAAGCTTAATGTGGAGGGTTATCTTGAACCTAAACCAAATACTAATTCTTTGCTGGGTTATGTGTTTTTTATGTCTGTCTATACTGTTTCTAGTAGCCTAACGTCAAACATTCTTACAACGTTTTGTTTTTGGTCTCAGATGTTCTAGTTTATTTATTTTGCTGATATACTACTGATGACATTTCTGTTAAAAAGGAATCATCTTTGTAGGCTTTGTAGTTTTGAAACATTTGGGGCATATTCTTTGTGGAGTTGATTTAAAACTGATATAGAGTTTTTCATTGAAGACACTAATATCTCAAGATCAGTTTTATTGATCCATTTTTTCCTGTCATTTTCTTTGCAATTATTTTAAAGTAAAATATTCTTATTTACTTAGAAAATATTTATTGATCTTTCTGCTAGGCACAGTTGGATGTTTTTCAAATCCGTCCCATAATCGTAGCCATCGTAAGGATACTTTACGATTATATAGTGCTTTACAGTTTATGAAGCTTAACACTTTCTTTAGGCTCTTATGACCCTGCAAGGTAATATTTTTCCCATAAGGAAATTGAGTCCTGATCTAAATCACCTATAATTCTAGGTGATTATAGAATAGCTAGGTCTAGAACCTAGTTTTGAATTTTTTCTTTCCTAGTGCAATATACTCCTTTCCTCTAAGCATTTGCTGTCTTAGTTTAAATCATGAAAGTCTAGTATTTTTCTGTTTTAGTGTTCATAAATATTTTTTATATATGTTTTAACCTTAGGTTTACTCAAAAGTTCAAGTACATCATTTTAGCCTAGGTTTGGGGACTTCCCTTTAATTAATGGCCTGCATTGTTGGGAAAAGTACTGTAGTTTACTTAGCTACTGGAGAAGGGGATGATTGCGTAGTATGTCATCTGAATAGTTGTATTTATTTTCAAGGAATTTCTTGAACTAAAAAGCTGTTCACTGATGGTTTAATACCTGTTCTTATAAAGATTTTGTTAAAAGAAATACTCAGATGCCGTAAATTTTAAGGATGGAAAGGGACAACATGCCAGTACAGTTGTCCCTCTGTATTTGTGGGTTCTGAATCCTTGGAGGTCTGCCTGTTGTATCTCACTTTATGTATGGGAATTGAGCACGGGGGGATTTTGGTATCCACAGGGTCCTGGAACCAATCCCCTGTGGATACCTAGGGTTAGCAGTATTATAAAATTAACTTGTATGTGAGGTATCTTCTTTGATGTAAGTTGAAAAATGGTATATATAATGCCGGTCAGAAAAAATTCAAGTTCGATTCCCCAAAGAATAACCTTTAAGAAAACAAGAGTTGGATTTGAAACACTATACTTTGGATTTCAATATGAATGTCTTTAGTTTAAAATGCCACGAGACTGAAATGAAATGTAAATTGTTACTCTAATCCTGGGAAAGATGACTTAAGCTTGTAATTTCTATCCCAGGTAGAATTTGAAGAATGATACATGACTTTAATGTCCACTGCTTCATTTCAACAATTTAGGTTTGATAAGTTTAAATGTTTGTATTTAAAAGATAGATCATTATTCTAGTTCAAGCCTGGACATTTGTACTTGGTCCGACAGTTTCTGTGACTTTTTTGTCTTCAGCCTTTCAGTTCACTAGGTCTTAGTTTACCTTTATAAAACACAGATCTGATTGCACCACTCACTTGCCTCAAAACCTTTTATAGCTTTCATTCACTATCTGTAGGATAAAGTCCAAACTCCTTAGTATGATCTATATGGAGCCATTTACTACAGGACCTGATAATAACATCTAGTCCTGTTCCTCATTATTTCGTTCTATGAGTATGAGTCTTTTCTGGATTCTCTCTTCAACTCCAAACTAGACATTTTTTTTTTTTGAAGTTTCTTTTTGTCTGTGAGTTAATTATTTCTATACCTTAATGCCCATATCTCTGCTTCCTAACTGCCTGCAGTGAAATCTTAAATTTTATTCACGATTACCTAAAAAAATCTCTTCTGTGAAGTCTTGTCTTTTTTCATTTTTCCATTTCCCCGAAGTGTTTTGATCCTATGCATAGTGTACACCACTATTCACATAGTAGTAACATGTATGTATATGTCTGGTTGAATAGATAGTGAACTACTTGAAGATAAAGATTGTATCTCATGGACTTACTCATGATTATTTCATCTTGGCAGATATGCTCAAATATTTTGAATTGAGTCCTTAAACTGTGGTTCCTCCATTGAAATATACTCTTCAGCTGTGTGTGCACATGAAAATTAGGTAGTGAGTCTCTATAAAAAATCAAAAGTTCTTCTGGTTCTATAATATTTGTATTAAATTTTGTGGAATGGCTTATTTTGAGTGAATACTGTTTGTTTTCACCTGTTTTTAATGGTCACAGATCCCCCTGCCCCTTTGAGAATATGATGAAACTCTAGATACTCTCTCTCTACTCCCAACCCCGTCCTTCCAATTGAACTTTCTCAAAAAGTTGATATGCTGTTTTAGAGGATTCAGAGATCCTTTGAACCCCAGGCATGAATTGTACGTTGAGAATTCTAGTTTAGATATGTTAATGTTCTCGTCTAGTGATGTGTGGAGTTAGGAAATCACATACAGATCCTGAAGGAAATGGGGTAGGGATGGCATTATTTTGGTGGTGTCTCATTCCCTGTGTGTTTACCCTTGGTCTTAGTGAGAGACAAGTATGGTATAGTATTTAATTAAATCCTGTTTTGGACATTTGATAGCTGTCTGATTTGTCTCTCAATTTTGTCATCTGTGATAATGGGGATAATCATACTACCTCGTAGGATAGTTGTAAGCAATAGATTATATAATCTTACAAATCCCTATCATGGTACTTGGCATATAAAAGAACGGCTCAAATGTTAAATGTTACTGTTATTATTCCTTTAAAAAATTTACCTTTGACATTGATGTGTTGGGTTTTATTGCTTTGTACTTTCCTACATGGTTATTTTTCTAGTCTTGTCTAATCCATAATGGAGATGATACCTGAAATTCTAGCAGATAACAGAATTGTAAAGTATAATGTCTAGTATCCTACTGCAAACTTAAAGAGAAATAGTAGGTAAAGTAGCAATCTACTTCCTCCAGTTTTTAGATTCTAGAAAAACCTTTTAGATGGACTGACTTTGCAGTGTGGTCACAGGGCAATAACCTTTCCTCATTAAAAATTTTTAAGGTCTCATATATTTTTTTAGTAGTTCATGCAAAAGAATTTGGTGGCTCACTAAAGGAATCACCTACATCCTGTGTTTACTCTGGAGTACCTTACTACATGCCATGAAAGAGTAGCTTTAATTGTTTGATTTAAAGTTGATAGCAGTAATATACAAATCTTATTTCTGATTCTAGGAACTGATGACAGTGCTCTAATAATGTTTCTTTTTTGTACACAAATATGATGCACCTGATTTAATGATACATTTTTAGTGGGTTTTATACTTTTTGAACTCTCTTCCGTGTTTGAGGTATATTTGGTTTGAGCCATTCATAATCTTTTCTACCTATTTCTACTTTTTTATTTTTAACTGTATAGCATCAGAGAGATCATAGGTGAGGGATTGGAAAATCAGTTTGCAGTCATAAAATAAAGAATATTCTAATTAAACTTTTTTCCTGCTCAAATAGCCTGGGTTATCTTAGCAATAACTAGCAAAATTGAAAATGATAATTATCGTAGTTTATATAGTACTTCTGTATTTGAGCTCTGTTGTGTTACGAAGAGAACTTTTCAGGTGATAAGCGTTTTTATCAGTTTTTAAAGTTTTTTGAGAATTGGATTAAATATACCACAAATACATATCACATAACATTTTCTGTTTTCTTCATCCAGACAGGTGATTTGGCTTCTGCCCAGTTAGGAGGAGCACCAAACCGATGGGAGGTTTTGTCAGCCACACCTACAACCATAAAAGATGAAGCTGGCAATCTAGTACAGATTCCAAGTGCTGCTACTTCCAGTGGGCAGTATGTCCTTCCCCTTCAGAATTTGCAGAATCAGCAAATATTTTCAGTTGCACCAGGATCAGATTCATCAAATGGTACAGTGTCCAATGTTCAATATCAAGTAATACCACAGATTCAGTCATCAGATGGTCAGCAGGTTCAGATTGGTTTCACAGGCTCTTCAGATAATGGGGGTATAAATCAAGAAAGTGGTCAAATTCAGATCATTCCTGGCTCTAATCAAACCTTGCTTGCCTCTGGAACACCTCCTGCTAATATCCAGAATCTCATACCACAGACTGGTCAAGTCCAGGTTCAGGGAGTTGCAATTGGTGGTTCATCTTTTCCTGGCCAAACCCAAGTAGTTGCTAATGTGCCTCTTGGTCTTCCAGGAAATATTACCTTTGTACCAATCAACAGTGTTGATCTAGATTCTTTGGGACTCTCGGGCAGTTCTCAGACAATGACTGCAGGCATTAATGCTGATGGACATTTGATAAACACAGGACAAGCGATGGATAGTTCAGACAATTCAGAAAGGACTGGTGAGCGGGTTTCTCCTGATATTAATGAGACTAATACTGATACAGATTTATTTGTGCCAACATCCTCTTCATCACAGTTGCCTGTTACTATAGATAGTACAGGTATATTACAACAAAATACAAATAGCTTGACTACTACTAGTGGGCAAGTCCATTCTTCAGATCTTCAGGGAAATTATATCCAGTCGCCTGTTTCTGAAGAGACACAGGCTCAGAATATTCAGGTTTCTTCAGCACAGCCTGTTGTACAACATCTACAACTTCAAGAGTCTCAGCAGCCAACCAGTCAAGCCCAAATTGTGCAAGGTATTACACCACAGACAATCCATGGTGTGCAAGCCAGTGGTCAGAATATATCACAACAGGCTTTGCAAAATCTTCAGTTGCAGCTGAATCCTGGAACCTTTTTAATTCAGGCACAGACAGTGACCCCTTCTGGACAGATAACTTGGCAAACATTTCAAGTACAAGGGGTTCAGAACTTGCAGAATTTGCAAATACAGAATACTGCTGCCCAACAGATAACTTTGACGCCTGTTCAGACACTCACGCTTGGTCAAGTTGCAGCAGGTGGAGCCTTGACTTCAACTCCAGTTAGTCTAAGCACTGGTCAGTTGCCAAATCTACAGACAGTTACAGTAAACTCTATAGATTCTACTGGTATACAGCTACACCCAGGAGAGAATGCTGACAGTCCTGCAGGTGAGTCTTCTAAGTCATGTCATGCCATAGATAAGTTCACTATTTGTTAATATGTAGGGCAATTTTTTGCTGTAAGTGTTTATCAGAATCTGGCTATCTTTAAAGATGATGATACATTTCCCTGTGTTTGTATAAAAAATCAACATCAAAATGTGTTCTGAATTGTTCTTCATTGAAAGATGATAGTTTTTGAAAGTCAAGGATTTATTTCTCTGTTATGCCAGTTACATTTGTTGTTTCTTGTCACTCCGTTTTATGTATTTTATTAACATCTGATTGGTACTCTAAAGCATCACAGAATTTTTATTTGGCAGGTAAGGTATCTTGGCTGTCTTTGGTGTGATGTAAATTATATGTTTTATGCATTTTATTTGGTTGGGCAATCAGACTGGCATAGTGAAAATATGGTACTGGGAGTAGGTACTGTTCATGCTGTCTCACTCACTAGCTAGCTGTGTGGTTGTGGCTAGGTTACTTTTGCTCTTACAGACTCAGTTTTCTCAGCATGTAAAACGTGCTTGTTGGACTATGTAACTATGTCTAGGGTACCTTGTAGACCTAAAATTCTTCAATTCTGTGATAATTTATTCTTACAAGTGTGAAGTAGGTCCTAAACATAGGTGGGCTAGATACGTTATTATTGATAGTATGGGTAGAATTTTCAGAAGTGTCCTCTTTGTTTTGTAAGAATGAAATAATACAGTTTTAAAAGAGATAGTATAATCATTACTTTAGTAATGTTATTTACGTAGTATTTTATTGAATGTTTTGTTGTACACTAAATTCTTACTTTCACTCTTTTATTTTGTTGTTTTGACCCTTTCAAACTCAAACTAGGAACTTGGATTTAATTTATTGAATTAATGGTATTATCTTCTTTCTTTAGAGAAGTTTGTGATATGTACACAGAAAATTGGGTTTCCCAGGTGACTCAGTGGTCAAGAATCCACCTGCCAATGCAGGGGACCTGGATTTGATCCCTGGGTTGGGAAGATCCCCTGGAGGAGGAAATGGCAACCCACTCCAGTATTCTTGCCTGGAGAGTCCCACGGACAGAGGATTCTGACAGGCAAGGGGTCGCAAAGAGCTGGACACAACTGAGCAACTGAGCACACACATGCACACAGAAAATTGGCATTGTCCTGAAGTCTCGATGTGTTCTTAGGAAGCCTTTAATTGCATTTGAGCCTTCTGAAGCTGTGGTTTAAAGCTGCATTCTCAAAGTGTGGTCTGTGGACCACTGAGGATTCCTGAGACCTTCTCAGAGGTCCTTGATGTCAAACTGCTTTTCATAATAGTAGTAAAATCACTTGCCTTTTTTGTTGTGTTAACATTTTCACTGATAGTTGCTAAAACTGCTGTATCTTAGCACAAATCAAAGCTGTGATGATCAACTGTAGTAGTAGCAGTATTCTTTATGACTGTCCACTTGGTGTTAATGAAAAATGCTAGTTTCATTGAACAGTAACCTTGATGAACACATCAAAGTTATTTTTACTAAATCTTGATCCTTGAATGCTACATGTCCTGTTTAAAATAATAGCTTTATTGAAATATTCACATATTATAAAAGTCACTATTTAAAGTATGCAATTTAGTGGTTTCTAATACAGGCACAGATTTGTCCAACCATCACCAGTGTATAATTTTAGAGCATTTTCACCACCACCCCCAAATCCCATACCCATTAGCAGTCACTCCGCATTCCCCCATTCCCTTATCCCCCAGCAACCATTAATCTACTTTCTGTCTCTTTGAATTTGCTTATTATATCTTATCAGTAGAATCATACAATACATGGCTTTCTTCTGTTTCTGACTTTTTGCATATTTTCAGGCTTCCTCTGTGTTGTAGTCTTTACCAATACTTTGTTCCTTTTTGTGGTTGAATAATATTCCATTGTAGGGATATACCACATTTTATTCACTTAGCCATTGATTGACAGCATTTCCATTTTTTAGCTATCAAGAGAATGCTGCTGTGAACATTTGTGTACAGTTTTTTGATGTGGACATGTGTTTGTTTCTTTTGGGTATATACTTAGGAGTGGAATTGCTAGACTGTATGTTTAACATTTTGAAGAACTGCCAAAATGTTTTTCCAAAGTGACTGTATCATTTTACATTCTCCCCAACAGAAGGGTTCCAGTTTTTCTACATCCCCACCAACACATCATTGTCCTCCGTTTTGATTTTAGACAATGGGTGTGAAGTGGTATCTCATTGTGTTTCTGGTTTGTAGTTCCTGCTGCATGTTTTTGTAATATTCTTTGTGATAAAATGGGAACTGTACTTTAATAAAGCACTTCTGCTGCATACCAAAATAAGATGATTATATTTTAAAAAAACATATATATGTATATATTGTTTTCACTTGAGCAGTCGTGTGAGTTGCAAGCTGAACTAGATGCTATTTTCAGGAAACAATACTTGAAAGATTGACTGACAAACTGATTATTGAGTGACTCATGTATTTAAGTGACAGATATTTTCTAAAAAAATAAGTGAGCCTGTCCTTCAAAGGAAAAAAACCTATTTGCTTCCAATGATAAAATTGGGACTTTGCAGTGAAAATAAGAATTTAGGAAAACTTGAATCTACTACTATGAACTTGATAATGTATTAATAATTGCATTCTTTTCTGACGAGATGGACAGTGTAATATTAATAAATAGGATTTTTTTGAATACTGTATTTGAATACTGATTTTTTTTGAATATTGTAATGAAATATGCCAACATTTGCAAGATCTTTATGATAGTTCAGTGAACCAGTGGTTTTCAAATGACCAGCTTATGTTACAAATCATGCATGGGTGAAAGATAGACTAACAGTAAGCATATGGAAAGTGTATCAATATGGTTTCAGATTCTACACTGCGACTGATATTTAAGAAACTATGACTAGTCAAATTTGGTATAGTATCAAAGAAGAATACACACATTTGGCTGAGAGACTATCAGATTACTTCTTCCTTTTCCAGCCATGTATCTTTGTGAGACTAGATATTCTTCATATGCTTCAGCCCAAACCACATACTGCTGCAGACTGCAAAAGAAAATATGAAACTCCAGTTGTCTTCTTTTAGCCTAGGTATTAAGGAGATTTTCAAAAATATAAAACATGGCTTTTCATTAAACTTCTATATATATTTTGGGAAAATAGTTGTTTTTCACAAAGCAGTAATTTGTGTTAACATATAATGGATTTATTGTTTTCAAATGAACTGAAACATTAAAATTTTCTGTTTTAATTTCTACTACAGTAAATATCAAAAAATGTATCATACATGAACAAAAGCTTTTTAGGGACCTCAGTAATATTTAAGAGTTTAGAAGGAGTCCTGAGACCAAAAAGTTTGAAAATACTGGTAGAATGACAGACTCCTGAAGACATAGTTTTTAAAACCAGTTTTTAAAGCTTCCACAAAGTTAAAATTATGGAGATCTGTACGTGTTACAAAAACACCTCTAGAGAATTTATTTGTGATTTTTTGAATTTATATTGGTCATGAAATTAGATAGATATAAAGCACAAAGTGCTCAGTAATTTATTTCCAAAATAGTATCAAAATAGCAGCACTGTTTGAATTAAATGCAAAATTGAATTTTTAAGATGATAATTTAGTTTATTGAATGTTGGGCAAAGGAAGAGTAAAATAAGCACTCCAGAAGGCCATTAAATTAGAATTTTCTCCCAGTTTTAAAGGAATGAGAAAACAAAAGTTAAAGAGAATGATAGTGAAAATGCTGCATAGTACATTGTAGCATATTTAAAAATAAAAACCAAAAAATAAGAATTTGGGGATAATCTAGTAATAAAACTATTCTGTGGTATACTGTCTTTTTAATTGGCAGAAGACTTGTAAGATGTGTTTTCTTATGTGAATAATCAGTTAAAAAAAACAACTGTGTTAGAACATAGTATGGCCAGATGAACTGCTTAAATCTTTGATACCATTGGTTTGCATTTTATTTTTGTTTAGTATGGAAACCATGAAACACATTTCCCAAATAAAGGAAACCACGCAGTTGTTGTTTTTTTTTAAACCAGGGTTCTGGAATTTAATCAGCATCTTTTTTTTTTTTTTTTTAAAGCTCCTCTTTAACAGTAATGACCTCTATTCTGACCTGTTTTAAAATGTGAATCTGATTCAGGGCCCCTCCTCATGAGGGGTATGTTTAGTGCTCTTTACCCCTTAGAAACCAAACCCCATTTTCCTTGCAACGTAGAACTCAGTGGGCCCCAAGCTACAACCCCAGTCACTCCTTTTATTTCTATTCCTTGCCCACTGAGAAATGCATGCTGTTTTTGAAATTTAATTTTTACTGTCTACCATTTGCTATGTATATGAAACTGAACGAGATGAGACAAAGTATGAATTTACTTTTGGAGATTACCTTTCCAACATCTTTTCTAGTCAGAAAATGTCTCCCAAATTAAGCCAAGGCTTAATCCAGTTTCTCAGATTTTAGTCCTGTCAGATTTTGACTTATCCTTTAAGAGTGAATGTTACATACATTTTAAAATACTGTCATAACTACACTGCTTGTACAGTTTTTTTCTTTAATTTTTAGTTAATTTTTTTTTTGGTAGAGTAAACATGTCCATTAATTGCGACCACATGGACTGCAGCACACCAGAATTCCCTGTCCTTTACCGTCTCCCAGAGTTTGCTCAAACTCATGTCCATTGAGTTGGTGATGCCATCCAACCATTTTGTCCTCTGTCGCCCCCTTCTCCTTCTACCCTTGATCTTTTCCAGCATCAGGGTCTTTTCTAATGAGTCGGCTCTTCACATCAGGTGGCCAAAGTATTGGTGCTTTGGCATCAGTCCTTCCAATGAATCCTCAGGGTTGATTTCCTTTAGGATTAACTGGTTTGATCTCCTTGCTGTCCATGGAACTCTCAACAGTCTTCTCCAGCACCACAGTTCGAAGGCATTGATTTTTGGGTGCTCAGCCTTCTTCATGGTCCACCTCTCACATCTGTACATGACTACTGAGAAAACCATGGATTGACTATCTGGACATTTTTTAGCAAAGTGGTATTTCTGCTTTCTAATATGTTGTCTAGGTTTGTCATAGCTTTTATTCCAAGGATCAAGTCTCTTTGAATTTCATAGCTGCAGTCCCCATCTACAGTGATTTAGAAGCCCAAGAAAATAAAATCTGTCACTGTTTCTGCTTTTTCCCCATCTGTTTGCCATGAAGTGATGGGACTGGATGGCATGATCTTAGTTTTTTGAATGTTGAGTTTCAAGCCAGCTTTTTCACTCTTCTCTTTCAAAACCAGTACAATATTATAAAGTAAATAGATAAATTAATTAAAAAAACACTAATTAAAATCTTTAAAAAAAAGGCTCTTTAGTTCCTCTTCACTTTCTGACTTTAGAGTGTATCTGCATATCTGAGGTTGTTGGTATTTTCCCCAGAAATCTTGATTCTAGCTTTTGATTCATCCAGCTGGACATTTCACATGATGTATTCTGCATATAAGTTAAATAAGCAGGTGTCTGTATGCAGCCTTGATGTACTCCTTTGCCAGTTTTGAACCAATCCATTGTTCCATGTCTGGTTCTAACTTGTTTCTTGGCCTGCATAGAAATTTCTCAGGAGACCGGTAAGGTGGTCTGGTACTCCTCTGTCTCTAAGAATTTTCCACAGTTTGTTGTGATCCACACCGTCAAATGCTTGAGCATAGTCAGTGAAGCAGATGTAGATGTATTTCTGGAATTCTCTTGCTTTCTCTGTGGTCCAACAAATGTTGTCAATTTGATCTCTGGTTCCTCTGCCTTTTCTAAACCCAGTTGTACATCTGGAAGTTTTCAGTTCACATACTGCTGAAGCCTAACTTGAAGGATTTTGAGCATAACTTTACTAGCATATGAAATGAGCACAATTGTATGGTAGTTGGAACATTCTTTGACGTTGACCTTCTTTGGAATTGGAATGAAAACTGACCTTTTCCAGTCCTGTGGCTGCTACTGAGTTTTCCAAATTGGCTGACATATTGAGCGCAGCACTTTCACAGCATCATCTTTTAGGATTTTAAATACCTCAGCTGGAATTCTATCACCTCCACTAGCTTTGTTTATAGTAATGCTTCCTAAGGCACTTGACACTCCAAGATGTCTGACTCTAGGTGAGTGACCACACCATCGTGGTTATATGGGTCATTATGACCTTTCTTGTACAATTCTTCTGTGTATTCTTGCCACCTCTTTTTAATCTCGTCGTCTTTTAGGTCCTTGCTGTTTCTGTCCTTTATTGTGCCCATCTTTGTGTGAAATTTTCCCTTCATATCCCCAATTTTCTTGAGGAGATCTTTAGTCATTCCCATTCTATTGTTTTCCTCTATTTCTTTGCATTGATCACTGAGGAAGGCTTTCTTCTTGCTATTCTCTGAAACTCTGTATTCAGTTGGGTATATCTTTCCCTTTCTCCTTTGGGTTTCGCTACTTTTCTTAACTATTTGTGAGGCCACCTCAGAAAATCATTTTGCTGTCTTTCATTTCTTTTTCTTTGGAATGGTTTTGATCACTTGTCTTCTGTACACCATTACCATCCTCCATCCATAGTTCTTAATGGTCTTGATCACCGTCTCCTGTACACTGTTACCATCCTCCATCCATAGTTCTTCAGGCATTCTATCTACCAGATCTAATTCCTTGAATCGATTCATCACCTCTACTGTACAATCATAAGGGATTTGGTTTAGGTCATACCTCAATGGCCTAGTGGTTTTCCCAACTTTCTTCAGTTTAAGCCTGAATTTTGCAATAAAGAACTCATGATATGAACCACAGCTCTAGGTCTTGTTTTTACTGACTGTATAGAGCTTCTCCATCTTTGGCTGCAGAGATTGGAATCACTCTGATTTCGGTATTGACCATCTGGTGATGTCCATGTGTAGAGTTGTGTCTTGTGTTGTTGCAGGAGGGGTATTTGCCATGACCAGTGTGTTCTCTTGACAAAACTCTGTTAGCCTTTGCCCTGCTTCATTTTGTACTCCAAGGACAGACTTGCCTGTTATTCCAGGTATCTCTTGACTTCTGCTTTTGCATTACCATCCCCTATGATGAAAAGGACATCTTTTTTTGGTGTTAGTTCTAGAAGGTCTTGTAGGTCATCACAGAACTGTTCAGTTTCAGCTTTCTTCGCCATTAATGGTTGGGGCATAGACTTGGATTACTGTGATGTTGACTTGGAGATGAACTGAGATCTTTCTGTTGTTTTTGAGATTGCACCCAACTATGGATTTTGGACTCTATTCACTGTGAGGGCTACTCTGTTTCTTCTATGGAATTCTTGCCCACAGTAGTTGATACATTGTCATCTGAATTAAATTCACCTATTCCCATCCATTTCAGTTCACTGATTCCTAAAATATTGATGTTCACTCTTGCCATCTCCTGCTTGACCATGTCCAGTTTACTTTGATTCATGAATGTAATATTGCAGGTTCCTATGCAATATTGTTCTTTACAGATTTAGACTTTACTTTCACCACTAGACACACATCCACAACTAAGTGTCATTTCCATTTTGGCCCAGCGTCTGCATTCTTTCTGGAGCCATTTCTCCACTCTTTCCCAGTAGCATATTGGATACCTGCCAACCTGGGGGGCTCATCTTCTGGTGTCATATATCATTTTGCTGTCTTTTCATATTATTTAGTACAGTTAAAAAGACCCCACATGAGAAAAAGCTGAGAATCAAATTCATTGCTTAAAACCAGTGGCTGGAGTAGGCTTCCTTTTTGTAGCGGTGAGCTAAAAACAAAGTTGCAGGCTATTACTCTAAAAGTGAAAGTGGCTCAGTTGTGTCTGACCCCATGGACTAGAGCCTGCCAGACTTCTCCATCCATAGGATTTTCCAGGCAAGAATACTGGAGTTGGTTGCTATGCCCTCCTCCAGGGATCTTCCCAGCTCAGGGATTGAACCTGCATCCCTCATGTCTCCTGCATTGCAGGTGGATTCTTTACCCGCTGATCCATCAGGGAAGGTCTGTTAGTCTGAGGTTCAGCTTAAATGAGGCTGTACAAATTAGAGATGAGAAGAGGACATAGGAAATAGGAGGACCCTAGCACAGTCTTGTGATCAGTTTCTGAACCAATCTAAACCATTCAGCTTTTAACTGGGTGTCTAGGTTTATGATATCCAGTACTATCTCTGAAGCCAATAAAAGGCCTGAGTTTGCACTAGAGCTGGAAGGACTTGATGGAGACACTTGGAAGAATGGAGTTGTAATGCATAGAGAAAAATTTTACTCAATATAAGTCTGAAACCAAAATTCCAAAGTAAGTGATGAAGGCACAATCTATATGACAGCCTGTAAAATCAACAATTAAGAGATGAATTCATGTCCAACTGAAGAAAGATAATTTAAAAATCTGAAAAGCTAAGATCAGTATGTTTATACCTGTCAGTGAGATAAAGGAAGCTGTAGCATCTTAGAAAAAAAGTTGTGAAACAGAGAAGGTAATCCTAGGAAGAAAAAGAAAAAGCCAGTAATCCTAGAAAGGAGAAACATATTTCATTGATTCTAAGACACATGATGTTTAACATTTTAACATTTCTGAGATCTTGAGCTTATCTTACAGACCATGACATGTCAGTGTTTAATTTGTAGTACTTTTTATCTTTTACTGGTAGTAGAATGTGTTCTTTGTTGTTCAGTTGCTCAGTCGTGTCTGACTCTTTGCAACCCCATGGATTGCAGCACACTAGGCTTCCTTGTCCTTCACCATCTCCTGGAGCTTGCTCAAATTCATGTCCATTGAGTAGGTGATGCCATCCAACCATCTTGCCGTTTGTCATCCCCTTCTCCTGCCTTCAGTCTTTCCCAGCATCAGGGTCTTTGTTAATGAATTGGCTCTTCACATCAGGTGGCCAAAGTATTGGAGCTTCAGCATCAGTCCTTCCAATGAATATTCAGGCTTGATTTCTGTTAAGATTGACTGGTTTGTTTTCCTTGCAGTCCAAGGGCCTCTCAAAGAGTCTTCTCCAACACCACAGTTCAAAGTATCAATTCTTTGTGGCATTCAGCTTTCTTTTTATGATCCAGCTCTCACTTCCATACATGACTGTTGGAAAAACCGTAGCTTTGACTAGACAGACCTTTGTTTGCAAAGTAATGTCTCTGCTTTTTAATATGCTGTCTAGGTTGGTCGTAACTTTTCTTCAAAGGAGCAAGCGTCTTTTAATTTCATTGCTGTAGTTATCATCTGCAGTGATTTTGGAGCCCCCCAAAATAAAGTCTGTCACTGTTTCCATTGTTTTCCCCATCTATTTGCCATGAAGTGGTGGGACCGCATGGCATGATCTTCGTTTTCTGAATGTTGAGTTTTAAGCCAGCTTTTTCACTCTCCTCTTTCACTTTCATCCAGAGGTTCTTTAGTTCTTCACTTTCTGCCATAAGGGTGGTGTCATCTGTATATCTGAGGTTATTGATATTTCTCCTGACAATCTTGATTCCAGCTTGTGCTCCATCCAGAACAGCATTTTTCATGATGTACTCTGCACATAATTTAAATAAGCAGGGTGATAATATACAGCCTTGATGTATTCCTTTCTCGATTTGGAACCGGCCTGTTGTCCCATGTCCAGTTCTAACTGTTGCTTCTTGGCCTACATACAGGTTTCTTAGGAGGCAGGTCAGGTGGTCTGGTATTACCATCTCTTGAAGAATTTTCCACAGATTGTTGTGATCCACACAGTTAAGGCTTGAGCATAGTCAATGCTTATTAGCATTGTCAAGATGAAATAGAAAAATTGGGGGAGACAAACAGGAGAACCTTGAGGCTGGACATAGGAAAAAATGAGTGAATAAATACTAAGACATTTACCCAGAATATAGCTTAGAGATAATGAACAGGTAGTTAAGAGAATTGAACGATTGAGAGTCATCAACATAAGAGTTTCAGAAAAAGAGAATAGAGTGAATGACGAGAGAAGCCATATTTGATAAGACAGTGGCTGAGAATCTTCTTGTGTTGAAGATAGTTTACAGATGAAAATTTTTCAAATATTAGGGAAGGTAAAAGTAGGTCCACCCATGTCTTGAAATTATGGGGAGAGAGAATCTTAAATTTTAACAGAAGTCAGATTGCTATCAAAGAAATTACAGATGTGCAATCTTCTCATCAGCCACACACATACCAGAAGATCGTGTAGTAATATGGTATGAGAAAAAAGAACTGGCAGCCAAGTATTCTGTATGCAGTTAAAATCCTGCTTAAGAGTTAGAATATAATGGTGATAAAATAATCAAGGACTGAGAGTTTATTATTCGAAGACACTCATAAAACTAACTACTGAAGGATTGAGTAGAAAAATGGATCCAGAGAAAATGAGGACATAATAGTGATTAAAGTGGGTAGAAAATTAATAATGACTGTAAAATACTAGTAGCTTTAAAAGTTACAGAAAACTTCAAAGATACATATAAGCAGAGAAATGTATTATGAACCTTAATGTAACTGCCTCCTAGCTTCAACAGTTATCATCATTCTGCCATTCTTTCTTCTGTTCCCAGTATATAAACTTTTACTGTTGCTGGAGTATTTTAAAGCAAATTCCAGACAGTGTATAACTTTACCCCCAAATAATAATAAAATGATTCGCACTGTGTGGTCTCAGAGTCCTCAAGACCCTTTTCATAGGTATCTGCGAGGTCAAAGTTATTTTCTTAATAATAGCAAGATGCTATTTGCTTATTTCACTTTCATCTCACAAGTGATATACAGTGGAGTATTTCAAAGGCTGTATGATATGTGATAACACAGCAGGTTCAGCACAGAAGCAGATATAAAAATCTAGCTGTTTGTTTTTTTTAATTGAAGTATGGTTGATTTACAATATTAGTTTCAGGTGTACAGCAAAGCAATTCAGTTACATATATATAACAATGCATACACACACATGAATATATATTTTTTCAGATTCTTTTCCATTATAGGTTATTACAGGACATTAAATATAGTTTCCTATGCTATGCAGTAGGTCCTTGCTTATTTTGTATATAGTAGTGTGTATCTGTTAATCCCAAACTCCTAATTTACCCCTTCCCTCTCATTTCCCATTAAGTAGTAACCATAAATTTGTTTTCTATGTCTGTGAGTCTATTTCTGCTTTGTAAATACATTAATTTGTATCAGTGATATCATATATTTGTCTTTCTCTGACTTATTTTACTTAGTATTATCTAGCTATTTTCTAAAAGCCATAAAGATATTTGCAGGAAAGGCAAACTAGCCTAATTTTTAAAATTATTTATTTATTTTTGGCTGTTCTGGGTCTTCATTGCTGCCCAGGTGGTGAGCGAGGGCTACTCTTCGTTGCAGTGCATGGGCTTCTCATTGCAGTGGCTTGTCTTATTGCGGAGCATGGGCTCTAGGGCATTTGGGCTTCAGTAGTTGTGGCTCCCAGGCTCTACAGCAGAGGCTCAGAAGTTGTAGCACACACATTTAGTTGCTTTGGGGCATTTAGGATCTTCCTGGACCAGGGATTGAACCTGTGTCTCCTGCATTGGCAGGTGGATTCTTTACCACTGAGCCACCAGGGAAGCCCTATTCTGATTTTTTTTTTTTTTTTTAATATATTTCCCATAAGAAGATGTTACTTATGCTAACACCAATGAGTTTGTTACTTTAAAATTAATTAATAAACCTTTTAAATATTCCCAGTTCTGATTTCTAATATGGTAAATATTAATATATAAACAAAGACCCTTTGACATCTTCAAATTTTTAAAAAATGAATCTTTCCCATTTTTATAAAGATATAATTTACATACAGTAAAATTCACTGTAAAATTTTAGTGCACAGTTACGCAGTTTCAGTAACTGTACACGGTTGTATAAACACCACCATAATTAAGGTATAGTATCATTTTCGTCTCTCCTCCCCTTTCCAATATGCCACTTCATAGTCAGTCATTCTCTTCTTTTCACCCTCTGGCAAATATGTGTAACTTACATAAACAAAAACTCCTTAAAGTTTTCAGTAATTTTTAAGACTTAAAGTTTGGAAACTGCTGCGCTAATGAATAAGAATTTTAAGAAACATAACCATAGTACCATTATATACAGTACCCTAAAATGATAGTAACCTTTTAAATATTTAAGTAAATAAATAATATTTGGGCAATATCCTTGCAATGTTTAGTTTTCCCCAAATGATTAAAAATCTTTGTAGAATTGATCAAATTAGGATTCAGACAAGGACTGTGTCTTTAGTTGGTTCATGTGCCTCCAAGTGTCAGCTTTTCCTCATTGTCATTTGGATTCATTATTTCATTAAGATTTGCAAAACAGGGACTTCCCTGGTGGTCCAGTGGTTAAGAATCTGCCTTGCACTGCAGGGGCTTGGGTTCGATCCCTGGTTGGGGAAACTAAAATCCCACATGCCACTGAGTAACTAGGCCTACATGCCCCAACCAGAGAGCGTGAGTGCCCCAACTACGGAGGCCACGTGCCACAACTAAGGCCTGACACAGCCAAATAAATAAACAAATAATTTAAAAAAAAAAAGATTTGCAAAACAGTGATTTTTCTAATTTTCTCAATACATTTGGGTTAAGCTGTGATTCTTTTTTCTGAACACAGTCTTCTCTTGTTAGCTGTTTGGTTACCCCAAAGCACAGTTTGTACAAGAAAGGCAGGATAAGCTGTTAAATCCATTCCTTTTATTTGTCTGTTTTCAGAATGAGTTGGTGTCTTAGTGGCCATCAGAGGTTCTCTTTATTTTTTTTAGTATATCATTATGAACCCATTTTTTTAATCAGTTGTATTTTAATACATGGTATTCATTATTCTTGGTAGTTAATGCTTATTTATATTGTTAAGAAATGGAATGCTAATCTTAAAAATAAGGGTGTGGGACTGGTAGGGGTTGGTTTCTGGTTAAAGATTCTTGTCATCTTTAAGAGGATAATCTTTATAGAGAATAATTTTAGTCTTTTTACATCTATTTATAATTTGGATATAAGTATCAAGAGAACAGAAATGCAATTATATATGTATATTTCTAAATTAAGACTTTTTTTTGAGTGGTTTTAGATTCATAGCAACATTGAAGAGAAGGTACAGAGATTGTCCGTATACCTTCTGCTCCTACACATGCGTAGCCTCCTCCATCATTGACATCTTTCACTGTAGTGGAACGTTTATTAAAACTGATGATCCTACATTAATTCATCATAATCACACAAAGGCCACAGTTTACATAGTGGTTCACTCTTGTATAGTCTTGGAGTTTGGACAAATGTGTAATAATATCCATCATTATGGTATTGTAAGAGTATTTTTACTGCCTTGAAAATCCTCTGTGCTCTCTCTGTTCCAAGATGCAATTTTTAACTTCTCTACTGGGGCAGGAGTTAGTCAATTATCGATCCAACAGAAAATAGAAAAGGAGAAGTGTAGCAGAGACAAAGAGTAATAGCAGATACAGAAATTCAGGACAGTTCTGAAAGAAAACAGGAAAAAAAAAAAAACAATCCTACAGCTAGTAAAGTTGGTAAATTACCTGTTAGTATTCTGCCATATAATCTTCCAGTCTTTTCACTGTGCATGTTGCATACTTTAAATGTCTTTATAAAATTGAGGTCATGTGCACAGCAACTTTATAATATTTTTTTTTTCAAAGAATACATTGTATACGTGTCCTCATATCATTAGCTTTCTATATGATTAGTTGATTTCATTACAAAGTATTTTTGTGCAAATGTTTCATGATTTAAATGATCCTCTTATTAGGTGTTTAGGTTATTTTTCATTTTTTTCCTGTTACATAGAAATAATTTGCTCACACTTCTGATTATTATGCAGAAGTATTTAAAGCTTTTATGTATACTGCAGAAATGCTTTTTCACCCACACTGTATGCAAGTACAGCGTTTTTTTTTTTTGTACTGGGATATCATTTTATCAAATGGCAGAGGCAGAGTTTTGGGGTGGTATAAATAGAATCTAACGCATTGATTTATTATTGGGGAATCTGATCAGTTTTGAATGTTTATTGGCTATTTGTGTTTGGTCAGTTCCCTTTCTTTCATGTTTTTTTGCTTCTTTTTCCCCCACTACTGATTTGTAAGACACTTTTAAAAAGACATCTTTATATGTTAAGGACTTTAGTCTTGTCACATACCAGAGATATTTTCTCCCATTTTTTTTGCCATTGTTTGGTCAGTGGTGAGTTTTAGTACATGCAAGTTTTTCTTTTTTTTTTTTAATTTATTTATTTTTTAAATGTAAGTTCTTAACTAGACTTTTTTTTTAGTAAGATAATTGAGAGACTCTGATCATAATTTTTTAGTTTGTATTGTTTACAAGTCATCTGATGCAATTCAACAATTTGTGCAAGAAATTGGAAATTTCAAATTATAATTCCTATGCCAAGAAAAAGATCTAGACTATACTATGTGACTTTTAAAGTAAGTCATTTTAATGTAAGTTTTTGGTCACCCTTATTATTTTCTTAGTATTCTGTGAAAAATTAGTGTTTACAGATCCAGGAGTAATTCCTTGATAGTGATACTTACAAAAGTCTCATATCTATTTAATTTAACATTGGTAAGCATAATAGCAGTATCATTATTACATGGTATATATAACAGTATTATGTATCTGTGTGATATAAACCATGGCATCTTAGAGAGAGATCAGCTAGTTTAACTCATTAGATGCTGCTGCTGCTGCTGCTGCTGCTGCTAAGTCGCTTCAGTCGTGTCCGACTCTGTGCGACCCCATAGATGGCAGCCCACCAGGCTCCCCAGTCCCTGGGATTCTCCAGGCAAGAACACTGGAGTGGGTTGCCATTTCCTTCTCTAATGCGTGAAAGTGAAAAGTGAAAGTGAAGTCGCTCAGTCGTGTCCGACTCTTTGTGACCCCATGGACTGCAGCCTACCAGGCTCCTCCGTCCATGGGATTTTCCAGGCAAGAGTACTGGAGTGGGTTGCCATTGCCTTCTCCACATCTTCAACAAATGGCTGCTCATGTCTGTATTTAAATACTTTTCTCTTTACTTTCTGAAATAGTATATTTAATTTATGATTAACCAAATTTACCACATAATATAATGATTAATGTAAGTTAGAGTTCTTAATGGACACAACAGAATGGAAATCACTAATGTATATTTTCATTGTATAGTTTCTTTGATGCATTGTTCCATAGTTCAGTATTATTTTTAATTAAGAGAATAACTTTATTAAAGCCAGTCTTTAAACTCCTTGGTCATTTTTAGTGGTTTTGGGGGAGAAATTTGATATCTAACTTTATTTTATGTGAGGGTACATAATGTGTAACACTTAATAAATTCATAAATTCTCCTTTGATGAGTAGTACCATCATCTTGCCAGCAACTTGAGAAGTCAGTACTTTGCAACAGTATAAGAGACAAAGTCCCTACTCTCATAAATTTTGTGTTTTAGTGGACGAAGACAAGCATGCACAGTAATTTTACATAATTAGTGTTTGAAGAAAATAAAGGTAGGGTTATGGAATAGTAGGGAATATGGAAAAACCATGGAGAATGGTTGTTGTTTTAGCTAGTTCAGGGGTTTTTTTTGTTTTTTTTTTTTTAATAGAAGTTCAGGTTTGAATGTTTGTCTTAATGTCATCTGGAAGAAAAGCAACGAGTAAATATACTGGAGTTTAGTGAATGAGAGGAGTCAGAAGATGAGATTGGAAGTAGGCAGGGGCAAGATAATAAAGACCATGGTAAGATCCCCCGGAGAGGGGAAAGGCTAACCATTCTGGTATTCTGGCCTGGAGAATTCTGGCCTGGGGTCGCAAAGAGTCAGACACGACTGAGCGACTTTCACTTGGGAGAAGGCAATGGCAGCCCACTCCAGTACTCTTGCCTGGAAAATCCCATGGACGGAGGAGCCTGGTAGGCTGCAGTCCGTGGGGTCGCTAAGAGTCGGACACAACTGAGTGGCTTCACTTTCAAGGAACTTAGATTCGTTTTTTTTTTTTTTTAATATGAAAACATTGGATGGTTATACGTTTTAAAATGATCACGCAGATCCTGTGGCCAATGAGGATGGTGGTTTGAGGTTGGAATGGCTACAGTAAGGACAAGGCTAGTGCAGTAATATAGGCAAAAGGAGGTAATGAACTTGGCTAGGCTAGTAATAAGAAAAGTCTGGAGAAAGGTGGGGTGAAGAGAGAATTAAGAGTTCTGTTGTGGCTTTGTTAAATTTGAAATGCCTATTAGATTTCCAAGTGATTGGTTCAAATAAGCAGTTGTTTATCAGAATCTGGAGCTCAGATTGGGCTGGAGATAAGTTTGGGGAGCCATTAATGTAGATAGAAGTGACTGGATGAAAAAATTTAGGTCATAGATTTTTA
The DNA here is from genome assembly GCA_024291935.2 of Okapia johnstoni. Lineage (NCBI taxonomy): Eukaryota > Metazoa > Chordata > Mammalia > Artiodactyla > Giraffidae > Okapia > Okapia johnstoni. The sequence continues at coordinate 128,242,425 of CM044308.1, read as the reverse complement.
ACATTTGGCTGCATAGTAGACTCTCACAGGAAATTAAAAATACAATCAACTTGTGTTCACTCTCCTCCCAATTCTAATTTAATTACTCTGTGTTAGGCTTAGGAAAGATGTATTAAAAGCCCCCAAGAGATTTTGAAGTGGGACTAGGGAAAGAATACAGGTAAAGAAGAGATTGGAAAATGGTGTCATTTTGAGCCTCAGATTATTTTCTTGATTTTTCAGATGCAGTGTCTAGCACAGAATCATAGGTAATCAGGCGTGTGAGATGACATGCCATGAGTGAGAATCAGCAGAAACATCACATAACAGAAATGAGATTTCCTGGACCTTCAGATAACAAACACAGACCAAAACAGTTGTTTTTACTATGATCTAGAAGGTAAAAGCAAAGCTTAAAAAATTTTAGCACAGAGCTGGAGATTATAATGAAAATGACATGGCAGATGTGTAAAAGAACCAAACATAAATTTAGGAATTGAAACTTGAAATGACCAAAATTGAGGGAAGTCCTTGGCTGAATCTGAGGACATTTTCAACATTTAGAGGATTAGAAGTAGAGGCAACAGTAAGGCAAACAGAAGGCAGAAGGCACTTCCAGCAGAGTGCAGTATCCTGGAAGCCAAGTGAATGAACCACTTAAAGGAGCAGTTCTTAACTTTTCAGATAGTGTGGAGATAAGATAAAAGATAAGATAAAAGAATTGGAGTCTGGCTGTTGGTAACAGGTGGTTTCAGTGGAGTGTTAGGAAGAAAGGCCTGGATAGAGTGATTTAATTAAAAGGAAGTGAAAGGAAGAGTAGCAACAGTAATTACAACAAATATTTTAAAGATTTTTTTTTTCCTGTTAAGATATTGAAATAGGACACAGTAGTTGGAGGTAGGCTTGAGGTCAGGGTGGGTTTTTTGGGGAATGTCTCAGTAAAGAGGAAGAAATTGATGACACAGGAAGAAGGTATAATAGAAGAAAGTTATTTAAGAAGGCAAGCAAGGACACAGGTATAGAGATTGGCCACATGTAAGATTGGGAATAATCATATGGGACAGTTGTTTGGAAGGTAAGATAATTCTTGTTGGAATGTTTCTAATTTCCTTTTGTAATAAGCTGAGATGGATAAGGACAGGTGTTAGGAATTTAAGAAGGAGAAAGGCATGAAAGGGTCATCTGAGAATTGGGAAGCGAGGGGTTCCTGGGTGCTCTCTTGAGTAATTAGTACCATTGTTTTCTTTCTCCTGTTAACTTTAGCTGCTTGCATGCAGGTGCAGGGTTAACTCTTATCTGTTTCCTGGTAGAAAGTTCCAAGTCCTTTTGGTTTTATCTCTGCCATGTTTTTGTGATTTTTTTTTTTTTTTTCCTGTCGATTTTCATTTTACTAGTCTGGCTTTTACTGTTCTCCTGGGCTGTTAAAATAGTTTATTTGTTTTTCATTACTCTAATCTTTCCTGTCATTCAAAATTCAAAATTCTTTTTGGAAAATTTATTTCTTGGATAATAAGTAATACCTGTAATACCTGCACAAGACGTGCATTCAGAAAATATATTAAAGGATGATTTAAACATCTTTCCCTCCTTATCTTAATCCTCCTGTTCTTCTCCCTAGAGATAGCCATTGTTACCAGGTTTGTTTGTTTGTTTAACTGTATGGAATATCTCTGGTGGAAGGATACATTTACAAACACTACCATACCTAGATATTCTCTGCCATTCCCTAAAGTTGTACTCATTTTTCTGCATTAAAAATTTTTATGTTGCCTCTCTTAATTTTACAAGAATAGAGCTATCTCATTCTTGGCAATTGCAGTAACAGTATTCCGTTGAACAGGTATCTTGTCATTTAATAATATTCTTTGTGAGTGAGTGAAAGGTGCTCAGTTGTGTCCGACTCTGTGACACCATGGACTATATACAGTCCATGGAATTCTCCAGGCCAGAAATACTGGAGTGGGTAGCCTTTCCCTTCTCCAGGGGTCGAACCCTGGTTGAACTCAGGTCTCCCTCATTGCAGGCGGATTCTTAACCAGCTGAGCCACCAGGGAAGCCCAAGAATACTGGAATGGATAGCCTGTCCCTTCTCCAGTGGATCTTCCTGACCCAGAAATTGAACCAGGGTCCCCTGCATTGCAGGTGGATTCTTTACCAGCTGAGCTATCAGGGAAGCCCTTATTGAGTCTACCACCATGTATAGAGTTCCTGCTCTGTCCAGTGGTGGGCATACAAGGATGAATAAGATACTTCTTACACCAAAATTGTTCATACTCTAAAGATTAGCCTGGGTATTCCAAATCTCCACATTATTGATATTTTAGACCTAATAATGTTTTGTTGTGGGGTTGTCCTCTCCATTGTAGACTGTTTGGCAGTATCTCTCACTCAACACCAGTTGTACCCCAACCCTTCATTTGCGACAATAAAAATGACTTTAGACATTGCCAAACGTCTTCCAAAGGACAAAATTTCCTCTCTTTTCTTTGAGAACCATTGGGTTAGGCAGTCAGGTAGAAGATTCTAATGTAATGTGGTAAATGGTATACTAATGTTGAACCACATTTAGGAACAGAGAATAGACGAGTAACCTTTGAGTTGACATCTTTCTGAGGCTTAGCTCAGATATTACCTCATTCCATAGCCTTTCCTGACTCCTTTAAATGCTACTTTTTTAATAGCATGTGTTTCTTTTGTTGTGTTTTGTAGTTAATGTTTGTCTTCTTTTGGACTTCAATTATTTCTTATTCATCTTTCAATCTCGGTGCTTTGTTTTGGGGAATAAATGAAATATGAGTAATAGGTACAGAATAAACCTAGGTTTGTGTGGTAACATGATGAGAATTTTACCTGTTTGCTTCTGAAATAATTAACTTTGTTCAGTTGTGTGAAATACCTGGTATTGTTCATTGTATACTACTTCCAATTGTGTAATTGTGTTAAATGTGTAGCTTTTTAAAGACTTGTGACATTGAGAATTATGTTTCAGAAATGAATCTATAAATCTGTGGGGGGGAAAGCAAAAGGAATTTTTATTTAGTCTTGTCTGCATATGAGGAAATTTAGAAGAATTAAAGTTCAGAGGAGTCTAATATCAAAGAGGGTTTTGACAGGGAAGATTTTATGGAGAAGGGAGAACTTCAGTAGATGAATATAGATTTGTATAGGTAGAAATCTTTTTACAAGGCAAAAAGTCATATAAGTGAGAATAGAGGCAGCTTATCCAGAAGACAATTTAATAACCCAGCATTTTCCCCCCAAAAAATGACTTGTAAAGATATTAATGGGGACTTCCCTAGTGGCTGAATGGTAAAGAATCTGCCCTGCCAATGCAGGAGATGTGGGTTCAATCCCTGGGTCAGAAAGATCCCCTGGAGAAGAAAATGGCAACCCACTCCTGTATTCTTGCCTGGAAAATTCCGCGGACAGAGTAGCCTGGCAGGGCGTCAGTCCATGGGGTCACAGAAGAGTCAGACATGAACTTGGTGACTAAACAACAAAAGGTACTAAATGGGTATTATTAAATAGGTTATGAAAATTCTCATTAGCATAGTGGAAAATAAACCTGCCTAAGGAAAGGAAGCAGCATCCTTTTTCGATTATACATATCTGGAGTTGAGTATTTCATTGGGTAGATTGTGAGAAACACTTTGGGAAACGCTGTAACAGTGTAGATAGAAGGCTTTGATGGTGTTGGGGGCTGGAAAGTGATTCGGGTAAGAGTAGAAGCTCTGTTGGTGAAGATTTTAATATTTTTAACTTAAGCCCTTGAAGGTTTTTAAACAATTAACATGAATAAATGCAACCCTTGGAAAATATACTTCAGAAATAGATTGGGATGGAAAGAAACTGGCACTGAAGATGATAGGAATAGTAGGAAGCTATTTCAGTTATATGAGAATAAAGTAATGAGGTAAAAAATGCTAGACATTTCAGAAGATGCATCTACAGGATTTAGTGATAAGCTAGGGGGAATAAAAGATGAGTCCTTTATTTTTAAAAATATCATATCATTGTCAGAGTTGGGAAGGAAAACTGATCTGGGGGAAGAAAAGGATACCAGTTTTAATGGATTGAATTTGGGTGCTAGGTTGAAAAGACTGGTAGTAGAGATAGAGGACTGAGCTCAGGACAGAGGACTGAAATTCTGTTGAACAGAGGTGAAGACATGAAGTTATGAGTAGGTAAACAAATGAAAAAGTTACAAACGATTTGAGGGAGACTTGGGGATAGGGACTACAGATTAATACAGTACTCTTAGCATCAATAAAAAATGCAGAAAAATGTGTATAATTTGTGCCATTCTAAGATAATCTTTAGTTTCAGTGCAGAAGTAGAGTTCTTTGAGTAGCATGAAAACAGATATTTCTGTCTTCTGATGGCTGGCATCAGAAAGTTTAATTTGGAATCAGTGTAGTTTTGGGCTGGTTTGGTTGGTTGCGACTTGGCTTTGTCTTACTATTTTCCCTCAGAAAATCATCTACATTGATTATCAGTTTGAGATATTATCACTTGTGCTTTATTTAAATGCTTATTTTATCCTGAATTACAATTAATAAGAACACCCAACTTCAAAGATTTTGTAGAGAGCTATTAGTGGTTATATGAAACCAACCCACATATATACCAGCACACATTTATTCCCTAACCAAAATTTCCTGTGTTATTTATAGTAATCCCTCCTTGTGATTTTCTGTTGCTTACCATTTTTATCTCATTGGGATACCCTTTAATTCCTATAACTTCATGTAATCCAGCCAGTATATTGGGCCCTCTAATAGGCTAAAATTCTTTCTTTGGATGCTTAAGTGAAGATAGAATAGAGTGTAAGCATTTATTTTTAGAAGAAAGGAGTTTTAGCCTTAGACCTGTGAACGTAAAGCTTTAAGCTTTGAAATAATACCTTTGTTTTGGATGAATAAATAGGCAATTGATTGTTCTGTTATAGTGTTAAATGACAGAAGGTTAACTTCTAAAGGTGATAAGGAAATCTTCTTGGAAAAAGTAGTAAAATTATCTTTAGTCTTGATTAACATTATATTCCTCTCTTTTTTATCCGCTTTAGAAGAATAAATGTGGCATTTTCTCTTCCATTTAATTTTTCTTCAGCCTTGTTTCAGTGGCAGTAGTCAGTTGAAAAGAATTGATAAGAGAAGTTAAAGAGGATTTGAAGTACTTGTTTACCAAAACGAAGTAAAAGAAATAGCATTTGAGCTCTAGTCATATCTTTCTGATTGCTTTAACTGAATCTCCAGAAACTTTATTGAGAAAGTTATGTTTAATGGGAAAGAAACTGCATTTGTCCTAGAGTTCTATTGTAACTAGCTTGCTAGTAGTAGTAGTTTACTACTTTGCTTTTTGAAGTAGGTGTCTATTGGGAAAAAAGGAAAAGTTAAAAGATATAATTCCTTGACAGTATAATTTGAAAGTTTTAAATTGTGATTTAAAAATTGGATATGATAGTCATTAGAGCTATATCTACCTAATATTTCTGGTTTTCTTTCTGGGCACAACCAAGTTGGGTACAGCTATGTAGCTTGCTTTGGTCAAATGAAATACGCCATACTGACTGTTCTACCAGTCTTGATCCGTAAGTGAGGAAAGCATACAGTACACTCTTGGCTAAATTACGGTGGACATGAATAAAAAATAAGCCTTTGTTTTAAGCCACTGAGATTTCAGGGGCTGTTTGCTACTGCAGTTTTATTTTGCACTGCATGGTCTGATATGGTAGCCACCAGCTCCATGATACTGTTAAGCACTTGAAATGTGGCTAGACTGGTTTGAGATGTGATTAAGTGTAAAAATACAACTGGATTTTAAAGATTTGGTATGAAAAGGATCTAAAATATCTCTAATTTCTATATTGTTTGCAGGTTAAAATGTAATTGTATATATTGTGTTAAATGAAATAACATAAAAATTAATTTCACTGTTTCATTTTGCCTTTTAAATGTGGCTACTGAAAACTTTAAAATTGTATATGTGACTTGAAAGCTATTTCTGTTGAACAAAATTCATGTAACCTATCTTGACTTAAAAGCAAAGTTGATATAAGCAGTAGGGTGCTCTTAACAAAGCCCCTCAAATGTGGCGTTGGTCAAGGATCAGGGCAGCAAGGAAACTGATACTAGAGGCTGGGAAGATGAAGCATAGGGAAGCATTTGGTAAAACTTGCCTGCAGTAACTTGGAAGGCTAGTAATGTCCCTAATGCATTTATAGCTTTAGGAGATAAGGATGGAAAACAAACTGTGTTTTTGCTGCTATTAGCTCCATCTGAAAAGATAGAAGAAAGAAATGAGCTGTAACATACGATTAGCTGCTTTGTAAGTAGGAAGGAAGAGCAGTTAAAGAGACTCCAGAAATTTGGGGAATTGTAGGATTGGAAAAAGCAATTGTTTCTTACTGTCAATAAGAGATGAAACTGAGACATCTTTTGAGCCGATAATTAAAACTTTTATGGCAATCAAGGTTAATTACTCACTGTAAAAAAGTCTGAATGGATTAAGGTGTTTCAGAGTAGAGGTCTATCTGCTTAAGGGAGTGGTGCCTTTCAGGTGGGTTAGGGAAAAGAGACTTTTTTAAAAAGTATGTTTTTTCCCTAGTAAAGCCAAGTAGTTCCAAGGCACCCACGATTAAGTAGAGAGAAATAGACCCCATACAGTCTTACGGGACATGAAAGCAAAGAAATGTAGAATGTTGAAAAGACATGTCTAGAGAAAAAGTTGTGGTTCTAGACATCAGCACTTGAAAATGGCTAGAATCAAACAGGTAAGGAAGCCTCTTAAGTTTTTTGGAGAGTTGTACAGCTCAAGAAACAAGTGTAGAAAGTATGAAAGAAAGTGTAATTGCACAAGCTGATTGCCATCCACTAATCTTCCAGCCAGGCTGAGAGTTAGCTAAAGATGCTTAGCTAAAGATGCACACTCCCTATGTCCACTTCACTTGTGGAGGAGGATAGCAGACAAGGAAACAAATCTCCTGGAAGGTAGAGCTGAAAGACGCAGAGAACACTTACACTACCTGGTCAGCAGGGTTTATGAATTGCTCCAGACTATTGACTGTTTTATCTCCTCTTCCTCCTCTTTTGGACAAGAATATATATATATATTATATAATGCCTTTCTCTGTCATTGTGTATTGTGTCTGTGAAAGCAGGTAGATAACTTGTTTTAGAAAATAGGTCTCTGTAAAGAAGGGCCATACCTGGACCCAGGAGCTTTGAGTTTGATACTGTTAACTACATGGGATTTAACTAAAGGGACAAATGTATCCAAATGTGGGAGGAAAAGTAAATTGAATATTTGACCAGAATGGGGAGTTGAGAGTCATGATTCTCCAGTAAATGTATCACTTCTTTCTAAGCACATGATAGGATTGCCCTTTCGTGTCATTTTTAAAATCAGCATAGCCATCCGACTTATTGTGGACGTAAAATGTGAATGGAAGTTCTAAGAGCAGGATGATTTACCACGCCTTCTACCTTCTTGGCAAGATGGTCTTGGAAGCATGTGTCAAGTAGAGTCCTTGAGGGACTGTGATAAGCAGATTTTTTCCCCTGCCAGCCAGAGTTGGACATGTAAAATTAATGGGAAACAAACTTTTGTTGTGTCAAGCCACTGAGATTTTTGGATTGTTTGTTAACTGTAGCACCACCTCACTAATTCTTATTGATGTATTATGTTATAATTTTAGTTGTAGTAGGTACTCAGTAAATGGTGGATACACTAAACTTTGAGGGCATAAGAAAATGTACAGATTCTAAAACTGCCAAGATACAGCTCTTTGGCTTGTATTTCTTATAAAGCCAAGCCCACCCATGGACTCTTTTATGTGTAACATGGCAAAGAGATTATATTATATATTGTAGAAGACACAGGAAAAATTAAGAGAACAGTGAAACTTGTAACATTTTAACTAGAAATAATTGTTAAATAATTGTTAAAACTAGAAATAATTGTTAAACTATATATGGTTTACTGGGTCTACACTCCCAACCTTTTTGGCATCAGGGACCAATTTCGTGGAAGACAGTTTTTCCCTGGACTTGGAGTAAGGTGGTGGTTTCAAGATTATTCAAACGCATTACATTTATTGTGCACTTTATTTCTGTGATTATTACATTGTGATAATGTGGTAATGCTAGCACTGGGGAGTGGCTATAAATGCAAATGAAGCTTTGCTCCTGCTGTGCGGCCCAGTTGCTAGCAGGCCACAGACTAGTGCTGGTCCATGACCCAGGGTCTGGGGACCCCCGATTTAAAGTATTGTTTCCTGTTTCTGGTGGTAGCAACTAAAATTAAGATTGTTGAATCTGTAGAAAGTGTAGGGAATAAACCTTAGGAAGAAAGTAATATTCATTTTAAACACAGGATTGAGGAAATCAATTGAGGGAATCTTTTGTTTAAAGGAAATATTTATTTAAAATGAGGTGGTAGGGAAAAAACCCCAAACCACTGTTTTCTGTAACGCTAATGTCCATGGCAGCAACATCAGTTTTAGTTCAGTGCTAGAGTAGAACATTTCCTCATGAAGCCTTAGGTAGAACTCCAATGTATAAAACTGAGCTTATGGGGTTGCTCTGATTTATATAAGGGCCTGAGGCTTATACATGGTCATCTTTCTGCTGACATTTACAGTATCCTTTAAGGAACTATAATTAGAAAATCCTTATTCTGGAGCACGTATCACTGCTGTTGACCATCTTCATTTTGAGGGGTTTGGGTTTCTTAGGAAAAGCCTTAAGTTCTTTCTTTAGGCATAATATGTTTTATATACAGTTTTAACAATTCTGACAAATTTCCCAGTTTAAGACTGGCTTGGAAGATACACATTAGAATGGGCAGTGAATGTGTGGCCTGGGAGATAGAGGATTGGAAGAGTTGGGAAGAAGGCAAAAAACCAAACCAAAACAAAACCCACAAGTAGATAGAAGAAATAATAATAGTAAAAACAGAATTCTGTATGTCTTTAATACAATGTTAATACCATAAATTATTTTTAATAATGAATTTGAGTCATTAACTTCCTGCTAAAGAAAGTAGGTAAAGGTATAATTAAGTCTGGAGAGATTTCCATTCAAAATATGGTAACCTGTAGTTTATCTGGTAAATTACCATCCTAAACAACTCATGCCCTGAAGATTTTGAATTTTAGAAGTTTTCTATGTTTTTTTAGTGATAAATAATTAAAACGTTGAAGTAGATCACACTCTTCCAATGTTTACTTTTTTTAAGGACTTTTTGACAATTCAAACTTACGAGAGACCCCCCCAGGTTGTTTAAATTTGAGAAGATCTAGCGTGTAGTACGGAGAAGGCAATACACCCCACTCCAGTACTCTTGCCTGGAGAATCCCAGGGATGGGAGAGCCTGGTGGGCTGCTGTCTATGGGGTCGCACAGAGTCGGACACGACTGAAGCAACTTAGCAGCAGCAGCAGCAGCGTGTAGTAAATGGCAACCCACTCCAGTGTTCTTGCCTGGAGAATCCCAGGGACGGGGGAGCCTGGTGGGCTGCCGTCTGTGGGGTTGCATAGAGTCAGACACGACTGAAGTGACTTAGCAGCAGCATGTAGTAATGTGCTATATGCCATTGCCTTTGTTATTTCAACAAATGATGATACAAATATATAGTATCTATCTTGTTAGAGTTATTTTTTAAAAGAATATTTTAAGAGATGACTGCAAACCAACTTTTTTTTTTTTGGTGGTCCGGCCGTGTTGCATGGCTTGCAGGATCTTAGTTCCCTAGTCAGGGAGTGAACCCAGCCCCACTCCCACTCCGGCAGTGAAAGGGCCAAGTCCTAACCACTGGACCACCAGGGAATTCCTGAGTGCAGACCAATTTGGAAGAGAATTTACTTGCTGTGTGAAATTAGAATGGATTAGTGGTAGAATTAATGTAGTGTTATCTTTTACACCCTTGGTGAGTAACATAAAATATATATATGTGATCGTGGGAGAAGATACGTTTAATATCTACTGGAAGGATGATATGAAAACTGAGAGTCTTAAGATTGTGAGAGGTGAGGTAACAAAAAAATCATATGTAACTTACTGCTGTTTTTGTATATTTCCCTTCTTAGTCTTACTAAAGAAGACTTAAAAAAAAAACCCCGGTGTATTTAGTCCTGAATTGCTTAGACTAAGAAGGTGTTTTGCTTATTCCAGTGACTGTTAGGTGATTGGGAGGTAAACTACTGTAGGGACCCAGTTTATATTATGATCATGGTTTGTTTTGAATGAAGGACAAAAATTGTATCTTACAGTTTAAGTACTAATATTACTCATAACATGTGACTTCTGATCATCATCTTGTCTGTAAAAAATTGAATCTACTTTTAGGATGAATGTTTGGTACTATTAGGATTTGAATAGTGACAGTTGTGAGACCTCTTGTAACAAATTACTTACTGTTTCTTAGACGGCAATCAGGACTTATTGGGAACTCTCTTTTGGGTATTACTTTAACCTAGGGGAGTGGTGGAGGAAAACATCTTTTTCTTTTTTAAGAGACTTGGGAATAGCTTTAAAGTAGTCTTTTTCAATCTGAAATTAGAGAGGAAAACTAGCCTCTTCAGCCTAATGGGGGAAGGGATGAGCCTTAGCAAAGAATACTGCCTGCAATAACATTAATATGTATCCTTCATAGTTAATTTGAACTTCTTATCTGTGACATTGAAGATTTTATCTGTAAGATTCCTAAAATATGTCATCTGTGGGAGTGGGAAGCAACAAAGGAAATTTCCCCAGATTTTAAAAATTGTTAGTAAAAACCACATAACATTAAATTTATTATTTTCACTGTTTTAAGTGTATAGTTCTGCTACTGCTAAGTCACTTCAGTCGTGTCCGACTCTGTGCGACCCCATAGACAGCAGCCCACCAGGCTCCCCCGTCCCTGGGATTCTCCAGGCAAGAACACTAGAGTGGGTTGCCGTTTCCTTCTCCAGTGCATGAAAGGGAAAAGTGAAAGTCAAGTCGCTCAGTCGTGTCCGACTGTTAGCGACCCCATGGACTGCAGCCTACCAGGCTCCTCCATCCATGGGATTTTCCAGGCAAGAGTACTGGAGTGGGGTGCCATTGCCTTCTCCAGTGTATAGTTCAGTAGTGGTCAGTATATTCACACTAGTGTACAACAGGCTGTGGAACTTTTCACCTTGTGAAACTGAAACAGTACCCATTCCCTGTCTTTATCTAGCCTTTGCTGTTTAGTTGCTCAGTCGTATCTGACTCTTGCGACCACATGGACTGTAACTTGCCATGGACTGTAATTCTAGCCTTTGGCAACCAGTGTTCTGTATTCTATTTCTGAGATTTTGTGTACTTCTGATACTTCATATTAGTAGACTCATACAGGATTTAATCCTTTGGTGACTGGCTTGTTTCACTTACTATAATGTTCTCAAGATTCATCCATGTTGTAGCACATGACAAGATTTCCTTTGTTAAGGCTGCACAATATTTCATTGTATGTATATACAACATTTTCTTGATCATCAGATTTTTTTTAAGTCACTAATTTAATTTGAACAAGCTAAATTAAAACTACATATTCGTATGTAAAGAGGCTAGACTACTATTCCTGGACATTCGCCCTGGGAGGGAACTGATTTTTAGCAATACTTGCACTATGTTTTTCTTAAATTTATTTTTGGCTGTGCTGCCTCTTCATTGCTGTGCACACGTTTTCTCTAGTTGCGGCGAGTGGGGTCTCCTCTGGTGGTGCACAGCCTTTTCAGTGCAGAGGCTTTTCTTGGAGATCACAGGCTTCAGGAGTTGTGCAAGGGTTTAGTTGCCCCTCCGTGAGTGGAATCTTTCTGGACCAGGGATCGAACTTGTGTCCCCTGCATTGGTGGGTGGATTCTTAAACAGTGGACTGCTAGGGAAGTTCCTGTAATGTGGTTTAGCATAATTCTTTGTCTTTTGTCCCAGCTCCACCAATTTTCAGCTGTGTGACTTAAGGCAAACTAGTTAACCTCTTTGTTTTCTCATAGATAGGAGGGAAAAAGTACTGCTAAAACCTTAGGATAGTTGGGAATATGAAGTAAGTTAATGTATATTAAGTACTTGTAATAGTGTTCAACAATACATTTTATCATCTGGTAGAGTAGAACGCTGTTTCTTTAACAGTAACATATATTTAGTACTGCGGATTAAATAAAGTAAATATTTCACTGTTTACAGTGTATTAATTGCAGGTCATAGTTTTTCTTCTCATATATTTGTGGTATGTCTATAACGTGAGGTCTTCTATAAGGCATATTAGGAGATCAGTCATTTCTAGTTATATCTATGTGTGTATCTTATAAAAGCTTTTGCTTAGATTTACTAAGAAGAATAATTTTATTAATGTATAATCTTTAGTTGGGTAGAAAAGCTTTGAAAATAATTTGGGAAAAGACTATAAAAAATAGAAGAGGGTTGGATTTGAAAAAGATTAATAGAGATGAAGTTAAAGATTAAATTTGAGGGGAAGGGAGCAGTCATGGAAGAGTAATGATCCAGATCTAAAAATATAGGGTTTATGGGAAAGAGATTGTTTCATGTTAAAGCAGAGATTTCATATATATATATATACACACACACACACATATATATAGTTTATATTTGGTAAAGAAATAAAATTTGGTTTTAAAACTTTCTACTAAAGTGTTAATTCTTTTGATCAGATTAGAGAAGATATATTTTCAGGAATCCATGTCTATAGTTTAGAACTATCCCCTTGAAAGAAAAACTAGGAAAAAGACATGGTAGCCCTGAAATATTCATAGGAATTTAAATAATTATGAATGTGAAAATCTAATTAAATAATATATGAGATCTTATAGGATTATCCTGTAATTCTGTTTAGGTGATTTTTATAGCAGGTGAAACTGATTAAAGAGAAAACATAAATAAATTTTTAGAATCAAATGAAGTAATTTCGTCAGTACTTTAAAAATTGAAGGCAGAGAACATGAAAGCCTTTGATAAGAACAACAAAGTCCTAATGATATCCTATTGATAAAGGAGAATGTCTCATTTTATCAACAGTACTGTAATTCATATTTATCTAGTGTTATTTAAATTAAATATGCATGTTTCAGACTTGATAAACCAGCAAAGAACTTATTGTAAATATTCTGTTAGCTCTATTGACAAATAATTAGCAAATAGTCTTCAGAAGAAGCATTTAGTATTTCTTCTGGTAATATTTTTAGTAGAAATCTAGACATGCCCTGAGTTATTAATGCTTAACTAATATTGATTATACAGCCTCTGTTTTTTCATGTTTCTTTATTTAAAAGTGTACTAATGACATGTTAAAATATATCTTGCTATAATTTTGTGTTTGTTCATTGACTATACGAGAAAATTGGCCCTGTCTTTGTAACCATACTGAGTGTATGTTTGTGTGTGTGTATATATATATATATATATATTTTTTTTTTTTTCCATCATTTGATGTCCCTGTTTCTTTTTCTTTTCCTTTAGCTCTTACTGAGGTGTGCAGGAAATTGGAAAAAAAATTTTTCCAATGTGTTTATTTCTGGCTGCAGTTGGTCTTCATTGCTGCTTGTGGGCTTTCTCTAGTTTGATGTAGACAGTGGGAGCTACTCTTATTTTCAATGTTGTTCTTCGCGGTAGCTTTTCTCACGGAGCATGGGCCCTAGAGTGTGTGGGCTTCAGTCGTTGTGGCTTGTGGGCTCCAGAGCTCAGGCTCAGTAGTTGGTGGCGCGCGGGTCTCTTGTGTGGGATCTTCCCAGACTAGAGATGGAACCAGTGTCCCTTGCATTGCAAGATGGATTGTTAACCACTGGGCCACTGGGGACACCCTGGAATTTTTTTTTTTTTTTTTTTTTTTGTATTTCTTGTACAAACTTGTTTTATTTGGGTAGACTTTGAAAACAGCTCTATCTATGGGACAGCTATAGTTGAAACTATAAACTGACAGTAGTCTGTCATATTATCAGGCCAGATGAAGAGGAAATTTAAGCATTTTGAGGTAGAAAATATTAATAGGCACAATAAAAAACCAGTGCTGTTTAAGTTTATAAAGTTCTTAATTGTATACACAAATGTTCTTGAGAACTTATGATTATGTTATCCTTGAAAAGATTTCTTCACATGGCTTTTGGACACCAGTTTCCTCCTATCTCACTGTTCTTTTTTTTTAATCTCCTCTGTTCACTTTAAAGTGCCCGTGGTTTCTTAACTGTATACACTCCATTCCAGGTGGCTCTAAGTAGCCAGCTATTTATGTTGATTGTTATGTGTGGACCATAGTTCTGTTTGAACTCCAGATCTGTTAGCTGCCTAATCAACATGATAATTTGAATATTTCATAGGTACCTCAAAACTTTCATATCCAAAAATGGACCCCTGAGTGGTACCTCTTTCCCATAGTTTTTCTACCTCTGCTGCTGCTGTTTAGTTGCTTCAGTCATGTCTGACTCTTTGGGACCCTGTGGACTGTAGCCTGCCAGGCTCCTCTGTTCATGGGGATTCTTTAGACAAGAATACTGGAGTGAGTGGGTTTCCATGCCCTCCTCCAGGGGATCTTCCCAACCCAGAGATCGAACCCGCATCTTGTATGTCTCCTGCATGGGCAGGCAGGTTCTTTACCACTAGTGCCACCTGGGAAGCCCTTTTTCTACCTCTACTCTGTTCTATTTTAGTTAATGGCAACCCCATCTTTCTAGTTGCACAGAGCTAAAACCTTGGAGTTGTATTTAACTCCTTGTTCTCACACCTCACATAAAATTGTTATCAGATCTGTTCACAAATATCTTTGACTCTACCTACAAGGTATTTCCTGACTCTAACCATTCCTTACTACTTCCTCATTCACTAGTTTTAGGCCACTATATCACCCCTCTACTCTGAGTGGCTTTACTCACTGAATAAAATGTAAGCTTTTAGTGACCTACGAGGTAATACACAATGTATAACATCATGTATAATCATATCCCACATTTATCTCTGTTGTCTTATCACTTACTACTCTTCCTTCGTATTCATTTCATTCTAGCCACATAGGCCTCCTTGTATTTCTCTGAACACAACAACAAGCATACATCCAACTTGCTCTTCCTTTTACCTGGAATACTTGCCCACCTTCTTGCTCTTTGTCCTCCTTCAGGGTCAGATGTTATTGTATTAGCAGAGCTTTTTCTGGCCACTCTATTTAAAACAAGTACTTCACTCCTTTGGCTTTTTATCTGTCCCTACTCTACTTTTTTACCGTAACAATTCACCACCACACAAAGTACTACGTATATTTGATCCTTGAACATGGGTTTGGACTGCTCAAATCCATTTACAGTTATTTTCAGTGGTAAATACAACAGTACTACACGATCTGAAGCTCGTTGAATCCTCAGATGTGTATAGAGGGACAATAAGTTACACCCCTGCATTGTTCACGAGTCAGCCATATTAACTCGTTTATTTGTCCTGTTGTCTCTCACTAAAAAGTAAACTTGATAGAGGTATGAGCCTAACTCTTGTTAACTTTTATCCTTGAAACCTAGAACAGTGACTGGCATATTGTAATCACTCACATATTTGTGGAGTGAATAACATTATATTCTAAACGTCAAATTAAGGACTTAATTTTTGGAGCACAGTCATCTTAA
The DNA here is from genome assembly GCA_024291935.2 of Okapia johnstoni. Lineage (NCBI taxonomy): Eukaryota > Metazoa > Chordata > Mammalia > Artiodactyla > Giraffidae > Okapia > Okapia johnstoni. The sequence goes on along the minus strand of CM044308.1, from coordinate 128,226,825 downwards.
GGTTTTTTTGTTTATAAATTCCAGTGGTGGGAGAAGGGGATCATTGGTTATATAGGAACTAGAGATGAAACCACAACAAACATTGATTGACTGTCTTTAAGACTCCCTAAGTAATCTCCCGTAGGTTACTTTAAATTTTTGTATTTAGAATCTTTCAAAGTATAGTATACATTCAGAAAAAATGTACAAATCATATGTGTATAACGTGATGAATTTTTATAAAACGAATACATAGGAGAAATTACCACTTGGATCAAGAAATAAGATATTGCCAGCAATTCAGCAGTCTCCCTGTACCCAGTCATTATTCGTCAATAAAGGTAGGCAGTCACTGTGTAGTAGTATTTCCTGTTGCTTTGAGCTTTGTGAGCTTTATTTAAATGGTATATCTGTTTATAGATATAGGCATTATATGTAAGAGAGTGTGTGTGTTTGTCTTCTTCTGTTTAAAATTACATGTTGGTGATGTTCCTGTTGCATATAAATTCATTTTCATTGTTTTTATATATTCACTGTATGAATGAATATATCATGGTTTTTTTTTCTTTTTCCCTATTCCAGCACTAACATGTATGAGTTACTTCCAGTTTAGGGTGAATTTGTGTACTTTTAGTGCCATTTGTATGTACATTTCTGTTGGAGTGAAATTACGTGGATTATAGGGTATACATAGGTTCAGCTTTAAGAGATATGGTCAAAAAATTTCCAAAGTCGTCATATGAATTTACACACCCACCTGCAGTGTGAGAGTTTCAGTTGCTGTACTACTTTGCTAACAGTTGGCCTGCTCTGTTTTAAAAAGTTTTATCCATCTTGGTGGATGTGTAGGTGTTTCACTGTGATTTAAATTCTTCTGGTGTCTAATAATATTGAATAACTTTTCATACTTCTGTGGCCCATTTTGATGGGTATTACTTACCCTTCTCCTGAGCTTTATAAACAGTAGATTTCTAGGAGTAACTGGATACCATGTGGGGCTCTAATAACAGCATGGTAAAAAATATTTTCCTATTATCTACACTAAGATATTGAGGAAGATACACACTTGACTGCCTAGTACTAAAGATTTAGTTTGAAGGTTTGTCTGTCTTAAATTGATAATGCAGGTTGGCAAAGGGATTATTTAGAATTAGGTGATTTTATGATTAATATTCTAACATATCCCAGTGTGTGTATGATCAAGTAAAATGAAAAAATTGGGTATAACACCTGTTGGGCAGTTTAATCTGTTGTCTTTAGTGAGCACATATGAACTGATTTTTCTTTTTTTCACTAAGTGGTGCTAGAAAATTAAGTATCCATTTGGGATAAAATGAAAACTTTAAATCTTCTCTGTATGTGTTATTTATAGAAGGAGCATAGCAAAGCCAGGGACAGTCTTTCAGGTAGATTATTAGCTATACTGGAAATTCCTCCTTAAGGAAGGGTTTGTTTATGTAGTCAGATTGTATTTTCTGAGCACTTCTGAGTGAAGCATTATCTAAAGGGATGTATGAACAAGTAAATAGAATTAATTCTAACATAAGCATGTATAAAGGAGATGGCATTTGAACTAATCTTGAAGGATAAGTAAAGGTTAGTGTTAGTTGCTCAGCCCTGTTAAAATTATTTATAGATTCCATTAAGAGAATTAGCAATAGGAGTAGGAATGCCCTTTTAGTATCGTTATCCCCTCAGTCAGGTTGTATTTCATTCTTGACCTATCTCATCAGTTGCTTTATTTGTTCTGTGTGTTTTCTTTAAATCTTTCTTCTGCCTCTCTAGACTCCTTTATCTATATTTAGCATTCTGTCCTCCTTTTTCCTTGCTATCTTGTCACAAATAATGTAAAATGAGTAGCTTTAAAGCCATCTGAGAGAGAAAAACAAATCCTATATATTAACACATATATGAAATCTAGAAAGATGGTACTGATGAACCTCTTTGCAGGGCAGCAGTGGAGGCACAGACATAGAGAACAGACTTGTGGACACAGTGGGGAAAGGAGAGGGTGGGACAAATTGAGAGAGAAGCATGGAAACATATACACTACCATATGGGTGGGATGGAGGGAGCATATGTGTACCTTTAGCTGATTCATGTTGATATATGGCAGAAACCCACACAATATTGTAAAGCAATTATCATCCAGTTAAAAATATTAAAAGTTCCTCATTTTATGGACTTAAAATTTATCCAACATGGGATATGTGCTATTTGTATGCTGAGACTTTTAATTAACTTGTAAAAAAGCTAATACTATGAAGTATTTGTGCAAATATTTAAATGTTTGTCATAATGACGCAGGTGGACACCTGATTATGAGTGATCAGTACTCATTTATGTTGTGTGTTTGGATGAATTTTATACATATCTAATTCTTCATCTTTTCACTGGGGAAATAGAAACCAGTTTCCCCTTAACTTCCAGCCATCAAATTCTCTCTTCCTCTGAGGTCTAACACAGTTCGTGGCACATAGTAGCTAATTATTGAATGAATGAATGAAAGAATGCACTTATATCTTTTCTTCTCTCATGTAATAGAAAAAGATGTGGCTGTGCTCCCTCAGTTAAACCTGTAAGTGCTATGGATCATCCGCCCCTCCTGACTTCTTAGAGACTTCTGTAGTGGCTCTTTCTCATAAACATTTACGCATGTTCAAGTCTTTCCTGTCTTCACAAACTGAACAAAACACTCCCTCCCCAGACTCTTTTTCTTTGGTCCCCTTCAGCCTATGCTATCATGTTTCTGTCTTCCATTCAAGCCAGATGTTTTGAAAAACTTATCTGTACTTGTTATTAAACACTTTTTCTTTTCTTGCCCATGGTCTTAGTTTCTGTGTTGATGTCTTGATTTTTCTACAGTATCTGATGTTGACTACTTCCTCTGTTTCCTTTCTTTTAATACAGCACATTTTCCTGGGTACTTTTTTCTTTCACAGGTTCCTCCTCTTCTGTCTGTTCTTTAAATACCTGCATTCTTCACAGGCTAATTCTGTTCTCGTTCTACTTGTATCCTTTGAATTTTCTAACCTACTTCTTTGGATGGACTCCATCTGTGCAGGTCCAGCTTTTTTTTTTTTTTTTTTTTTTTACTGGTTTGTCTGACAAACAGTTCAGACTCCATGACCAACAACACTGAACTCATTAACTGCCCTTCTTTACCACCACCTGAACCTTTTCTAGTGTTTACTGTTGCAGTGAACGGCGCTACCATGTACCCTGTTGCCCAGGCCAGAGTGCTCTCTCTTTCCATTTCCCTCCTTGATTTTTAGTTGTAGTTATTCTGATAAATTTAAACTATTTGAGGCATTTTTCTTGGTTGTACATTCTAGTTTTCATTAGTATAAATTCAGGAGATATTAGATAAGCATGTTTTATTCTTCATGCTACTTTTGGCTCTAATTATTAATGACTAATATAGATCTAAAATAATTTTCTAAGATTTTTACTTTACATAAATCAAAATAAAAATGGGCAGAAATTTATGTTTTAACCAAGATGATTCTATTCAGTATTCTAAATCATGTATTGTTTTTTAAAAGAATTTGTTTTTTCTGAATTGAAAAAACCTCTTAGCTCACTTAGAAAATGATGTCATACCATTATTGATATAAAGAAACATGTTTGGCTATGCTGAGAAAATGATGTAGCTTCCTGCCATATCCACTCTTCACCATTGCATGCTCATTTTGTTTCTCAGTCTGGTTTATAATAAAATTCCTTGAAAATAAAAACTCTCATACATAGGTACCTCCTTCCACAGTGATACTGTGGTTGTGGCCGTTATGGATATTTTAGCAAGGATTGACTTTAAAGGTTAGGTTTATGAGTAATAATTTCATAGTACCTACAGGTAGGCATAATTGTGTTCCCATAATACCTACATTTTGTATTCCCATAGTTTCTACAAATGGGTATAATTGATACAGACTGTACAAGAGAGGTTTAAGGCATTAGAATTTGTTCCAGTCTGAGTTGACCATTAGATATATTGACTAATTGAACAGTTATAATTAAGTTTCAGATTGTTTTATGACTTAGCTTGCTCACAGAAAAATTGGCTTTCTTACCGAATTTTACAAACAAACAAGCTCTCATGATCTCTTTTTGGCTTAATCTCTGATATTTAGAATAAAACAGATTGTTTTAAAAGAATAATCCACAACAGGGAGCAATGATTATGCTCCACCAGCAAATGATTTTTTTACGTATACATAGTATTTACTCATTTTATCTTAGAGAGACTCAGATCTCTTGCTATCTTTTTGGGCCAGTGGGCTGCTTCTCATCTGTATTTGTTTTTTTCTTTAGATATTAGGATCAAGGAAGAAGAACCTGATCCTGAAGAGTGGCAGCTCAGTGGTGATTCTACATTGAATACCAATGATCTAACACACTTAAGAGTACAGGTGGTAGATGAAGAAGGGGACCAACAACATCAAGAAGGAAAAAGACTTCGAAGGGTAGCTTGCACCTGTCCCAACTGTAAAGAAGGTGGTGGGAGGTATGCACACATGCAACATACTTTTTTTTTTAGGCTGCTGATATCATCATCCTAATTTTTGAAATGCTGCATGCCGTGTCACCTAATTAAGGGAAATTATTCACTACATGATCATCTTGTGTGTTTGTCTGTATGAGTGTGGCAGAAAAAGTTAGTGAACAAAATATGTGAAATCACATTTTTAGTTCTGAATGCCTTTTTTAAAAAACTAAAATTAGTTTACTTTAAAAAGAAGTATAATAAGATGCCATTTAACAGGCCCATATCAGATAATTTGCAAACCAGCAATAATGAGATTTGCCTAAATACTGATTAAAAAGTTGCTTCTTGAGAATAACTGTTATGTAATATAAAAATAAGTTTAGAAATTGGTGATAAAGTGTATTTTCTATTTTCAACAGAAATGACTAATAAGCATTAATGGTGGAATTTTTTAAAAAGTGAAACTGGAGTATTTCTGGTCAGTGTTTTTAAAAATAAACATTAAGGAAAAAAGGACAGAAATAAACTCAAAACCTATCTGTAATTGTATTAAATGTGGATGGATTAAGCGTAATAATTAAGAGATTGAGTCTCTGATCATCCTTAAAAAACAAACTCCAGCCTTATATTGATTATAAAGAACATCTTAAATTGGCATAGAAATATTGAAAATAAAGGAATGAAAGAGATTTATTAGGCAAATGTTAACAAAAAGGAAATACGGATAGCCGACATGGTATCATTTGATATCTATTTGTTATTTTCACCTAATCAAGTGGATAGATAGGGATATATTTCTTAATAACATGAAGTTTTCACCAAGAAGATTTACTAGCCATGGTACCTTTTGCCCACAACTTTGAAGTATATAGAGAAAAAACCGATAGTGCTCTAAAGACATAGTAACCAAATCTTCCAGTCATAGTGAAATATCTTAATATACCTCTCTCAGAAATGAGCTATTTAAATAGACCGGGGGTGGGGAGAATCTTTTAATACAGTTAATGAACTTGATCTAATAGAGCCTACCTGCCTTTGAAAAGTTGATTTGTACACTGGCCAGCCCATTCACATTAATAATAATGACTAATTGTTGATACTGAGCGCTTACTATGTTCTAGGTAGTCTTATATGTGAGGCATGGAGAGGATGGATGGTTTTTAAGAGCGTGTACAACTGGGATTTGGACCCAGTTTCTTACTCTAGGACCTATCTTAACCACTATACTGCCTCCTGAGTAAGTTTGCTTCTGCATCTGATCCTTAGGCATTTGTGTTTACTAATGGTAATTATTCACTTGTTTTATCTATTCTTTGAAATGTTTTGGTTAACTTAAATAAATTAGTGTGGAATTTGGTTAGACAACAACTTATCTGAAGTTTACTCTCATTTTTAGAGGAACTTTCAAGATCAGTTGTTCATGAAAGTCAAATCTAAGGGTCATGGCTTTGCCTGTGTTTTGCTTATTCTTTTTCTTTAAATTGAAAGTTTCGAATTTGCATTTATTAAACTAAAACATGCTCAAAAAATTCATAAATATAGAAGAGTATTAAAATAATACCAAATTTTTACCCTATTTCAAGATGACTATTGTAACATTTTTGTATTTATCTTTCCAGACTTTAAATATATTTTAAAGTAGAATCACGTTCTCTGTTTTACATGTCTGTTCTTCTTATTTTGAAAATTTTTGTGATCATACTTCCAAGTCTACAAAAAGCTTCCATCAATTTTTTATGACTATAGTATTCCTAGTGTGTGGATGTATAAGAATTTAAAAACTTTTTGGGAGTTTATTGTCAATTAATTCTTACACATGTCTTTGTACATTTGTCTGATTATTTCATCAGTGTAAGTTGGCAGTGGTGGAATTGTTGGATCAAAGGGAAATGTTTACTAGAAAGTCGCATCAATTTATATTCCGTCGGTGGTGTATGAGAGTGTCTGTTTGTCTACACCCTTGCCAACAATGAATTTTATCATTTTTTAAAACCTTTAAAGTCTGAGAGATGAAAAGTAATGCCTCACTATTGTTTTACTTAGTAGTATATTTTTGTTACTTTGTGAGGTTGAACATTTTTTGTTGTTATTTTGCCATTTAAAAATTTTTTAAATTATTTGTCTACTGTGAATCTGTTAATTTGTCTGTGTCATATGTGCAGATATTTTTTTCCAGTTTTATGTTGCCTTTCAACTTTTTCAGTGGTTTGCAAAGTGTGATTGTTTATACAAGTAAGGAGAATTCTCACAGTTTGCAAACTTTTAAGCACAAAATTTTTACTTGAGATGCATTGTTATCATGCTGTTAAGTCGTCCTCAAACTGAGGATTATAAAAATACTCATTTTTCTAGAACTTCTGTGAGTTCATTTTAAAATAATTTATTCCGACCAATTAAAATTGAAGTTCTTAGGGAAAAAACTGTATTGTTTCTTAGAGCTCATTTGCACAAAATTCAGCTAATATATTCATGATAGGCACAATCATATCATTGGCAGTTGCTACATCCAGTTAATAGAAGCATAACATAGTAAATCCCATTCCACAAAGGTGAGACAGATGGCATTTTAAGCATTTTAGAATATTGGCCTTTTTCTTTCAGCAGTATTTTTTAAAAGAATATAATAGTTTGTGTAAAGTGGCATCTTTAAAGAACTAAATTTTATTTTATCTTTTTGAGCAAGGTGTAAAATATAATTAAATATTTAAAAATTATATTCATTTGGGCATTTAGCCAATATTTATTAAGCAGAACCAGCCTTCAGAAACTTGATACTCTGGTAGAGGAGACGATAGTAAAATAAATTCTAAGGACATTATTGTTACGTAGGTTTTGTGTGAATTAGACCTCAACCCATTTTTTGAAAAATAAGTTATTTTGTAAAATCTGTTATTTTCCCTGTCAGCATTTCAGTTTGTGTTTTGTTTCTCCTGTCTCACGCAAAAGACTCAATTTACTTTTCTTAATCCTTCCACTCAGAATTTAGCTTGCTTCATTGTATCATTCTGTCTTTGCATTATTAAAATTTTGGGAGCAAGTTTAAGAAGTCAAGAGTATGAACTTAAAATGGTTGGTTTTTTTAAGTCATGTAATAGGTATAGTGGTGTAAATATATAAGTCAATAAGAAAACTTATGGTAATCTTTTATTACTTAAAGGTCGTTAAGAAATTCACTTAAAATTCTCTTTCTTCATATCACATGCCATAAGTCAATATCTGGCATATCTATATCTTACCTTGAGTACAGTTTTTCTCTAAATAGAAACTTGAACATGGGTGTTGAGCTTTTCCCTTATGTTGCATATTTTTTTGTGCCCTGTCTTCATTGTTTTCTTTCTTATATGCCTGTCTCATTTTCAGACAATAAATATGTCTTGTTTCCTTATAATTCAATTGATGAAAAAATATCTTTCCCTGGAATTTTGGTTCTTTGAGAACTCATTTGTTACAATAATTTATTTTAGTCTTGTGCTTTGTTCCTGCTCTCAGGCTAAATTTTGCAAAGTTAGTACAATTGCACTTTTGAATTTATAAAAAACATTGATCACCTGAGTGGTAGGCTTAAAAGAGAGGCTGGAAGTTATGAGTGTAGAATCAACTGAATTGGGTTCTCTGTGAAATTGCTATGGTGAACACAATATGTAAAATTGGTTTGTACACCAATAGCCACAGACATTGCTCTTTTTCTTAGGGCCATTCAAAAATAAATTTAAAAGAGCTAAACTAAATGGAAGTACTGTTGGCTTTGGTTAAGACTTTGGCATTGCAGGTGAGCCAGCAAAACCTATTTCACTCAACTCTGCTCTTCGAAGAGAGTTGTAGAAATTGGGGGTGGACTGGAGCTGAAACTAGAATTGTGTTAGATTATGACATCCTTGCCCTTGAGACAACAGCATGACTCCTCCTTGTCTTTACTTATGCTATTCCTCTGCCTGGAATGCCTTCCCTCCTTTCTATCTAAATCCTACCCACCTTCTCCACGAAGCCTTCTCTAACTACTGGAGCCCACATTGATGTCTCCCTGTTCAGAACACCTATGGCACCTAACAGCCAGCACTGCACCGTTTAGCACTGTTTGTCCTATGGCAATTTCACATGCTACTGAGTGTGAGTACATTAAAATATAAATGTGGGGAAATATGCATTTTTCCAGTAAAATTTGAGAAACAAGAGGTATATACAGGAGGATTTGCAGGCTTATGGACGGTTTACAGGCTATATAACTAGACTGAGATTGTGGGAGGAGGGGAAGTTGGGTGGGGGTCTTAAATGTATCTTTTTTAATCTCAGAGAAACTGCGAAGTTTATATAATAAAATTTCAACAATTGATGAGTCTAAAATGTCATTTTTTTTTTGTATAAACTCATTTATTTGTCTTTATTCAGTAACTAGCCTTTTTTTTGTTGTTGTCAAGGTTAAGTAATAACATTTTCTGTAGTGTTGAATACAATTTGAATATCATTTCTGGAATCAAAAAAGTTTCCTTCTTGCTTAGGCTAAGATATCTGTGTTCACCCATCTTAGCACATATCTTCTGAGCCTTGTTCTTGGTATCAAGTACTGAAATGTAACAGATGTAAAACTTTGCAGTGTGGAGAAACTGCATTTTATGTATGTCTCTGATTTATAGTTTGGGGTATCTGCATGGTTATTAGTAAGGGAATTTTAACTGTAAAGATAATTTTTATTTCATATAATTCTAGGGATCTAAGATGACAGCTTTGTCTAGATTTTTTTCCTCTGGTTTTCTGTAAGTCAGGGTATATTCAGGGTGTGGCCATACAAATATGTGGATAAATAATGCATATATCATTAATTTAAAGCCTGATTAAGGCACCTAATTAATTGTACCTGTGATGAGTTAATGCATCTGTTGTTGACTTATTTACTTTTTAAATTAGCTGACATTGTGACTTTGAATAGACCATTTATTTTTCCTGTTCAACTAATTTAATTGAATTGGGTCTATGCATAGAATTTGTGAATGGTTCTGACAAGATAATAAATAGCTTTATTATACAGTCTGTGTATGAAATGTCCTTTTAAATTATGTATTTCTTGAACATATTTACGTTTGGACAGCATTCACATTAGTTGTGGAGTAAAAGAACATGTAAAACTTCCAAATTCTTACTTAAATTGATTTTGAATGGTTTTGGTTTCTGATTGACCGCATGGTGATAATGTCTTCTGTTTGAAATTCAGCATGTTGAATATGATGAGTGGTATTGTCCGTTTGAATATTTTCATATAAGTATATATTATTCTGTGTGTGTTTTTTAGAGGTACCAATCTTGGGAAAAAGAAGCAACACATTTGTCATATACCAGGATGTGGTAAAGTCTATGGGAAGACCTCACATCTGAGAGCTCATCTTCGTTGGCATTCTGGGGAACGCCCATTTATTTGTAACTGGATGTTCTGTGGTAAAAGATTTACTCGAAGTGATGAATTACAGAGGCACAGAAGAACACATACAGGTTACTAATCTTTACTTTTAACAGACAAAAATTAGTTATAGGGCTGCATACTACCTTGAATTTTTTTTTAAAGCATAGCTTACTGAACTGAATCTTTTAAAATATGATTGTTTACATCACATTTCTATCTTCAGCAATATCAATTTAAAAACACTTAATTCTAAACAAGCCAGTATGGCTTATCTTATAAAATAGTGTTTTATCTTATGCAGACTTTGGTTAGTGTTTTCTTCTTCAGTTAGTTTTTTGTTTTGTTTTCATTTTATTCAGTGTCTTAAGTCACATTTATCTTATTGTTAATTATGTCAATGTTCTAAATTAGTTGTATGCTTTTACTCTTGATCATTATTTTCTTCCTCCTTAACACTGTAATAATAATTCCTTTTCCTCTTATAATCTCATGTTTTAATATATGTGAAATAAGCAGAAAACTATTTCTTTGAGGGGTAATAACCAAGGCATTTTTGATGTCAGGATTTTCATTTAATTGTGTTTACATAGTGTTTTTATGGTCGTTACATGAAATGGACCAAGGAATGACCGAAATTGAATTCTAACTTAATATAACGTACACAGATAGTTTTCTCTTACTACTATATAATGATCAAGATGATCATCAGTCTATGCTCAACATTTGAAGAATTGATAAATATATAATGTATTTACAAAGCCTAGAGAGCTTAGAAGCAAGAATTATGGTGAAACTTGGAAATCTCTTAGATCTAAATATATAAAGTAACCCATGAAATATGTAGCAGTGTATTATATGCTCTACTTGTTTTAATTTCTGTCTCATCAGGTAGGTAGACAGGTAAACTTAACCTGTTTGCAACTGACAATATAAGAAAGTAGATAAAGTGCCCGGAGGCAGAGATCATTATCATTGAGCTAGTAAGGCATTGTTGGGCATTAAGACCTTACGATTGGCCTATACTAGAATTTTCCTCAGTGGAATTTGATCAGCAGGATATGAAAAGATACAGTGTAGAAGGGAAGAAAGGTCTATGATCAAAGTGTAGGGAAACACTGTTAAAGAAGTTTACTGTACAAGTACCTTCAAGGAGCACCTTTAGTAGTATGTTATACATCTTCAGGTAGGGGAGGTAGTGGCAGCCTCTCATTGTGCCATTTTGTCATTGAGCATCTCCCAGAACTAATGTTTCAAGAGAAACTTTGGGAAATAACCTTCCCAGAAGAATAGAATAGTATGCAAATAGAAGTGAGAGCTCCATTTGTCATGAGTGAAGATGAGATTCTGTTAATACATTTCTTTTATGTAGGATTGAGTCACGTTAGAGAGTCCTTAGAAGTTAAGTAGTGGAGACCTTAAAGTATTTATTATCTACAAATTACTCTTACATCCCCGTACCACTTAGTACAATGGTAAATTTTGTACTCTAATAAAATTTGGTATTTAAGGAAGATTTTTCTGGCATTGATTTGTTGGATTGGAGAGGGAAAGCCTAGCATGTCACTGTAATAGTTCAGGGTGAGGTCTGATGAGGACCTGCTGAGAGGAAAGGTGCTGAAATGAGATAGGTAAGACATTTTGAAGAAAATAAGAAAGTATTGGATTTGTTTATTGTGTGAGTTCTCTGTGTGTTCCTTTTAATTTGGCCTTTTGCCTTACCTTCTAGTAATCCTCCCACATAGTGGGTCTTCAGCATAATAGAAGTTTTGTCTGTCTTTTGTGTTTAGAAAATGTAGTTTTTAAATACTTTAAAAATATTTTTTATTCATGCTGAAAAATAAATTTAGGCATCAGAGTCTTATTAACTTTAACATCATGATGTATTAAGCTTGCTTTTGATTATTCCAACTGAAATCAGATCAGATAACCATCTCCATTATTCTTGGTACTACCCAGTCTTTATTCGACTTCAAGGTTGTGTTTTGGCTTTAATCTTGAAGTACTTTGTGTAGTTACTTGAATTTGCATTTATGAGTTGGAAGGTTAAATATCAGGATCTGACATATTACTAATATCTGAAGTATAGCTTAAAACTGTAGTTTTCTTTAAAGAAGTATGTTACAGGTCGTCATTTTTAAGCTGTTATCTTGTAACAGATGTTTCAAAACAAACTGTTAGCATAGTTGAGGTACTAGATTCTTATCTGATACCAGTGTATAGTTGAATAAATTTGAAGATTGCTTTTCATCCAAAAATAAAGATGATGAATTTATTTTGAAGAAAAAGTATTGCAGGGACAGCTCATGAAACGAATACAATTCTAATTGAATTCTGCTCCCTATCCCGAAAACTGTCAGTCTTGGCTTATTTTCCTTCTCAGAGAATGAGTCTATTAATGTTGAGTTTAAAAAACTAAGTAACTCAATTTCTTTAACAGGTGAGAAGAAATTTGTTTGTCCAGAATGTTCAAAACGCTTTATGAGAAGTGATCACCTTGCCAAACATATTAAAACACATCAGAATAAAAAAGGTATCCACTCTAGCAGTACAGTGCTGGCATCTGTGGAAGCTGCACGAGATGATACTTTGATTACTGCAGGAGGAACAACACTTATCCTTGCAAATATTCAACAAGGTTCTGTTTCAGGGATAGGAACTGTTAATACTTCCACCACCAGCAATCAAGATATCCTTACCAACACTGAAATACCTTTACAGCTTGTCACAGTTTCTGGAAATGAGACAATGGAGTAAATATTACACAAATACTTATTCATTGTGGTTATTTTTATACAGTAGTGAGAAGAATATTGTTCCTAAGTTCTTAGATATCTTTTTATTGATGTGCAAAAATTTTTGGATTGACAGTAACTTGGTTATACATGACACTGAAATGCCTTACTTTGTATGATATTCCATAGTATATTAAAAATGGTAAAATTGCATGGGTTTTGTAGGTACTTTTGGAATCTAGAAGAAATGAAATTTTACCAAGTTATATAAAGAGAAAATTGAATTTAACAATGCGAATGGTAGTCTAACCAAATGCACCAATCCTGTGTGGTTTAGTGTAAAAATGAGAACATGTTGGTATTTATCTATTGTAAGATAAAAAAGTTGGTGGGTGAAAGAAATCATGTTATGATAAAAAAAATTTTTGTAATTTTCTTGATGACTGGAATTTTTATTATGCATAACTGACAAATCAAGTTTCCAAGCAAATGTTACATAGTGTAGGCTTTACTTAGCTTATCAATTTGTCATTTTGAAGCTAATTATTTTAATTAGGTTAACTATGTACAATATTTTAAGCATTACTCTTGTAAGATTTTGAAAAATACATTTTAACATGGAACTCTAGGGATAGTCACCTTTTAAATCCTGTTGAAAAGCCATGTTTAAGATTTAATTTGCCAAAATAATGTCTTGTTAATATCCTTTCAATAACGAAGTTGGGCAATATAACCAATGTTTAAAAAGGTTTAAAATGTATAGGTTGAGGCATTTGGGTGGTAAGAAAATGTTATAGTGAATTATCCCTTCTCTTGAATATTGGAGGACCAAAAAAATAAGGTTTATTGCGTCTTAGCAGTGATTTTTTTTTTTTTTTTTTAATCCAATCTTGTTTCCAAAAACCACATGTCTGCCAGGGCCTTAAAAGCCATCATGTAAATTACCAGTAAAGTATAACATATGCAAACATAACAAAATCACTTCCATAGTGACGATACTCCAACCATATGGATATTAGTCATAGAAAACTAGAGGTTTTATGATATTTTTTTAAGTTTTTTTTTTCGGTCTAGGTAGTCAGTCTGCACTTAAATATAAACCATTTTCCTTTTTTTGCTTTTTCCCTTAAAATTTATATGTATCCAGTACATTTAATTGAGAAATGTATGTTTTTTATTATGCTGTATTTTCTTTTTATTTTTTAATTATTGTTTATATTTTCAATTATTAAAAATGTACAAAATAAAGTTTCATTGCTGGTCTTGTAAGAGCTATACAGTTTTCTTAAATGTATACCTATAACTGCAGCAGTTCACCTATTTCAAAAATTTGGAATTCTGTTCATTTGTTATTCTTAAGACCACCTCAAATTTAAAGGCTACCTTATTGTACGTTTAAAGTGTATTATAACAGTGTGGTAGTTAATAAAACACTATTTTTTTTCTTTTGAGTTTGTTGTATTACTGTGCATTTAAAATAATTGCAGTGGTATGGGGTGAGAAAATTGGTGTGGTTTATTTTTCTTAGCATTTTATTTGAAGATTCTTGATTTCAGACACTGAAATTATTGTAAACATATATATCTACTTAAAAAGGGAAGAGTAGAGGCTCCTGGAGATTACTTTTTTTTTCATCTAAGAATGAGCTTATTAAATAGAACTTCTGAAAAACTTTTAACTCTTAGCCCACATTGATTCATAGGAATTTTACAATCCATTTTGCAAACCTTGTTTTTTGTCTCCCCCGTTAAAGCAATGCAGAATATTTTGACTTTTCAAAAATTTGAGTTTACGTGAAGATTCTTAAAAATTATACAACAGCTTTGGTAACCATGACGAGTCATTTGAAAAGGTTGTTTTTAAATTTATACATATTTAATCATAAAGGCAGGGTAAGAGGGAAGGAAAAATAAACAGGATATTAATGTGAATATTTCAGATATTTTAAAATATTCAGTTACTTTCTACATATATAGAGTAGGGTTAAAGATTTCCATTGTCTGTTTTCCAGGCCCAATCTGATACTGTCAGTAATACTAATATTTTTGAGTGGTTAGGACAACACTAGATACACATAAAAACAAAGTTTTTCCAAATGTGAGACTTAAGCTTGTGATGCGGAATAAGTATTACTTGGAATAGTGGAAATTAATGAATGTTTGTTTATTTTGAAGTTACATGGTTAGAATTTGAATCTTTAAACTCCCTTAAATAATTTTTAGAATTTAAAACATGATGTTGAGTGTGTGAAGAGGATTATGAGAGAAGGTTGCTCACTTGAGAAAAACACCCATTAAATCAGGAGATTAAAAAACTTTTTTAGAGTGATGGTAGAGCTTTTTTTTTTAAATTGGAGGGTAATTTACAATGTTGTGTTGGTTTCTGGGGCTGTTTTTAACACTGAAAATTTACAATAAGTTTATAAAGAGTTTTCAGTCTGAGTTTCCAAACAGATTTTATCACTTCTTAGAGCATGAATGCAATGAAGAAAGTAAGTAGTCTTAAAAATTATTAAATAAATGTTTAGATTTTTTTTTTGAGAGCCTGCCTGGAATATACCAGTAAATTTTGGGTGTTTGCCTAACAAAGAAATGAAAGTTAGTATTCAACCTCAGCCAAGGTGACTTTAAATATTTGTTTTTTTAATAGAAAAAATGTTTAATACATTCTGGAAACTTAATATTTGAAGAATTACCCTAACGTAATTTTTTTCTAGTTAAATAAAATCTATTAGTATTATGTATGGGTGTAATGTTTTAGTGTAAGTTTGCTCTTCAATAGGTGTTTTCAGCAATTGCTTTGTTTTTGTCAAGGCTATAGTTGGTACATACTCAGTATATTTATTTACATACAAATAATTCCAGTTTATGAGAACATACTCATTTAGTGGACTAGGTGTCTATACACTGTACCTCAATTTAAAGAAAATATCACTTGAGAAAATTTTATTTTCTGTAGATTGATACTTAATGACTTTGAGAAGTAATTCACTTAACTTAAAAAAGAACAGAAGTCTTTAGAAAAGTACCTCAACTGCAAAAAGTCAGGTGCCCTGTAAGTAACTTTGGGCAAAATATTAAAGATGCTTAAATTATTTCAGAATAGTGAAAACACATTTTAAGTAGTAAAAAGACATTTAAGGTGAAGGCATGTCGAACATATTTCATAGAAAATAGTTCTTAGTATTCATCAGAAAATGCTGGGAGTGTTTAACAATCCACAGGCCTAACTTCATCTCTGACCTAAAGTTACATATCGGGAGATGAAGAATATATACACATGACCATTGAATGGCGGTGGGTTTTGAACGGCAGAGGTCTGCTTATACATGGCTGTTTTTCAGTTGTAAATATTACAGTACAGTCTGGTTGGTCGAGTCCACACACACCTTACAAATCAGTCATAGGGCCAGTTATAAGTATATGTGGATTAACCCCCGTGTTCAAGGGTCAACTGTATTTTTAACAACAACTCAAGTAGCTCTAATAAACACTCCTGAGTTAGAATCTTGAGTAGAACAAGTGTCCCACTGTATCTTAATTGTAGTTAGGATCCGATTACTTGAAAACTTCTGTCTTATTAAAAATTTCACTCAGTGTTGTTTGAAATGTGAGATTATTACTAACATTTGGTTTTAAAATTATGTGTTGGTCGTGCTACCCTACTAGTAGGCAATTTGGTTTTCAGTTTTAATTACGTTAAGTAGATAAGAATTGTTTTCAGTTTAAGAACAATTTGTTTCACCACATAATATTTTTAAAACTTTTTGCCATGAGTGAGTAAGAAGTCAGTCTTATAGTCCGATAATCAGCACAAAACGAAATTGGTTGATACCTTGGGAACAAAATTTGATATTTAGTAAAATCATCTTTTTTAGTTAGTGTTGGGAGACAAGATAATACTGATTTGGCCCCTTGTTCAGGCAGATTTGTATATAATCATATATATTGTGAATATGTGCTAGTGGCAGATACAAAGTGCTCTAGAAACTAGAGGGAGAATTCTGCATGGAGAAGTCTGAAAAGTTGAGGCAGAGGAAATGGCTCAATTTGATTTGCTTTGGATGATGGGGAATTGTGAGAGATGGCATGGGAATATATTGGAGGAGGGGCTGTCACATTGAGAAGGAGTTCAGAGTTTAATCTTTACCAGTGATTCCTAATGTTTATGGGATCATAGGCCTTCTTAGAAAATCTGCATTTAATTCATTGTAGTCTAATGTTAATGTAAACTCTACATCGGCGATCTTTTTGAACTGGGCCCTGAACCTTGGAAAATGGCCACACTTATGGAATTGGTGCAGGAAGAGGAGTTGTCAAGGAGGCTGACATAGAAACTGAGTGTCAAGATGGTGACGACAAAGGCAGTTGAGAGGTTCAGTCAGATGAAAAGAGAGAAGATTTTGGCCCGGCGGTGAGTTGCCAACTGATAGTAGTTTAGAGTAATTTGGGTCAAAGATGACACAGGAAAAGAGGCTATGGAGACAGCAAGCATAGGCTATTCATAAGTTTAGCGGTGAAGAGAAGAAAGATGGGCAGATGTACAACTCAGTCAGGATTAACAAAATAGTTGAAAAAGTTCCTGATTATATAAAGTGACACATACTGATAAATATTAAGAAAATTAAAGAGTATGAAGGTTTAGCCTCTGAGCTACTCAGATAACTTATTTCCTTTGAAAAATGCATATCAAAATTGGAGTTGAAATTTAGAAAAAACTGCATGATTTGCTGATACGTAACATTTACACCATTTTATTATAAATTTAAGACATGATATACTGAAAAAGAGGTCTCCATTTATTTTGGCTTGCCTCTCCCCACTCTCCAGCTGTTTAACAACATTGCCTCTCCTAAGTCCGTATTAAGCTGCATGTTAGATGATGTGATATTGGGTAGGTTTCTTGCCTTTAACACCTAATTTTCATCACCCATAAAAAGGGGATAACAATAGTATCATTCATAGGATTGTTGGGAGGATTAAAATGTAAGCAGAGAATAAATGGTGTCTCCTCCCTGCATCCCCCACACATCTGGTCTTTAATTTTGAAGATTTCACTTTTTTGTAATGAAGGGGTGTCCATCATTTAAACATGGCTCATGCACTGATTCTTATCTTGAGAATGAGGGGAAGTTTTCAGTGCCAAAATCTGAAGAGAGCTATAGAATCTAAATTGATAGTGAACAACGTGTCTGAAGTGGCTGCCTCGTCAGAAAGAAAGGAATAAGAATGAAGCACAAATTATTTCTCCAAAAAATGTCTAAGCCTCCGATTAATAGGCGACAGTGAAATAACAGGATATCTGCCCAACTTAGGTCCCATTTTCTGAATACTACTTTTTGCCACCTTCAGGGGCGAGCTGTTTAGATGATTGGTCAAATTTGAGCCAGCTAGATGTTTTCTCCCAAGAGTTTGGAAAACGAATGTCTTGGGAAGTTGCATTTGGAACCTACATGTGAAGCAGAAAGAATAAAAGATGAGAGACTGTACAATTCCAGAAGAAAAAGATGAAGAGAACAGCTGCCTTGATTCCTGATACTTTGTACTTTTATTCCAATTTTTTATACCTGTTCATTTCCTGCTCCTGGCTTCTCATGAGATAATCTCAAAACCTTCCAGAGACCCCACTTTTACCTTAGGTATTTCTTAAATTTGAGAGGCTCTTACTGGTTTCCAAATAGTGCCAACTAAAACATCTTGAGATACAATTTCTGCTTAAATAAAATACACTGCTTGAAATAGTTGATGACTTGGTGCTGTAGAAAATACCAACAAAAAGTGATGGTTAGTGCCAGACCAGTCAGATTTAGACAAGGAAGAACTCAGTGTAGAGCCTGAATGAGTCAGAAAGGGTGAGTCTTGAAGAGCTAATAAGATGTGCCCAGGAGAATGGATGAGAAGGCCTAAAAGTCCATCTGCAATCTGAGGACTCTTATCAAAGGACTGTATCTTTATTTGTGTCTGTTTTTGGTCTTAAGGATCACTGACTTTTTGCCAACATTAGCTTTCTGGTTAGCATCTCTTACCACATGGTCTTTATATTTTCATTATGTCTTTGGACTCAGGTGCAGTTTGATTCACTTTTAATTGTGTTTACTCAGTTACTTAGCTTCCTCACATGTAGATCCTTTAAAAATTCTTAGTTATTTTCATCTTTACCATTTTTACTGTTGATAACTTTGTGTAGCTTTTTCATCTTGAATCATTTAGTAAAGGTGAAAACTTGCACAGTATAATAGAGTGCACAGATTTTGGAGCTGGGCACACGTGGGTTTACGTCCTGGCTCTGCTGCTTACTAGCTGTGTGACCAAGGACTCTACCTTTCCACCCTTAGCCTCAGTTTTTTAGAATGTAAAGTGGGGGTAATAGTAGTATCTTCATAAGGGTAATGGAGGACATTAAATACGTTAATGCATGAAAACCACTTCCCACAGTGCCTGGCACATGGTTAAGTATTAGTAAATGTTAGCCTTAGAGAAATCAATAATCTTCCTACACTTGGAAGTAATTATCCCTATCTTGTATATTAATTTGTTCATTCACTTAGATCCACTTAGTTGTCAACAAACATGAACAAAATTGCTAGTATTTATATTGTGCCTTTTTGGTGAAACATTTCAAATATATAGAAAAAATATAGAAAACCATATAACAAGCTGTGTATCCAGCATTTATAGTCTTAATCATTATTTTACACATAGTTGATTGTTTCTTTTAAAGAAACGATTGTAGCTATAGTTGAAATCTATATAGTCCTATATCATTCCGTCTCTCTGTCTTCACCCATAAGGGTAACTGCTGCTCTGAATTTGATGTTCACAAGAATGATACCATGAATGATTTTAAATGCTTACTGTATGTGTGCATATATAGGGTGGTTTTTATGTTTTTGAAACTTTATATGAAATGGTATCTTACTGTACGTAATCTTGGGGGACTTGTTTTTTTTTTCACTCATGTTTTTGAGAGGTATTTGTGTTACGTTTCTCTAAATTATTCATTTTAAAATGCTATATAGTTCATTGAGTATATCACAGTTTATCCATTTTCTTGTTGATGCACATTTCAGTTATTTCCAATATTTGTCTATTATAAACAATGCTGCAATGAAATACTTGATATGTTTCCTTGTGCATGTGTGTGAGTGTTTCTCTGAGATATGTATCTACAAGTTTAGTCACTGGCCAGTGAGATATTCTTATCTTCAAATTTGCCAGATACTGCCAAGTTGATCTCCACTGTATGTGCCAAATTCCATTCCTAGTAGCAGTGGTTAGGAGTTCACATTTCCCTACACTCTTCCCAAATCCTTGGCCTCAGCAGATACTTCTTTCCACTTGAAAAAAACAACGCAATTTTATTTTGCAGTCTGACAGAGTGCTTTAAAATCCATCTGGGAGTAAAACAATCAGGTGTAAGAAGTTAAAAAGGAATCAGAAAAACAAAGCCATGTATTTATAAAGATACCAGTACTGATAGGCATTGCCAAACATAATGTTAACTATAGCAGAAACAATGCATGTTTTTCTTACTGGTTCCAGCTTTTAGCTCATTCAACCCCTGCCTTGGTATGATATTCCCCACAGCCTCACTGTAGGCAGCTCTTCGCACAGTATACAACCCTTTTGAATTGAATATTGGAAAGAAAGCTCAGGCCCAGCTGGGTGTTTGCTTCACCCAGAGGGAGGCTGGGAGTATAGTCGGCTGCACTGCGGCCTCTTGACCTGTTTTCTCCAATTCTTTCTCCTCCTTTTCCACTCCTGTTCAAACTCAAGTAGTCAGATCAGCCCACCAGCTACAGAAGCAACTTCAAACTGGGGTAATCCTTTCTTGCAGGACCCTAGTGTTGCCATTTAAATTCTATATGCATATGTATATCTCCATCCCTATATGAATGACAAATCATGACTTTGATTCTGATTTCTCTGTATTCTGGTGAGGTTGAGCAAGCATATTTTTATTACTAACCCATGTTTCCTCTGAAGGAAATTATCTATTTGAATTTTTCCCCATTTGCTTTTTTGGTGATTTTTATTTTGCATTGATTTTTAAGCATTCTTTAGTAATATTCCAGATACATATCATTTTAGATATATATGGGAAAATAATATCTTTTCCCAGCCTGCATCTTATCTTCTAACTTTTGTTTATTGTGCCTTTTATGTGTGGTAGTGTTGTACCAAAGTTTTATTGAATCTCTAGTTGTAGCTTTTTTGTCTTTCCCAATAAATTTTCTGTCTGGTGTCATAAAAATATTTTTCTCCAAAAATTTTATTATTTTGCCTTTCAGTTTGGCTCATTAGTCCACTTTGAAATTATTTTTCTTTCTGGTGTGCAATTCCTAATATTGCCCGTGTGGATTACCAGTTGTCTTAGCACAGTTTATTGAAAGACCCAGCATTTCCCCACCAATTGTAATGTTGTGCCGTGCTTGCTTTGCCCAGCACAATTGTAATGGTACCTCTCATTTATCAAGTTTTCATTTGTGTATGGGTCTATTTCTTGATTTCTTTCCACCTGTCCTGTGCTGAGACCATACCATCAACACCATGGCCTTCACATCTTGATGTCATATAGGGCTTGTCTCTGCCCACCCCTTATGTGTCCTTCAAAGTTGTTCTGACTGTTCCTATCCATGGACATTCTTTATCTCCAGTTATTCGTCTACTTTAATGTCCTTTTTATAAGTGACTGTTTTCTCTTTGAAAGGTCTTAACACGTCTTTTTTTACATTTGTTCCTATGTAATTTTTTTTCCTGGGAAATAGGCTTTTTGAAAGTTATTGTTTAAATTGATCACTGTTGATCTATACAAATGCTACTGATCTTTATAAATTGATTTTGTCTGACTATTCCACATAATGCCTTTGCTAGTTCTAATAGTTTACCTATAGATGCCCTAAGATGTTTTTTATGGAGACGGTCACATTGACCTCAAATAATAAAAGATTTGTCTCTTCAATTCCAATTCTGAAACCTCTTTTTTTTTTTCTTTTTTTAAGTATATTATTCATTAGCAGCTTAATACTAGCTAGAATTGGTGGTAAGAGACATTTCTGTCGTAATACTTTTCTTTCCCACACGTAACCCTATTGATTCTTCTCCTGTCTACTTGGTACTTGGGATGAAAAATGATCAATTCATAGTTCCTGTCCTGAAGGATATAGTTAGGCTGATGACATTCTGACTATAATTACCTTTCTGACTTAAAAAAAAAAATTCTATCTGGTTTCTCTAGTTTCATGTACTTTTTCCAGTATAGCAACGTAGTCCCTTTATTTCAAAGCTGGGGAAGATTGGCTTTTTTTTTAACACATGATCCTCTAAGAGCTACAGCATAACCCTGCTAACTGTCCACAGATGTGACATCTGGAACATCACACACCAAGCATGCCAGAGCCTGATGTGGGCCCTCTCTCTGGCACAGGGTTATATACATGAGGTTACCTAGGAAAGCTTTTATGACATTCAAAGAAAGAGCATAGCAGCTGACTTACTCAGGCTCTACTGTTAAGCTCAAGGCTTACTTGATAGGCCAAATTCAGAGTAGGGAAAAAGCAAAGTAAGAGTTGCTTATGGGGGTCTTTCTGGCCAGAGTCTTTTCAGATTTATTCTGCTACTGGAGACAGTGAGTCACCCCTGAAGTGGAAATTAGAGACTACAAGACAGCGGTAAATGCACACAACCAACTTTCTCTTCACAGTGGATGAAGAAGGAAAAATTAATAATCCTGCTCAGTAAAATCATTACTGGGGTGACCCAAGGTGGAAGGGGCAGTAGGTGTCAATGCCACCCAAAGCCAGGGGGCTTGTAATGTCTGGCTTCTCTCGGCTGGCCTGCTTTCTTCTTCAGCTTGCAAAAGATAAAGAGACAGCTTTGAGATATTGTTTGCGTCCTAGAATTTAAGATTAGGACGAAGGAGAGGCTTGGAGAAAGGAAGTGAGCAGTTAAGAGTCACTGACGTGGAGGGATGTGCAGGAGAATCGTAGGACGGGACTTGGCCTTCAGCCTTGGTGCTGGGCATGCTCTGAACCATCTATACAGAAAGAAACTGAATTTATTCATAGGAGTCAACTTCCTGAGGCTGGTATAGAGTTTTACCAGTACTTGAAGGTGGCTTTTGGGACTCTCCCCTGGAGTCTTTGTTCTTTTTTTTTTTTAATTTTTATTTATTTATTTTTGGCTGTGCTGGATCTTCATTGCTGTGCAGACTTTTCTCTAGTTATGGCAAACGAGGGCTACTCTCTAGTTGCAACGCGCAGGCTTCTCATTGTGATGGCTTCTTTCATTGTGGAGCACAGGCCCTAGGGCACGTGGGCTTCACTAGTTGCGGCTCCTGGGCTGTAGAGCACAGGCTGACTTTTGTGGCCCAGGGGCTTAGTTGCTCTGTGGCACGTGGGATCCTGAATCAGGGATTGATCAGTGTCTCCTGCATTGACAGGTGGACTCTCCACCACTGAGCCACAGGGGAAGACCATGGCTTTGTTCTTGAGGCTTTCCCCCACAACTTGAGAGAGCTGATGGGGAACAAGCTGCAAACTTTTATTCCTCTTTGGTTTGGCTTTGTGAGGACAGAGAAAACTGTCCCTTTGCAAACAGTCATAAAACTAGCAGGATCCCTGGGTGGCTTCTCTCAAGCTCCTAGACAGTCGGGCCTCTAGCTGCAGAAGAGTTTTGGACATGCTTATCATGGATCTCTAAGAATTAGCAGCACCAGTTTGCTAGCTCCTTTGTTTTTGGCCAAGTTTCTTCTGCGTTGATTTCTCTCTTGCTGGTTGGGCAGACAGTGAGGATGAGTGAAGTCAGCTTCTTGAAAGAGTGGTCGACACTCTCTACCTCCCCTCCTTTCACTCTTCTCAGTTCCCTTGCAGCTGGTTTCTGCCCCATCACTCCACTGAAAATGCTCTTCAAGAGGTCACTAATGACCTCCATGTCACCGAATCTTGAGACACAAACATTCACATCCTACTTGACCCCAAGAGTGTTCATGTCTGTTCGCTGTTCTCCACTTCTTGACACAGTCACTGTCCTTGACATCTGTGGCCCTCCTGGGTTTCCTTCAGCTTCTCTCTAGGTCACCTCTTCTTTGCTGGCTTTTCTTCTTTTTCTACCTGACACTTAAATGTTAGGTTTTCTCAACATCTTGATCCTGAGCCAGTCTCTCTTTTCACTTTATGCTCTTCTACTGGATGACCTCATTTATTCTGGGGATTTCTTTTTACTCCAGATGTGGACAGCTCCCGAGTGTTCTGTCTCTACTCCTCCTCACTTGAGCTGTAGCTAAGATATTGAACTACCTGTTAGGTTCCTCTGTTGGAAATCTCACAGGAATCAAAATTTATGTGTTCAAAACTCAATTTCTGAATGGCTTCCCCTAAACCTGGACCTTTAGGATTTATCTGAATGAATAGCATCATCATATGTATCTAGATGCTTATGCCAGCCAGAAAAGTGCAAGTTAACCTGGACAGCTCCCTCCTCATCCCCTATATCAGTTCTGCTGATAGTCAAGGTGTCTCAAAGGCATGGATCTCTCTACATCTCCTTTGCCAGCATCCTGGCAAGCGGCCATCATTCTTGCCTGGATTATGGCAATATCCTCTAATTTGGGCTCCCTATAACTACTCTTCTTGAACCCTTACTAATCTACTCTCCACATAGCAGCCAAGAATGACTTAAAAAATCTATCTCTCTCTCCTTAAAACTTTATTGGCACTTCAGATAGCAATCTGAGTTTTTGCATTGACCTGGTTGGGCCTCCTCAGATGCATCTGTCCCTCTCTTGCTGGGTGTTCTAGCCACAACCCTTCTCTCACTTCCTCAGACACCTTGCATTCCTTCCAGCTTGCCTCGGGGCTCATACCTTCTGTCAGGGATGCATTATGACATTTGCGAGCTCTAGGCACTTTTGCCTTTACAGGCTCCTTCATAAATAGTAAAAAACCAAAAAACAAAAAAACATGTATTTGATGACTACATTGGTACCAAGATGAATATCATCCAGGTTGGATTTTTTCTGCTTTCTGTCAAGATGAAAATCACGTAACACAACCATTTAAAAATGTCCAATTCAGTGGCATTTAATATAGTCACAGTGTTGTGCAGCCACTCTCTCTGTCCAGTTCCAAAACATTGCCACAAAGAGAAACCCTGTACCCATTAAGCAGTTACTTTCCTCCTAGTCTCTGAGAACCACTCTTCAGCTTTCTGTCTCCGTGAATGTACTTATTCTGGATATTTCATGTAAGTGGAATCATACATATGTGGCCTTTTGTGTCTGATTTCTTTTCTATGGATATTGTCTGGGAGGTTCAACTATATTGTAGCATGTATCAGCTCTTGATTCTTTTTCACAGCTGAATAATATTCCATTGCATGGATTTTATTGTTGTTATTCAGTTGCTAAGTTGTGTCTGACTCTTTTGCAACCCCATGGACTGTAGCCTGCTAGACTGCTCTGTCCATGAGATTTCCCAGGGCAAGAATACTGGAATGGGTTGTGATTTCCTTCTCCAGGGGATCTTCCCAGCCCCAGGATGGAACTCTGGGTCTCTTATGTCTCCTGCACTGGCAGGTGGATCCTTCACCACAATTGACCAGATTTTATTTATCCTTTCATCCACTGATGGGCATTTGAGTTGTTAACCATTCTACTATTGTGAATAGTGCTACCGTGAACATTTGTGTGCAAGTATTTATTTGCCCATTTCAATTTGGAGGGTGGGTATATGCCGTAATTGCTAGATTTGTTATTCTCCTGATTTTAAAAGAAATTGAAAACATCTTCGTGGACCCCTAAACATATTGTGAGCCTAGGCACTGTGCCTACTGTCCCTGACCTTAAGTGGATGCTGAATTCTATCCCTTCTGTCTGAGATGCTCCTATTGCATCTTTATTGCACCAGGAGAGGAGCAGCCCCAGATTGTGAAATGTCATTGAGAAGATCTCCTATGCCTTGTAGAGCAGATGGGGCCCACTGAGTAGGACAGAGAGTGAATTTACTCTCAGCTTCCATCCCAGGGAGAAATATGAATTGATGGCAACGGTCAGTCTGAGCTCAAAGCAGAGAGCATCACTGCATATCTGTGTCATCAGCTCAGCATCCGGCTCCCTCAGCCGGACCTATCCCCTCTCCCCGCAGCTGCTGGCCCTAGGCTCCTCCTGGGTCCCATGCTCTCACCCTATCTCACTATCACACCTTGAGGAACCTGATCTCAACAAGAGAAACATGGCCAGCCTCTCTAGTCCTGAGGGTGGCACTGGTGGTGTTAGACAGTGAAATATAACCGCGATATGCTGCCCTAAATATTTTTTCAAGACCTTGTGCTTATTGGAAAATCTCAAGTAAAATTGGGACTTGATGAAGAAAGAAATTCCAAGTAGAATAACATATAATAGAGATCATGGTGCTTTCCCTGGCACTGTGTCATATATCTCTTCTGGCAGTTTTGCAACAACTTATTGACAGCAGAAGAGGGATGGGATAGCCATGTTTTATCGAAACACGTCTTGTCTTTTTAGGTTAACCTCAAGTTTCATTATTTTCCTTCTCTTGACTTCTTTCTTCTCTTACATGTTAGTTCAGTTAAAAGACTGAAAGGAGGCTGGTACAGAGTTTTTATCAAGGAGATGAAGTATCTGAATTTACCAGCCTTACCATTTAGAGTTATGTCTGTCTGTCTCACTATTTGTCTACATACCAGGTGGTTAAGAGGGAGAGTTTGCACAGGTCTGCCATCAGTTCATCTTCTTTGCATCCATACTTCCTTATGCTGACATTTGTAACAAGAGAAGATTATAGTCAGGAAAAGTCCCTACCCACTTTTAAAAAGTCAAACCCACAATATTTTCCATTCCCCCTTTTAATTACATTTGCTCTGTGGTTTGGAAAAGCAGACCACATTGCTTGCACCTAAATTATTTTCTAACTACCATATTTCTCCATCCCTGAACACATGCCCAAATCATCTCCTCCATGTTTTCAGGCATTTGTCTTGTAGGACATTGAATTATATCTTTTATTATGATATATAATTACAGTATCGGTGTCTCTACACCTTTTGTACAAATATATGCTAATGATCTTCCTGTTTCAAAAATATTAAAGCAGTTCTTAGGCGTTAAAAGATGTTGTCAACAGAGAAATACTGAACAGAAGATTGTTGGAGGGGTGAATCCAGGGAAATCAAAATTTCTGTAGATTAACCTAATAACTTTACTCTTGCCATGATACCTCTTAATATATTTTGACAGTTATTAATTAGTGCATTTCCCTTCCTCCCTTTGAATTATTTTGTGAAATCAAATGGGTCACCATGAATAATAAGATTATTGTGACTAAGATTACTCCATAGTCTTATTTTATAATAGTCAAAATTGGCTCCTCTTGGGTATGTGCAAATAGTATTTGTCAGAACTTAGCAAATGTTTCACCATGATGGAAAAGTGCCTCTACTTTTATCAAGAGCTCAAGGTGATAATAAACACCATGGTAATACAGAATGGCTAATGGGTCTGGGAAAGCTGAGAAAACAGGCCAAGATTATTATGGATTTAAAAGAAAAATGCAAAAGAGGAGAAAGAGTTAAAAGGGCTTCCTGAGTCTAGAACTCTGTGGATTTCCCCAAGGCTCCATACTTTATGAGAGAAACTAGACATAAAAGAACTTTTCTTGTTTGATAATTTTTCTCCCTCTACTTTAGTTTCACATCTTTCACTATGATTTATAGGTCTGGTTTTTAATTTCAATATTTGAACATGGGATCTGGGTCTTTAACAGTCTTAATTCTCCATAACAGGATCCATTTACTGAAAGCATTCTACCTGGTGACCCAGAACTGTGAGGAGGAACACATAACAAGGTACATTGTGAAACTCACAAATGAAACCTGGGCTGCAAGTCTGGTGGCAGGAAGAGCGCTAGTCCTTTTGCCCATCAATATTGGAAACTGGGGGCTTCCCAGGTGACGCTAGTGGTAAAGAACCCACCTGCCAATGCAGGAGACATTAAGAGATGCGGGTTCAATCCCTGGGTCGGGAAGATCCCCTGGAGAAGGGCTTGGCAACCCACTCCAGTATTCTTGCCTGGAGAATCCCATGAACAGAGGAGCCTGGCGGGCTACAGGCCTAGGGTTAGAAAGAGTCAGACACGACTGAATCAACTTAGCACACACACACACTGGAACCCAGGTTGGAGGCAGTGTCGATGGTACAGTGTTCAGATGCATCTAATTAAGACAATAAAGCCGAGCTTTGCATGGCTTTGCCGGAGTTAATTAGCACTTCCCATTGTCTGGTGTTTCATTACCTCCTGAAGTTTCTTACAGAAAGTCTTACAAGAGGTGTTTTATGAACACACTGTAACTATTTTTATGGGTTTTAGTGATGTAAATCAGATTCATGACCCACAACCACTTTTGCCTTTTTGAGCAATGTAGATTTTATTTTTTCCATATTTTGTGCAATGAATATCAATTTTTCCCTCCCTTGAGTAGCACTTAAGAATGATGCTTCTAGAGTGGTTTTATCTGATCCTTTACAACTGAAGTGAAAATGAAAGGAGATTTTGAGATGTACGATCACCTTTGCCCCTATTTGAAATCCTCGGAACTGAGAGTTCCCTTTAGTGCTGGGTGCCATGGACACGACTGAGCGACTTCACTTTCACGTTTCACTTTCATGCATTGGAGAAGGAAATGGCAGCCCACTCCAGTGTTCTTGCCTGGAGAATCCCAGGGACAGGGGAGCCTGGTGGGCTGCCGTCTATGGGATGGCACAGAGTCGGACACTATTGAAGCAACTTAGCAGCAGCAGCAGCCATAGACAGATATGCAGACTGATATGGGAGAATAGCAGAGGCTCATTTAAACCAGAGTTGGGGCTCACAGAAGGCTTCCTGGAGCAGTAACAAAAGCTGAAGATGAAAAAGCTGGATAGACAAGACTGGCAGATGAGGTGGGAAACTCCATGGTCCATGTGGTTAGCACTGTCTCCCCAGGGCTTAGCATACGACCCGATTGGGCAGAATAGTCATCAGTGAATACCTGCTGCATGATTGTAACAAGGGTCTGTTAATGTACTGTCCCTCCAAAGTGGCAAGCTTGCATTTAATAGGACCATTGAAACAGACGACCCCTTAACCCTGTGCAAACATTTTGGGCAGTGCAGACAGTTGGGAGGAAGAACTTAAGGGCAGTTTGTGCCTCTGATTAAAATCTCCTAGGTGGCTGTTTCCTCTATATTCGGTGTCTGTATTATGTCATTAATTGGAATATTGAAAGAAAAACCAAGGAAGTAAATGCAATGGCGATCGCCTAAGCTTCTTTCACGACTGGAACCTGGTCTCCCATCTGGGCTCACCAAGGATGCCCACAGCTCTCTGGAGGTGACAGCAATCCTGGGGGACCCTAGATGACCACAGGTCCAAAGTGAGCCTCAGCTACAGAAAAGTGTGTGGGCAAAACACAAATGAGCATTTCCTGGCTATCTTCATCAGGTAAGATACTCTAAGGCCAGGAGGATTTTCTCTTGAGCCTCTTAGTGCTCCTCTCAAGAAATAATGAGCTAATAGACTACTTCTTCCTTGTCAAAAGATGATAGAAACAACCCTGCAAATTAATGTCCTGAAAGCATTGGGAGAAATAGCTTACAAGGCACAGGGATCTCCCTAACACTGATCCTGGATTTGGCGGGGTTGAGGCGGGGGGAGGTTGCAGTAAATAATATAGCAGAAAAGAGAGCAGATAAAAATGTTTCACTTTTCACTGAGTAGGAGTCTAGTAAAATGGAAGCTTCCTCCACTGTCCTTCTCTGACCACCCTGACAATAGATCGTGTCCATGATGTTTCCAGTACACACTTGGCTCCAGTAGCTCTGTCACTGACAGTCATTGATAGCTGCTGCGGTGTTCTTTCCTGGGCCACAGCCTCCCGTCCGCTGCCTTCTGCCACCTCCCAGATAAGCCTGAGTGTCAGGAGGGCGACTGGGGGACGGTGGTCTGGGTGCACTCTTGCCATGGAAGGCCGCGAGGTCCCTTGTCACACTCCCCAGGTGGGAGGAGATTGTGCTGCCAGAAGTATTAACACGCTCTCATCCCTCCATGGGTGAAAAGCTTGAAAATTATTGATGAGGATGTGATATTGTGATATTGATAGTGATGCAGGCCTGGCCCTGCAAAGTATTTGCACCAGCTAGAGAAGGTTGTGACTCCTGGGAGATGCAGTCCCTCCAGGGCTCAGGGCTTGGCCAGGGGACTTGGCTGGATTTCAGTCCCTACTTGCACCCTTGGGCAGGTCTTGTCCTGCACAGCTGTGTGTGGTGGCCTGAATCAAAGTGCTTCTTAAACAAGTCTGATGTGATTAAAGCAAATGGTGGCTGCAGATAGGAATCTTGTTCTCGGCACTGTGGCATTCTTCTTTCTCTATTCCTTTTTTTCTCTGCTCCTTGCTCCTCTCTCCACCTGGTACTTGTTAATGGGACCCCCGAAGTCAGCACACAATCCAGGCCTCTCCCCTTAGACTTAAAATCCTGCCTCCCTCCTAGCCATACTTACATTCTGTCCCATTTCTCCAAGACCCCTCCCAGGGGACAGATATTAATCTGGTTAATAAATTGGTGCTAAGTTGCTAATGGTTAATAATATATCACTCTTCCAGATAGAACTGGGATGAACATTTATAGATTAGGCCACAGTATTTACATTTTAGTAGAGACCTACCAGGCCTCACACCAAAAGGAGAAACTCTACGAAGTGGCCTCTAGACTCTCTTTATTTCCAACAAGTCACTTACCCAAGATTTGGACAGCTGCCACTTGTGGCCAGGACTGCCCTATGGGGTTGGAGAGGCCACTAGGCCTTCCTGAGTTGCTGTCCTCCGATTTTGAGATCATTTTTTATGTCACTAATCAAATCTCTATAGCTTTAAACTTCTATACAATAAAACATTTTTTTAATTCAATGTTTTTGTAAGATTGGAAAGCCACAGAAAACTAAGTAAGATGTAGAATTTTGGAGTTTCTTTTAAAAGATGTAGAGTTAACCATTGCTATTTAGTCTTGGGCTGTGAATTTATTCTAAATCCTTCCTTCAGGCCAGACTTTTTTGAGGTTTTACTTGCTCCAGTTTTCAGTCCTAAAAAGAAACCAGCCCCTGTCCTCAGTTTGAGAGAGATACTTCCGGGGACAGATGTGGGTCTCTGTTAGCCTCCTTCTATCCAGGCAGGGGTAATGTTTTTCCTGAGATACTTGATAACCTTGCTGCTAACTATCACTCCTTCTTTCACTGCCTTTTGTCTAATTAATACTTCATTTACATAGAAAGAAACTGCTTTAGTTAAACATTGCGTTTCATTAATCCAGTCGTCTGCTACATTTTAGTAAGAATTTGTATCCCCCAAACTGTTTTAAAAGTTATTTATGTCTTTAAAAGAGCTTGTCCCCTTTTCTGAGTTGTTAGAGTGCATCTACCACAGAATACAAGTTTTTCTGCAGCTACTTAGTGTTTTAATCACAATGCAAAAATAGCGTTGCTAATCTGAACAATCTACATGGATGACAACTGGCTGAAATAACTATCAATTAACAACATAATTGTACTTATATGTTGCCAACATTAAAGTAGGCAATTGTTACTTCTGTGAGGCTTTTGTGCTTTCTTTTTTCTTCTCTTCTCGGGGTGTGGATATAGGGCAGGGGCCTGGGTTGAAAAGTTTAAACTGATGACCAAGTTAATTGTTGTTTTAATCACTGGATCATCATTCTTATAAGTCATTGCACAGTGAAAACAGTGGTACTAGTCATAAAATTTCACTCCAGGCTTGGCGGGTGAAACTTGCTTTGGTTCTGAAATCTCTACAGCTATCAAATGCATTGCCAGGTCTATAGTCTCTTTAATCAGGGGGCTATTGTAGACAGAGCATGACATGTGCTATTTTGTTCAATGAAGACCACGGTGCTATTTTGTTCAATCAAGATCACTATGAAGAAAACCCATCCTGTGTGTGAAAGCACAGTCCACTTTCCCTAAAGCAGCTGGAAAGAATTTAGCCAGTGCAGTCAGGGCCCTTGTGTCTTCCTCACTATCCTATGTCAACAAGAGCACCCGGCCACCCCAGCCTCTGTGAGAGAGTGGACACCAATAACAGAAGGAAAAGAGTCAGGAGGAAGGGCACTAAAGAGATGCTAAGTGAAGTGCCAGGCCCTCCTTGGGTGCTGCGTAACTCTCATTTGGCCAAAGATGGTCATCAGGGTGGAACCAGGTTCCTAGAGCTACAAGAACACCTTCAGGAAGAGCTGCTTCAAGGTAAGACCTCAATCTGTGCTTGGGTGCAAACCACTTTGTGGTGCAAAATCATGTCCCATTAGCCAAGACCTGGAGCTAGCTAAAATAGGAATTAGGACATAAAGAAACTGGTTGTTGTGCATTGGGTCAATTCATCTGCACACCAACAGGTGGTACTTCTCTGTGATTACAAAAGTTGGACTCAGAACTTGCAAGAAGTCGCCGCTCCGTCCTTGGTGGCATGGCAGTGGTGTGGAGAGAGAGCAGCCTTCCAGCTGGACCCCGGGGTCTGGAATAGCAGTGCTTTGAGTTCCTGTCAGTGTGGCCAGACTCCTGTCTTGGCTCTTTAATTTATTACCTCTGAAATGATGAGAATCATTTCACTTTCTAGGATTGTTTAGAGGATTAAGTAAGTTGACACGTGTGAAGCATCAAAGGTTATGTATTGTTGGTGCTTACAAGCGGCTTGTGTTAATCTCTCAGTCGTGTCTGACTCTTTTGCAACCCTGTGGACTGTAGCCTGCTGGGCTCCTCTGTCCGTGGAATTCTCCAGGCAAGAATACTGGAGTGGGTAGCCATTTCCTTCTCCGGTGGCTTGGTCACTGATAATTTAAAAAAAGCGCAACAAAGGCACTTTTACTGACCTGAAAGTATTTCAGTTAATGAAGTGACATTGCTTCTTTGACTTTAATGAAGAGGATTTAAATTCTTAAAAAGTTTTTTTTTTAACTCATCAATTAGTGTTTACATTTTTAATGCACTTTTAAAATCTGGTGAGCTATTGCTGTTATTACTACGCATGATACCTTCACTGATCATCAACTTCTGAATCAAGCTTTTCTGTGCAGCTGAGTAGGTGCTATTTGTAAGTGAGCCAGTTTTGCAAATAGCCTGTGACAGGTACAAGTGGCATTTAATAATACTATAACACGTATTCTTTGTTTTCCCCTCGTGGTTACATCATTCAAATGCTTATAGTATAGTCAGCGTTCCAAAGAGAGAAAGAACTATCATCCAACTGAATTGTCATTTCTTACTTGGAGAAGATATGATTCTGCTTTTTATGCCCATTGGCTTAGGGTTGAGGGGAGGCATATTTTAGGTGCCCCCAAACCAAGGTTTCCGATTACTTAACTTTTTGCATATTTTCCCTCTGTAAACGCTTCTCTTAAGCCAGCCCATCGTTCTTGTCACTGAGTACTTTGGTGATTCCAGACGTGGGTAGGCTTCTCCAGGTGTGTGGAGATGCACTTCACCTTGGGGCTCCGCCCTTTGAAGGTTATGTTTGTTGTACAGCAGAATGGCTGCCTCTCCCGATAGGGAATGTCTCATTGCACCCTTTTTCCACACCATCTGGCTGACCTGGACCCATTCCAGACACTACAGCTTTGTTGGCAGAATGGTCTTCCTGCTACAGAAGTTTTGTAATCTGCTAATTGACAGGGTAAGGAAAATTTATATTTGGGTTACAGCTGAAAAGTTGGATGTTTCTTTGATGGAGCTTTAAATACTGACATATGCTGCATTAGTTTTTGATTTTAGGCATCCTCGTTTGTGCCTAAGCACACACTCTCCCCCGTGTTCTCTGCCTCATTAAGAATACGGCATCCTTTGGAGAAGAGCATTGTATGGATCTAGTAGGGAATTATCCTCCACTTAGTTTACTCATTAAGCTATGGTTTTATTATTATTATCTCTTTGTAGTATCAGACAGATGGCAAGGAAGGAGTTTGCTTTACTGCACAAGATGTAGTGTTGGGCATGGCAGATCTCCCTGAATGGTTAATATCTGCAGTAGTCATTCTAATAAGCATCTCAGCTTTTGCACAGGGCCTGGCTCTATCCTCAGCTCTTCATTTAAATCCGAAGTTGTTCTCAGTCCTTTTGGCCTACACAAGGCAGAGGGCCAAAGAATCCTAGAGAAGGAAGTATCAGTAAAATTGTGTTGTTCAAGTTGACATTTGTGGTCATCCTACCCTGAAATTGTGCATTAGAACTCAATATGAGCAAGGCCCACATCGGTGAGTGTGGTCATGCTTATGGAGCCAGATCCATGTCCCAAAAGCACAGAAGCACATGCATGTGTTGGGGACACTGCATGAGTGTGGGGTGACATTGTGCCTCTGGACCCTGGGGCCCGTCTCTCTGGCAGCCCCCTGAAACTGCACTGAACAGCACCCGGCACAAAGAAAGATGAGGATGAAAGAGGATTTCTTCCCTACCTTTGAAAACTTCAAAGAAATCATTCCCAATCTGGTTCTGATGATCCATGTCTCAGGCAGAGCATGCACAAAGGTTGGAAATCTGCACACTGATCGGAAATAGTTTTTGGAAAGGAAGATTTAATCCCATGAGCCAAATGATCACTACCAA
This sequence comes from Okapia johnstoni, assembly GCA_024291935.2. NCBI lineage: Eukaryota > Metazoa > Chordata > Mammalia > Artiodactyla > Giraffidae > Okapia > Okapia johnstoni. The sequence continues at coordinate 128,192,581 of CM044308.1, read as the reverse complement.
CAGCGATCAGGGAAAAACCAAAGTCCACAGCAAATTTTAATTTGGCAAGTGCATAAAATGTTCAAAAGAGCAGAGGTCTCATTTACATTCCTCCCTCTTATATGGGATTTTCTTCTATATTAGTAATTAAAGGGTGCAGCCTATAGAGCGCAACTATATCCCATAATAGCCATCGGGGACACACTAACAACTTCCTTGAAGTAACGCACACTAGGGTGTTTATGGTTCAGTGTCACATAGTCTCTCTTTGATCTAAATTAGGATTCATTGGCAAACTCACAATAGGCTCCACATGTACCCCTCTCAACCTCTTTCTTTTAATCATGGAAATTAGAGATGGAAAATACCCATTAAGTCACTTAGTCCACTTCCCCGCCAGGGTGAAATTGTTGCCTGTGATACAGGGGTAGTGCTTGGTCCAGCTGAAATTTAAAAGTCTCGGGGGATAGGCAGCCTTCTGATTTTACAATTTTTTCTCTTTCCCTGAAAATTCAGAGGGGAAAAAATGCAAAGCAGAGGAGGAGATTCCCACCCCCCCCCCAGCCCCTTATGGGTAGGAGGTAACGTTAACGGGTGGGTGTATGTGCTCACACGCACAGTGGCAGGTTTTTGGAAGCCACACCTCTTGTGATAGCCTTTTCATTACTGGTAAGAGACCAGTTATGGGCATGGTCTGATAGCTTCCCTGATAGCTCAGTTGGTAAAGACTTTGCCTGTAATGCAGGAGACCCTGGTTCAATCCCTGGATTGGGAAGATCCCCTAGAGGAGGGATAGGCTACCCACTCCAGTATTTTCGATTGGATAATTCCATGGACTGTCCATGGAGTCGCAAAAAGTTGAACACAACTGAGCGACTTTCACTTTGGGGAAAAAAAAGTGAAGTTGCTCAGTCGTGTCCAACTCTTTGCAACCCCATGGACTGTAGCCCACCAGGCTTCTCCGTCCATGGGATTTTCCAGGCAAGAGTACTGGAGTGGGTTGCCATTTCCTTCTCCAGGGGAGCTTCCCGACCCAGGGATCGAACCTAGGTCTCCCACATTGCAGGCAGATGCTTTACCCTCTGAGGCACCAGGGAACCAGTTAAATTCAACCCTTGTCCCAGCATGTTTTATTTAGTCTTCAGTTCAGTGGAACTCTCCAGACTCCTAGACTTTCCCTGTAAAGTCGAGGGAGCAAGCACTCCAGGTTTGGAGTTCTCCAGGTGAAACTTTGTCTGTTTTTGGCTCACCAGTTGATTAGTTATAAACTGCACAGGCCCTCCTGGTTAGAATGTGATGTCACCCATGAGCTGTGAGTTCATGAAGGCAACACTGCCTATCTTATTCTATTCAGTGACTGGTCAACGTATTTTTCTACTTGGAACATTTGGCATCTGAGAGATGAGAGATGTGTGAGGTTCATGAGGAACCCTCTCCCAACTCATGTTCAGCAAAAGAAGCAAGACCACCACTCAGCATCTGCCCACATCTCCTGAGCTGACAGGTCGACAGGGAAGGAATGAAACTCACCGAGCATTTCCCCAGGGGGCCTCTACTGGAGAACACCCAGCAGTGGCTGAGATGAGACCTACAAAGGGAAACGAGGACCCCTGATGAGACTCACATTTGAAGTTTGTTTCAAAGGCTTCTTTTTAGTTTGCTGAAAGGATCATGAGATGACATTAGTTTAGGAAAATCTGATAAGTGACCATTTCAAATTCTGATAGAGATGTGTTAGAGTGTGATTATTCATATTATAAGATGGATGTCTCTCCCACCCTCAAATCCCTGCCTCAGATTCACCGTGGATACCACAAAGTAGCTAACATTCCTAATGCATTTGAAGGACGGTCAGGTTTGCAAAACTTGGCGCAAAACAATATCTTAGGAAGGTGCTCATTTTGGTTTCTATTAGACAGAAAAAGTTGGTCTTTTGATATGTTTGTATCAACCGTGCATTCACAGAGACATATTTCAGGGCTTCTATAACGTACAATGTTTTCCTGGGATAATTCTTTTTAAAAAAAATTTTTTTTATTGGAGTGTAGTTGCTTTACAATGTTGTGTTAGTGTCTGTGGTACAGTGAAGTGACTCAGCTGTATGTATACATATGTCTCCTCTTCGTCACCACAGAGCATTGAATAGAGTTCCCTGTGCAATATAGTTGGTTCTCCTTAGTTCTCTAGTTTATGTATAGCGGTGTATACATGTCAATCCCAGTCTCTCGGTTCATCCTTCCTGCTTTTTTCCCCCTTGGTGTCCATATGTTTGTTCTCCACATCTGTGTCTCTATTTCTGCTTTGCAAATAAGTTCATCTATATCATTTTTTCTAGATTCCACATATATACCTCAATATATAGTATTTGTTTTTCACTTTCTGACTTGCTTCACTCTCCTAGGATGATTCTTGTTTTGAATTACCCTGATGGCAATGGATAATGGCTCTTCAAATAGAAAAAAAAAAAATGAAGATTGCAATCAGTTATAAGTTGATGGCCTAGAATTAAAATTCTCCTGGATGCAGTTCTAGTATTGGATCCTGTGCTTTGCTAATGAAAAGCTTAAGTTTTCAAGCAGATGTGGCCGAGACTGCTATTCTCCCAAATCCGTTCTTCCTGATTTTAGTGCCTCCGTTTCCCACCCTCCTGCCATCTCACCATGTTGTGGCTGAGAAGACGTGAGGGAAATGGCGTGGAACCCCCTGCAGTGTAATCTTAGGGACACACACCCTTCCCTTCCTGCTTGTGCTGTCAGCCTGGAAAATGGACCAGGCGGCTGGAGCTCCAGCTACTGTCTTCGATCTCAGGGGTGGAGACCACACTGTGCGGGCGATGGAAAGCAGCTGGGACCCGCATGGTTCTGTGGAGTTGCCAGACTAACCCTAGAGAACCCTCCTCTGGACTTCTTTTACACGAAAGAATAAAACCTAGTGGGTTAAAGTCACTGTTTTCTCAGGATTTCTGTCACCAAACCTAAAGCTGAGTAGGTAGATACTATCTTGTTAAAGTCAGAATATTTCCGGTTCAGTTGATAATCAATGCCAGCTCACATGTATTCCTCTGGACTTGGCCTGGACATGTTTGGAGACATGGGTGTATGGAATAACCCCAAACTTACAGATCCCCAAATATATGATCAGCTAAAATAGCAATCAGGACATTGAGGAAAAGTGTTCTCATGCAGCTTCTCATATCTGTTCTCTTCATAGCATGTCGGAAGGTACACACACTCTCATTCCATAAAGGATTTAATGAGAACCCAGGCCATAGTAGTGGGTAGTGCAAATAAACATAGAGGAAAAGCATGAGTAGGGGATCAGGACCAGGAAAATGTAAAACCAGACAGGTCCAGGTTGGTTCCAGAGAGATATTTTTACATGAGAACAATTGTGATTTGGGAAGAAAACATAGTAGAATGTTTAGCTAGAGACATTTTTAAATCCAGAATGAGAGGCGTAAAGATTTAGTGCCATTTAACACGTGTTCGTCAGATGCTTCCCTCACGGGCCCCTGACACTTCTGGAAGGTGTCTGAGGAGCAGTGGGCCGACACCCCACAGCCAGGGAGCCCCCAAGTCTCCTGGTTTGCTTGGCCGCTAGCTGCAGGCTGGGGCATCTTGCAGTACACGTGTGTTCAGTTAAGTGGCTTTCTGGTTTGTATTACCCATGTTTAAGTAGATCCTTACTAAAGGAGGAGAGTAGCTTAAAAATATTTCTGCAGAAAAACTGCCGGTCTTGCTTGTCCTGCTAGTATTATCTCCAGGCAAAGAAGGTACTTGTGCTGCTTGGGCAAGCTCGTTGTTGGCCTCATTAGAAGTAAATATAATCTAGTCGGGGTGGAGAGAAGAGGCTAAAACAATTCTGAAATTATTAGAAGTCCCTTTGAAATATGGATTTATATCTTCTTTCATTAATAATGAATTTCAACCTCTGTGTATATTATGATTTAAAGTATCAGGAAATCTATACTCAGATGAAAGTGTTGAAAGTGTTAGTCACTAAGCCCTGTCCGACTCTTTGCGACCCCATGGACTGTAGCCTGCCAAGCTCCTCTGTCCATGGAATTCTCCAGGCAAGAATACTGGAGTCAGTTGCCATTACCCTCTCCAGAGGATCTTTCCAACTCAGGGACGGAACTTGGGTCTCCTGAATTGCAGGTGGACTCTTTACCATCTGAGCCACCAGGGAAGCTCAGGTACATGCATATAATTTATAAGTAAAGGAATAAACATACACCTTCTAGGTAGTGGTTTTGGGGATGATTCAAGCGCATTACACTTACTGTGCACTTTATTATTACAGCAGCTCCATCTCAGATCATCAGGCATTAAATCTCGGGGGGTGGGGTCCCCTGGTGTAGACTATGGTCAGGACAGGTGCTTGCATGAGGCAAGCTCTCCATGGCTGTGCTGTGTCGATAATTGGGATCTTTGAAGCACTGACATTGAACTTTTAGGTGAATTTTACATCCAGATTGTTCAATTTTCACCATCACCCTGTAACCATTGACAGATGGTTTAACACCTGGCTTAAAATTCAAACCAGGGTCACTGGAATTGGATGCTCCCTTTTCTAGGGTCTTATATTCTTAAATCTGTGCAAAATGATTGCCAGAGCATTACAGAAACAATACATTCCAGCCCACATTTTTCTTTAGGAACCTCTGTGCCATAAGTTGGTTAACAACTTTGAAGCAGCAAACTCGTGATTTGTTTTCACTGTAACCCCCAGATTCTCTGTCCTCCCTATGGGTCTCATCCCCACCCCTCCCTTCCAGCTGGAGAATAGAAGTTGCCAAAACTGTGATACCTTGCCTAGCAGACAGGAAACTTGCAATATTGAAGCAATGAGCTTCTCCTGTTGGTTATGTTTTGGGTGTGTTTCTCCAGCTCAAATGTGAAAGTTGAGATCAGTTTGGGTCACGAGTCTCTCCCCTTCTCTCCCTAACACTGGATGCACCAAGTCATCATGAGTGATGACTTTGCCTCAGGTTCCAATAAGAGCTCCCAGGACGGCTTTCACAAGAAGGGACGGAAGCTGTGTCCTCTTGGATGCAGTCGGATGTGCTTATGCTTGTGGCCCAATTGAGACATCTGGGACCTCATTAAAGATGGGTTAAGGAGGATGCCCAAGGGCTTTTACAAAATTTTAATCTCTTAAACCACAAAAAATCATTATGCTCTGTGTCTGCACTGGGTTAAATCAGGACTCATCCTTTGCTGGTCCACACTCATGTGTGTACTGGTTGCTTGAATGTGGAAATCTGTGCCCATTGGTAGATGCCCCTGTCCCAAGACCTTGTGCCAGGCCCCCTCCCTCACCCTGCCTGCTCTGGACACCGTCAGAAGCCTCCCTTCACTTCCCCATGATCTAGAATGTGACATCCAGACTAAGTCAGATGGTGAGGTTAATTCATAAAGTGTCACCATGTCACAGATATGACTCCAGCGAGCCTCAAGCATCCTTTGTCTGCCCTTTCTGAGTCTCTTTCCTGTCCTTTGGTTTCCTTGATCCTTCAGCCACTTTTGCCACTTGGGTGGTGAGTGTTTCTGCCACCCACAGGTGTGACCAGGGACAAGTGCCTACCTTGCCCTGGCTGCATGTTGCCCTCTGCAAAAGGGAGATAAGAAGATGACTAGGGTCCAGGGCTTGACACATGGGAACCTCTCAGGAATGTTAGCTCTCCTCTTCCTCCTGCCTTTTTCCTTCCTTCCCCCTCCTCTTATTCCTCATCATCACTGTTATTCTGTACCCAGGGCCCCAGTTGCTCAGTAGCTATTTACCAAGACCAGCTAGGGAGTCAGATTCTTTTTTAATTAATTTATTTTTTAACTGAAGGATAATTGCTTTATAGAATTTTGTTGTTTTCTGTCAGACATCAACATGAATCAGTTATAGGTATATATGCTCATAGTACTTAAGTGTGTTCACAAAAGGGTCAAAGGGGAGGGGTGGGGAACTTCACCCCTCTTGTTCTGATCTACCCATTCCTTGCTGACTCTGGAAGAACATTCGAGAAGGTGAGAGTGTGTTCCCAATTCTCCAGTGACTCCTGGGAAATGTCTTCTAGTCATTCTATTCCATAAAGGACAGTCTCCCTGCTGGGATAAAATGAAAGCCCTATTTTATCCAGCCTCTTGTCCTCATTTTATCTTTTCTGGAAAGTCTGATCCCAGGGGCTTTGTTCAGGGCTTCTTCAGTGGTTCTTAAACTTCTCTGCACACTACCAGCATCCGAGTACCTGAAACCAATCCTGGTGCTTGGCTCCCTCCCCAGTGTTCTGATTTGATCAAAATGGGGAGCCACATGGGCAGCAGGAGCTCTCAAATCTTCCCAGGAGATCATACCGCAAAGTCTGGGAACTGTTGTCACAGCAACCTCATGCCATGTCGGACACAGGATACACAGTGAACTGTTGTCAGGTTCTTGGGTGCAGGTGGAGTGTGGATCCACGAGTGACATTTAGTTGTGATAAACTTTCATCATTCCCTGTTTGTCCCTTCCTGAAGGAAGTTGTTCTCAAACTTTAATGTGCATCAGAATCATCTGGAGAGCTTGGTCAAATCCACATCACTGGGCGCCACGCCCACAGCTTCTGAATCAGCAGGTTCAGGGGCAGGGGGGGTGTCGGGCGGGCGGGAGTGGTGGAGAATATGCATCTGTCATAAGTTCCCAAGTGACAATGATGCTGCCGGTTCAGCGACCACACTTTGAGAACCACTGCCATAAAGCAGTGTCTCCCTTTCTTCCCTGGGCACCTGTTAAGGAATAGAGATTCTTCGGTCCACACCAACCTGATGAACCTGACTGTCCAGGGAGGGGCCTGGGCTTAGTTTTGTTAACACGTATCTAATGGTTCTTATCTTTGGGAGATATGGAAATGTGACCTCAAAACAACAGGAAGTGAAGAAGGAGACCCACAATCTTATGTTAGAAAAATAAATATTTGTGTTTGGAGTTTTGGAGTTGCTGGTGGTCTTCTGATAACTTGTTTTTTTGGCTGCGCTGTATAGCATGCAGGATCTTAGTTCTCTGATCAGGGATCAAATTCGTGTGCCCTTCTGTGGAACTGCAGAGTCCTAACCACTGGACCACCAGGGAAGTCCTGATATATATATATATATAGTGTTGAAATAGATATATTTATAAAGAAATGCTGAAAGTGTTTTTGGACTTCCCCCTCTTTTCATCACAATCTCAGCCTTGGGCGTCAGTACTGGATCTCCTAATGGGTGGTGTGGAATGACTTAGCTAAAGCAGCAGTTCTGTAGTGGAACATGGGTCAGCATCGTAGGGTTTTCCTTTATAGAACACAATTTACCTCATCTTATTTCTGAACCCCATCCCACAGATGATTTAGGGGCTGGGGAAAGTTTTTAAACTGAAAACAAAACAGATACCTCTATTTTCTGGTTTAAAACAGTTAACTCAGGCTCTTACTGGTAAATGCTCAAAAGTTGGACGTTTCTCCCCCTTTTTCCTCCTCTAGCCAATCTGGTTTCTGGTGTAGGGGGATGCTCAGGTTCTGATGTGTCAAGAGAGAGAGGGAATGATTGGTCCTTAATTCTGCAGATCGCCTGTCAGTGGTTTTGATGTCCCACCCTCAGGCCTGCATGTGATTTTCTCCTGGGGTAACAAAGGTCCGTCTAGTCAAGGCTGTGGTTTTTCCAGTGGCCATGTATGGATGTGAGAGTTGGACTATAAAGAAAGCTGAGTGCCAAAGAATTGATGCTTTTGAACTGTGGTGTTGGAGAAGACTCTTGAGAGTCCCTTGGACTGCAAGGAGATCCAACCAGTCCATCCTAAAGGAGATCAGTCTCGAATATTCATTGGAAGGACTGATGTTGAAGCTGAAACTCCAATACTTTGGCCACCTGATGCGAAGAGCTGACTCATTTGAAAAGACACTGATGCTGGGAAAGATTGAAGGCAGGAGGAGAAGGGGACGACAGAGGATGAGATGGTTGGATGACATCACCGACTCAATGGACATGAGTTTGAGTAAACTCCGGGAGTTGGTGATGGACAGGGAGGCCTGGCGTTCTGTGGTCCTGAGGTCACAAAGAATCGGACACGACTGAGCGACTGAACTGAGCAAGTCTTTTGCTGGGTTGACAGTGGGTCCAAGATTAGGCTTTCAAGTGGATGCTCAGATTTTTTCTGCTAATGGAGAGGGGGAGTTTGTATACACATTGGTAGATGTCTATGAATTTTCTTGGGCTTTCCCTAGTGGCTCAGTGGTAAAGAATCTGCCTGCAATGCAGGAGACATGAGTTTGATCCCTGGGTCAAGAAGATCTCCTGGAGAAAGAATTGGCAACCCATTCCAGTATTCTTGGCTGGAAAATCCCATGAACAGAGGAGCCTTGTGGGCTATCATCCACGGGGTCACAAAACAGTCGGATACAACTTGGTTACTAAACAGCAACAAAAACAGTGAATTCTCTTGGGCTTGGGAAGATTCAGTGTCTTGCCCTAGATCACAGAACCTGCTTTTCAGTGATTGACCAGGGGCAGAACACAGGTCACATGGTTCCTGGACCCGAATTTGGGATATTTGTGCATCCCATGTCCCCATCCTCACATCTGTGCCTGGCCACAGCTCATCCCTCATAGCCTGCTGTTTCATCCCATCTCCATATGCTGACCTTATCTCCTCCAGATCCATGGAACAATTTGTTTTAAGAGAAATTGACAGCATTGAGCCAAAATCTGCCTTTAGATCTAAATCTGACATACACCCCAATTCCCAAAGGCTTAAATGCCAAGCTGTGTAGAAAAGCATTCTGTTCACTCACTCACTCATGCACGCTTGCATTTAGGGAGTCTCTGCCATGTATTGGCCTTGTGCTGGGTGCCAGGGAACAAAAGCACAGCAAGGACCCAGACACAAGCACGTAAAGATGGAAGTGCAATAATCCTGCAGCATTTGATTAAGATCAAAGTACTGATGCTGTAAGTGAGAGTTTGGAGGAGAATCTGCCTGTGTGCCGAGAGAGTAAAGAATGCTTCATTGAGGGGCTGGGTCTTAGGGCCAGGCTCTGTGCTGAGTCAAAGCTCAAGGGGGTGGGATGAACCTAAGAGGTACTGAGGTTAAACTGTGCAGGATGCCACACACCATGAGTGTGTCCTGGGGCTGGTAAATCTAGTGAGTTGCCAGACATCATGGTCATTTATGAACTGGAGGAGGAGATGACATGGGGACTCTGGAAGAAAGGGATGAAGAGCCAGGAGAGGGGGTAGAATTTGATCCTGTGCCCCCAGGAAGACATTACATTTCAAATTATTTTATCAAGAGCAGATGTTGGTGTGAGTTGTGTGCATGCTCAGTCATGTCTGACACTTTGTGACCCCACGGACTGTAGCCCACCAGGCTCTTCTGTCCAGGGGATTTTCCAGGCAAGAATGCTAGAGTGGGTTGCCATTTCTTACTCCAGGGGTTGGTGTGAGTTAAATTGATTCAAATGCAAAACTCACCCATTCTTAGGTGTAATAAACTCTCTAAGCTTTGGGAAAACTGGAGGTTTTTATAATCTATTGATTTCAGCGCTCCATTCGTGTAGTAATCTTACCTAAGAAATGTGTAATATGAAGGCTATTATTCCTCTCATAAAACTAGAGGATGAAATGTATGAGGGAAGACAACACAGGGAATATTTTTGTAGAACTAGTTGTAAATTCAAGTTATCCCACAGCTGGGTCCATTCATTGGCCTGACTCCAAAAAGTTATAAAGGGAATGTGAGCAAAGGCAGCTTCTGCTCCTCAGAGTTCATCAAAATCCAAATCTTTTACAATTCCTTTTACGTTGGCCCTAAAATGTTACTTTACTGAAATAATCTTCCCCTGGATAGCAGAGAATGTCTCACAAACTACAGATTGATTGATCCACTTGACATTCCTGCTTCCTAAAAGCTAATGTTGGCCCCCCTTTTTTCTAAAATGCGGATCTGGTGTGTGATTTATGGGTAGGAGTGATTTAAGGCTCAATTACCCTCTTTTTAACAACTCCTGTAGTGCCTCTTACTCTGAATTGTCTAGCATTTCCCATTTGGTTCCCTGTGCTCCAAATAATTCTCCTCTCCATCTTCACGTACTGATTTCTTCCTTGACTTTAAGTCTCACCTTGGAAGAAAATGAACATTTATTGATGCTTCATATATACCAGACTCTGCACTAGCCCTTGACATTGGTTATCTATGTAAAATGTTCAACAGCTCTTTGAAGAAGAGATTATTTTTGAGCCCCCACCCCAAACTCATTTTTCATTTTACAATGAAGAAAGCAAGGCTTAGAGAAACTAAGGAATTCACTCGCTGCCCCATATGGGGGAGGTGGTAAGTCTGGGTGACTTCAGGGCCCTCCATGGTTTCACCTCCTCTGAGAAAGGCCCTCAATACCCAGGCGTGGAGGAGTCACTCCTTGGGGGTTTTTGCAGCTGGAATTGGGGAGAGGGAGCTAATCTCTTCCCCAATGATTATACTGGGGATAAGGAAGAGCTCATGGTTCCACTCTAAGAACAGAGCCAGCCTGGGAGAAATAATGCTGACTCATCATGGGAGGGAGAGGAGAGCAGTGGGGGCCTTGAGGCCCTGGGTCCTGCCCCGTCTGACACCCAGTGGCCTCCCTGCCCCTCCCAACCTTCCAATTGTTGTTGTTCAATTGCTCACTCATCTCCAACTCTTTGCAGCTCCATGGACTACAGCACCCCAGGCCTCCCTGTCCATCACCAACTCCCAGAGTTTACTCAAACTCATGTCCATTGAGTCAGTGATGCCATCCAACCATCTCATCCTCTGTCGTCCCTTCTCCTCCTGCCTTCAACCTTTCCCAGCATCAGGGTCTTTTCCAATGACTTGGCTCTTCGCATCAGGTGGCCAAGGTATTAGAGCTTCAGCTTCAGCATAAGTTTGCCTTTTTTGCTCAACCTAGTTTGGGTTTCTATCTTTTTCAATCAAGTGTCCTAATTTTCCTGGTGAGCAGCACAGAGATTCCAGAACACATGCCTTTTCCATCAGCTGTAGGACAGGAATGAAAGTGGTCCTCCCCAGGCCTTCCCTGGCTCAGTCTCACCGATACCCAGTAAGTGACGTCATCTGGTCACACCCACCTCAAGATCTTCTTTTTACATTTGGGGAAACAGGGAAGAAAGGTAGAAGGTAGAAGTCTGATGATAGCAACCTTCACTCCAGGCTATGATCACAGCAAGTACTGTGCTTGTTCCATGTGAGTTACCTGAGGGCACAGACCAGGACTTGTATTTGTTTAAATTAAAAAAAAAAATTATTTAGCTATTTTTGGCGGTGCTGTCTTCATTGCTGTACAGAATACACTCTAGTTATGGTGCGTGGGCTTCTCATTGCAGTGACTTCTCTTGTGCTCTGCCCTGAACCGTTGCCTGCCTGGGCAGGGTTCTAAAGCCTGAGAAACACAGCATACAAGTCAGGGGTTCCTCCTTGGAAGGAGCTCTTGCTATATTTTGATTTTTAGCAGTGGAGAAACATGTATTCAGGAAACAGGCTCAGTGTTTGGACAGTGAGACTGGAGAGACCTCAAAAGGCTGGACATTCTCGGTCACTGCCCTTGACCACCCTTGGCTCTGGGCTCCTCCCCGGTAACGTGAAGACAGTCACAGACGCTCCCTTGTAGCTCTGTGCTGTGCTAAGTCGCTTTAGTTGTGTCCGACTCTTTGCGACCCCGTGGACTATAACCCACCAGGCTCCTCTGTCCATGGGATTCTCCAGGCAAGAATACTGGAGTGGGTTGCCAGCAGCTCTGAGGTGCAGTCATTCAGCGAGCAGGAAGGGGGAAGAACAGCACGAGCTGTTTCCTAATGAAATCTCAGTAGGCATCAGCTTAGATAATGTGTATCTTCTAGAAAAGGCAGAAGAGACTGGGTCGACATTGCTGCTTTCCTACCCAGTGGTGGCTGATGGAAGAAACGCAGGCACGGGAGCCAGAGACAGTGTGACCCCTATTATTTTCTGTGACTGATTTTTCTTTGTCATCTGCTTCTAATTAAAAAGAAAAAAAAAGTTCTCCCCATCCGCATCCCTGGCCCTTTATAAGGAGTAAAAATCAAATCTAAAAATAACAGGAGGGGGCAGGCTTAAACTGGCAGACAAGAAAACCCTGGAAAATCAGAAGTGGAGTGTGGAGGAGTTTGAGCTGGTACCATATGCCGGGAATTGCCTGCGTTGGAACAGATGATACGATAAGTGAGGTCATCCCTGTGACCTCCTTAGTGAAGAGCAGCCGATTCTTTCTTTGGAAGAGGATAGAGGAATGCAGAATTACAGATGCTCGCTTATGAACTGAAGGAGAACTAGCCTCTCTCCTTGTATACTGAGGCAAGTCTTGGTCTGCTTTGTAGAGAAGTGGGCTGTGAATTGAATTCCGTGAGGAGCGCAGAGGCCAGCGGAGGACAGGATTGTTTCCCCCAGGGAGATGGTGTCTAGGCATGAGCTACCCAGGAGGAGGGTCCTGCAAGGGACTTCTAGTTGCATAGGTATTCCCAGCAGCTGTCTTTCCAGGATGCCCATAAACATGTTTAATACAAAATGTTTGTGAAGAGCAGCAGAGGTGTGCTGAAGTGGACTGGAGGAAGGTGGTGTTTCTTCAGGTAGAAGTTACCTCCTGGAGGAGTCCATGCAACTAAATTTATGTCTTTCCCTGGGGTGGGAAAATAGAGCTTCCTGGAGAAGGTGCAGAACGTTTATCGGGGCAATATCTGGTGCAGGTGGCTTAGAATCAATGCCCGCTAAAGTCACTGGATTCATCAGGATGTGATAGAAATGAACAACGCCAAAGCTTAGCAGTCTAACACAGCAACCTGTTACGTGTTCCCCACCATCGGCAGGAGGCTCTGTGAACACAGCCACTTAGAAACTCATGGGAATGAAGGTGCCGCCATCTTGTATTAATTTAATTAATATATAGACGCACTATTGGAGTAAGCTGTCCCTTGTAACCCTGGAGGATCTCATGGGGTTTTCTGTGCTTTCTCTCAGGAAGGGTACTCCCTCCCCGCTTCAGCCCAATGGTCAGGTATAATCACAAGGCCATGCCCAACTGCAAGGAGTGAGCCTTGGGAAGTCATCTATGTGCTCCAATCAAGGAGCAGTGAGGCTCCACACGGAGGAAACATTGATCACCGAGTGTTTTGAATGGTGGCAGATTAAAGGACTGTTTAGCATGATCCTCGACAATGCAGAGAGATAGAAGATGGGTAAGGATTAGAATGTGTACTTACAAATACAATACAGTATTTCGGAAGTTCAGTGACAGACATCAAACTGGTCATTTTGCAGGTGCGATGAATTCATTGTGTTTGTATGCTAAAGGGGCAGGAACTTGGGCTGGAATAATTCCTATAGTACTGTTTTGGTGAATACTCCTGGAAACTCACATAGTTAATTTGAGGAGATAAGTGTTTTTTTCTTTTTTGACATATATATTAATTTATGTATATTTATTGAACTATGTTGATTAATAATATAGAGTGCTTCTCTGTGTGTATGTATGAATGGTATTCAGAATATGAAGAATAACAGAGACTTAGTTTTATGAAGAATGTATTTTAATTATTTTGGGTTAATATTAACTGTATGAGGCTTCCCTGGTGGCTCAGACGGTAAAGAATCTGCCTACAATGCAGGAGACCCAGGTTCCATCCCTGGGTTGGGAAGATTCCCTGGAGAAGGGAATGGCTGCCCACTCCAGTATTCTTTCCTGGAGAATCCCATGGACAGAAGCTACAGTCCATGACGTTGCAAAGAGTTGGACACGACTGAGTTGGACAGTTCACTACTCACATTGATTGTATATCCATATGACATGACATGCTGTGGACTTCTAGTTCCCTCCTTCCCCAAAAGAGAAGCAAAGGGGACTTTCCTGCTAGTTCAGTGGTTAAGACTCTGCTCTCCCAATGTAGGAGGCACTGGTTCAATCCCTGGTTGGGCCTCTAAGATCCCACATGCTGTGCAGTGCAGCCAAAAGAAAAAACAAAAGAAGAAGAAGCAAAGGAAGACCTTAAATGTAAGAACAGAGATGAAAGCTTCAACAAATAACTCTCCAAAGAAATCAGTATTCTGTGTGCAATTGAGATCGCGTGAGTGTGCACAGTGGAACAAAGTATGTAAGCTCATCTCATTTACGGTTGAGTGTGTCTAGCTAGAAGACTTGGCCAGTATTCCAAATATGAGAGTGATTTCAATGTAGCTTGCATTATCCTTGGATAAAAGATAAAGTGGTGATTGAGACATTCTACCATTTGGTTATTTGGTTTTTTTTTTTATATTCTATATATCACATCACATCATTCTGGTGATAATGCACTGATGACACCTGCTGAATTTAGACTCAATCTTTTCTAAAAGGTTAACCTTTTAGCAAGTATTTGCCATTTTATTTTACTGAATGAACCCATTTACTATTTTTTTTTTTTTACAACTTAGAAAAGTCCTCTGGAACACTCAGTTAAAGCTGAGAATGAGCATGATCACTTATTTTATCAAATGACTTTACATATTTTAACTACAATTTGCTTTCAGCACACATTTGTTGAGCAGATCCTTCATGCCAGCCTTACACACAGCTTACTTCTAAGATTAAAAAAGTGAATCTAGAAGACTTTAAAAAATGAACTTAGAATGAAGAAGGAAAGACTTCAAGAAAAATGCAAGTATTTCAGAGCTTCAGAACAACCTTTACCACAAGCAAACCAATTACAGTCTAAAGGAGGTTCGGTTGCCACCTTTCTTATGGCACCCAAGTGTTTCCTGACATGGTCCCATCGCTGTGACTGAGGTCTGAGAGTTACATCCTCTTTCCTCCCATCGTTGGCCATACTGAGCATCTTTCCTTTGCCCTTGAGTAGAGGCTGGTCTGAGATGACTCTCAGCCCAGCTTTCTAAGAAGTAAGAAACACTGTCAAGGAGTTGATGGTCTAGAAAGGAGGGGCCACCAACATTGGTATATTTTAAGGTTAGTATTAAAAAATAAAATGTAAAAAAAAAAGAAAAGTTCTCGACCCTTCTCACACCATGGCACTGACAAAACCCACAGTGTTCGAGCCACACAACAGGGGGTGATGCTGTGAAATGTGGCCACGCTGAACAGTGCTCTGGAGGAAGACACTACCCTGAGGTCTCAGAGGGCAAAATAATAATTAGGAGTTTAGGATGTTTCCAGGGGGAGGGGTATAGAAACCCTGTTCAATTATAGTCTCAACTGTATATATAAGAAAACAGGTTCAAAATTTTCTCTCTAAGAGCTGGTTTACCACTGCTATCCCTTCACATCTCCAAGCACCCATGGCTCTGACGGCTCTGCTGCGATGGGGGTCAGGATGGTGGAATCTTTGTTTCAGCTCTGCTCCTATCTAGCTGTGTAACTCTGGCTATAGACTGTTTTGCATCATCTGTGAAATTATCAAATTGATGATTTTACAGGATCCTAGTGCTGCAACTGCATAATATTAGCTTAATGTTCTCCATATGGCTGTGTATAAATGTGAATTTTTAAAGGGGAACAACAGATTTGACATGTCAAGTGGCCTTGGCATGTTCCTTGTTGATTTTCATAAAGGTTCAATCAAGAGGTCTCCAAATGCCAAGAATACTCAACAGAGAAGGGACAATGTCATCAATTTTCCTAATGGTGTTGGAAAAACTGGACAGTCACTTGGAAAAGAATGAAATTGGACCCCCGATTACACCACTCACAAAAATTAACTCCAAAATGGATTAAGGATTCAAATGTAATAACTGAGATTGTAAAACTCCTAGAAGAAAATGTAAAGGAAAAGCCCCCTGACATCAGTCTTGGCAAGGAGGTTTCTGGATATGATCCCCAAAACACAAGCCACAAAAGCACAAATCAAAAAATGGGACTACATCAAACTAAAAAGCTGCACAGTGAAAGAAACAACCCAATAGGTGGAAAGACAACCTATGGAATGGGAGAGAAGGCCTGATGCTGAAACTGAAGCTCCAGTACTTTGGCCACCTGATGCAAAGAAGTGACTCATTGGAAAAACCCTGATGCTGGGAAAGACTGAAGTCAGGAGGAGAAGGGGACGACAGAGGATGAGATGGTTGGATGGCATCACCGACTTGAAGGACATGAGTTTGAGCAAGCTCAGGGAGTTGGTGAATGACAGGGAAGCCTGGCGTGCTGCAGTCCATGGGGTCACAAAGAGTTAGACACAACTGAGCAACGGAATTGAACTGATATATCTGACAAGGGCTTAATATCCAAAATATGTAAGAAACTCATACAACTGAATAGCAAAACAAACAAAACCCAACGACACACAAACAATCCGATGGGCAGAGGACTTGAATAGACATTGTTTATATATTTTTTCTAAATAAGACATACAAATGGCTAACAAGTACATGAAAATGTGCTCAATATCACTAATCATTAGGGAAATGCAAATCAAAAACACGGTATCACCGCACAGCTGTCATGATGGCTATCATCAAAAGTCTACAAATAATGAATGTTGGCAACAACGTGGAGAAGAGAACCCTGAGAGACTGTTGGCTGGAATGTAAATTGGTGCAGCCACTAAGAAAACCAGTAGGGAATTTCCTCAAAAAATTAAAAATTGAATTACCCTATGATCCAGCAGTTTTACTTCTGGGTATTTATCTGAAGGAGATGAAATCACTATCTTGAAGAGATATCTGCACGCCTGTGTTCTTTGCAGCACTATTTACAATACCCAAGACATGAAGACAACATAAGTTCCCACTGACAGATGAAAGGATAAACAAAATGTGATATATATATGTATACATACATATACCACATTAAAAAACAAACAATTATGGTTCCTGTTGAATTTCTTGTAAAGAATTCAGGAAGCAACTGGGATCTTGAAGAATCTAAGTAATAATCATTAGACTACTATCTAAAAAGAGGCGTCATTAATGGAGATTCTACGTAATGAAAGTGATAGAGGGTCTGATAACGAGGCTTTCACTGTGGATGGCAACTAAAATCAACAAGGAACATGCCAAGGCCATGTACATCTGGTTTATAAAGAGATATCCTCAGCGAGAACAACTTTCACAAATCTACTGGAAATGAACCAGCTATTATGGTGGAATGTGTTATGTGCACACAATTCTTTCTTCCCTTCCTGTTTACCATGTGGACTTGCCCCACAGACCAGAGTCTGCTGACTCTGGAGTGGGCCATCAGTTTAGATGTGGATATCCTCTCAGGACTCTAACTCCTTGAAGGCTGACTCTGTGTCTGTCAGATGCACCTTCCTTCATGTCTGTCAAAGAGCAACCTCTCAGAATGTACATATACATATAAACTGAAAGTGATAGTCACTCAGTTGTGTCCCACTCTTTACTACCCCATGGACTGTAGCCCTCCAGGCTCCTCTGTCCTTCGGATTTCCCAAGAAAGAATACTGGAGTGGGTTGCCATTTCCTTCTCCAGGAGATCTTCTTGACCCTGGGATTGAATCCAAGACTTCAGTGTCTCCTCCTTTGGTGGAGGGATTCTTTACCACCACACCGCCTGAGAAGCCCCACGCTAATACTATACTGTACATTTGAAAGTTGCTGTGAGAGTAGTGGTTTAAGGTTCTCACCATAACAACAAAAGCAAGATGGTGATTAGATGAGGTGAAGGATGTATTAACTAACCTTATTGCGGTAAGCACTTCACACTATATACATCTATCAAATCATCACATTGTATTTAAGATTGAACCCAGGTTTCCCACATTGCAGGTGGATTCTTTACCAGCTGAGCCACAAGGAAAGCCCAGGAATACTGGAGTGGGTAGCCTATCCCTTCTCCAGTGGATCTTCCCAACCCAGGAATCGAACCAGGTTCTCTTGCATTGCAGGCAGATTCTTTACCAACTGAGCTATCAGGGAAGCTCAGCTTAAACTTACGCAACATGATACATCAATTATATCTCAATCAAGTGGGGGTAGAAAAGAGGTCTCCAGCTACCGATCAAGCCTGGCCACATTGTCCCCTGCACAGGTCCTCTCCTGGCCCCACTGGTGGCCCTCGAGGCAGAGGAAGGCTCTTCTCAGCTGTGACTGAAGAAGTCAAACACCAAGCACCATTAACTAAAGGTTCATTCTGAGAGAATGAGGCTGGGCCCCAGGTGGTGCCAGGCAGTATGCCCTGGTGCTGACCTGGTTTCTCAATTCAATCCAGCCCTCCATGTCTATCGCAATGTGCTGGATCTTCACTGTTTGTGCTCAGGGTGATGTATTAGCTCACATCGTTTGGTGTCAGCCAACTGTTGACATTTGGCGATGACTTGGTAATCTGATAGTTTAGTCAATTCTTTTAAGTAGGGGCGTAGGAAACACCTAACTATCTTTTCCAACTAAAACTGAAAACCACTTGCTCCCTGAACGTCTGAAATGAAAGCATGACATGTTTTCCCTTGAGCGCTCATACCAGGCTCTGCGACTCCAGATTCTTTAGTTTGGCTTGCTCTGCCTGCAATCATCCTTATTTCAGAGATGCCAACTTTATCTTCCAGTTACTCAGGCCAAAAGCCCTGGAGTCATCTCACATCCAACTTGCCAGGAAATCCTTCTGGCTCCACATTCAGTCAATATCCAGAATCCAGCCTCTTACCACCACCACTACTACCATCCGGTTCCAAGTCCCCAGCATCTCTTGTCTGTACCCTTTCAGGAATCTCTCAACCATTCTCCCTGCTTCTGCTCCACCTTCACACAGCAGCCACAGTGATCCTGTTACAACCCAGGAAAGACTTCATCACGCCTCTGCTCAAGACCTTTGACCTGCCATCTCACTCCTGGTAAAAGCAAAAAGTCTAACTGTGCTCTAGAAGGCCCAACAGGACTGGCTCTGTGCTGAGTCTCTGGCCCAACTCTCCTACTGCTCTTATTCATCCTCTCCAGCCATACAAGGTTCCTTGTTCCCTAAGTGAGCCAGCCACACTCCTGCCCCAGGGCCCTGGCACTGGCTGTTTATCGTGTCTGCAATGCTGTTCCCACCATAACCGTCTAGCTTGCTCCCTCACCTTCTTTGGGTCTTGACTTAACTGTCATCTTCTCAGGGAGGTGCACCTGGGTTACACTATCTAAAACTGCAAACAACCACTGATATTGTCTGTACCCCTGCCCGCTTTACATTCCTCCATTGTACTGACACTATGTAGCAAACTATATTTTTACTTATTTGCCTTATTTTCTTTCTGCATGAGAATGTAAGCTTCTTGGAGGCAGGCATTTTTGCCTGTTTTGGTTGCTCTGGTTTTCCCAGCAGCTAGGAGAGTGCCTGATACTTGGAGGTGCTCAGTTATGACTGGGTGTTGCTGGGAACACTGCCCAAAGCCACTGGATAGGAGACAGGAATGATTTTCTGCCCGAGGCTGCACCTTCAGACCAGTTTTTTTCTTTCTCCTTGCAAAGAACATTTATAAAGTCATCCATATTCTCTTTCATCTGAACAGTGACATCTCGACTTTGTATAGCATCACTGATGTAGGCTCGAGCACTGCTGGTTCTCTAGAGGTTTGTCTTGAGAAACATGATAATGAGACTGTTGACCCCAAGTGACTTTGAGGCTTGAACAGCTGCTCTAGGGCTGGAGAAGCAGTGCTTCTCATCCGCTAATGCACACACGAATCAAACTGGGCAACTTGTTAAAAATGCAGATTCTGATTCAGTACATTTGAATGGAGGCCGGAGTCCACCTTTCCAACAAATTTCCAGTGCTGCTGCTGAATTGGGGCAGCATAAAAATCAGCTAGTTTTTTAAATGTCCATCCATAGAGGAATGGATAAAGAAGATGTGGTACATATATACAATGGAATATTACTCAGCCATTAAAAAGAGTGAAATAATGTCATTTGTAGCAACATGGATGGACCTTACTTTACTGAGTGAAGTAAGTCAGACAGAGAAGGAGAAATATCATGCATGCTCAGTTGCTTCAGTCATGTCTGATTCTCTGAGACCCCATGAACTGTAGCCCACGAGGCTCCCCTGTCCCTGGGATTCTCCAGGCAAGAATACTGGAGTGGGTTGCCATTTCCTTCTCCAATACATGAAAGTGAAAAATGAAAGTGAAGTCGCTCAGTCGTGTTCGACTCCTAGCGGCCCCATGGACTGTAGCCTACCAGGCTCCTCCATCCATGGAATTTTCCAGGCAAGAGTACCGGAGTGGGTTGCCATTGCCTTCTCCTCCTGCACTGCAGGTGAATTCTTTACCACTGAGCCTCCAGGGAAGCCCAGAAGTATCATATGACATCCCTTTATGTGGAATCTAAAAAGAAATGATACAAATGAACTTCTTACAAAACAGAAAGAAACTCACAGATGTAGAGAATGGATTTATGGTTGCCTGGTAGAAGGATGGGGGAAAGGATAGTCAGGAAGTTTGGGATGGACATGTACATACTGCTGTATTTAAAATGGATAACCAACAAGGACCTACTGTATAGCACATGGAACTCTGCTTAATGCTACATGGCAGCCTGGATGGGAGGGGAATTTAAGGAAGAGTGGATACATGTACATGTGTGGCAAAGTCCATTTGCTGTTCACCTGAAACTACCACAACATTGTTAATTGGGCTATACCCCAACACAAAATAAAAAGCTTAACATAAAACAGCTGGGTCTAGACCATTCTCTCCATGGGCATGGGGGCTTATGTCAGAGGGTGCGCCCCCACAAGTATTGTCTGTGTTGGACTTCTGGATCAGCATTTTAAAAGGCCAGAGCTCTGGGGCTGGGTCTCCTTAAAGGCCCCCAGGGCTTCCTGACTTTAGAAGCTGCACCTGATGTGGGAAAGCCCACTCTTGCTTGGGTTAGAACCCAGAGCCAGCCCTTCTCCCAGCCTTTTCAGGTCCCTGGGCCCCTTCCAGGAAATCCTTAGAACATGTTTCCCCACCATCACCCTCTGCCAACTCTTTCAACACAAACCAAGCTAGGCTTTTCAGAGAAAATATAGGCTGTTAAGTCTCAACAACAGCAGCTTCCTTCCTGTCCCTGAAACTCCAAATTATTTAACCATCCCCACTTTATCTTCCACCTCAAGGGAAGAGGCATCCATTGTCCAGGCTGGGCTTTCATCTCTGCCTCCTGGCCCTCCACCCAGGTCTCGCCCCGGCACGAGGCAGTAGAGCAGACAGGGTGGGGGGTCTCCGGCGTCAGACAGCTGGGATTGTACAGGCTAGACGACCTCACCCAGGTTACTCAGTAGCTCTAAGCCTCACCTGACTCACCTGTAAAATGGGGATGATGACGGTGTCTACTTGATGGGGTTGTGGGGATGAAAGGGTTAATACAGGAAACCATCTAGAACAAGGTCTGGCAGATCAGATCTTATTTTGTGCAACCATCTCTTCCCACGTGTCTCCAGTCTTGGAGGGGAAAAACAATGAGAATGACTGAATGCTGCCGCTGATACCTTGAAACTGGTGAGATTCTTTACAACAAGAGGCTCTTGGGTCTTTTCTTGGGAGGTGTCCTCAGGGTCACTGGTAGGTGTTGGTCCACGGTGTCTGATCCAGCCCATCCTGTCTTTTAAACCAAGTTGACCCATCAGGGCTATCCTTATCCTGGGCTCTTCAGCCCTGTCCACACAGCAGTTGTTCTGAACCGTCTTTTTTCTTTGCAAACCTTGCTCTAGGCTTCTTACTCGGTCCCTGCATCTGCCTGACCTTCTCGCCTTTGTTTTATATTTTGGCCTCCATGCTAGTTCCTTAACCTCGATGACTGAGTTTGGCTTTTCTAGCTTTGACCCAGAGATACCTAAACAACACTTATTCCCTGGTTTTCTGGCTCTTTGACTCCTAGTCATTCTGGGTTCCCTCACCCACTGAGCCTCGGTCTACACTGACCTTATGCCAGTGTCAAGCGGACTGGTCATCTTCTCTTGGCTCTGTCTCCTCAGGGAAGATTGGATAGGAGTTTGTGATAATAGAAATGATGTTGATATATTTGTTGAATGCTTACTATTGTCTTGAGTGGTTTAAGTGGATTGTGCCATTTTAAGTGCAATCTGAAAAGTTTTATCTTCATTTCGGAGGTGAGGCTCAGTGAGTTTAAACTCAAAACCACACATGCAGAGCAACAGAATATGCCACCTCCAAGTATACCAATTTGGCATTAGGATACTCTTGAGCTGAAGGCAATCGGAATCAACAGATACAGGAAGCGTTCCTGCCCTTCTTTTATCTGCCTAAAAGGAGGGCATAGATTTTCCTTTGTGAAGGTACCTGCCCCACCACCAGGTGGGGAAGAGCAAGATGGGGAGCTGACACCCAGATAAACTTGCAGAAATAAAACTAAAAGTAAAATAAAATAAAAATAAAATAACTTATCTTTCATTAGTTTCCCTGTATATCCTAGTCACTTCCCCACAATTAATTCTCCCTTGAAGTTCAACCCCCCTCTCCCATGTTAAAATGGTATATAAACCTTTGAGTCTGATTGCTTTTTTTGAGTTTCACTTTTTTCCTGTGGACTCCTATACATGTTGACATTAACAAAAGTTCTGTGCTCTTTCTCTTGTTAATCTGTCTTGTTTCAGTTTAATGTGAATTAAACTGAACCTAAGACAGTACAAGAAAAGGTTTTCCTCCTCAACATGATGAATGTAATTCAGTTCCTGGGCCCTGGGAAAATCGCCTTTTTCTTCAGTAGCATCTGTCTTCTCTCTCCTTTGCCTCTGTCTTAACCCAAACTCTCACCAGCTCATTCAACTATTAATGCAGGAGCTTCCTACAGGGTCAGTGTCCCTGTGCTCAGGCCCATCTCTCTCGATCCACCCTCCACACAGCTACCATACCAGGAAGCTTCCTATAAGGCAGGTCCTAGTATGCCTAACTCCTGTGTGCAGCCCTTTAGCGGCTCTTTCTGCCAACAGGAGAAAGTCCTCATATCTGCCCCACTCTTACCAGACTTCCTTTCTTGGAACATCCTGGGCTCCTTTGGCATGTGCTTTCTGCCCTGTCCAGCCAGATTTTTTTTTCCCCCCTCACACTTGGCCTTCTGCATAGATGGCCTACTGAACTCGCCTTTTCAGGCTCATTGTAGACAGTGCCTCCTCCGTTCAGCATCTCACAGGGCGAGTTATTCACTTCCTCCCCTCTGCTCATCTGCTCTTCTCCCAGCGCCCTTGCCACATTGCCTGCTAATGATCTGTTTACACACCTGTCTCCCCTCCGCAGCCCCAGCCTGTGTGCTCCCTGAGGACAAACACTGCAATCTACTCGTTCTGTGTCCCTGACGCCCAGCCCAGAGGGCAGCAATGGGCTGTTAATAAATGAGAGCTTTTCTCTGAATGATAAAGTAAGTGGCTCTTTGATGTGTTCCAATTATGCTATGTTATTTTCCATTAGAATTATATTTTAGAACTGGAAAGCACCTTAAAGTTTATCTACCCCAAAGCTGTCATTCTAAAAGCCAAAGAAGCCACCTGCCTGCAGTAAAGACCCTGGCTCTCTGGTTCGGAGTCCTGTGTGTCAGCGGTTATGGTGTCCCAACACTAAGGAGAAAAGACACCTTTATGTTGGCTCCTAGTATGGCTTGCTTATGTCTGTGTGCTGAAGGACACAGCCATTTCCACTAATAAAAGGTGTTTCTGGTGTTTCCATTTAGTGTCTTGGGCACTGCTGACATAGCTGAATTAGAACAATTCTGGAGCATTTATTTTCATGTGGAAAGGTTATTAATGGTACTCTAAAAATATTAATGTAGCCTAGTGTAAATAATGAGACAATGCCTCAGTGTTTTATTTCCAGAAAGACCTACTTGAGTAAAAGATCCTCAAGAGAATGCTAGAAATGGGAAAAAAAAAAAAAAAAAGGCGAGCTTATGTCATTATAGAATTATTCCTTTAATTGAAGAAATGCTAAAAATGAACTATATCAATTTGTTTCTTCAGATTTAAGTATAACTTACAAATAAAA
This sequence comes from Okapia johnstoni, assembly GCA_024291935.2. Classification (NCBI taxonomy): domain Eukaryota; kingdom Metazoa; phylum Chordata; class Mammalia; order Artiodactyla; family Giraffidae; genus Okapia; species Okapia johnstoni. The sequence continues at coordinate 128,168,654 of CM044308.1, read as the reverse complement.
ACTGTATATATTTAAGGTATACATCATGATGTTTTTATACATGTATACACATTGTGAAATGATTACCACAATCAAGCTAATGAACATATCCATCACCTCACAGAGTTACCATCTTTGTGTGTGTGATGAGAGCATTTAAGATCTAATCTCTCAGCACATTTCAAGAACAGTATTATTAGTTAGTCATCATGCTGTACATTATATCTCCAGCACCTATGCATAATCGAAACTTGGTGCGCTTTGACCAGACACCTCCCCATTTCTCTGCCCTAGAGAATTACTCTTTTTTTCATGTTGCATAGTTATTAATGATTCACTCCATTATAATCGTATTTTGGGGAAACAAGGCCTCTGATATGAAACAGTTTATAATAATTTAATCTCTGGCATCTTAAATGTCAAACCAGGGCAAAATCTTACTTGACAAAGACTATAGTGTCACTACAGCCACATAAATGGAGTAAGAATTTGTTATTTTGTTTGCTTAGTACTCCCCATTCCTTCTGAGACAGTATTTCAGGAAGCTAGAGCTGCACTTTTTAAACTTGACCTCAACTCTCTGGCACTGCGCTTGCCACCAGGCAAGAAGTTGGTGCCGAGTTGGGCCAATCACAGCATCTTATTCCCTGGCAACAATGATTGGTCCGAGAATGTGCATGCGTACTCAGCTAGACCAATCAGCGTCTTTCCTTGGCTTTTACAGAAACAGAAGCTCGTAGGAGAGAGAAAGTGGCTCTTGACTCTCTTGCCTAGATGCTGGGAAGATGAAACTGTGTGAACTGTAAGTGGCTCTGGTCTTAGCCAACAGGTAAAGGTGATCAGCAGGAGTGAAGGCAGGCAGCAGAGAGGTACAGAGAGGAGGAGAAGCGGGTAGAGAGAGATCTTTGGCTGTGGGAGTCTGGTTCTCTTGCTCAGGAGGCACCCCTCTTTCTGTGGTCTTTTATCAGCTAGTGGGATCTATTTCTTTCTTTTAAGTTTGTGTTTTGAAGCTTTGCAGTCAACCAACGCTTTGTTAGAACCAAATAGTTGCAAGATGCAGATTTTGTTTTGCTTTGTTAAATAAACAAGTTAAGTAGATATGCCTTCTTTACCCTCGAATGTAGATGACAGTCTGCAGATATGTACAAGCACATTATATTTTTCCCCCTCTGAATTCTTTCCTACTTCGACATTTTTTCTATATCATTTACGTAATAAGAAATAAGAAAAATAAAGTTTGAGAAATGTGTCTAGCCACCTGGCTAAGCTCATGCAACTGCCAAGCAATCGAGTCTGCCAGACAGACATTAATCTGGAAATTTTCTTTTAAAACTAATCAGTTTGATTCAAATGTTTTTGTTGAAATGTGTTATAGGTCAAAGAAGAACTGGCTGTCTCAGAAAGCAGCCTGTTCATAACAATTAACACCTCTAGGGGAAAAAAGTGTTTTTATCTTGAGCACAGGATCAAAAGTAAAAAGAGAACACTGAATAGGTACACTCATCAAATAAAATGTTACCTTTTGTATTAAGTTTGGAACTTCTGAGGCAGGACAACTGAAATGGATTCTGCACAGCATAGTGTCAATCACAGAGTTCTTGTTAGGGGAGGAGACTTAAAAAAAAGAAAATCTCCCTGGCTTTGGTTTCTTTGAGATTTTTCTGCAGGAGAGAGTAGGGGCCTGGTGAGTGGACAAAAGGTGAACAGAGAAAAAATTACTGCAAGGGTTCTAATTCTGGCACAATGTGAATGGACACCTGGGCATGGTATGGGTAAGGGAGACCACTTATTCTCGAATACCGTCTACCATTTTTTGAACTTATTCTTGCCCGAAGTGTTCTTTCCACATGCAAAGGGAAAAAATAGCAGAAAATGTGAAAATTTCTCTTGAGTTCTGTAGAGCTAACGGCCAAACCAGTATTTTCATTCCCTGACTTCACGTTAAAAACTTTATTCTGAATGCAGAAGTATTTAGAAGGTTTATACAAGTTTGAAGGTAGACAGGAAAGGAGACATACACTGAATTTAAACTCCCTGTTTGCAGCCCTTCCCTTGCCTGGAATTCAGCAGATGCCTGATGGGCTAGCTGGCAGGAGGCTTGGGTGAAGTCACCAAGGGAACTCTTTGGCTGTGGCTCATGATTTAAGTCTGTTTAATCGTTTTGGCACGGTCAATCTGTTGTTCATGGGTGGAAATAGAAGTAATGAGGATATTTAGGTTGATGCTATTTCTGACTTTCCTGAAGGAGCAGCAGTAGGATTTTTTGATCTTTGACATTCAGAATGGAGATTCAGACCCCCCCAGGAAAGATGTTGAGTGATGACGTCCACTCCTTAACATTAATGAAAACTGAATTCCTCCAGGGAAAGAAATCCAACCCCCTGGAAAGCAGTCTTGGAGAGAAAGTGGCAGAGTTTGTGCTAACTGATTCATTTGTGAAAATTAAAAACACTCTGTAACTGGACATTGTGAATAGAAGCTTGTACTTTTCTTGATGAGGTTTCCTATTATATATGTGTGTCTTTTCGTGGTGACACCTTACTTACCAACATTCAGTTATCTGAGACTTTGCCATGATCCCAAAAGTGAGATAAAATTGGTTGAACTAGATGCACCTGAGTCCATTAACGAAAGCCCTTGCACTTCATCTGTAGATGTGCTTGTGATTTTCTTCTAGTGTGTTCTCACTTGAGTAAAACACTAGTGCACTACTGTCTCCCCACTTGCATGAACCGGACCTCTAATAATTATCCCAAGGCCCTTGCCTTCATCCTAGCACACCCATCCAGGCCATGTTGCACTGACCTTCTAAGTAGCTCTCAAATGCTCTTCTCCCTTTCACCCATAGGAGTTCATTTATTTTGTGCAACAGAGACCTTTGGCAGCCTGGTGAAGCCCGTGGGCCTCTTTTCAGAATAAGACTTAAATTCATGAAATAAAGTACATAGGAGTACAAAGGAAGCCAATTATGTTAAAATGCAGATATCAAAATATTAAAAATGGAATTATAATAAAATACGTGCTTCTTTATTAATGCATTGTAAAATAACATGATACAGTGGCAGGCCTGACAGCTCTAGTACTTTTCAAGCAATGTTGAGTGTAAATGATATCCTGATGTATCTGCAGCAGCTGTAATATGACCTGAACACAAGAAGTGACTCCCCAGACTCTCTGGCCTTAGTCTAAGCCACTGGATATTCTTCCACCCTCTCCTAGTAGACATACATACGCATCCAAGCCATCCTGCACTCTGTGGCCATGGTGGTGTTTCCAAATGCAAAATTTGTTGTCAACTTATACCTTTCTGTTAGACTAGAGACTGAAAGGCCTGGGTCTCAGCAAGGTTGTCTGCACCCTTTGGCTCTGGGTTCCATGAGAATGGGATCTACTCTATCTCCAGGATGGTTCCTGGCATATAGGAGAGGCTCGTTCAGTACTAGCAGGATGAAGAAATGAGTGAATGAACAGTTCCAACAAGCATTTAGCATCTAAAATCCAGTGGTGTTGTAGGGAGTGAGATCGAGGAGGAAAGAAGAGCACAGAGGCAGACTCATGACAGCAAAGAGAAGTGATGATTATCTCTCGTTTTCTCATTTGAGGAAACAGAAATCCTCAACAGCAAAGAAGTAAATAAAACAGACACCTTCTCCCCTGAGACAGAAGCCTTTCAGTATAACCCAAAAAAGAGAAAGTTTTATGTACGTGGACAGGAACCTATAACATAGTACCACTGTTTTACAGGACACAATATTAACTTTCTTTCTAAGGTCAACTCTAAATATTAAGAAAAGGTTGCTGCTGCTGCTGCTAAGTCGCTTCAGTCGTGTCCAACTCTGTGCAACCCCATAGACAGCAGCCCACCAGGCTCCCCCATCCCTGGGATTCTCTAGCCAAGAACACTGGAGTGGGTTGCCATTTCCTTCTCCAATGCATGAAAGTGAAAAGTGAAAGTGAAGTCGCTCAGTCGTGTCCAACTCTTAGCAACCCCGTGGACTGCAGCCTACCAGGCTCCTCTGTCCATGGGATTTTCCAGGCAAGAGTACTGGAGTGGGTTGCCATTGCCTTCTCCATAAGAAAAGGTCAAGTTCCATGATTATATTCACATATTAAAAAGAAATTTCACAAAAATGATAAGAAACAAGACTTGCTTTTGAAAAGAAATAATTATTTGGAAAATAAACTAATATTGATATATGTGGTCAGATGATTATAGCATGTGTGTTTATGCATATACATATTTATTTACTTCCTAGAATTATATTCTTTAATCTCAATATTTAGATATTTAATTTCCTTATCGATATATATACATATATATATATATTCCTTCAACAAATTAACTGAGAAATAGAATATTTAGTGGGTACCAATGGAGATTAATGAGGCCAATTTATGGGTTATTTTCTTACAGACTAAGTTATGGCATTGTATTCTCTGACATAGATTTCAATCCCACCTCCAGCTAGACATGGTACAAATGCAGGCCTAGGGGATTTGATATAAGTACATGGATGGATGGTATATATCTAACCTCCTTAATTACAAGATGCCTCAGGTTGACTTCTATAACATAATTTTGAGTATAGTGGAAAACAATAGAATGGGAAAGACTAGAGATCTCTTCAAGAAAATTAGAGATACCAAAGGAACATTTCATGCACAGATGGGCTCAATAAGGGACAGAAATGGTATGGACCTAACAGAAGCAGAAGATATTAAGAAGACGTGGCAAGAATACACAGAAGAACCGTACAAAAAAATATTCACGACCCAGATAATCATGATGGTGTGATCACTCACCTAGAGCCAGACATCCTGGAATGTGAAGTCAAGTGGGCCTTAGAAAGCATCACTACGAACAAAGCTAGTGGAGGTGATGGAATTCCAGTTGAGCTATTTCAAATCCTGAAAGATGATGCTGTGAAAGTGATGCACTCAATATGCCAGCAAATTTGGAAAACTCAGCACTGGCCACAGGACTGGAAAAGTTCAGTTTTCATTCCAATCACAAAGAAAGGCAATGCCAAAGAATGCTCAAACTACTACACAATTGTGCTCATCTCACACGCTAGTAAACTAATGCTGAAAATTCTCCAAGCCGGGCTTCAGCAATACATGAACCGTGAACTTCCAGATGTTCAAGCTGGTTTTAGAAAAGGCAGAGGAACCAGAGATCAAATTGCCAATATCTGCTGGATCATCGAAAAAGCAAGAGAGTTTCAGAAAAACATCTATTTCTGCTTTATTGACTATGCCAGAGCCTTTGAGTGTGTGGATCACAATAAACTGTGGAAAACTCTGAGGGAGATGGGAATACTAGACCACCTGACCTGTCTCTTGAGAAACCTGTATGCAGGTCAGGAAGCAACAGTTAGAACTGGACATGGAATAACAGACTGGTTCCAAATAGGAAAAGAGTACGTCAAGGCTGTATATTGTCACGCTGCTTATTTAACTTATATACAGAGTACATCATGAGAGATGCTGGGCTGGAGAAAGCACAAGCTGGAATCAAGATTGCTGGGAGAAACATCAATAACCTCAGATACACAGATGACACCACCCTTATGGCAAAAAGTGAAGAAGAACCAAAGAGCCTCTTGATGAAAGTGAAAAAGGAGAGTGAAAAAGTTGGCTTAAAGCTCAACATTCAGAAAACTAAGATCATGGCATCCAGTCCCATCACTTCATGGCAAATAGATGGGGAAACAGTGGCTGACTTTCTTTTTGGGGGCTCTAAAATCACTGCAGATGGTGAATGCAGCCATGAAATTAAAAGACGCTTACTCCTTGGAAGGAAAGTTATGACCAACCTAGATAGCATATTAAAAAGCAGAGACATTACTTTGCCAACAAAGGTCCATCTAGTCAAGGCTATGGTTTTTCCAGTGGTCACGTGTGGATGTGAGAGTTGGACAGTGAATAAAGCTGAGCGCCGAAGAATTGATGCTTTTGAAGTGTGGTGTTGGAGAAAATTCTTGAGAGTCCCTTGGACTGTAAGGAGATCCAATCAGTCCATCCTAAGGGAGATCAGTCCTGGGTGTTCATTGGAAGGACTGATGTTGAAGCTAAAACTTCAATACTTTGACCACCTGATGTGAAGAGCTGACTCATTGGAATGACCCTGGTGCTGGGAAAGATAGTGGGCAGGAGGAGAAGGGGATGACAGAGGATGAGACAGTTGGATGGCATCACCGACTCAATGGATATGGGTTTGGGCAGATGGTGATGGACAGGGAGGCCTAGTGTGCTGCGGTTCATGGGGTCACAAAGAGTCGGACATGACTGAACGACTGAACTGAACTGAACTGAACCATGCTCAGGGCTTGATAGCAGGTACTGAGATGTGTGAAAATCCCATAACAACATTGGGTCTGTTTTATTATATAACTGGATGCATTCTTACTGAGGTTGGACTGCTGTATGGGGTCTCCTTTACAGGAAAATTTGTGAATAGTAGTCCTTGGCTGCAAAAGGCAGGACATTTTTATTCTGAAGGCCTACAGTAGAAGATGAATCATCAGGTATTTACCCTGCACACCTTCTGCATGTGAGGCAAAACTCAGAGCGGCAACTCTGGAGGGCTTGTTCTCTCCAAGATGTTCCAGGAAGGACAGGAACCACTTGGCATCTCTCAAACACTGCTCAAGATTTGGATGCAAACAAAAAGTTAACTGATAGGCTTATCTGTTGCTCATCTCTTACTTAAAGTAAAACTACATAGAACCCTCCTTCCTTGAGGAGGAGGTGAGTCCAAGCTGGGAAAGTGATTAGCTGTGTGGACTGGAGCCAAGGGCCTGGGCTCCAGCCATTAGCGATTGCTTGGGTCTGTCTTCATTCCATTTTTTTTTTGTGCTGAGTTTGGACACAGCAGCCTGAAACAATGCCAATGAAGCTGTCACACTCTCTTGTGTCAAAGGGACTCAAACATCTTTGGGCTGGGACCACTGAAATGATGGAGTGTTATGGTCTTCCTCCTTAATGCTCATTTAATGCCTATTCAGGGAGCACTTTATTTACACATCATTTACATGCAATTTTGGGTGAAAATTCAGTATGCTCTTGCATGGGAGCCATATTTTTATTTAAATAAGATGAGCCCTTTATACTCTACGTGCACGGCCTGCGTGTATATTTCTAAACTATTTGCAGTGAGACTTTATCATAGAATTACATTACAATTTTTAACAAAAATTATGCTCAGGTTTCAAAGGAAGAAAAATAGGTTGAAACAAGAAAACATTCATATGATAATTCTTAAGAATAATTCAGAAGAATTACAGTCTTACGTAAGTAAGCTTTAGCCTAGAGGTCTATTACCTTATCTATGTCTTAGGTTGATAGATAGTAGAAATACAAATGCCAATATAATACAAACCTTGGAGAAGTCAAATCATGATGTATTCTATTTACTGGACAATTTCAGAGATTATTTATATTGTTTCTGATTCCTGGTTCATAGAGTTAAAAAGCATGGAATGAGGCTTTATGCATATACAAGAATAATCCAAATATAAAATTAAAAATCATAGAAAAGAATAACAATGGTTCATGGAGATATCATCATACCCAGATATTGAAACAGAAGAAAATTCTCTTTCAAGTCAGAGTTTTATTATCTTGAAGCAATGACTGGCAAACAAATGAGGTGTCTTAGTAGTTAAACAAATAGAGACCCGTATTTCACTTATTTATGGTGCTTATAAGTGACCAGGGCAAGAATTTTAAAGCCATTATCACAAGGATAGTATCAATCACTCCTAGTCCATTTCTGTTTTTTAATGGGTATGTAAAGCAACAGAACATGTAATTCATAGACAGTTCTTTTAATTAAAGTTGGAGATGAAAGAGTTATTTGGGAGCTGTTTCTCTGAATGAAGTTTATTGATATTTTTAATTGAATTCTGAACTGAATTTCCAATAAACTGGAATGCAGGGATTTCTCTCCAACTACATGGACTATTTTAGAGATTAATGACCAATCACTTTAAGAGTCAAAAGGACTTGAACCAGCTTTTGATGTGAGAGAAGAAACCACTGTATTTCCATTTTAAGTGTTTATTCAGCTGTGGTTTGAGACACATTAAGAATAAATTGATTTCAAAGTTAAAGGTGTTGATATTATTAATTTATAGTGTAGTTGGCAATTATTTAACCTGTGCAATAGCACCTCTGTCCTATGCCAACTTCATTTCCACACCTATGGTTTAGAGATGCCATTTCCCCTTAGTAATTATGAAGCTGGAAAGGACTCTTTGCAGCTGGTTCTTGGTTCTTTTTGCCTTTCACAGTGTTCCATGAATATAAAACCCTGGGGTTTGGTTGATTTGGGGGAATGTTTATTTCTGGTCCACACATCCTGTGATAGCATGTGTAAATGGGCCTGCATTTTATAAAGATGATTGAAGACTGTGAGGGGATTTTTAGTCCCTGCATAAAAGGTATTATAAAGTGGCAGAAGAAAAAAATGGAAAATACAAAAATGCGAAGAGAATTCCCCCAACAGCACAACAAAGATTTTCTGTAGCCACAGATAGCCCTTCTGCACCCAAATCCCACCTGAATGGAGGTGTTTATTCACACACCTCATGGACAGCTGAGTGCAGAGCTGCTCTGGATGAAACAGTGATGCAGGTTTCTGGCTTGTCTTTGGCTTGTTTAACCTCCCAGGTCAGCGCTCTCCTCGCCCCTTCCCCACTAGGAGCCTCACTTCCACTCTTGCTCCGTGTCAGGCTCTCAGCATCCCTGTCTCTGTTTTAATCTTTGTTTAGGTAGCAAAGCCTGCTCGCCAAGACCCAGGGACACAGAACCCAGAGGAGCTGTTACTCAGCCCAGAGACACAGCAGACTGTAAGAATTCCGACAGATACTGTAAGGTCACTTAATCAATTGTGTGCTTTGCTCATTCAGGCTATAATTTCACACACAACCTTTCAGCTGACGTAAAGCAAGAGAAATGATGGCTGGAGGCACAAGATGTAGGAACTGAGGCCGTGAAGAGGGAAGCTGAGATGAAACTTTGTGTATTTTTGCTTGCTCATCTTTGTTAAAAATTGATTTCACAAAGAGTTTCTTATTTTAATCTTATAGAACCAATACTTGGCTTTGTTGATCATCTCTCTATTTTGTGTTTGTTTTCATTTCATTCACTTCTGCGCTTATATTTTTAACAACTTCTTGTTTTTTTTCTCCTGTTTTAAGTTGAATGCTCAACTCATTAATTTTTGGTTTTTAAATTATCTAACCATAAGCATTTAAGGATATATTATACATTTCTCTCTATGTACTATTTTTGCTATATCCACAGGGTTTGATATGTAGTATTTTCATTATTATTAATTTCAAAGTATGTCTAAATTTCCTTGACTTTTATCTTGAGTTATTAGAAGTTTGATCCTAACAGTTTCAAGTATGTAGCCCCCACCCCTACCCCACCATCTTTTTGCAATTGACTTCTGATTCTTCTGTATTGAATTGTTTTGTGGTCAGAGGGCAGGTTCTATTTGACATAGGTTTCTTGAAATTTGCTGAGACTTGTTTGGCCTAAAATTGTGGTCATTTTTTATTAATGTCCCATGTGTGTACTTGGGAAAAATACATATTTTTTCATTGTCAGGTCCAGGGTTCTATTTGCACCTAATGAACTAAACCTGAAAATGATGTTGTTCAGGAACTTCCCTGGTGGTTCAGTGGCTAAGACTCTGCGTTCCCAGTGCAGGGGGCCCGGGTTCAATCCCTGGTTAGGGAACTGGATCCCACACACTGCAACTAAGAAAATGAAATGAAAAGGATGTTGTTCAGATCAGCTCTGTCTGTGCTGGCCCTTCTCTGTTGGCCCCTCCAGATGTCCTTTCTAAGCTTTCTCACCCTACTTTGTGCTGCAGGAGGCTGACCTGTATGAACTATTTCAAGGACTCCCTACCCCTGGCTCCCTTGGCTCAGCAAATGGGGATGTAGGTAGGAGATCAGAAAGATATGGAGAGAAAGGTCAGAAGAGTAACTCATCCAGCTCTCTCCTTCTGGGCCATTTTGGCAAAGACTGCAGTCCTGCAGTCCTCTGAAGAATTCCACTGAGATTGTCAGACAGTCGTGTTGGTGACCGAGTACTTTAGGCCTAGGTGGGGTAAGCAGCCTTACTGCTAGCCCTGAATGTTCTCCATCCATCCCTTAACCTCGCCATACTTTGTGAATATTTAAACTCTCTCTCTTCACCTCATGTGTGGGTACATTTTGCCTGTGTGACTTAACAATAATTGAGAGAGATGGAATGAGATCTTCTGTTATGACAGTGAGCTTGCTAAGTTCTATGCTTTCTGTATTTGGGGGCAGTTTTTAAAAGTGCGTGTACATTTAGATCTGTCCTATCTTCCTAGTGAAGTGAATCTTTTATCATGATAAAGTAGCCTTCTCCATACTTTTTGGATTCTTTGACATTCTTAATCTCAGGATTCTTTGACATTCTTAAGAATTATTGCGAACCTCAGAGATTTATGCTTAAGTGGGTTATATTTAGCCATATTTACCATGTTAGAAACTAAAACTGAGAAAAGATTATTATTTCATTAAAAAATAGCAATGAACATTACATGTAACATAACATTTAAAAAATTTTTAAGTTCTATTTTCTGAAACAAAAATTAGTGAAAAAAAGTGGCATTGCTTTATATTTTTGTAAATCTCTTTAAATTCTGGTTTATTTAAAGATAACTAAATTCTCATTACTGCTTCTGCATCTAATCTGATTGAATGTGTTGTCTTGGTTGTGGGTAAAGTATATGAATTTGGCAATAAGCAGTTCATGATCTGAGCCACAGTCTGCTCCCAGTCTTGTTTTTGCTGACTGTATAGAACTTCTCCATCTTTGGCTGCAAAGAATATAATCAATCTGATTTCGGTGTTGACCATCTGGTGATGTTCACGTGTAGAGTCTTCTCTTGTGTTGTTGGAAGAGGGTGTTTGCTATGACCAGCGTGTTCTCTTGGCAAAACTCTATTAGCCTTTGCCCTGCTTCATTCTGTAGTCCAAGGCCAAACTTGCCTGTTACGCCAGGTGTTTCTTGACTTCCTACTTTTGCATTCCAGTCCCCTATAATGAAAAGGACATCTAGAAGGTCTTGTAGGTCTTCATAGAACCGTTCAACTTCAGCTTCTTTGGCATTACTGGTTGGGGCATAGACTTGGATACTGTGATATTGAATGGTTTGCCTTGGAAACGAACAGAGATCATTCTGTCGTTTTTGAGATTGCATCCAAGTACTGCCTTTCAAACTCTCTTGTTGACCATGATGGCTACTCCATTTCTTCTAAGGGATTCTTGCCCGCAGTAGTAGATATAATGGTCATCTGAGTTAAATTCACCCATTCTAGTCCATCTTAGTTCACTGATTCCTAGAATGTCGACGTTCACTCTTGCCATCTCCTGTTTGACCACTTCCAATTTGCCTTGATTCATGGACCTAACATTCCAGATTCCTATGCAATATTGCTCTTTACAGCATCAGACTTTGCGTCTATCACCAGTCACATCCACAGCTGGGTATCGTTTTTGCTTTGGCTCCATCCAATCATTGTTTCTGGAGTTATTTCTCCACTGATCTCCAGTAGCATATTGGGCACTTACTGACCTGGGGAGTTCATCTTTCAGTGTCCTTTTTGCCTTTTCATACTGTTCATGGGGTTCTCAAGGCAAGAATAGTGAAGTGGTTTGCCATGCCCTTCTCCAGTGGACCACATTCTGTCAGATCTCTCCACCATGACCCATCCGTCTTGGGTGGCCTCACACGGCATGGCATGAAGAAAGTAGGGAAAACCACTAGTCCATTCAGGTATGACCTAGATCAAATCCTTTATGAGTATACAGTAGAAGTGACAAATAGATTTAAGGGACTAGATCTGATAGACAGAGTGCCTGATGAACTATGGACAGAGGTTCGTGACATTGTACAGGAGACAGGGATCAAGATCATCCCCATGGAAAAGAAATGCAAAAAAGCAAAATGGCTGTCTGAGGATGCCTTACAGATATCTAGGAAGAGAAGAGAAGCAAAAAGCAAAGGAGAAAAGGAAAGATATTCCCATCTGAATGCAGAGTTCCAAAGAATAGCAAGGAGAGATAAGAAAGCCTTCCTTAGCGATCAATGCAAAGAAATAGAGGAAAACAACAGATTGGGAAAGACTAGAGATCTCTTCAAGAAACTTAGAGATACCAAAGGAACATTTCATGCAAAGATAGGCTCGATAAAGGACAGAAATGGTATGGACCTAACAGAAGCAGAAGATATTAAGAAGACGTGGCAAGAATACACAGAAGAACTGTACCAAAAAGATCTTCATGACCCAGATAATCACGATGGTGTGATCACTCACCTAGAGCCAGACATCCTGGAATGTGAAGTCAAGTGGGCCTTAGAAAGCATCACTACAAACAAAGCTAGTGGAAGTGATGGAATTACAGTTGAGCTATTTCAAATCCTGAAAGATGATGCTGTGAAAGTGCTGCACCCGATATGCCAGCAAATTAGGAAAACTCAGCAGTGGCCACAGGACTGGAAAAGGTCAGTTTTCGTTCCAATCCCAAAGAAAGGCAATGCCAAAGAATTCTCAAACTACCACACAATTGCACTCATCTCACATGCTAGTAAAGTAATGCTCAAAATTCTCCAAGCCAGGCTTCAGCAATACGTGAACCGTGAACTTCCAGATGTTCAAGCTGGTTTTAGAAAAGGCAGAGGAACCAGAGATCAAATTGCCAACATCCACTGGATCATCAAAAAAGCAAGAGAGTTCCAGAAAAACATCTATTTCTGCTTTATTGACTATGCCAAAGCCTTTGACTGTGTGGAAAATTCTTTAAGAGATGTGAATACTAGACCATCTGACCTGTCTCTTGAGAAACCTGTATGCAGGTCAGGAAGCAACAGTTAGAACTGGACATGGAACAACAGACTGGTTCCAAATAGGAAAAGGAGTACATCAAGGCTGTGTATTGTCACCCTGCTTATTTAACTTATATGCAGAGTACATCATGAGAAACGCTGGGCTGCAAGAAACACAAGCTGAAATCAAGATTGCCGGGAGAAATATCAATAACCTCAGATATGCAGATGACACCACCCTTATGGCAGAAAGTGAAGAAGAACTAAAGAGCCTCTTGATGAAAGTGAAAGAGGAGAGTGAAAAAGTTGGCTTAAAGCTCAACATTCAGAAAACTAAGATCATGGCATCTGGTCCCATCACGTCATGGGAAATAGATGGGGAAACAGTGGAAACAGTGTCAGAATTTATTGTTTTGGGCTCCAAAATCACTGCTGATGGTGATTGCAGCCATGAAATTAAAAGGTGCTTACTCCTTGGAAGGAAGGTTATGGCCAACCTAGATGGCATATTTAAAAGCAGAGACGTTACTTTGCCAGCAAAAGTCCATCTAGTCAAGGCTCTGGTTTTTCCAGTGGTCATGTATGGATGTGAGAGTTGGACGGTGAAGAAAGCTGAGCACCGCAGAATTGATGCTTTTGAACTGTGGTGTTGGAGAAGACTCTTCAGAGTCCCTTGGACTGCAAGGAGATCCGATCAATCCATCCTAAAGGAGATCAATCCTGGGTGTTCATTGGAAGGACTGATGTTGAAGCTGAAACTCCAATACTTTGGCCACCTGATGTGAAGAGTTGACTCATTGGAAAAGACCCTAATGCTGGGTAGGATTGGGGGCAGGAGGAGAAGGGGACGACAGAGGATCAGATGGTTGAATGGCATCACCGACTCGATGAACATGGATTTGGGTAGACTCCGGGAGTTGGTGATGGACAGAGAGGCCTGGCATGCTGCAATTCATGGGGTCACAAAGAGTTGGACATAACTGAACGACTGAACTGAACTGAACTGAACTGAAAGTATATGAAAAAAATCCAGCTTCACACGGACATGTAGTTGGAAAAGGCAACAGCATTGTTACAGCCTTTTAAGACAGTTATGGACATTCATCTTTGTTACTACTCTGAAACTCAACAAGGGCTTCCCAGGTGTCATGGTGGTAAAGAATCCACCTTCCAATGCGGGAGACACAGGAGACACAAGTTCGATCCCTGTGTTGGGAAGATCCCCTAGAGAAGGAAATGGCAACCTGCTCCTGTATTCTTGCCTGGGAAATCCCATGGACAGAGGAGTCTGATGGGCTACAGTCTGTGAGGCCCCAAAGAGTCAGACACGACTGAGTGATTAAGCACAGCACAGCAGAACTCAACCAAGGGTGGTTCCTTAAAGGTTAGTTACAATGTGAAATCTGAAAACAGATCAATGAACTTTTCATATTCATTAAAATTCATTGATCTATCTTGCACTTTGAATGGATCTCTTGCCCCTCCATGATTTTATGTTGTTATTCATTGTTGTTTGGGAAATATTGGTTCACTGAGCCATGCACATCTTCTAAATGTTGACACATTTTGTTATATCATATAAAACCCTCCATATTTGTGTTGTGCATTGAACATAAAGAACTAATTCTAGCTTCCACTCTGCTTCCAATTTACTGTCCTGAGACAGTTAGTTTTCCCATGTGTAAAACGAAAGTGATGAATATGCTTTTCTCCCAGTGTGCTTGGAGGAAGAAATGATGCCATGGCAGTGAGGGCATTTTGTGAGTGCTCAGATGCAACTGAAACAGCTGTAAAGACAGAAATTTTAGAAAATTGTGTCCTCATTGTCTTTTCTCAAATATGTTTAGATGTTAACATATTAATAAACACAATGATTGTATTATCATTAATATTCTATTCAAAAGTAATTGGTATAATATTCACTTTTTGCCATGGAGAATCAGCAAAGTGTTGATAATTTGCATTTTGAGTGAATAAAAGAACACATTTGGCTCATTGATGTATTTGTTTTCCTTGAAATTAGCTCGCTCTTTTTTTTTTTTTTTGCTGCTTTTAATTTCAGCAAAGACTGACTTTAAATTTATTTTTATTTATTTAATGTTGGATGTGCTGTGCATCATGCAGGATCTTAGTTCCTGGATCAGGGATGGAACCGGTTCCCTCTGTAGAGGAAGCTCAGATTCTTAACCACTGGACCCCCAGGGAAGTCCCTTGAATTAGCCCTTTCTGAGAGAGGCTGCTTTCACTAATCAGTGTTGACCTTTTCATTGTATGGATAAGGTAGATGAGAATCTAAGAAGGTTGGTGACTTCCCCAGGGACCTACATCACATGAAAGGCAGACTTAGGTCAAAATCTTCATTTTCTGACTGTTTGCCTCACCATACCATTTCTCAAAGTTCTATTGGTAACATTTTGAGTATCTTCAGAGAGAAGAAGAGAATGTTTATGTATATTTTAATTTTTAGGTTTCTGAAATCCTATCATCTGTTCCACTGATTCTTTCCAATTCATGGCAACCTTTTGAATACTTCAATTTTCTGGTAGCACCCGTGAAGGTAAAAGAAAAAAACGGAAAAAAATTTTAAACAGTCATCACATTATTTGCCTACTTTTTAGCACCAAATGCTGTTTGCATAGACTTGTTAGCTGGCTGGTCTACACAGTCTTTTAAATTTATAGGGGGAAAGGCCTAGTTTTGCATTGAACATGGGATCTCTTCCAGGCTGGCTTGACGTTACCCTATACCTGTTTCCTTGTGACAGGAACTTGTACCAGACCCCAGGCTGCATACTGTGACCCATTCAGCTCAAGATTTCACCTGGCAGATATTGCCAGTATGTGTTCTCAATTACAGCAAAAGTACAGTTTACACATTGATTGAACTTTGATGGCACCCCTGGCAGGGTTCAGGGTTCATCAAGGTACCATGAACACAGAGGAGAATGAGTAGGCTGCAAGCGGTTGCCATAGTAAAAGCCCTAAGGATATCAGGCCCTGTCTCACTGCCTCTGCATACCCCAGCTTCTTTCTGAGGGATCATTGTGAATTCCTGTACAATCTGTCCTTCCCTGTCTCCTGAACTAACCAAGAAATAGAGTGAAGATTCAGTATTATCTCTCCATCACTCCTTTGCTTATTCATTGGGTTTTAGGATAGATTTTCTCTTTCCCTGTCCCAACAGACACAATCAAATAGTCTCATTTGTTCTTAAGGCACATTAACACCCGTCAACTCCGTGGCCCAAAGAGAGGACACTCAAGTGTCCGAGTTGCTTGTGGACTATCTTCTCCACACCCCAGGCTGCCTCCTCAAGCCAATCCCTTTCCATGACTCAACTGGCCTCTTCTGAACCCCCATGTGGTCTTTCAGGGCCTGGTTTTTGCCCTGATTTTGCTTGTGCTCCTCTCTAAGGTTGGAGTCTCAACCTTGAGAGTAGGCTGGGACAAGGGGGTGGGACTGGGCTGGGTAGGGGCAGTGGGACTGAGAATTTATCCTCAAGTGTTGGTTTATTTATAGAGAAGATATTGAAACTCATATTCCAGCCCCAGTGAAATATTTTCTGGACACATTACCAGGAAACCCCCTGCCCAACACGCGCACACGTTGAGTTTGGCCTAAGGGGCAAACTCTTTATGAAGAATATGTGTGTGTGTGTGCTGGGTTGCTTTAGTTCTGTCCAACTCTTTGTAGCCTTATGAGCCGTAGCCCACCAGGCTCCGCTGTCCACAGGGATTCTCTAGGCAAGAATACTGGAGTGGGTTGCCATTCCCTCCTTCAGGGGATCTTCCCAATCCATGGATCGAACTGGCATCTCTTTCACTGCAGGTGGATTTTTTTTTTTTTTTTACCACTGAGCCACCGGGGAAGCCCATAAAGGATATAACTTGGGGCAAAAGAACACATTCTAAACTTTAGCCCCAAGACTGGACCCAAATAAACATTATTTCCCCCTAAAATGAAAGTGAAAGTGAAAGTCACTCAGTCATGTCCAACTCTTTGCAATTCCATGGACTGTAGCCTGCCAGGCTTCTCTGTCCATGGAATTCTCCAGGGAAAAATATTGGAGTGGGTAGCTGTTTCCTTCTCCAGGGGATCTTCCCAACCCAGGGATCAAACCCCGGTCTCCCGCATTGCAGATGGATTCTTTACCAGCTGAGCCACTAGGGAAGCCCTTTCCCCCTAAAAGAGCGAACAAACAAAAGCCCCCTCCCCCCCGCAAACAACAAATCGCAAAACAGGCTGACAAACAACTGGCAGGTTCACAGACTCATTTTTGCAGTTAATGATACAAATAACCAAATCTGACTGAGTCTTGAGCCATTCGTTTGGATGCAGAAAATCCTCTACGGTGTGAGAGAGACTGAAGGTAAAATCACCACCAAATTACTTGAGGAGAAAATGAGTCAAACGCCCAACCAACCAAACAAACAAAAAATATGGAAAAGAAATAGCTGAATACACTGAGTTATGTAAGAGTCTGAGAAAGAATTCATAGGGTTTCTGGAAACACAATTTCATCAAGAGCTGAAGGAAAATGGAAAGGAAGACAGCGGGCGTAATTGCTGTGAGCAATCGTTTCCTGCTGAGACAGAAGAGTTTTACCATCAGCTCTGTGAGAATACATCCAGGCAAATACAGAAAACATGGAAATAAATACTGCTCATAAAATCAGGATGGGAGGACAAAAGGGCACCCAGAGACAGGCCACGTGTAGCAGAAAAGAGAGTGGGCAAAGGCCAGATAAGGTGATAATAGAAAAAGAGAAGTGAGAAAATTACATCTCTGTGGGCATCATTAGGGTGAGGGAAAGCAGGCAAATGGAGTACGCTTAAAATGTAACAGAGCAAAGCATCCAGAACACCGCAGGTCAAATCCTGTTAGAGCAAATGGTGTCACAAAGAAAATCTCTTTATAACAAAAGGAGGAGGAGTGTAAGCGCGGAAGGGAAGGCGGCAGCTGGAAGTCAGGAGAATCGGGTTGGGTTTCTGCTGCTTTCGCCGCCTGGCTCCGTTTCCATGACTTAGCCCTGAGGAGTAAGTAAGCTTTTGGCACCTGGCCCCTCTAAGAATATGGTGAAATTTATAATCTTCTCCTGGGACAAGTTTACATGAGCTGACACTAGATATTTCATATTTCCAGAGGGTCATGTATATTCAGAAAGGTGATACTGGACTTTAGTATCGCAACATTGACTGGTCTCTTATAGCTTTTCCAGTTTGGATAACCTGTGGTTCTATGATTTCCAGGGTGTTGAGTGTCTATTATTTGGAGTAATATTTAATTCAGCATAACTCCAGCACAAGACAGGTTGTTGGAGCTTGCGTAAAGAGTCCTACGATTCAGTGGTGAAATGCACACAAGGAAGGCAGTGCAGGGATTAGTAAGTGGTTTGCAATCCTTCATCCTCTCTCACTTAGCAGTATTGGATTTAACCCACTCTCTATTTCAGTGAAACTTAATCTCCTGACAGGACTTGTCTTGGCTCAATCCTCTGTTTTTTTTATCTCCTGCTCTTTGCCTTGCCCCATCATCTCACTTTCCTTTTCTCTGAATTTCTCATCCTCTCTTCTCTGACTTTTGCATGAAGGGATGAAGTGATTAGAGCTAGTGCCTTGAAGGCAGACTCAAGAAAAAACTTCCCACGTGCCAGAACTAGTGCCAAGGCAGGGAGAACTAAAAAGAAATGAGACAAAACCTCCACTGCCAGGGAATTTTCAATGTAGTTGGGAAGATAAGATATGAACACATGAAAAGTGAGACAGTCATAAAGCATGAGATTTTAAGAGAGACGATGACAGGACAAAAAGTGTCTTCAAAGAGTATGCCTGTCATGTGGAGGAACCTTGAGGGGCTGCTGCTGCTGCTGCTAAGTCGCTTCAGTTGTGTCTGACTCTGTGCGACCCCACAGACGGCAGCCCACCAGGCCCCTCCGTCCATGGGATTTTCCAGGCAAGAGTACTGGAGTGGGGTGCCATTGCCTTCTCCGACCTTGAGGGGAGGTGCTGGCAAATTCAGTGTCTGTTGAGAGCTAGCTTCCTGGATCATATCCATTGTCCCCTCACTGTGTCCTCATGTGGTGGAAGGTCCAAGGGAGCTCTCTGGGGTCCTTTTTTATAAAGGCCACTGTGGGTGTCCTTTGGTAACTACAGGGGATTGGTTCCAGGAACCTCCTCTGACATGAAAATCTGCAGATGCTCAAGTCCCTTACATAACAATAGCACAGGAGAAGAAGCCCTCTGGCTTCTTATTCCTGAGAGCTCCATCCACCTTCTGACCTAATCACCTCTCAAAGGCCCCATCTCCAAATATCATCCTGTGGGGGATTAGCTTTCAATATCCAGGTGGTGCTAGTGGTAAAAGAACCTGCCTGCCAATGCAAGACACAAAACTCGAGTTCAGTCCTTGGATCAGGAAGATCCCCTGGAGGAGGGCCTGGCAACTCACTCCAGTATTCGTGCTTGGAGAATCTCAAGGACAGGGGAGCCTGGGGGCTACAGTCCATGGGATCACAAAGAGTTGAACGTGACTGAAGCGGCTAAGCATGCACATATATGAATTTTGAAGGGATAGAGACATTTAGAATAACATTCTTATTCAAATTCATCTTGGTTCTCTCTTTTCCAGGACCCTGGCTGGAAGCACTGCCTCCCAGTCTGTAAGTCAAATTACAGTTTAGAAGACAGTGAACTTGGTAGGCCACATAAAATGGAGCCAACTTTTGGAGTAAGGAAACGAGCACTGTTTTTACATCTACTAGGAAAAGAAAGAAAAGCTGGAGTGGCTACTTTTTAAAAAAATGTTTTAAAATTTATGATCATTATTATTTGCTGTGCTGGGTCTTCGTTGCTATGCAGGCTTTTCTCTAGTTGTGTGTGCAGGCTTCTCATTGCAGGGCTTCTCTTGTTGTGGAGCACAGGCTCTAGGGCACTCGGGCTTCAGTAGTTGCAGCACATGGGCCCGGTAGTTGCATCTCCCGGGCTCTAGAACACAGGTCGGAGAAGGCAATGGCACCCCACTCCAGTACTCTTGCCTGGAAAATCCCATGGACGGAGGAGCCTGGTGGGCTGCAGTCCATGGGGTTGTGAAGAGTCGGACACAACTGAGCGACTTCACTTTCACTTTTTACTTTCATGCGTTGGAGAAGGAAATGGTAACCCACTCCAGTGTTCTTGTCTGGAGAATCCCAGGGACGGCAGAGCCTGGTGGGCTGCCGTCTATGGGGTCACACAGAGTCAGACACGACTGAAGTGACTTAGCCGCAGCAGCTGCAGAACACAGTCTCAATAGTTGTGGCACACAGGCTTCATTGTCCCGAGGCATGTGGGATCTTCCTGGATCAGGGATTGAACTCATGTCTCTTGCATTAGCAGACAGATTCTTGACCACTGAGCCACCAGGGAAGCCTGGGAGTGCCTACTTTTTTTTTTTTTTTAATTAATTCATTCAGTATTCATTGACAACTAATATGTGTCAGGTGCTGTGCTACACTGTGGGGACATAGCAGTAAACAAGACAGATAGCTTGACCCCTTGAAGCTTAGAGAAGGAAAGCCAGACCCCAGCTTATGCTCTGTATGCAGAAGATGGCTAACTGCAGCACTGTTGCCTTCCCTGATTTCAGGTCAATTTAGAAGTTTGATACAACCTACCCTTATCCTTTTTTTTTTTAATTAGTTTATTTATTTATTTTTTAACTTTACAGTATTGTATTTATTTTGCCATACATTGACATGAATCCACCATGGGTGTACATGTTTTCCCCTTCCAGAACCCCCCTCCCACCTCCCTCCCCATCCCATCCCTCTGGGTCATCCCGGTGCACCAGCCCCGAGAACGCTGTATCATGCATCGAAACTGGACTGGTGATTTGTTTCACATATGATAATTTACATGCTTCAGTGCCATTCTCCCATATTCTCCCACCCTCGCCCTCTCCCACAGAGTCCATAATACTGTTCTATTTATCTGTGTCTCTTTTGATGTCTTGCATACAGGGTTATCTTTACCCATTAACTAAATACCATATATATGTGTTAGTATACTGTATTGGTGTTTTTCTTTCTGGCTTACTTCACTCTGTATAATAGGCTCCAGTTTCATCCACCTCATTAGAACTGATTTGAATGTATTCTTTTTAATGGCTGAGTAATATTCCATTGTGTATATGTACCACAGCTTCCTTATCCATTCGTCTGCTGATGGGCATCTAGGCTGCTTCCATGTCCTGGCTATTAAAAACAGTGCTGCAGTGAACATTGGGGTACATGTGTCTCTTTCAATTCTGGTTTCCTCGGTGTGTATGCCCAGCAGTGGGATTGCTGGGTCATATGGCAGTTCTATTTCCAGTTTTTTGAGGAATCTCCACACTGTTCTCCATAGTGGCTGTACTAGTTTGCATTCCCACCAACAGTGTAAGAGAGCTCCCTTTTCTCCACACTCTCTCCAGCATTTATTGCTTGTAGACTTTTGGATAGCAGCCATTCTGACTGGCGTGAAATGGTACCTCATTGTGGTTTTGATTTGCATTTCTCTGATAATGCGTGATGTTGAGCATCTTTCCATGTGTTTGTTAGCCATCTGTATGTCCTCTTTGGAGAAGTGTCTGTTTAGTTCTTTGGCCCACTTTTTGATTGGGTTGTTTATGTTTCTGGAATTGAGCTGCAGGAATTGCTTGTATATTTTTGAGATTAATTGTTTGTCTGTTGCTTCATTTGCTATTATTTTCTCCCATTCTGAAGGCTGTCTTTTCACCTTGCTTATAGTTTCCTTTGTTGTGAAAAGCTTTACATTTTAATTAGGTCCCATTTGTTTATTTTTGCTTTTATTTCCAATATTCTGGGAGGTGGGTCATAGAGGATCCTGCGGTGATTTATGTCGGAGAGTGTTTTGCCTATGTTTTCCTCTAGGAGTTTTATAGTTTCTGGTCTTACGTTTAGATCTTTAATCCATTTTGAGTTTATTTTTGTGTATGGTACAACTTACCTTTATTCTATCAAGAGCTGTTCTATTATTCAGTTGATGGTTGGTTAGTGACGGCCACCGTGAGCAGCAGTTCTCCAGGAGCAGAAGCTCTGATTCTGTAAAATGACAAACACACCGAGAGAACATATAGATCAAAGCAGTAAGTGGAATTTCAGCATTCAGTTCCAGATTAATGAAGCTAGCAGTGCAGCGAGAATACAACATGGGAATCTTCCCAAGGGTTGGGAGAGGTACATTATAGCGATTGATGGTTTTACCAAGAATACAAATAGCAGGTAGGAACAAGTAGGGCTTTTGAAAAGATGCCAAAAACTAGGCAGCACACAAGAGAGATAAATAAAATACACAGTAAAGAGGCAAGATAATAAAATACTGTAATTTGGCCTCCCAGCATGAAAGAGGGAAGCTGAGAGTAGAAGAATGGATTAGAATTCATGAGTCATTTGTTTGGTCTTGAACTGATGGAGCCCTGGCTGGTTGGAGAGGCTGGAGCAAGCTGATTGTTCTTCCTTCCAACCTTGGGATCCCTGCAGAATGTACCTGCTCTCTTGGACTTTCTCCTACGAGGCTAACCATTTTTTAAGCAACAATTTTGGGCCCGGCACTGTGCTTAGGTGTTCGTGTGTATTACCTCTCATCTTCACAAAGTCTCTCAAGGAATAGATGAGGATTCCAGGGCTCAGAGATATCTCTAAGGTAAGTAGTCAGCTAGTGTGGAGGCCACAGCTAATTCTTGTCTTTTCGACTCTGTTATTGGCTCCTCTCATATCCCAAATGGAAACCCACTCCAGTATTCTTGTCTAGAGAATCCTGTGGACAGGGGAGCCTGGTGGACTGCTGTCTATGGGGTCACACAGAGTCGGACACGACTGAAGAGACTTAGCATGCATGCATGCATGCGTACATGTCCCATGGCTTCTTGTGTCCTTTGGCGTTTGACAAATGACCCCCGGTTGAGATGCAAAGCAAAAGCCTCATAAAAGTGAGCTCCAGGGAGCCTCACTGTCTACAAATATCCTTTCTCGTGGATAAAAGGCAGGGACATCCTTTTAATTACCTACTTCTGGGGCCACTTTAAATCATGGTCTGCTGAGGATGTGATTTGAGAAACAAGTTGCTTCTTGTAGTGCCAGAGAGGAGGAAAGTGCTTAAAGCCAAACAGAACCAAGCCCCGCATCGACTGGGGGTGTGTCAGAGGGAGCCTGGAGCCCGCTGAAAGAGCTTCCATGATAAAAACTGGAAGTGTTTGAGTGACAAAATAGTGTTGGATTATAATCCGAAGTATAAAATTAGTATCCAACAGTCCATGCTGATATAAATAAAGGATTGGGTAGATAAACAAATGGAGGGAAAGACACAAATGTCCTCTGCAAAATAATTCCAAATAATCTGTGTAGATTCCTCAACCTCAAGGATGTGTATTTAGCTCCTCCCTCCTTAACTCTGGGCTGTGTGCAGTGAGCACTTTCCAAAGAGCACAGTGTGGGAAGGGAGTCAGAGAGAGTAACTTCATAGTGGAAAATCTGACATACCACCTCTGCCAGATGATCAAGGTCAACATTAACAGTGTAAGTCACGTGGTTTGTACACACTCTTGAAATTGTGGTCTTTCTCCCAAACCCGCATAATCCCAATAGAAGAGCATTCTGCAAAATAACTACCCAGAACTCCTTGAAACTGTGGAAGTCCTCAAAAACAAAGAAAGTCTGAAAAACTGTCAAAGACAAGAGGAGCCTAAGGAGAGCCGATGGATGACTAAATGTAATGTGGGGCCCTGGGTGGAATCCTGGAGCAGAAAAAGCACGTTTGGTTAAAACTAAGGAACTCAGAATAAAATATGGACTTAGTTAAAAATGACGTATCAATACTGGTTCATAAACTGTTATGAATTACCATGTTAGTGTAAGATGTTAACAATAGGGAAAACCTATTATAGGGCATATGGGAACTCTCTATAATTCTTTTACTTTTCTGTAAATCTGAAACTGTTCTCAAAAGTAAAGTCTATTTTAAAAACGGGCAATTACAATCTGTTATCAAGATATTTTGAGTACGAATTTACAGTGCCTCATGTGGACAGGGAATATTGTCTCTGTGATGTTTTTTATTGCATCTGCAGTCCTGTTCTTAACCTTGAGCTCAAGCCAAGGTTTGGTGAAGGAAGCTGCATCCTAGGAAGTAAGCGGGCCCAGGAAACTAAGCCTCATTCCTTCTTCTTCTTTTTTTTTAAATTATTTTTTTATTTTTGGCTATCCTGGGTTTTTGTTGGTGCATGCAGACTTTCTCTAGCTGTGGAGAGCGGGGGCTACTCTTTAGTTGTAGGACACGGGCTTCTCATTGTGGCAGCTTCTCTTGTTGTGGGGCACGGGCTCTAGGCGCGCAGGCTCAGTAGCTGTGGCTGTCAGGCTTCGTTGCTTCATGGCATGTGGGATCTTCCTGGACCAGGGATCGAACCTGTGTCTCCATTGGCAGGTGGATTCTTTACCACTGGACCACCAGGGAAGTCCCCTCATTCCTTGTTTATCTCTAAGACTCTTGCAGCTGAGTAGCATGTGCTGTCTGTAGAGGAGATCAAGTTGAGGTCTTGAAGCGGAATTGTCTGGGGTAGGACTGGGCTGGAGAGGTTGGTGAGAGCAGCCTCAGAAGCCAGGCCAGTTTCCTGCCTTTCTCCCCACCACATTCACAGGCTCACTTTATGCCTGCAAGGCTCCTCCCCAGAATGCACTTGTGCAATTGTGTAAACCCTAAACCTATCTTTTGTTCTTCTTTCTGTTCATTTAAACACATCTTCATTGAGCACTAATGATGTGCCTTGCATTGTGCCAGGTGCTGGGTCTAGAACACTTTATATCTGTAAGAAAGACAGATGATTAAGGCAAACTGATGGCTGATTAAAATTATAAGCCCCTTGAAGGAAACAGAACACTAAAATAGACTGTAAGGGAAGGGATTCTAATTGAGATAGGATAGTTAGCAGAGGCCTTACTGAAAGGAGGACACTTCAGCCGAGGCCTGAAGGATGACAGAGAGAGATCATGCACAGTTCTTACAGAGGGAACAGCATGTGAGAGGCCTCAAAGGCAAGAAGGAATTTTGCATGTTGGAGGAACTGAAAGATTTCCAGAGACGATGAAAGTGGGGAGGGAAGGTGAGGGGCATGGAGGGGACCGTAGAAATGAATCCAGCCATTACTTGATGGCTGCTGCTGCTACTGCTAAGTTGCGTCAGTCGTGTCCGACTTTGTGCGACCCCATAGACGGCAGCCCACCAGGCTCCTCCATCCCTGGGATTCTCCAGGCAAGAATACTGGAGTGGGTTGCCATTTCCTCCTCCGGTGCATGAAAGTGAAAAGTGAAAGCGAATTCGCTCAGTCATGTCCGACTCTTCACGACCCCATGGGCTGCAGCCTACCAGGCTCCTCCGTCCATGGGGTTTCCCAGGCAAGAGTACTGGAGTGGGGTGCCATTGCCTTCTCCACTTGATGGCTAACAGATACCTTACATGTAACCTACCTACACAGACCTGCTAGTTCTTTCCCCCAGACATGGCCCATCTTGGTAAGTGGCACTGCCCTCCATGAATCAAGGGGTTATCTTTGCTTCTTCACTTTCTCTGGTCTCCACACCTACTCCTGTGGTCATTCCTGTTGGCTCCACTCCAGAATATGTCTTTCTTGCTATGTCCACTGCCGCAGTCATCCATGGTCCACGCTGCCATCTTAGAGGACCTTCTCTCCTACTTTTTCCTGTTGGCTCCAAGTTTCCTCTGGCCTCGAAGGTTCTGAGCTGGTTTCCATGTCAGGCGTTTGCAGTTCTTCTTCCCCTGATGGTTCCACGGCTGACTCCCTCATCACTCAGGTCTCACCTCAGTTCTCGCTTCCTCTGAGAGATTTCTTCCTCTCATCTCCAATCCCAGTTATTAATATTTTCTGCTGCATTAGCTTATTTACCTCTTATAGTGCTTGTCAGGAATGGGTATCATCTGACTTCTTTACCAGTTTATTTTCTGTCTTTCACATGACAGTGTTAGTTGCTTGAGGGCAGACACTGGTTTGGCACCCAGTGGGTGCCGTCACCTCTCTCTCAGAGCCCAACAAACACCCAGCCCAGGTGGGCTTCGGCTCTGAGGAGAGCCAGCTCCTACCAGTTAGTGACAGGCCTGAGGCTGAAGACCCGATGACCATGATGGTCTCTGTAAAATGATGTTAGAACTTGATGACTTCCAAGTGCAAAGATTCTATGATTGATTATTACATGTGAACATCAGCTCCAAAAAAGATTTGGTAGAGGAGCTTTTTAAACTACTAAAGAAACCTCACCTGAATTGGGTTGCTTTTTGTTTGTTTATGCCTGTGGTTGGTGTGAGAGAAAAAGTACCGAAGAGTATTTACTTCTCTAGGCTAAATAAAGGCTTTCCCATTGAGTCCATCCCTCTGGGAAACTCCAAGACTGGAAGGCTCTGAATTGAATTCTTGCTCAGTTAAAGACATGCCTATAGATTGTATGCAAGTCTTCTAAAATCAGGTTTATCTTAAATTTAGAAATTTTAAGGAATTTAGCCTCTGAGTAAATGCACAGGCTTGACAATGGTATTTCCCCTTTTTCTCACTGTAGAGTGACTGAGTGGCTAGCTGGGTTTTTTGTTGGGGGACCCCCAAATGTAGGATTACTCTTTGAAGCTGTTCACTTTCTCTAAAAAGGAGTCCTTCAGTCTTTTGTTGGATTGGGGTTGGAGGGAGGATGGTGGAAATATGTGCCTGGCCATCAGCGTCTGGAAGCAGGACAGGGCATGAGCCAGGCGTCTCACTATTCAGCAGGCAGAAATCCATGGGATTCCCATCCTCGGTTCTAGAGCTTGCTCCACCCTCCTTCGTGCCTCTCTGCCTTCCTTTTTCCAGGGAGTGTACAGCTTTGATCTGGAGAATGGTAGGTGGTTGCTGTGTGGGCTCAGCAGGGAGTCTGGGGATCTACCCCACTGTGCCTTAGCCTTCCACTCAGTTCCGTGTCCCCACCTCGTGTCTCACCCGCACCCTCCCAGGCCCCTGGGGCTCAGCCTCTATGTCTTCCTGGGGTTTTATGGGAGCAACTCAGTTTGCTCATTGTCTGTCCTCCCTCTCTGAAGGAACTCTGCTGAGTCAGATAAAACTCCTCCATCCACTTTCTGTCTCCTGAATTTTGTTGACATTTTCCGGATACATTACTATGCCCTTGCTCATACTCCTTGTCCTCATGAGTTTTTATTTATTTCATTTCTTTTAGAAGGGAAATGAGATAAATACATGTGTTCAAGCTGATTATCTCTTGAGGATACCTAAGCATTAGCTCCAAGAATCTCTCTTATTTCTCATAGTGATCTTACTAGGTAGACCCCATTTCAGGAGGGGTATCTAAGGTGGAAGAGGAACAAGTTTAAGGTCTGACATCTAAGAGGGAACTAGGGTCTAGGCAGGGTTTTCTGACTCCAAAGCCCAGATCCTTGAATTTTGTGCTGGATCGCCTTCTGTTAAAATGGAGTCCAGTTTGCTTTCAGCTTAGCTTGATATCTTATGTTCTTACATAGAAAACAGTATGCTTCTTTTCCCAGGCAGATTAATGGTGATGAACTTTGTTGGTGACTGGGGACAGAAAGAGAGTCAACCTCAAAAGTTATTTTCTGTAGGACACACAAAGTTGTTGTTGTTTTTTTCTATTTGAACCACACTACTAGTGTGGAAACTTATGTAAAAATACATTTGCCATTGAAGAAATTTTCTGGATAGAGTCAGCACAGAACTGTTTTCCTTGGGGAAACCCAAGAGGGGATTTACTGCCCAGGTGATGCTTTTCCTTGGTCCAGAGTCAGCAGTCAATGTTGGTTGATTTGTTGTTTTGCTTTGTCCGTTTCTGAGTCTCATAGCTCTCATGCTGAGTTTTATAGATGGACCTTTGGTTGGTTCAGGGAAGGCTTATTCAACTCTCACTGAAATGTGCATTTCTTCTGATGCTGTCACTATTTCATTAGGGTATTGGTCTCAAGCACAGCAGTGTTAATACAGAGTAGCAGGCAATGTTTTCTAAATGTTTCTGTTGCACTAGAGCATTTTGGAAATGTGAAGTGACTTAAAGTCATCTATAAAACAGTTTTAGGACTGGTATTTCTTACATAAAAATGATCACTTACGTGCTAAACAAGTCATACCATATTTTATGTTTTACTTCATGTAGTTCTTTTCTTTATACCTCATTCCAGAAATTGGAATGTGTAGCTTTGGCATAATTGTCATTCTTTGTAAACCATTGCTTTTTTTTTTTTTTTGACCACATCACGTAGCTTACAGGATCTAGTTCCCCAGACTAGACATTGATCCCAGGCCCACAGCAATGAAAGAGCTGAGTCCTAACTACTGAACCACCAAGGAACTCCCTGTAACACATTGTTTTTGATCTTGGCTAAATAAATGGAAGACTAATGGCTGACTTCTATGCCTGGTTATGTGCAGCAAAACATGTTTCTTTTCTCTTTTTTCCTTTCTGTTGTTTGGGATCTTCCTCATCTGGTAGGAGCAGAGACTTCACAATGAGCACTGCTGCCAGGCTGGGAAAGGTGATTGATACAGCAAGAGGATTTGTCTGGTTGCTCCCTCCACTCTGACAGTCACAACCACCCAGGCCTGCATCCGCTGAGGACTGCAAGATAGCCAGGTGGGGCTCTAACCATAACCTTCAAGATCTGGAACCGGGTTGCTCCATCCACCCCAGTGGGGACATCCAATCTTCCCAGCTTTTCCTTAACCTACAGGTCCCCTGGGGTGTCACCAGGGAGGTTGTCCATGTGACGTAGGCCGATGGGTCTGCACAAAGCCTTGAGCACCAAGTCCTCCTGATGAAGGATCAGAAGGTGGTGGGTTGCCCGCCGATCAGGTGCATGTTCTCCATGCGTTGAAGGAGAATTTGCTGGCAGGGGCGCTGGATGCCAGAGGGGAGGTTCTTGCCCTGCCCGGAGGTGGTCAGGGTGACCCGCTCTCTGCAGGCTCCCTTCATGCATAGCCCTTCCAGGGTCAGCATCTGGGGTCCCAGATCATCCCCTCTCTTTTACCAGGCCCCAGTTCTGACCTCCTCTTAGTCTTGAGGAGACCCAGAGGTTCTTTCCTTCGCATCTCCTTCACAGGATAGAGGTGGAGAGAGGATGCAGGCTTATCAGAGGGTGACACTGTGTTGAAAACAAGGTGACTTGATGGGGGAAGCAGAGTGTAGACCCTGCCTGGGCTCCTGGGTGCTTGCGGTCAGCCGGAAGTGCTCCATGACTGTTTCCTCTCTGACTCTAAGCTTTATCTGCAGACCCTTCAGGGCCTTGTAGATGTCATCTGGGGGTTAGACCATGAGCCCGAGAACACAAGCCCTCCTCCTAGCCACCCCATGTCCACATTCAGCAGCCTCAGTGGCCGCCACATATTTCATTCTTTTATCTGATGAGCCCTTGGGATTTGGTCCACTTGTCTCTCATTTCTGAATTCTTGCTCCCCTGGACCTGTCTTCACAGAAAGCTGCATCTTTTCCATCAGCCCTCTTTCCTTGCTCTCACTGAAATACAAGCACAATATCTTTCATTTTTAAGGGCTTTTTTTTACTGTTAGTCTCTCCAGGGAGCTGATACAAGTAACACATATTCGGATAGCAATGTAGACTGTGAAGTAGCAGTCATGCATTGTTCCAGGTTTTACCCCGAGTTGTAAATGGTCTGGGCTTTTCCTGTCCCCTTCTCTGCACCCTCCTTCTGGGCATCATTATGATAATCCTCTGGGTATTGTCTGTAGTGACTCTTCTGTCCAGCCTTCTCTGGGTTGGATGCTGAGTTGAACTTCTTAGAGTTTAGGTGCTTTTAGATTGGTGTCATTTCCAGGATCAACAGCCGCATTTCCTGGAAGGCCTTTCTTTTTATTTTATTTTACTTATTTTTAATTTTTTTGGCTGCATTGCATGGCAAGTGGGATCTTAGTTCCCCAACCAGGGATCAAACCGGCATTACCTGCATCCTTGCATTGGAAGTGTGGAATCTCAACCACTGGACCACCAGGGAAGTCCTAGAAGCCCTTCTTAACCTGGACCTTGGCTCCCTTCAGGCCTTCTTACTCCCTTCAGGGCTTCAGGGCCCCATTGGTGTCTCTCAGTGGGCCCCGTGGATCAGCTGCTGGACATTGTCCCCTGGGTCCCTGTCCTCTCCTCTCTTCCCAGTTTGGTTTGAGTCTAACTGAGCCATGCAGAGGTTTTCCTGCTTGTTCTAGTCTTAAGTGGATAGGGCCTGCTCCTTCAGCTATTGCTTTATAACATTGGGGGGGGGGTGGCGGGGACAGAGGCTATTATGAATAATCATTGTTGTAAAGTGACCCCAAAGTGGAAGTAAGAGAGCCTAATGGTTAAAGCAGCAGGTTCTGGAGTCTGATGACCTGGCTTGTTAGCCAGGCTCCACCACAGAGCATTTGTGTGATCTTTAGATGTTGACTTGGCCCTCAAAGTGGGAAGGGTATATCAGCAGATAGTTATTGAATATATAGATGGTTGTTGGGAAGATTATGTATCAAGCTCTCAGGATAGGACCTGGCTGGTGCAAGGTGCTAGATCACCTTCTTTAGAGGTGGGGGAACTGAGACGTGGAGAAGCTGGGTTACTTTCTCAAGGTCACCGAGCTGGAAGTGGAGGAACCGAGGTCCAAACCCAACGTAGGCTGGCTCCAGAGTCTTCCCTCTTAGCCACCATGTGGTATCAGCTCACCTCCCAGGCCTGACCTACTTCAGCCCTCTGTGACAGCTCCTACACGGCTGTCTAGCTTTTGGGCACGTCCCCTGGCTCTGTTACTGGTGTGTGGACCAGGTTTCAGGGAGGCTGAGTGGCTGAGCCCACTGAACCCACCAGTTTCTGCTGGCCCATCACTCGCTCCACATGCTTGCTTTGTTCTCTGGGCTCCATCATGCAGATGCATCTCTTGTCCTCAGGGGAGTGCTCTGTAATCATTCCCAAAGCCTAAAACACTCAGCACCACTGACACTATTTCCACCCAAGGAAGAAGGGGGTCCCTTGCACAGGTATGGACAAACCAGCTCAGGTACAAAAGAATATAATTTGGGGCTTTCGTCCAGAACTCAGAACACACAGGCACGCAATTATTTTCAGGTTTGAAATTGTTCAGGAAACAATGTTCCAGTTTCCCAAGGCCTTGAATGTTCAGGTTTTGTCCAGGTTCATAAGGAAATGTTTTGAAATACCACAAGAAAGTCTGAGGTTGGGGGAGAGAGGAAGAAGTGGGAGAGAGGGAGCTTTTCTTAAGATCAAGAAGGATGGAAGATCTTGGACCCTAGCCGGGCTTTGCCATGTTTCTGGCTCCATTGTGAAGCTGGAGGTGGTTTGGCCAAACATCAGAACGAGGTGGGTGTCGCTTTGAATCAAGCTTTGTTGCACAGGGAACATACAGGAGAAACTCCAGTTTGATAAATTGCAAAAGTGTGATTTTTTTTTTTCCCTTTTTCTTTTTGGTTTGAAAGTTCTAGCATTTTGCTAGACAGGGAATGTGGAAACAAGTCGGAGCAGTGACTGTAGAGGCAGGAAGCCTGGGTTCCTGTGCAGGCAAGTCCCTGGAACTGCCTGGGCCTGGGGATCTTTCCCGGGCAGGGTGGCCGGGTCATGTACCCCATAAGCCCGCACAGCAGCCACATCCAAAGTAGCAGCTTCTTATCTCTTTCCAGGGACACACACCGATGTCAGCAACCAGAGTCAGGTATCATTTTATTACTTGGAATTCCTTACTGATGCTTCATGAGACATCCCATCAGAATGGAAACTGACACTTCTCGCTTCAGGCACGATTTTAGTTACATGAATTTGATGAGCGAGCCCAGTCACTACCTTGATCTTTTAAATGGGGACCCGTTATTCTAGTGTACATCAGGGGTAAAATATTTGTTGCTTTATTAAAAGCTTTTGAATGCAATATTTTATCATATTTACAAAATAGAAATTAGGAGAAAGCTTTAAAAAGGATACATACATAATGCAATATTTTTTTTCACTTCTAAAAATTTTTAATTATGGAAATTGTACACATATACACAACAGTAGATAGAAGAGTAAAATGAACTCCTGCTGTGGACTAATTGTTTTTTGTGTCTCCTAAATTCATAAGCTGAAAGTGTAATCCCCAGTGATGGCATTTGGAGGTGGGGCCTTTGGGAGGTGACTAGGTCACAAGGGGGGAGCCTCACAGGGAGATTAGTGCCCTTATAGAAAGAGACAGGAGAGAACTTGCTTCCTCTCTGAGAAGACAGAGTATGCAAACCAGGGAGGGGGTCGGCTCTCCCCAGACACTGAATCTGTCAGCCCCTCAGTTTTGGACTTCCTGGCCTCCAGAACTGTCGGGGAATAAAGCTTTGTTGTTTAAGCTACCTTGTGTGTGTGTTAGTCACTCTCAGTCATGTCTGACTCTCTGCGAACCCATGGACTGTAGCCCACCAGGCTACACTGTCCATGCGATTCTCCTGGCAAGAAAACTGGAGAGGGTTGCCATTCCCTTTTCCAGGGGATCTTCCTGACCCAGGGATTGACCCTGGGTCTCCTGCATTGCAGGCAGATTCTTTACCATCTGAGCCACCAGGGAAGCCCTTAAGCTATGTTGTCTGTGGTATTTTGTTGCAGCAGCTTGAACTGAGACCACTCCATGTACCCACTATTGTTCAGTTGCTAAGGCATGTCCAACCCTTTGCGACCCCATGGACTGCAGCACGCCAGGCTTCCCTGTCCTCCACTGTCTCCTGGAGTTTGCTTAAACTCATGTCCATGGAGTTGGTGATGCCATCCAACCATCTCATCCTCTGTTGCCCTCACTACCAATTTCAACAATTAGGATCTCTAGGCCTATCTTATTTTCTCTATGCTCCCTCACCCTTGTTCCTCCACATTGTTTTGAAGCAAATCAGACATTATGTAACTTTGTCCATAAATGTTTAATATGTTTCTCTAAAAGACAAGCACTGTTTCTCTCGGACATTTTGTTAGGAAAAATTTCATGCATACTGTTCACATTTCACAGTTTATCATTCTTGCTTGGGACATTCCTGTCCACCTAACTATGCCTCTATCCATCCATCAAGCCATCTTGTTTTGTTTTTGATTTATTGCAAAATAATTTGCAGTCATCTGTACACTTCCACTTAAATACTTCAACATGCATATCATTAGAGTTCAGTGTTTGTTTACATGTTTTTACCACTGGATATAACATTTACATCAGTGAAATACACAAATCTGAAATACACATTTTCTGCACTTGACAAAGGTAACTCAGCCTCCCAACAAAATATAAACAGAAGGAATACCCAGAATGTCCCCTCACACTTCTTTCCTATTTAATCCCAACCCAATCTGATATTTTCCCATTTAAAGTCGTCAAAATAATATTTTGGAGAATTTTTCTTATCTGTTGTAACAGAAAATTAACATAATATAAACTTCTTCTGGAAAGATTGATTTCCCCTCTAAATGTCTGGGATTTTTAAACAGTGTTTCCCAGGTTTTGGTTGTGGGGGCTTGGCAGGGGGTCGGGGGGCACTGGTTTCCAGCCTCATTGCCTTGTGCTGTCTGTGTAAAAGTTTGTCTGAGGAAAAAGATTTATTGCTAACAGAAATTTGAAAACTAATGCTCTAGTCCTTTCAGCTCCAGGTTTATGTGCATTTGTAAACATATTTGGCCACAGGGGTTCCTGAGAAGTTGTACACTTAATAGTGTCTAGAGTTACTTGGTCATGAGAGCCATCTGACTAATCTTTCCTTGCAAAGAAGTCCAGGGCTTTCAAGATTCCTTGCAAGTGTAGCCGGGAGGTATTCTGTTCAAATTATCTTCTCATCCCCATCTCTAGTCAGTAAAACTGCAAACTAAAACATCCCCCAAGTTAACAATGAGACATGGGTTTTAGACCCTATCTTTCCTCAAAGTACCAGATTGTTTTGTAATTCCTTGTCCCCTGAAATTCAAATGAAGTTAGAGTGAATGCCATCCTGAGAACAAGCGGTACCTCTGCCTCCAAGGAGCTCTCTGGGCACCCTGGGGCCTGACTTGTTTTCCTTGTCACCTCTGGCCTGGCTCCAACATCTGCTGAACTCTTCAGTGTCTGGGTCACCTCACTCTCCTCTGTGAGCTTTCTTCTGAGCCCTTGTAAAGGTTTAGGAATTTACAGGTTTACATCAAAGAAATGCAAAAATCTTGAACAATTTTAATCCCAGAGATTCCCATTTCTAAAGAACCTCTTATCTACTTAATCATATTGCTCAGCTACGTACTCTCCTCTCTCCTCTTCCTGAAACTCTTGTTTTTTTTCCATGTAGATTTTTTCTTTCTTTCTTTCTTTTTCCTTGCCTTTTTTCCAAGCTTCCTTCACCCTGCAGGCTTCTCAAGATTATTTTTCTTGTTATCATTATAAGAGAAAGTGGAGTGCCAACATGAAAATTATATATATGTATAAAATCTTGGCTTTAACTTTAACTTAACTGCCTGACTCTATAGTCTCGTTTGTAAAATGGAAATGGAGGTGATGCCAGCCTTCGTGAAGATCAGTTGTGATAACATATTTGAAAGCATTTTGTAAACTAAAAAGTGTTTGTGCAAACAACCTAAATGTCCATTAGTGGATGAATGGAAAAAGAAATATATATATATATATATATCGGAGAAGGCAATGGCAACCCACTCCAGTACTCTTGCCTGGAAAATCCCATGGACGGAGGAGCCTGGTAGGCTGCAGTCCATGGGGTCGCTAAGATCAGACATGACTGAGCGTCCTTGCTTTCACTTTTCACTTTCATTCACTGGAGAAGGAAATGGCAACCCACTCCAGTATTCTTGCCTGGAGAATCCCAGGGACGGGGAAGCCTGGTGGGCTGCCGTCTATGGGGTCGCACAGAGTCAGACACGACTGAAGCGACTTAGCAGCAGCAGCAGCAGCAGCGTATATATATAGATAGATAGATAGATAGATAGATACACATAGATATATAGATAGATAGATATAGATCTATATTAGTGGATGAATGGAAAAAGAAATATATATAGATAGATAGATATACATAGATAGATAGATAGATATAGATCTATATATAGATCTATAGATAGATATACATACATCTAACGGAAATTTGAAAACTAATGCTCTAGTCCTTTCAGCTCCATATACATCTATCTATCTATCTATCTATATATCTATATATAATGGAGTATTATTCAGCCATAAGGAAAGAAAGAAAAGGGCTTTGCCAATATCTTTAAATATGCCTGGTAGATGGAAGATGCCCAGGGGTTGTCTTCTGAATCATCTTCTCTTAACAGATTGATTGACAGGCATGTACTGACTTACAAATCCATCCATTAGATTTCTAGTTCAGGTTCAACTGATATTCTCTATATAGCTGAGCAAGTTAAATTAGGAACTGATAGGAAATAACCTTGTTATTAATATGAGTTCTAAGCAAAAATTTGTGATGATGACAATAATAATAGCAATGACCACTTCTTGAATGTTTACCAGCTGCCTGGTATTGTGCCCTTGTGGGTAATCTGAGATGCTGAGTGTCAATCTTAGAGCACAGCCGAAGTGAAAGTACCGGAAGGGTGAGGAGGGAGGTGGGGGAACTGCTGCTCCAGGTGTGGTCCAGCCCAGGCCTCACAGTAGGTGTAGTGGGACCCCGCTTCTCTCAACCAGAAGATTCTTGCTGAAACAAAGGAGAGTCTACATAGCAAAGGATAGGCACAGAGGGGTGGGGTCTTGTAGCAAGGGCTCAGTCCGTTAGTTATATTCTCTTACCTCCTTCCAAGGGTTTCTTTTGATTCCTGCCTGTCAGGATAGAGCTGGGGGCCTAAGGAGTACAAGGGGAAATAAAGCACTCAGACATAGATGGGCTGCTAGGGGAGGACCAAAGATGAACTACGGTCGGTGGTCCCTCCCTTCTCTATCTCCTGTCTCTCACTCTTCCTCCCATTTCCCTTCTTCCTCCCCATTTCCCCTCTTCCTGAAAACTGAATACCTAAATATGTGCCCAGCTTAGATGATGGAGATACATTGCTGGATAAGACAGATAAGATCTATGGTCTTTAATTTCTAGTGGGAAAGACAAATGGTAAGTAAGTAAACAAAGAAATACACATCAGGAAATTTGAAGAAAACAAAAAAGAAGTTGATGTGACAGAGATGGACTAAACCAGGCTTGTGATTGCCACACCTCTGCAGAGCTTTCTCTGCGGTTGACCACACAGGGCACTGCTCGTGGTTGAATGCTCTACATTAAAGTCACCATCTTGAAATTCTTAATGTTTCTAACAAGGGGCTTGTATGTTCATTTTGTCTTGTCCTGAGCCCTGCCTGAGGGCAGAAGGGGTAGTGAGGCAGAACAACCTGGGCACATCTTGTTGAAGCAGGAATCGTCTGTGCACAGAATCATTTTCTCATACAGCTGTTAGAGGAGGTTGTAGAATCCCCTTTCTCTGAAGAGTTTTAAAAATGGCACAAAGCCTCACTCTCCTGCCACGTGTAAACGTATGCAGCTCTGCTTAGTGGCGGGCAACATGAGCATTATTCTGGAGGAACCCACCTGCCTGTCTACAAATCCTTTGTGAGAACAGAGAACTTCAAGGAGGGTCAGGGAATCCATGTGGCATTGAGTTTTTCTTTTCTAGTCGTTACATAAAAGTTTTGTGAAGAAACTATTTCCCCCTTTTTAAAGGCTGCACTGAACTTCACAAAAACTTGTCTGAAAGAGCCTGAAGCGATTCAGGAGATGCAAGGGAGTGTCCCCACCCAGCACACTGCGCCTGTTTGTTCAGGACACGTGAAATGCTGGCCAGGGCTGCTGTAAACCGTAGTCTGGGAAAAGCCGAGAGCATTTTGATGACAGATCCACTGCATATTTAAAAAGGAAGTCATAATGACTGTCCTTTGAGATGTATCCCGGTAAATACAGAAAACCATCTAGTTTTCCAAAAAATATTTGAAATAATTTTTTTGTTTTCCATGATAAGGGGAGAGATAATATGTTCTTTCTAGAAACAGGGCTTCCCTTGTGGCTCAGCTGGTAAACAATCTGCCTGCAATGTGGGAGACCTGGGTTCGATCCCTGGGTTGGGAAGATCCCCTGGAGAAGGGAAAGGCCACCCATTCCAGTATTCTGGCCTAGAGAATTCCATGGACTGCATAGTCCAAAGGGTCACAAAGAGTCGGACACGACTGAACGACTTTCATTTCACACTTTCATTTTCTAGAAACAGAAGGCCTAGTTGTTTCTGCAGATTGCATTTTAAGCAATCAGTTCTGGGAATCATGGGTGCGGGCTATCTGATGCTAACTTTAATCCAGAGGTGGATTTGAATTATTGGCATTCATATTATTTTAGAAACTTTTACTTTCTTCCTTATATCCTGTTGCTTGGTGTGTATAATGTGTGTGCAGGAACTTCGTATCTTTCTATTAGTTGCTTTTTTTTTTTCCTGAGAGGAGATGGTCAATGTTTTTATTTCCCCTCATCTAGGTAGATTTGAAGTACATACCATGATGGGAGAAAAATTACTAGACAGAGGTTTAAGGGAAGTAGCTGCAGGCAATTATAGAAATCATGTTAGGAAAAAAATACGTCTTCAAGAAACTCCACCTCTTATCTGGGTGGAGAAACAATTAGAGAACAATACGAGACAGTGTATAATCAAGTGCTAAATTGTGTGGTAGGGATAACGAGTGCTATAGGAATTCAGAGAAAAGGAGCAGAAGCCTATGGAACAATTCACAGCGTTTTGTGCCGACAATCCCACTTCCAGGGAGCGATGTCTGCATTTTCTCTGAGAGTTGATTGTGAGGCTCATCTGGCCCGCTTTGTGAATCTATCATTAATGGGCAGGATCAGGTCTTTTGTATGTTCTATTGCATATCAGTTCTGATGGAGCCACGATAAGTGGGATGTAGAAACCAGTAACTTAGAGCGAGTCCTCCGTCCGGGTGAGTATGCTGACAAGACGGTCTCTGCATGACAAGCACCAGCTTCAGTCTCCCTGACAACAATTTCTGAAGAGTTGAAAGCCATTAAGGGGTGGATCTCTACAGTGATAACCTACATTTTCCAAGGGATAAATCTTTTCTGCTGCAGAGGTTGGCAGCTGAATTTCGGTTCCCCTTGCCCGCGCCCCTGCCCCCCACCCCCAACACACACACACACTCTTCATAGAGCAGCTCAAAGGCTAGCAGCAGCTGATGGGGATGGTAAGTATTTCTTGCAGAGTGTGAGATGGTAGGGGGAAGATCTCTCCCGATTTATAACGAGATATCACCTTCTCAGTGTGAAGGGTTAAAATCAGTCAGGTTGTGAATGTTTGTAGCTTTCAGCTCTTCCCCAGGAAGTGCAATACCTAGAGATTTTGAAAGATTCTGACATACCTGAAGCTTTGACAAACTATGTCCTAAAAGAGAAATTCTCCACCAGGTAAATGTGGTCCATTTTCTCTGACAGATGTAGGTGAGAACAAAAAGGTTCAGGAGAGCTGAACCAGCTTGAGCGATCAGTTTGAATCTATGTTCAATTCAAGGTCCAATCAAACAATGCTGAAGAATTAAGACCCATTTAGCCTGCTTATAGCAGGATGGTTAACTATACCCCATTGCTTGTCGGAGACACCAGTTTGGTTGAACTAATTTGTCTATCATGGTTTGTAGTGGACACAAACCCAGAAGAGGCCCCTTCCCACCCCATTTTTTGCTTTGGTTTTGTTTTGCTTTTTCTATAATACAGAAATGGTATGGACCTAACAGAAGCAGAAGATATTAAGAAGAGGTGGCAAGAATATACAGAAAAACTATACAAAAAAAAGATCCTCATGACCTGATAACCATGATGGTATAATCACTCTCCTAGAGCCAGACATCCTGGAATTCGAAGTCAAGTGAGCCTTAGCAAGCATCACTACAAACAAAGCTACTGGAGGTGATGGAGTTGCAGTTGAGCTGTTTCAAATCCTAAAACATGATGCTGTGAAAGTGCTGCACTCAATAGGTCAGCAAATTTGGAAAACTCAGCAGTGGCCACAGGACTGGAAAATATCAGTTTTCATTCCAATCCCAAAGGAAGGCAATGCCAAAGAAAGTTCAAACTACTGCACAATTGCACTCATCTCAGATGCTAGCAAAGTAATGCTGAAAATTCTCCAAGCCAGGCTTCAACAGTACATGAACCAAGAAATTCCAGATGTTCAAGGTGGATTTACAAAAGGCAGAGGAACCAGAGATCAAATTGCCAACATCTGTTGGATCATCAAAAAAGCAAGAGAGTTTCAGAAAAACATCTACCTCTGCTTTATTGACTACGCCAAAGCCTTTGACTGTGTGAATCACAACAAACTGTGGAAAATCCTTCAAGAAATTGAAATACCAGACCACCTTACCTGCCTCCTGAGAAATCTGTATGCAGGTCAAGAAGCAACAGTTAGAACTGGACATGGAACAACAGACTGGTTCCAAATAGGAAAAGGAGTACATCAAGGCTGTATATTGTCACCGTACTTATTTAACTTATATGCAGAGTACATCATGAGAAACGCTGGGCTGGATGAAGCACAAGCTGGAATCAAGATT
This sequence comes from Okapia johnstoni, assembly GCA_024291935.2. Classification (NCBI taxonomy): domain Eukaryota; kingdom Metazoa; phylum Chordata; class Mammalia; order Artiodactyla; family Giraffidae; genus Okapia; species Okapia johnstoni. The sequence continues at coordinate 128,129,194 of CM044308.1, read as the reverse complement.
GCCGGGAGAAATATCAATAACCTCAGATATGCAGATGACACCACCCTTATGGCAGAAAGTGAAGAAGAACTAAAGAGCCTCTTGATGAAAGTGAAAGAGGAGAGTGAAAAAGTTGGCTTCAAGCTCAACATTCAGAAAACTAAGATAATGGCATCCGGTCCCATCACTCCATGGCAAATAGATGGGGAAACAGTAGAAACAGTGTCAGACTTTATTTTCTTGAGCTCCAAAATCACTGTAGATGGTGACTGCAGCCATCTACAAAGCGCCAAATTAAAAGGCGCTTGCTCCTTGGAAGAAAAGCTATGACAAACCTAGGCAGCTTGTTAAAAAGCAGAGACATTACTTTGCCAGTAAAGGTCCCTCTAGTCAAAGCTATGGTTTTTCTAGTAGTCGTGTATGGATGTGAGAGTTGGACTATAAAGAAAACTGAGCGCCAAAGAATTGATGCTTTTGAACTGTGGTGTTGGAGAAGACTCTTGAGAGTCTCTTGGACTGCAAGGAGATCCAACCAGTCCATCCTAAAGGAAATCAATCCTGAATATTCATTGGAAGGACTGATGCTGAAGTTGAAACTCCAGTACTTTGGCCACCTGGTGCAAAAACTGACTCATTTGAAAAGACCCTGATGCTGGGAAAGATTGAAGGCAGGAGGAGAAGGGAACGATAGAGGATGGGATGGTTGGATGGCATCACCGACTCGATGGACATGAGTTTGAGCAAGTTCTGGGAGTTGGTGATGGACAGTGGGCCTGGTGTGCTGCAGTCCATGGGGTCACAAAGAGTCGGACACGACTGAGCAACTGAACTGAACTGAACTGAAGTATGGGAATAGGAGCAAGCCCATGGATGCCCAGCAGGTATTATTATGATTAGATTTTAATATGCTTTTAAAAATTAAGTTATTTTTGCAAGGTATTATTTTCTATTATATCTCAGTGGGTAAAAAAAATGTGATTGCAAAAAAGAATATTTCATGTTTTTTGTGTACAGAACATTGCTGTTTTTATATCAAGGCCTGAATTCAGTCTCTGAGTGGAACTAGACTATGAAAGAGCATCTTTTTAAAATAAATTTATTTATTCGTTTTATTTGGCTGCACTGGGTCTTAGTTGCCATGTGGAATCTAGTTCCCTGACCAGGAGTTAAAACCAGGCCTCCAGCATTTTGAGCATGGAGTGTTAGCTACTGGACCACTAGGGAAGTCCCTGTGAAAGAACGTCTTGCAATCAGGACCTCCCTGCCCTATCCCTTTTGGCAACCATAGTAAAGAACATTACCTGGCAGTTGATAATAATAATAATGATAGAGGGGAGGAAAGGGCAAGATGTATGAAAAGAGTAACATGGAAACTTACATTACCATATGTAAAATAGATAGCCAACGGGAATTTGCTGTATGGCTCAGGAAACTCAAACAGGGGGTCTGTATCAACCTAGAGGGATGGGATGGGGCGAGAGATGGGAAGGAGTTTCAAAAGGGAGGATATATATGTATACCTATGGCTGATTCATGTTGAGGTTTGACAGAAAACAGTAAAATTATGTAAAGCAATTATCCTTCAATAAAAAATAAATTAATTTAAAAAATAATGATAGGTTATACTTCTTCAGCCCTTACCATGGGCAGATATATGGTTTCTTACAATCTTCACAACAATTATGTGGTTCATTGTACAGATGAGGAAGCATCTTAAAGGACAGTAACCTTCCCCAAGTTATAGTAGTAGCTAGAGAATAGTAGAACTGGGCTCCATCCCATACAGTTTCATGCCAAAACTATGCACTTGACTGTTACGCCATTGTGCTCAACATGGTCTGGTTTGACAGGTTTTGATGCACTGTGGAAAAATCTCTTGTAAATCTGGATGCAATTGAGAGCAAGGACAACCAGGTCAAGAAATCCAAGGGCAATAGGGAGAGCTGCTTTAGTGAGACTGAGGTTGATGGAGCAATGCCTTCTTTTCTTGAAATGGATGTATTAGGCAATCTGCTTGCCTTGCTAGTGAAGAGTACTTGGTCTGAGTTCTCCATCCCACAAGATTTTGAGCAGCTTTTAGCTAGCTTAGGTGACAGTCTCCTAAAGTTTTTTACTTCCCATTGAACAAAACTTGAGTTAAGGAACATCTCTATGAGCGAGAAAGGATGAAGTTGGAGTTTTTCCCAAAGGAGTTGATTACACATAGGTGTAGGCTGGATATCACCCTGGTGGCTCAGACAGTAAGGAATCTGTCTGCAATGCAGGAGACCTGAGTTTGATCCCTTAGTTGGGAAGATCTCCTGGAGGAGGAAATGGCAACCCACTCCAATATTCTTGCCTGGAGAATTCCATGAACAGAAGAGACTGGTGGGCTACAGTGCATGAAGTTGCAAAAGAGTTGGACACGACTAGGCTGGATAACTACTTCTATCACTTATTCAGGGCCAGTGAAGTCACTTGATTGATCCTGTTTACACAGTCAAAGAAGGTTATTCCCAGATCTGCCCATCAAGGCTCTCACATGCTTAAACAATACCGCCATTATGGTAAAAGTTGGATTTGCCCAGTTATTATCTGACTTGCTAAATTTGCATCGGTCCTTCTCACATGTGCTTGTAACACCTCATCTTCCCTGTAAACAAATGCAGCAATTTTTCATGCCTTTCATTCTCACTAAGCAAAACCCATTAGGTATTGATTTTCTTTTAGTGAATGTACCATAGAGATTTCCCTTTAGTGAAAACAGTAGAAACATTATTCAATATATCATATTTCTGGAAAGATTACTACTGATTTTTATTAGATCAAAGGTTGAATTCCTCTAAGCCCATTTTTCTTCTTCTTACAGGATTGGATCTGTTTAGCTTTTGCTTTCATGGCCTTTAAAGGACTTGTATGGCATGTCAAGAATGGAAGTGAAACTTGTTTCTGAAGAACTTGTCTTAACAGTAGTGTGGTCAAGTCACACCCTAGAAAGATTTATCGTCTATGAAGTCTGATAATAGCTGGAGTGAAAAACTAGTTAAAAACAAAGCCCAAGCTCCCTTACAGATGAAGTGGCCAATTAACTGGGGCTGAAAAGGAAAACTCTTTCTAAGTGCTTATTTCACTAACTCATCATTTTCAAGTTGTTATCAGGACAAGTAAGACTTATTCCAGTTTGATTTTGATGAATGGGAGTCGTCATTGCAATTACTTGTTTTTTTGTGGGTTGTCCAGAACGCTTGAGGGTTTATATCAGTATCATTAGAACCACCATCTGATGGTTCTAACTTCAAGATCAATTCTAAATCCATTCCTTTATCTGAGGCACCCTTTTCCTAAATGACAATGAGATTATTTTCCAAACTTGTTGGAACCATGTATTAATAAAAATGTCACTAGCAGGAAAGAAACCCTCACCAAGACTTCAGTGTTGCCTCATTTGCAAAGGGAGTTACTAAACACCCTGGAAAAGACACCTGTCAGCTACTGCTTTTGAGCTCTCTTCGGGGCATTTTCCAGCAACTGTCTTTTACCTCCATCATCCAAGACTTGCCAAGGAAGCTTATAGTTAGGCAATAACTCACTGTTGTCTGGCTTTGTTTCCTTGTCTCTAGGACTGAAGGGAGTAATCAAGCTTGAATCTTGGAGAAATTCCCAGTTGATACCAAAAAGCAATCAACCAACTCAAACTGTTGGTGAAGGGAATGAGGAAGAATGGTGGTTAACTTTCTTCCCTCATGTTTTGGATAAACTCCACTCTTATTTGCCTAACATAGAATCAGATCATGTGCCCCCCATTCCATGTTCATTTTTGAAATCCTTCTCCTCTGCTCAGTATCTCTTCCTGTTATTTTTTTCAGAGTCTAGAACTGAATCAAACTTGTGAACCATTCAATAAAAAATATTGGATATTGATTAAATGAAGGGACTATGGAAGATTAAAAATGGCTGCAAATACCATTGAAAAGTGGGGTCTTTCCCCACCCCCCTTGACTCTGCACAGGCTTGGAGACTACTTTGACCAACAGAATATGGCAGAAGGGTTTCTGTGCCATTTTCAGGGCCCAGCTTTCAAGAAAGTGTCAACTTCCACTTCCTGTCTCTTGGAGCACTCTCTCTTGGAGCTCGGAATTTCCAACAGAACTCGGAAGTTCTGTTGCTCTGACACTGCCGTTGTGGAGAGATCATGCTCTGGTCCACAGTCTCAGCTAACTTCAGGTTGGAGACTGTGAGAATAGTCCCTAGAGCCTTCTAAATGAGACTGCCTGTCTCAGCCCATATTTCCAATCCACAAAATCATGAGATTTCATGATTACTGTTTTAACCCATCCAATAACCTCAAATTAGGATAAATGTTTTGCTAAAATCTGAACTCTAATGCTGCTTTGAAAAACTGAAGTGGCAATGAGCTAATGTGAGTAAAGGGCTTATCACAGTGGCTGCTGCTAAGTCACTTCAGTCGTGTCCGACTCTGTGCGACCCCATGGACGGCAGCCTGGGATTCTCCAGGCAAGAACACTGGAGTGGGTTGCCATTTCCTTCTCCAATGCATGAAAGAGAAAAGTGAAAGGGAAGTCTCTCAGTCGTGTCCGACTCTTAGTGTCCCCATGGACTGCAGCCTACCAGGCTCCTCTGTCCATGGGATTTTCCAGGCAAGAGTACTGGAGTGGGTTGCCATTGCCTTCTCCAGTGCTAGAACCCAGTAAAACCTCAGTGAAGGCTCGCTTTTGTAACTATTTCTGTAATAATATCCCAACTGTTCTCCTTGTTCTTAGCTTTTGCCTCTAGGTTCCATGTTTGACATCACTGTCAGAATCAACTTCCCAAAGCATAGTCATATGTTTAATATAGCAGCTACAGCTAGTTGTCTCTCCATTAAGAAATCTTGTCTTTTTTCTCAGTAACAGAAACTTTGTGTACTGCTTGGGTATATGGAGGTCCAAACTAAAGATTACATTTCCCAGTCTCCCATGTGGCTGGGCAGGGCCATACAACTAAATTTTGTCTAATGGTGAAAATCGCTCAGTTGTGTCCAGCTCTTTGGGACTACAAAGACTGTAGTCTGCCAGGCTCCTCTGTCCATGGGATTTTCCAGGCAAGAATACTGAAGTAGGTTGCCATTCCCTTCTCCAGGAGATCTTCCCAACCCAGGGATTGAACCTGGGACTCCTGCATTGCAGGCAGATTCTTTGCAGCCTGAGCCACCAGGGAATCTGAGTCAATGGTAGTTAAGCAAAAGTGGTTGTGCAACTTTCAGGAAGTGTCTATCAAGGGAGAGCCATGGCTTTCTCCTCCTCTGTGCTGCTTGGAGTTTGAGTATGTTACCTAGAGCCCATTTGCCATCTTAGACAAGGTTAGCAAGGGTCTCATCCTTTGGGTGGGCTTCCCTGGCTCAGTGGTTAAGAATCTGCCTGCCAAGCAGGAGATGCGGGTTTGATCCCTGGGTTGGGAAGATCCCCTGGAGGAAGAAATGGCAACCCACTCCAGTATTCTTGCCTGGAGAATCCCATTAACAAAGGAGCCTTGGACAGAGGAGCCTGGCGGGTTATAGTCCATTGGGTCGCAAGAGTTGGACATGACTTAGGGACTAAGCAATAACAACATCCTTTGAGTGGTGGGGAATAAAACTGAAAGGACTGTGGGATCCTGACTTATTTGTGGAATTGCCTTAGTAGCTCTGGATTCTCATCTCTGGATTTTTACTTAAGAGAAAAAAATCTTGTGGATTTAAGCTTTTTTTTGGGGGGGGGGGTGGTGGTGCAGGGTGTCAAATAAACGTAGCTCTATCTAATTTTAACTAAAAGACCTACTACTTATTAGATGCAGACTATGAAGGTGAATAAAAAATAATGCTTCTGCTCTTCTGGATGTCCGTCTTCATGGGAAGTTATAAATGAATAGAATAGTAAAGGGCTATAGAACAGATGAAACAGATTTAATTTCACATTTTATGTGTACCAAGGACAACTTTTCATTTATTCTCTCCTCTTGTCTTCACAATGGTCCTGTAAAATAACAGTTTGTTAAATCTACTTTAGAGAGAAGGAAAGAGACTCAGAAAGTTTGGGTCATTTGCTCAGGGTCATGTTCGTAAGAGGTAAACCCCGCATCTACACCTCTCTTCTGGCTCCAGTCTGTCACTATTTCTGCCATGTCACATCGCAATAAGGAGGATATTATTGAGTTCAATCAATGAGACTACTTTTACAAAAATAAGTACATATTTAGAAGACACAGATGGATGGGAAGGGGATTCCAGAAGGAAGGGACAGAAAAGCTGAAGTGGTACAGCACGGGCAGGGCACGCTGGGAACATGGCAAGTCTAGAGAGGCTGCTGGAAAACTGAGGGGGGTCTGATTATGAAGGGCTCTGAGGTTGTACTTTCTCTGCTTTCATACCATGCTTTTCTGCTTTCTTGTAGTCTTAGGCAGGCTCTCCCCTCCCTGAGTCTAGTTTTCTCTCCCTTATAAAATGAAGTTAGTAGGGACTCCCCGGTTGTCCATTGGTTAATACTCCTCACTCCCAATGCAGGGAGCCTGGGTTCAATCCCTGGTCAGGGAACTAGATTCCACATGCTGTAACTAAGAGTTCACATGTCCCGCGTGTGAACTAATGATTCTGCATGCCATAACTAAGACCTGGTGCAGCTGAATAAATAAATAATAATTAAAAAAATAAAATGTAGAAATAACTCCTATATCAATGAGACACCTAATGCTGGTTTCTACAACAAGAAGTCGACAAATCCTGATTGCTTGTCACCATAAAGGTTTATTACCTGCTCTTATAAAGTCTAAAGCAGCTGTCAAGGGGAGCAAGGTTATGTGTGTGTGTGTGGTAAGGAGTGGAATTCTAGAATAAGCAATGACTCAGGTTTCCTTGAGGGCATTTTGTTTGTAGTGCTGTCATATTCTGAGACCTCCTTGGAGCTCTTTGCTGAATTCTTTGCATTCAGCTGGCAGCTAAGTAGTAAGAAAGTGTGGAGGATTACATAGGTTTGATGATCAGGCCCGAAAGTGGCATCCTTCATGTCTGTCCATAGCCCATTGACCAGATTGAGGAACATGATTCCAACCTAACTGCAAGGGGGAAAAATGTGATTAGGTGCCTCTAACAAGTATCAGCCACAAAACTCCAACTTCTTCATGGAGGGAAGCTAAGAGTTTAATGAAATCGTATGTGTGAAAGTACTCTATAAAACTCCTGGAGTGTAATTTGCATTCAGGTTTCATTTCTTCATGTTTGCATGTCCAAATCTTACCTATTTTTCCAGTGTCACCTTCCCTGTGGAGTCATCTTGAATAACACTCTCTTTCTCTCTTTGAGCATCTCGATAGTTAAAGGTTATCTTTGTCTTCTAACATTTTATTGCACTATTTGAATCTTTATAATTTCCTTTATACATCTTTTATCTGTTTATACATCTTTTTATCCTAAGGACATGTGACCATGGTTGGCACAGTGTCTTGCAGTGTCTAGTGTGCAAGTTTTGATGAATGATTGATATTTTGCATTCCAAAAGATTCACTCTCTAGGGTAACTGGCATATTCACCTAAACATATTTGAGTCTCTCATCACTTTCTCCTACCAACTTGCTTTGTAAGGAGATCATAATGTTGAATCAAGCATGAAAATGAAAACCAAGATTATATAAAATTGACCATAAACATTAGTTGGTTTAGTGCGTATTTAACCAAGAGAGAAAGTAAGAGACCCAGGCAAAGAGACCCATGTTCAACAGTGGACAATCACCTCTCACTTGACTTCATTGTTCTCATACCAGTCTCCTGGCTGCTAGGAAGGAGGGTCTGGGTTGCTTACAGCAAGACATCAGAGGGGCTTTGGACATAGTCACAACTGGGACTCTCATCTACCTCTTGCCAGAGGTAAGCTTTCCCTTTTCTGTCCACGACGCCATTGGTATCTAATTATCGTGGTTTATGAATGTTTACATTGAATAAAAGCCCTTCCAATTTATGTAGAGAGTTAGTTGCACATTTTTCTGGTTTTAATAAAACCAACATAGATTCTGGTATACCTGTAGTATTCTATTTCCATGTGAAAGCTACATTAAGTGGGTCATTTTTCTCCTTCCAAAAGAATTCTCTACAAAATGGAGGGTACACATGTGTACCTATGGCTGATTCATATTGATGTACGGCAGAAACCATCACAGTATTGTAGTTATTCTCTAAATAATTAAAAAACAGAAGAATTCTCTACCAAATAATTTACTATGTACTCCCTTAAATAACAAGATTCTCTATTATATTGAGAGCGTGATTCTCTTTACAAAAATTCAGTTACATGCAGCCTTTTGAGAACTCATGTAGCATAAACTCTTGTACTTACTTGGTGGGGTCCTGCCTGGGCTTTGGATAGTAGCGAGTCTGTCTTCTGGTCTATCTCTAATTTTCCCTAGTTTTAAATGAAATCACTGGCCCCATTTACTTTTTTTTCAATTTTATTTTCCCTTTAGGGAAGCACATGGCTCTCAAAGGGATGTGCTGAAGGAAATGCACCAGGAAATCCCAAGCAGGGTGCAATCAGTCACTAATAATGCTCACAGGTATCAAAGCTACTTAAAGAAATACGACTGCTTATGAGATGGGTGATAAAATTGAATTCATGAAGCAGTTCCTTTTCCATGGGTGATTTCTTGGTGCTGAAGAACTAGAATTTCATGCACACTGTGAATATCAGAACTCCACACTGCAGTTAGCACACTTTAAAGGACAGGTATTGAATTTTAGCTGAGTCTAGCATCATCTTTTTCAATTCCAAGGACAGCTGTTAAATTATAAAATATTTTGAGATATAGAGCTCTTGTCTCTGAGAGATCTTCTCTTTTTTCTTTCAGATCAGCATCTGTGAAATTTTATGTGAAGGAGTTGACAACTTTGAAAATCAGCAGATACTTAGCAACTATCTTTAAGTTGGTATTAAACCTTTTAGAAATCAATGACAAAGTTATAAAAACGGGTTTGATGTTTCAGACACATCTGCTTAACCATGTAACCTGGAGATCGAGTAATTTGAATCTGGTTGATTGTGAAAGGAAATTAAAATAACACAAATCATTTGATGAAACCATCCTCATAGAATTCTAATTTAACTCAAATAATAAGTATTTTAGTGGTTCTCCTATATGCTTATTTTTAGTCTTGTATTCTGTAAGTTACAAGAGAGTTGCTTTCATGCATGTGAAATGTAATTCTCTTCTTGTAAAAACTTGACACAATGCTTATCCGTTTGATTTGATTGCATTTGCGTGTTCATTAATATAATTGAAACATGTAGCTTCCCCCAAGTTTTCACAGGTTCATCCCTAATTAACTGTTGGCATTTTCTCACATTATATGTTAGTATAACTGAGTTAGGCCAATTTATTCATGAAATAGGAAAAAGTTGAGCAGAGGAAGGGAGGGGTGGGTTCAGACCACTCAGTACTGATTAGGGGGCTGTGGGCAGCCCTTGAAATCTCTACTGTTTTAACTTCTGAACTAAAGCTTCCAGGGAGACCTACGTGGGCTCAGGTGATATGGACTCAAGAAAGAAGGACTACCTTCAGGAGAAAATCTTCACCAACTGGGCCCCAAACTGAAAATCAATTTCCTAAGTGTGTTCTATGTGTTGGGGCTCGCAGAGATAAAGAACCTACCTGCCAATGCAGGAGACGCAAGAGACATTGGTTTGATCCTTCTGTGGGGAAGATCCCCTGGAGGAGGGCATGGCAACCCACTCTAGTATTCTTGCCTGGAAAGTCCCATGGACAGAGGAACCTGGCGGGCTACATACAGTCCATGGGATCACATGGAGGTGGACACTACTGAAGCAGTATATCAGGCATGCATGTTCTATGTATTTTCAGAGTAGTTTGAAGATAGATAGTGATAGTGGTGATGTAGTACTAAGATCTATGAGTTTGGAAGGAGAAAATGGAGGTTCTAATTCTTGCTTGAATACTTTTGAGTTCTGTGATGTTACATAAGTGAGCTAATCAGAGTGTATTTTATCACAGGGCTATAATAGGGGTTTAAGTGTAATAATTATGCAATCAGTATATGCTCTTCTAAACACATGGCTTTTTTGGGGAGAGGAAAAAAACAGATATATATTCTACATTTAAAGGTAGAAAATAAAATGCATAAAGGAGGCGGTCAATAAAACAGACAAAGGAGTTTTAAATAGGGATAACTTTTCAAATCAAATATTTAAAATCCTATTTTTTGTCCTTTACAGAGTAATGTGAGGATACCTGACTAAAAAGAATTAAAGAACTCTCTCTCTTATTTTAGTGTCTCATGTGGTAAAGAACCTGCCTGCAGTGCAGGAGACCTGGGTTCGATTCTTGTGTCAGGAAGGTCCCCTGGCAAAGGGAATGGCTACCCACTCCATTATTCTTGCCTGGAGAATTCCATGGACAGAGGAGCCTGGTGGGCTACAGTCCATGGGGTCATAAAGAGTTGGACATGACTGAGTGACTTAGCATGCATGCACTCTTATTTTTGCTCAAGTATTACACTTGTTTCACCACATGATAGACTGGTTACTTAAGCAAAACTAATGTGATCAATTCATAGCAATCAGGGAATATTTCATTTGAAAAGGTCCACTTTTTGTTTTAATGACATGAAAAGAATTCGCTAGGCACCTCCTCTCTAATAATAGCTGTATTACTTTTTATCTTATATTGCTGTCCCATTATATGCTTGTATTCTTTTGGAAGGGGTCAACGTAAGTAGTAAAACCAAAGCTCTCTCAGCTCTTGTCCATACAGAAGGGGAGATCTGTCAGGGGTGCTGTTTAAGCAGGTGTAATCAGAGGAGCAGTAGGTCCCAGGGATTCTCAAGTCAGGGAGGAAGTGACGCCTCAGGACTGGGCCTGCTGAAGAACACCATCAGCATCACAAAGACAGTTTCAGTTCAGTTCATTTCAGTTCAGTTCAGTTGGTCAGTCGTGTCTGACTCTTTGTGACCCCATGGACTGCAGTATGCCAGGCTTCCCTGTCCATCACCAACTCCCAGAGCTTGCTCAAACTCAAGTCCATCAAGCTGGTGATGCCATCCAACCATCTCATCCTCTGTTGTCCCCTTCTCCTGCCTTCAATCGTTATCAGCATCACAGTTTACTCTTTGAAAACTGGTTTGTCCATGGCAGTGAATAACCACATTCCTCTGTATATCTGAAGTGGTCGAAAATCTGTATTGGAATTAGCAGGTATCTTTGGAAGAGGGATTGCTGCCCCTTGTGAAATGAAAAGGCTAAAAGAACTGAGCTTCCTGTCCGGTGGTTTCAGCCTTACTCTGGCAAGATTCATTAGACTAGTGTCTTTTCCATACAGGTGAAGTTTTGAATAAGAAAGGAAGTGTTGAATTTAAATGGGTAATCTTTTTTTTTTTTGTCTAAAATACTAAAAGATCTGTTTTGGTATCTTGCAGTCAAATTAGGCAATTCCTCACTCTGTGTGTATCACAAACAACAAAGAAGTCACTCCTTATGTTAAGATCAACTAGAATTATGATTTAAAAATGTTTGTGAGACCTGCATCTGAATTGTGCCTAGATGATTTGAAGGAGGTTTGAGACGGAAGCTTGTTAAGAGCTGTATGGGGAACTGTGGTATTTACATAGTAGCTTTAAAAATCTAATTGCAATTTAAAATTAATTAATTTAATTTAATATGATTGATAATTAATTAATTGTTGTTAATAATTAACAAAACATTCACTTCACATTGCTGGTCCTTCTACCATCACATTTTTCTCACTTCATTTGTTTCAAATAACTGTTCTATGTGTATTACATTGAGTTAAATATTTATCCTGAAGAAATATGCCCTAAGGAAGTTAGAGGTTCATAGTTAGCAAAGAATGGTAGGCCAAGTTGCTAGAATGTCATGGATTATTCAGGAATTCAAACTCAGTTCATGAATCTAGAAATTGTTTGTAGGAGCTGGGTTTTTTTTTCTTCCACTTCTGGTTTTGAAAATTTCTTTATTGGCTAAGTTAGTTTGCCTCAGAGTCACAGAAGCAGAAGCTGTGGACTTATAAAACCCTCAAGTTGGTTGTTCTCTTATTGTTTCACATGAGATGAGAAATATTAGTGAGTTTGGATCACCGAAAAATAGGACTATAGTAAAGACTTAGAGAAAGGAGAAAATGAAAGCCATGGGCCTTTGCATACCAAGGATTTTATTCGTATCATTTCTTTTTAGATTCCAGATACAAGGGATGTCATGGTATTTCTCCTTCTCTGTCTGACTTACTTTACTCAGTATGACACTCTCTAAATACCAGGGATTTCAAAAATGCTAATGGAAAACACAGAGGAAAGCATGAAAAAGAAAAGGATTTAAAAGGCTAGTATAAAAATGGAAAATAAGATGGCCCATTCAAGAAGTTGTGCCTTCTTGAAGTTCCTTCAAGGAATTCCAGGGTGGGAACTTGAATGGAAGAAGGCATTGCCAGAGCAACATGGAAGGTAAATGGAGTGCAGTTACCTTCACTGCAAATCTCAGTTTCACTACAGGGTCCTCTGCCTCCTGCGGGTAGGAGCCTCCTGGGGGGCTATCCTTGGTCCTAAGGTGAAACTGTGCATTCAAATGGGAGCTGCAGTTGAGTCAATTTGGAGTTAACTGGAACACTTCTTAGTCGAGTTGTATCAGTCAGGGTTCTCCAAAGAAACAGAATCAATAGGATAAAAAATTATTTAGGAATTGGAGTAGGAATTGGCTCCCACAGTTATGGAGGCTGAGAGGCCCCACGATCTGCTGTCTGTAAGCTGGAGACCCAGGAAGGGTCTGGTATCGGTCCTAGAATCTGAAGGTGGATGTCCTAGTTCAACAGACAAGAGAAGAAAACACACTCTTCCTTATTGTTCTGCTGGGGCCTCAACTATTTGATGACACCCATCCACCCTGGTGAGAGGGAAGCTTCTTTATTTAGCCTACTATTTCAGTACTAATCTATTCCAGGAACACCCTCATAGACACACCCAGAAATAATGTCTTACCGGCTATGTGGGCATCCCTTATCCTAATCAAGTTGACACATTAAATTAACCACCAAACCTGTATGAAGGCTTGGAAGTTGGAGGAAATAATGTAAAATACTTTGAAAAGTAAGGGAACTGGTGGATGTAAGAAGAGGTAATCAGTCTCCTTCAGGAGAAAAAGCTCATGAGCCCTTTGGTCCTGGGCTGGGAGGGCCAAGAACAGACCCCAAATGCAGTGAAATAATTTTTCCATGAGCCCGACCAACTGGCATTCCAACCATTTGTTTTTCAAGGGTTAGAAATAAAAAGCACTGTTTTGGGAGTATAGATGTTGGAGTTGGAAAGATCTGATATTAAACTTTGGTTAATTCTAACCTTGAGTAAGTTTCCGTCTCTGAGTCTTGCTTTCTGTTTGGGAAAGTAGGAGCACTAATAACTTCATTGCGGGGTTGTGAGTGACTTAAAAGAAAAAAATGAACATAAACCACATAGTTGGTGCTTAATTGTAGTAGCTATTAGTAAACTAGTAAAAGTTTTTTTTTTTCTTTTCTTGCTCTAGCACAACTCTGCTAACCACCTGCTGTGGGGTCCTAGGCCAGTGAGCTCATCTCTCTGGGCCTTGGTTTCCTCATCTAGAAAGTAGATCAGGTTGGTCTACTCTAGACTTTTTGAGTGTCTCCAACTTACAAGCGTGCAAGAATCATCTGGGGATCTTGTTTAAAGGCAGATCCTGATTCAGTAGGTCTGCAGGACGGGTGGTGGGGGGACCGTCAGGAGCCTGCGGTGGGCGGGGTCAGGGAGCCTGCGGTGGGCGGGGTCAGGGAGCCTGCGGTGGGCGGGGTCAGGGAGTCTGCAGATCCAAAGAGCTCTGAGGTGCTGCCAGTGCTGCAGGTGATGCTGCTGGCGATGTTGCTGGCACATGGGCCTTGCTTTCCCCAACCAAGGTCATCATCTAATGTTGAACCTGCTAGGATGCTATGAAAAGACAGACTGAAGTTGAACCCCTGAGGCTCTGAAGAAATGAGATGTTGTATTTTTCAGTGAATAGAGAACATGGCAGAAGCTGAGGACATCTGGGAGCTAGGGGATTAGGCCTGGGGAAACTGGAGTAAGTGACTGACTAGCTGCAGTGGTAGGTATGGAGGTAGGGGTGGAAAAACAGAGGGTTGTATGTGGCAAATCTAACTTCCTATTGTGCTTAGTCTCTAACTGGGACTCCACAGAACAATACAAATCCCATATTCTTTAATACTTTTTAAGGGGGACCACTGTAAAACTTCACTGTTTCTGAATTTAATCCATTAACAGGCTCCTATACTTAGTGAAATTGCAACAATTCAACAAATGATATAATTGCCCTAAATACTGCTCTTAATATAATTATGTGTAACTCACTGGAATATGCTATTGCATCCTATAATATATTATGACATATAATGTTATCATAAAATTTTTTATCAAATGCAAGCAAATAATGCACTTTATGTGTTACTCAGGTGTTGGTGTTTCCAACTGATGCCATACAGATTTTTTAAAAATAATAGGAATGTAAATGTATTTCTCAGTCAGCTAGGAGTAATAAAGGGGACTGAAGTGAGAGGGAAGATAAAGGTTGTTGTTTCTTAAAAGTGTGACCTGCAGATCACCTGCATCTGTATCCCCTGCGCCCTAGATAAAATGCGGAGTCCTGGGTTCCCTACAGCTCTTACTGAATCAGAATCAACAGGGCAGGAAATCTGGGGTATTCTTATGTACCCCAAAGTTTGAGACTTTTTGATCTGGATTTTGCCCCTCTTCAGTATCATCTGGAACCCAGGCAATGGTAAGTCTGGTTGGGCAGAGGGGACACTTGTGACTTCTATCCCCAGCTATCTACAAGATGCCTGCATATGTACCCCTGCCAGGGTGCCTCACGCAGGATGTTCCCTGCCTCAAGCCTACTTCACTGCCTTTCTCCCTTGTTCAGTTTATGGCACCACCAAGCCATCCAGGTGCCCAGGTGAGATAGCTGGGAGTTGTCCTGACTCCTCCTTTTAAGCATTTCACCAATTACTGAATCTGGTCAATTTCACCTCCAAAGTCATCCTCAAAAATGTCTTCTTTCCACAGTTTCTGTCTTCCACCACTTAGATCATGACTTTCGCCATTTAATCATTCCTTTAACAAGTATTTATCTGCTAGTTACCTCCCGTAGTCACCTACTATGTTTTTTGAAGGTGAACTGAAGAAAAGGAAGCAAGGGAAAGAGAAAGGAGTGTTGGGGAGTTTTTGGGTAGAGGAGTGACATGATTGCCTGGTTCTAAAAGGGTCCCTCTGGCTGCTATATTGAAGGAAGCCTGGAGAGGGGAGAAGCAGGAGCAGGGAGAATGGTTTCGGTTCTAATGCAGTATTCCACACAAGAGATGCTATTGGCTTATATCAACCAGAGTGCTAACAGTGGAAATGGCGAGAAATCACTGGATTCTGGCTATAACCTAGAGGTGGGACCAATGAGAGCATTTGCTGATAGAAAGGACGTGGGATGTGATAGAGAGTATATAGTCAAGGAGTGGCTGGAAGAGTCACTGCCACTAACCACTAACCAAGCTGGGGAAGCTGTTGGGTCTGTGGTGGGAGTGAGTAGGGAGGAGATGGGACATATTTGATCATCATCTCTCACTGGACCACCAAATGTCCTCTTACTTGATTTCTGTGCCTAGAGCCTTATTCTTCAAAGGACTGCCAGGGTGTTTATATCAAATTAAAAAAAAAAAAAAAGGTTTCCACTGTCCTGTATAAAATCTTTCAGTGGTTCTCTGTTATGTGCAGGGTCCAGTTTAATGGTATGGGATCTATCAGTCTGTCTCCTCCCTGCCTCTCTTGTGTTCCAACTCTCTGGTACCCTGTGATACTGATGTGCTAGTAACTGTCTGCAGCGAAGGAATATCACTTGTCTTGCCTTTGCTTATGTCTTAACCTCTGCTTAGAATGCCCTTCTCATGTTGTTCCTTGAGAGCAAGGCTGGTGTCTTACTCATTACTCTATCCCCAGCAATTGGTACACTGTGTGCGTGCGTGCTAATTCTCTTCAGTCGTGTCCAACTCTTCGCGACCCTGTGGACTGTAGCCACCAGGCTCCTCTGTCCATGGGATTCTCCAGGCAAGAATACTGGAGTGGGTAGCCATTCTCTTCTCCAAGGGGTCTTCCCAACCCAAGGATTGAATCCATGTCTCCCGTGGCTCTTGCATTGCAGGAGGATTTTTTATTGCCACCAGGGAAGCCCCATGAGTACAGTAAACCAAACTAAATGTCTCACTAGTGCTTTCTAAGGTAGGATAATTATAATTACCAACATTTCACAGATGAAGAAATGGAGGTTCAGATCAGTTAAGCACCTTGAACTTAAATTGATTGTTCCAAGGTCACAGAATTGAAAACACATCTGTAATATCTCAAAGCCATTTTTTTCTCTATACCATGCAAAACTACCTCCATTTTTGTCCAGAACCAGATCTGCCAGGCTCCCCTTTCTTGGGCTACCATTTAACTGCCACATTTGCAATTACAAATAGCTTACAAATGAATGGCCTCCCCAGATTTTTTTCTGGTTACCAGGCAAACTCTGGCATGATAGCCACTCCCTTACTCACCCATGATAAAGCCAAAATGTCCATAAAACCATAACATACACACCATGTAAGTACTTGCACACAACTTTCTTTACTACAGAAAAGATCCTGGACTTCAAATTTTCTTTTGAAGCTATCTGGGAAGCCAGTTAAAGAAATGCAATAAGAAAACATTATAGAAAGTCTGGAAAATAAGAGAAAAATATCATCTACTCTATTAATGTAAAATAGCTTTCATTTGCTCATATTACATATATTTTTACAAAGTTAGATTATATATGTAATAAATCAAATTTTTTAAACTTAATGTCCTCAGTTGCTCAGTCATGTTGTTTAGTTGCTCAGTCATGTCTAACTCTTCGTGACCCCATGGACTGTAGCCTTCCAGGCTCCTCTGTCCATGGGGATTCTCCCGTCAAGAATACTAGGGTGGGTTGCCATGCCCTCCTCCAGGGGATCTTCCCAACCCAGGGATTGAACCCAGGTCTCCCCCATTGCAGGCAGATTCTTTACCATCTAAGCCACCTGATAACATTTAACTAGAAGCTAGTTAGTTAGATCTAGATAGCTAGTTAGTTGGATCTCCCAAAATAAAACTCAAGGTTGAGTTTTCACCTCCATCACTGAGTCTGAGGCAGGGCAGAAGCTGCAGTGCTCATGTCAGGAATCTGCTGTTTTCTCAAGTTTAGCTTCTGAGAAATTTGCAGACCTGTAAGAAATGAAAACTAGGGACCTTTCAAAGTATGATTGCTTACTTTTCAATTTCCATCTTTCAAGTAGTCTAATACTTCCAGGGACAAATAGAGTTTACTATGGAAATGTCTTCTTTGAAGATGCAATTTAAAGACAGATTTCTTGTACCCTTATTTACAAAGACACTGCCAACAAATTGCGTGTATTTATTCAACTTGTCCAAATAAAAGCCAAATAAGGCTCAGAAATTGATTTCTTGGCAATTTGGCTTTCTGAGGCAGGGAGTATAGGAAAGACTTGTTCAATACATTGACCTTTTTTCCCCCCTTAATTATATGAAGTTCATCTACAATGGCCCAAAGATGACTCTAGTTAAAAACTATATGTGTGTGTGTGCTGAATCCCTCAGTTGTGTCTGACTCTTTGCGACCCCCTGTAGCCTGCCAGGATCCTCTGTCCAAGGGATTTCCCAGGCAAGAATACTGGAATGGATTGCCATTTCCTTTTCCAGGGGATCTTCCTGACCCAGAGATTGAACCTGTGTCTCTTGTGTCTCCTGCCCTGGCAGGCTGATTTTTTTCTTTTACCACTAGCGCCACCTGGGAAGCCCTAGTTGAAAACTGTACCTCACTATAAATGAAACTAGGTAACGGTAAATACTGTATGGGGCTTCCGCAGTGGCTCAGCAGTAAAGAATCTGCCTGTAAGGCAGGAGCCGCAGAAGATGCAGGTTTGATTCCTGGGTTGGGAAGATCCCCTGGAGGACAGCGTGGCACTCCACTCCAGTATTCTTGTCTGGAGTATCCCATGAACAGAGGAGCCTGGTGGGCTCCAGTCCATGGGGTTGCAAAGAGTCGGACACGACTGAAGTGACTTAGCATGCAAATACTGTGTAGAACTTGAGAATCATACAAGATTGTGTTGAAACTGAGAGAATGTAAAGGCAGATAGAACATAGAGAGTTATGCTTCCAGATCTGAGGCCTTGTTTCTAGAAAAGCTTGTTTCTGGCTACTGTTGGCTCACATCTGACTTTGTATTTGTTGTGTAAAATCAAAATTAAGCAAAGATGCTATGGAATCAGCAATAGGGTCACTCATCCCTCACTGGAGAAAGGAGGAATATTGGAAGTTAATCTTCCTTATGTCCCTATCTTTGGGAAGGTGTATATCTTTTGTGGCTGAACATTATATTTCCATTCTCAAAGCTAGCTATTACAGTCCTTGATCTTAAAGTTGCCTTCTTCTGTATTACCTGTTCACTCTGGTTCTCAATACCTTTTTGCTTTCTAATGGACTGACCCAGACACTCATGAAACCCAACAGTATACCTCGGCTATCCTTCCTCAGGGATCCTGGGACACCCCACACCTGTTGGGCAATGTAAAATGAAAACAGGCACATTGTTTTGATATGTAGATGACCTCCTTATCTGCAGCCTGTCAAAGGAAGCTTCACCAAAACACTTTAAGGTCCTTAATTTCCTGGGCTCTGGGAGATATAAAGTATCTTAGATATAACGTATCTGTTAGTTTCTCAGTTGTGTCTGACTCTTTGCAACCCAATGGACTGTAGCCATGGAATTCTCCAGGCAAGAGTACTGGAGTGAGCTGTCATGCCCTCTAGCAGGGGTTCTTCCCAACCTAGGGATTGAACCCAGGTCTCCCGAATTGCAGGCAGATTCTTTACCTGCTGAGCCACCAGGGAAGCCTAAAAAAGTATCCCCACAGAAGTCCAAATTTCCTCCCAGAGAGTCATCTACCTGGGATGTGTTTTAAGACCAGGGAAGCACATCCTTATGACTCAGCATAAGGAGACAATCCTCCACTTACAACCACCACAAAGAAACCTCTCAGAACCTTCTAAGGAATGGCTACATTTTGTAGGATTTTGATCCCTGAGTTCGGTCTCATACAAAACTGCTGTACGAGGCCTCGGAGGGACTGCACACAGAACCTCTAGATTGGACAGGGAATTTACAAAGAGTATTTGGTCAGATTAAGACTGCCCTGATTAGTGCCCCAGTCCTAGGAACCCCAAATCTTAATAAGCCCTTTATTAACCTCAGAAAAACAGGGATTACCCTGAAAGTTCTCACCCAAAAAGTGGGGCCAGTTCCACAACCAGGGACATGTCTCTCCAAGAAACTGGGCTCAGTGGTCTCAGGATGGCCAGGCTGTCTAAGAGCCTGGTATAGTCAGGTATAATCAAAGGAAGCAAGAATGGGCCGAGACCGTTAAGGGGTGGGTCTTGGGTTCTCCCATTTCTAGGTTCCATAGCCGCTATATTTCTCATCCTTCTCTTTGGTCCTTGTATTTTTAACTACCTAGCTGAATTTGTCTCGTCCAGAACATAGCAATTGCTACTTCAAATGATGCTACACCAGGGATTCAATCCATCCTACCTGAAGAAGAGGACCATCAACACCCGTGGACAAGGCTGCTGCCTCCTCCTACTCCCCACTCTCCACCTCCGCAATCCCGAGACCCCTACACCTAACAGATAGCAAGGAGATCTGGACCTGCACACTCAGCTTGAAGCAGTTACACAAGAGAACTGTTGGCCCTCTGCCTCTGAAAAGATTTAAAGGGTCCAGACTCCTTGAGGAGTTGGAATGTTACAGCAGGCAGGTAGCTAGATATGAGCAGAGAAAGTGGGGTGGGGGCCAGATGGCAGGAAACCATGCAACTTATAAACATGAGGGGGCAGTCCATGGGCAGATAAAAAGAAGCAGGAACCTCCAGACTGACAGGAAACCACACATTTTAGGGCAATAGGTATCCTGGAGCCAGACAAAGAAAAGTGGGGAAAGGCAGGAATCGCAGAGAAGGAATGTAACCTTTTACTCCTTTATACTCTCATTATAGTAAAATTAGCGTTGCAGATAAGAAGTGCCCATTGTGCACTGATGCCATGATGCTTTTGATCAAAGCTAAAAAAGGACAAAAATCCCTGCTTCCCTTGGGAAGATGAAGCTAGGATGAAAATCAGGAAATACAAGCCCCAAGCCCAAGGGAGGAGGAGGAGGATACAAGGAGGAGCCCAAGCCCCTCCCTCCCCAATGAATAGCCCATCTCTTTATTTATATGCCACACATAACCAGCTTCCCAAAGAAACTCAGGGTAGCTACTCACCTGCGAATGCCTGTTCTGCTCTCACCTCGGGCAGGTGCTGTCGCTTAATAAATTCTCCACTTGCCTTACCTTCCTGACCTCCCCATCTCCTTTCTAAGTCTTTCTGCAATGAGACACTGAGAACAAGTGCAGTTCCGTTACTAATGAGAATGGTAGAAGGACTCGCAAGGCCAAGGTTGTACATGTGTGTATACATTCTTGCACTTGTATGCATGCACACAGTCACATGGGTATGCACAAGCATGTGCGTGGTCATGCGGGTGTGAGTGAGTGTGCGTGGCCTGTGAGTTGTTTAATTAAAGTTGGAGGCAGGATTGGCAGGAGCCCTGTGGGTAAACAATGCCAATTTGTAGCCTCCTCAGGAATTACCTAGGAAGTGGAAGGACCCGAAAATATTGTGCATGAAGTACCTCTTGGCAATCCAATGAAGTGTCTGTTATCAGAAGGAAATGTCTACTTTTTGAGGTGAGATCAGTTGTGTGCCCTGAACCGAATGATTTTTCGTTTTTTGTTCTGATAACAAGCTGGTGGTAAGCTTCACTGAACTGAGAAATTGTAAACTCTTAGAAAAGGCTGTCTAAAGATAACAATTCAATGTTTCTCGGTAATGTATTCTGGATGAATCTGATAATTTAAAGCCCACTTCACCAAAATGGGAGTGGTGCTTGCGTCCTCTTTATCTTCAATTATGTCTAATCTGTTTCTAATTCAAACACTGTGCTGCTGTTGTCAGATCAAATATAGATTTTAAATGTTTTATGCTTCTCCGTTGGGAAGCTTTAAAATGAATGCGGGCTGTCTGTCAGGATGGTGCCAGTGGAATCTAATAAAGTTTTAGATAAATTTAAAGGAAATAAAAGAGTACTTAAAAATGAAGTGATTCATGGTTCATGAGATGGAACATGTTTAATGAATGGCAGTTGGGGAAAAGTTATGGTAGAGTCTCTGAGGATCATCTGCCTCACCTCTGTAGAACTCTCCTTGAATAAATACATTGTCTTTCAGCTCACAAGGCAGGTTAAAAATCAAGTCATCTTTAAGTTTGATGCAAACAGGACCTCAGAAGTGTGTGGACACCGGGACTATAATCCAAGGGCTTTCATTCCACATCATGACACTCTACCATTGCAAACAGATTGGAAAACATAGTTGCAGTTTTCGATCACTGAATAGGATGTGGTTGTTACTGTTATTAGAATTCTTTTACCCCTTGATGATTTATGTAGATGCACTCCAGGTATCTCAGTGCTGTGGAATATCAAAGCAGAAACATGTTCCGGACATCAGTAACACTGGGCACCGTCAGACCTGGGACCTGGGGACGTTACCAGGGTTATATTTGTAGAAATACTACCTTGATAAAACTTTTGAGGTCTCTTCTTGGATTTATTAATTTAGGGAAAGCAGGACAGAAATGTTTCATTAGAGCTCAGACAATGTTTCTGTCTTACAAAATTGCCGTTTCCTAGTCAGGAGTGTTTAATTGGGGCTTAAAGGTGAAGACCCTGGATCAATTTATTGCCATGTAGATTTTTCTTGGGGTTTCTTCTAATCTTCCTTGGACTGTCAACGGGAATATCTTTTGCTGCCTTGGATGTCCCTCCTGATTTGGTTTTGGAAGTGTTGGTCCAGAGTATCCTTTAAATGATAATTAGAATTTGTGCTTAAAAGCAAAAGGCTTTGAAGTTTTAACACCATAATCCTTTTAGGTCCCCGTCCTCTCTCTCCCTTAAGTTTATTTTCAGAATAATAGTATTTTTATCTAGGGTAAGACCCTAGCTTGATAAAGAATTGTGGGACTAAGCTGATTCCTAGGAGGAAAAAAAAATCAATTTACTGATCTCTTAGCTCACTTTGGCTTGACCCATTTACAAAACTGACATTAAAAATCTAAGGAAAAGGCTTTGCCTTCAAATTGTATCTTTCTTTGCTTTGAGGTTTTTAAGGTCAAATTCCTATAAACAAGCAATTTTTTTTTCTCACACAAACTCTGTAGGGATGCAACAAAAATCTCTCCATTTCTTTGTAGCGGCATTTCTCTTTGGTTTCTTTCTGTCTGGTTTGTGTTTTCCATCCATCTCAAGATGTGTAGGGTCTCGCAGTGAGGAAACAATTCTATGCTCTGAAAGAGTGTGTTAGATTTTCCCACTGAGCATCAGTTATGCTTTTGTGACTGAAGTTACCTCTGACATTCCAACTAGGAAGAAAAAGAGAGGATACAGGCATGGGGGAAAGAGTACTTGAGTACCTACACACAGGTGGCTGTCTCCAAGGGGTTTCCAGGATGCCAGTGGCAGATAGGGCCTTTAGAATAAGAAACCCCACCTGCGGTCCCGTGTGAACCCAGGTTATATAATTCCCCTCTAACTCGTCCCCGAACCGCTCTCTGTTTCCATCCCAGCACAATGTCTGTCTATGCTTATAGGGAAGTGAATCACACTTATTTCCCGAGGGTCAACCCTCCTCTGTCTAACTGACTCAGGATGGGTCTACCTTAGTCTCACTTCCCATTCTTGGAGAGTGTCCCATGTATATCCTTTGAAAATGGAAGTCCCTTTTGTTGCATATAATGTCTATTAAAAAAAGAAAAAGAACTAAGTAAATCTTGGCTTCTTATTCTGAAGTTGTCAGTTTTGGAAGCTTTGTGGTCGAAGACTTTCTTTAAAAATGTAACCATTGAACAACTAAGAGAATATAAAAAGGCTGAAATAGTATTGTTTTACTATTTTTCAAGTTTGAGTAGGTTTCTTACAGGAAAAGTAGAGAGGGAGAAAGATAGACAGAAAAAGAGAAAGAAATACTGTGTGGTTTATAGTCTGTAAAGAACCTACTTTTGTTACACTCTTTGTCCCCAGAAGGAGAAGGGACTAGGAAACAAGTACAAGAATGTCATGGAAATGAAGGGCAAGAGGAGTGAGCCACGTGTAGAAAACATTGCCCACATGTCAGGAAATGTCACACCAGCATCAGTAGTCAAAGGGATGTGTTCAGGGGATTGTCAGGCTAGTGACATTAATTGATGCCCCAGAGCACAACAAGGAGGAAATATACATTACAGTAAGGATTTTTTTTTTTGACAAAGTACATTATGCATTGATAAGCCATTTACACTTCCCGCCAGACAAGAGTTAATTTGGGGATACAGGATGGTTGCTTTCGAAATGTAATGAAATGACACTCAAAAGTGAAAACACTGCCGTTTCACTGTGAAATGGCAAAACGGGCGAGAAAGGCTAAATTGGCCAGAAGATTGAGAGCAGGCGAGAGAAAGAGAATTAGAAGCCTGGGTAGAGCAATTAATTGTTTCAGTGTTTTCCCGTGAAAGCCAGGGGAAGACAGACACACATATATACACACAAACACACACACATATGCGTACACGTACATACAGAAACATACACTCATTGCAAAAGGATGATGAGATATATTATTAGTACAAAGATAGAGAAAGTGATTTTTCAGAGTATTAAAAAGATCCTAGACTACAAGACAACATCCATATTCTTTGGCATGGCTAGAAAGACATCTCAGAATGTTAGTGTGAAAGCATATGGATGGAACAGCAGGAGTCCTAGTTGTCATACAAGAGGCTGTTTGATGACTGCACACCACACCAGAAGGTTCACGCAAAGGGGAAATTTAATGATGCAACATCAATTTCTTGTGTGGTGTTTCCGCGAATGTCACCCCTAAGCCAGCATATC
Source organism: Okapia johnstoni (assembly GCA_024291935.2). Classification (NCBI taxonomy): domain Eukaryota; kingdom Metazoa; phylum Chordata; class Mammalia; order Artiodactyla; family Giraffidae; genus Okapia; species Okapia johnstoni. The sequence goes on along the minus strand of CM044308.1, from coordinate 128,105,096 downwards.
TCAGACTGTTTCCAGGGAAAGAATTCATCCAGTCTCTGGGTCTGCAGTTACCCACTGGGCATCAGGTATGAATTTAGCACTGGAGTCTGTGACAGATACAGAAAATGTCTGTAATGTAATCCTTCTCTTTAAAGAATTTCCAATCAAGGGTGAACATTCAATGGATACACACAAAATTGGATCCATGAGGCAAGTTACTGTTCTACCCTTAGACAAGGACAATTGGCCCTCTGCCCCGTGCCCCACACTTAGGGAGCTTTGGGTTTTGGGTGCTCTCCTCAAAAATTTCAGAGTCCTCCTGTGGTGTCTGAGGCCAGAGGGCTGACAGTGTTGTTCCGGCAGGGCTGCCGTGACTCAGGACGAGGGCTTTGGGGGACCCCTGCTTCTCTCTAATCCTCTACCCTTTCTGTTGCCCCGAGGAAGTCTGGGCCTTGTGTCTGTGGATCCCGTGACTCATCTCTGGTTCCTCGAGGGTGTCCTGGCAGCAGTTTGCTCCTGCGGGTGAGTGGAGCATTTCTTTCATCAGATCCTGTGAGACTGGCTGCCAGAATGGTGCTGAACTGGGGCTGGTCTGGGGCGCTGAGTGAGAATGAGGTTGGGGCTCTGGATCTCTGGCGGGCCACTGCTGACCCTCTGGACTTGAGCTGTATGAGTTGCCTCCAGCCACGGTACTGCCTCAGGCCCATGGCACCTGAGGGCAGCAGGGGTTATGGCAGGCATCCTTTAGTCTATGTGATCCCACTACTGGCCCCCAGGGTGGGCACCCCGTACCTTCCACAGGCTCTGTGCCACATGTCAGACAGTGCTCAGGGTGACTCAGTTTATCTCCAAGGATTTTGAGTCTACTGTTGCCTAGTACCAGTGGGCCCTTCCAACCTAGTTCTCTTGCCTTGGATGGGTGTGGCAATGCCACGCTTTCCTGGGTCCATCTTGAGTCGTGCTGGCCAGGGGATGGATCTTCCTTGAATGAATCAGCTCCTGAGTGATGCCGTAACCAGAATTAAATAAATGATATTAGGGAACTTCAAACCACAAGCAGGTTGTAAAGAGCTATGCATCGTAATAACATCATTGCTACCTTTCTTCACGCATGGACAACACAAAATTATCTAGGCACAAGTGTAATTAACAATAAAGAGCACAACGAGATGGTGCCTGGACCTACCAGGATTAGATGGTGCCTGACTCAGTGATGAATCAAATCTTCTCATGCACTGACAGACAATGACAAATGCATAAACAGCTCCTCTCTATCTATTATTCTAAATCATCATTGAGAAAATCACTTTTCTCTTCACATGGGCCCATGAGTTTTATAATATATTTTTAAATCAAAATAAATTATTTTATTTATTAAAAAAAAAAAAGTTGCCTGGGACCTCAAACACTCTAAAGGTGGCCTGGCAAGGTCTAATTAAATGTAGAACTAGTGTACTAACAGTTTATCATGGATTTAGTAAGATTTACTTTATTATAATTTTTTTATTCTTAATTATGAAACTTTTAAAGCTTAGGACATATATTAAATAAAATAAGACTTATGAATCCATTACCCTAACATTTTGCTAATATTTGCTTTAGATTTTTTAAATAAGTAAAATATGATGGATGCAATGAAAATGTACCCCCAGTCTCTTCCCACTTCTTCCCTTTGCAGAGGTAGCCCCTCTCCTGATGGTGGTAAGCATCTTAGTATGAGATCCTCCAGAAGCTAATCCAGAGGAAAGGAACTTAATGCAAGCAGAGACGTCACTGTGCTTACAAAGATCAGTATAGTCAAAGCTATGGTTTTTCCAGTAGGCGTATATGAAAGAGAGTTGGACTGTAAAGAAGGCTGAGTGCTGAAGAATTGATGCTTTTTAATTGTAGTGCTGAAGACTCTTGAGAGTCCCTTGGACAGCAAGGAGATCAAAGTCCATGAGGTTGCAAAGAGTTGGACACAACTTAGCGACTGAACAACAACAAGAAGTTAATCTGAGAATTGTGGGCTGAGAAAGTGATATTAGGATGGAAAAGAAGCTAATGCAGTGCGCTGATGAGCAGGTTCTCCTTGTGAGCAAGTGAGGCTCAATCCCACCAGGCACTTTGAGGGCCTGTGTAGACAAGCCTCAGAGTTACTCTGTCTGAGGGCTAAGGAAGCTGGGGTGTTTACCCATCAACTCCCTATGTCATTGGTTGTAGACTCTCGGCATTCAGGCCCGTCCTGAGAGGAGATTAGCATTATCCTCCAGCCTTCAGGTAGAGTGGACCGAGTTTGCACTGAGAAGCTGAAGGGTTCAGTAATAATAAGCTTAGAGGGAAGATGAGTGGGGCCCTGCCAGCATCTGCTATAGCCGGTGTTATTCTCCAACCTGGTATACTTTCTCCATCTGTATATATCAAAAAGCCAACATATTGTCCTATGGGATTTTAAATTTTTAAATAAATAGCAACATACTGAACACGTTTTCTGCGACTTGCTTTTTTTCTTAACTCAAAATTATACACTTGAGATTTATCCATGTTGAAATATATAGATGTAAATCATTTATTTTAGCAGCTCTTTGTGTTCAGGTATTTGAATAAACCACTTTTTTGTGTCCACTTACCCAATTGATAGCTTGTTTCCATTCAATGTTCTTATATAATAGACATCGTCACATCCACGTGAGCTCATGTTTTCTCTATGAGATTCCTGAAGAGTAGATTGCTGGTCACAGGGTAGTAACAACTCCAGCTTTGCTGGGTACTGCCAAATTGTTCTACAAAATACGTAGGCCAATTTATACTGTCAAAAGCAGCGTGAAGAGCTTCTTTGTTTCCCCATCCGTGCCAACATACTGGATATGATGAGTTATTAATTTTTGTCAATCTGATGGATTGAAATGGTAGTTTGTTATTACGACGTTTTAAATTTGGATGTACCTTAGTTCAGGAGAGGTTGAGTGTATTTTCTTATGTTTATCGGGCATTTGAACATTCTCTTGTGTGCATTTCTTGTTCATCTCTGTGTCTGCGGGGAAGGGGTTATTCATATTTTTCCTAGCAATTTGTAGACATTCTGTACATATCCTGGACAGTGATACTTTGGGAAACAAACCTCTTTTTCTGTCCTGTGGCTTATCTTTCATGGCATTTTTCAGTCATAAAAGTTTTAAATTTTAATGTAGTAAAATCTAACAGTATCTCCCGTTACATATCATTTGGCTTTACATTTAAGAAATTTCCCCTTATCCTTATGTTTTTGTCTGTTTTTTTCGCCTAACTTATTGATTTAGATCCTTAGCTCAATAACTTTTAATCTTTCTTTTTGTCTAATATATTAATTTAATACTATAAAAGTGAGACCTGGGTTCGATTCCTGGGTTGGGAAGATCCCTGGAGAAGGGAAAGGCTACCCACTCCAGTATTCTGGCCTGGAGAATTCCATGGACTGTATAGTCCACAGGGTCACAAAGAGTCAGACACAACTGAGTGACTTTCACTTTTATGTCCTGTAAAAAGTTCCAAGACATCTAGCTTTAAAAAAAGAAAAAAGCTCATCACTTGTTCAAAATCCACTTAGTAATCTTTAGAATCATTTTATTATCATTTTTGCTAATCAGCTAAGCTCTAAGAGGGGGGAAGAACTTATAAAGGACTTATAAAAAACTTATAAATAAAAAGTATTTGCTTGTGATACTAGCCTAGTTTTCAATATCACTTTTCAAATCAAAGGAACTTTGTGGAAATGTTTTCTCATACTTCCTTCCTTCTTCTTTTCTCGCCCACATCCCTACCTCTGGTCATAGATTTAGTTCCAACAGATTTAATTAAAGAGCAGCACTTGGAAGAAGCATCCAGAGGCACGGTCAGGATGAGACTCCTACTGAGTTCAGATCAGGCAAAGAAAGCCAAAGAGAAAAATCTAAAAGCAATCCTTTTTCTCCTTTTTTAGTTTTAATACAATTCTAGTTTAGAACACAAAGTGTCTCAAATAAGGATGAAATAGCACATGCCTGTGTGCTCAGTCGAGTCCGACTCTTTGCAGCCACATGGACTGCAGGCCAGTAGGCTCCTCCGTCCATGGAATTTTCCAGGCAAAAATACTAGAGTGGGTTTGCATTTCCTCCTCCATTGAATCCAGGGTCCAATCCAGGGATCGGACCTACATCTCCTGCACTGGCCAGTGGATTCTTTACCACTGAGCCACTTGGTAAGCCCAAGGCTGGGGTAGCTTTTCCCTAAACTGTATTTCATTGAATAGTACTTAATAAGCTTTTAAATAGTATTTGAGGGGATAAAGGTTCAGAAAGAGATTCCTTTCAAAGTACATAAAATGTTCTGAGATGTCCTGCAGTTGAAAACCTGTTTAATTTGTATTTAACCCAGCCTTTCCCAACATTTATTTGATTATAAAATCTTTTTGTGTGGAGCACCTATTAACATGCTGCAGAAACACATCATTTGGATAAAAATAGTCTGATTTGAGGGCAGATATTTCACTTAGTAAAGATTATTCTGAAGTAGTAGAGAGTTAATGAACATCTTAAACAACCTGAAAAGCAGTGTCAGAAGATTTAAAAAATGCTGTCAAGAACTCATAAAATATACATTATATTGGTGGCAATATTGTAAAATGCTGTATGATACATTAAAATCATCAGATTATACACCTTTACCCTACAATCTTCTAATCACATATTTATACATTTTACATTGTATCTGCAAAATGAATCCTGTTATAAATATTGTGCTTGAATTATAGAAGTATGCTATAACCCCAACTATGAAGGATTCCATGAACTAGGAAGTAGCAGCTTCAGATAATAAGAGTGTCAGGGCAAAAGAATGATTAAAAATTATAGCATTACAGAACTTTAGAGCTAAAAGGAAATCTAGAGATAATTTTAATCCAACCCCTTCATTTGAGACAAAAGGAAACTGGCTTCACAGGTGGCACTAGTGATAAAGAATCTGCCTGTCAAAGCAGGAGATGCAAGAGATGCGGGTTCGATTCCTGGGTCAGGAAGATCTCCTGGAGTAGGAAATGGCAACCCACTCCAGTATTTTTGCCTGGAGAATCTCATAAACAGAGGGGAGGAACACAGTTCATGAGGTCGCAAAGAGTTGGACACGACTGAGTGACTAAGCACACACAAGAAGAACAGGCAACAGAAGTGTAGAAAAGATGAGTAACACTGGGGACAGCTTTTTTCCCCCTTATGCACGAGGTAGCAAGAAAGAGTCAAGCGCTCTGGGAAGATGAGGTTAGACTGTTGTGAGAAGGAAGCCTGGATATATGATGGTTGACATGCTTATATATGTAATTAAGAGGGTGAGGAGTTACTGAGACAAGCAGTATGATCAGGATGACAGTTACCTAAGCAGACCAGTGGGTTGTAGGGGGCGGGGAGGGTCCTGAAAATAAGCATCAAGATAGTGACCTACACTTAACCTGTTGCTCACAATGACTACCTAAAGTAAGTAGACACACCCATCTTCTCTGAAAACAGCTCTGCTCACCTAGAACCTCGCCAAGATCTAATTCAGTCATGTTAAAGCTCCACAGAGTGTATGCATTCTCCAGGGCTAGAAACAATGGGACCTGAAGCGGACGCTGGCCCAGCTTTAACTGCCTCCTCTCTGTGCGATATGCCCAAGCTGCTGATGGGTCTAGAATGGCTACCCCCTGCCAGCTACCTTCTTCCTTCTCCACTTCCATGGGGAGGAGGCTGCATCCTTCCAGGGACGTGGAAGACACATTCCCCAGGGAAACGCTTTGCTCTCAGCCTTTGGGGTCAGGCTTCCGACAGATTGTGTGGCCGTTTTGTCATTCATTCCAAGTATCTTGAGAGTCTCTATCAGAGAGCAAGCCTTGCACATCTGTTGAATCCAGTGATTGCTTTATATTTAAAGGGCAGTGTTTGTGCTCTGAAGCTGTCAAGTGAGGATGACGCTGCCACATCCTCTGAAGCAGCTCTTTCAGGACGATTTTCAAATGGTAAAGTGCTGGAGTTCTTAAATGAGAGAAAATTCCAGAAGAGCTAATAAAAGCAACCAATGAATAAATCTATTCTCACACATGCGTTGAGCACTCAAGTGTGCCCAGGATATAGCCATCATAATAAACATTTATGTACACTCATTATATTACGTATAATGTATTATTAATTATATTTTATATTACGTCACAATTCCTTTTAAATTTTTAAAAATTTTAAAACAGTAGCAAAAAGTAAATCACTGGGAATTCCCTGGTGGTCCAATGGTTAGGACTCAGCCCTTTCACTGCAGTGGCCTAGGTTGAATCCCTGGTTGGGGAATTAAGATCCCACAAGACGCTCAGTGCAGCCAAAACAAACAATAGACAAAAAAGAAAAGTAAATTGCTGGAAAGAGTGATATTTTTCTGATGAGATTTCTTAGGCATATATTTGTAAGTTGAGTTTGAGCACCTGAAGAAGCAAATATTTAACATAAACAATCAAGTCCACTTATATTTCTTGACTGCATGGTTACAACTAGGGGAAAATCAAACAGGTTTAAGGGAAGAGGACTGTGGAGGGCAATGAGATGCATCCCCAGGTCCTCTTTCATGGGACTTATTGTCTGGCTGCTGGGAGTGGTGCTGGCAGGTAGCCTTAGCTGTCAGCCCCTGAGCGTTGCCCCAAGAGCAGATAGCCCCTCACAAAGGTCATGCCCCCTCCCAGGACAGCCCACAGCCAGTGGCTGATTGATGCAAGAGTAAGAGGCTATCCTGCACCAACACCAGCAGAACTCTGCTTCCTAGGACTGGAGGGCAGAGAGGGATGTGCCCCACACCCAAGACATAATCATTGGAGTACTGAGCTCTGAAGATGAGAGCTTCTGACCAAAGGAAGACCACACTGTCAAGGGCAGGGCTCCCATTAGGAAAGAATGGGACCCTGACTGCCAGGATGAAGACAATGAAGCGGCTAACCTCCCAAATCTTGAATTTTTATGGATGCAGTGATTGTCATTTCAGTCAATGACAAGGTCAGAGTGGATAGGCAAGGGAATCGCGACTTGCAGAGAATGATGAGATGGCTAATGGAAGGTGATGGATGTGTTTGCCATTAGGTGGTCCACTGGGTGGCTCTGGGTACTCCTTTTCCAACTTCAGTGGTGAATGGGCAAGAATGGCAGCTCAGATTTGTCAGGCATGAGGGTCCTGGTCATGCCACTTAGCACTCAGGTGAACCACTGAGATCAGTGGAGATACAGGCTGAGGGTGAGTGAAATCTAACATGGTAAGAAGAGGAGGGTGAAGATGAGTGTCATCTGTGGGCCTGAGGCTAGCGACAGCACTGGAGGCTTTGGTTTCCTGCAGAAAAGTGGTCCAGAGGAGCTCCTTTCAGGATGTACGTGCAATTGTGGATCCCAGTAGTACCAGGAATGGCTGAGGTGGACTTAGAGATGTGCCGTGCAGATCACCTCTCCGACTTGCAAATTGGGCAGACAGCCTTTCCTGTAAACTGGAAATTAGATCTAAAGCTCTGATTGGATTGAAGTCCATTTTCAGCAAGAACACATTTTGAAAGAACTGTCTACTTCCAACTGTGTTCCCATTTTCTGAAGGTTGTCCCACTTGGATGCCAGGGAACCTTTTTTTTTTCTTGGCAAGACTACTTTGTAGACAGTGACGGGTGCCTCCCTGAGGAGGCTCATAGTGTATGACTGTCTTTCTGTGATGTGAGCACCACCAATGATTGTTGCCTTGATTCATGTATCTATTAGAAGTTACAAAGTAATAATTTTCTTATTCTACTAATTATCCTTTATTTTTCAGCTGAAATGCTTCTAAAAAGAGAAAATTTCCCTTGTCTACTGTTTATCATTTATATGGGGAAAATGGCAAAAGTGCTCAATTCTTTCCCTTTGTTTATCAGTTTTCAAAATAATCAGTTCGTTCCCTGCTGCTGCTGCTGCTAAGTCGCTTCAGTCGTGTCCGACTCTGTGCGACCCCATAGTCGCCTCCAAATGTCACTAAGTCATGGTGATTTCTTTTACTATCATTATAATTTATGGATTATAAATAATTTCAATGCTCAGTCGCTCAGTTGTGTCCAACTCTTTGCAACATCATGGACTGTAGCCTGCCAGGCTCCTTTGTCCATGGGATTATCCTGGCAAGAATCCTGGAGTGGGTTGCCATTTCCTCCACCAGGGGATCTTTCCAACCCAGGGATTGAATCTTCATCTCCTGCCGTTCCTGCATTGGCAGGTGGATTCTCTACCACTAAGCCACCTGGAAAGCCAATCTCTTGCTGTCATTACTCTCTTTTATACCCAAGTTGTGTTCACTTTGGTCAGGGGAGTCTATTCAAGTTAGCACCTTAGTCCTTTTGACCTGCCCCTACTAGTCTTCGATAGGTATGATCAGATGTTTTATTTGCCAAATGTGCAGGCCTGAGCCCATCTGAACCATGTTTCACATTATCAGACACCTGGCTTATTCTTGGAAAGCATTGTTGGAAAAAGCAAGTGGCTGGAACTTCTAGCTCAGCCTGTAAGAACTGTGGATTCAGCAGGATTTCCAATTGCTCTCCTCTTTGGCAAAGGGAAAACAAGTGTCCTCGATTAAGGAAAGTGAGATCACCCCATCACAGCCTTGAGCAGCACCAAGGCCATATACTGCACAGCAAATTACACGTGTCGGGCAGGGGGTCATGTAGATTTATAAATGCAGGCCTGGAAGGCATTGATCATTGATATGAATGAAGATGGTATTTGGAAGCAGGCAGTTCAGGTTTGCTTCACTATCTGAAATCTGTAGGTTTAATTCTGACATAGTCCAAGATACAATCATGGATTATTCCACCTCTGAACTGAACTGTTCATATCGTAGAACTGTGATATTTCGAAGGAAGATTTTAGATTTGATTTTGTCTTGACTTAAAGTGAGCACAGACTTATTACAATAACTGTGTTCAGGCTGTGTGTGAGCATGTTGTCTACTGGACTGGGAGTGGATGGCAGGGGAGAATGCGGTGTGCTGCCCAGAGCTGGTGCTGCTACTCTGCTCTCTGGCTGTACTGGGATCCTCTGTCTAAATCCAGAGAGACACATTCCAGTGGTCTAGGCTCTTGAGCAGTTTTTCAGGGTAGCAAATATCTTTCATTCCTTCTTTATTTTGATAAAGGGATAAAAATGGCGGGTGCCACCATAATCCCATTTGCTCCCCTCAAAGCTTGTGCTTTTGTAGAGCATGTGAGGTTGGGCCTCTGCAGTCCCACTTACCACTGCAGCCGGCTGTTGAAAACTGTCCCACAGGAAGTGTCATGTCTTTGATTTCCGAGCGGTGGCTCTGCTTCGAGCTTGTGCTTGTCTCAGAAAGGCACTCTTCCTGCCAGGGTTTGAAGAGCATCTCTTATAATCTCAGCACGAGAGAAAGCAGATCAGCAAAGAGATCAGCAACCCAGAGGGCTCACATGAGAATGGCAGAACGCTCAGCCTCAGAGCAACAGCCAGCATCTTGCCAAGCCCGTGGAGGGAAACAAAGGTCTCCACAGACAGCAAGTGAAAAAGACTTGGTACTTGATGTCTACTCCTTGAGAGACCGCACAGCGAAAAGCAAGACCTGGTGCCAGTTCCCTGATGCGGGGAGTGAACATGTGCGCACAGCTGGAGAGGAGCCAGAGCAAAGGGGATCTCACCATAACAGGAACGCCCCTGTAGTTCTGGGCGAGGGCCACCACAGTTCCTCAGCCCTGTAAATGCTCTACAGGATGAAGCATGGAGAATCTCTCAAGCTTTCTCTTAGTTTCCACCCCAGGATCTGCGGCAGGACTTGTTCCATAACTCCCACTTTCTACCCCCAGGTTCTCCTCACCAACTAACCCTGTTTATTTATTTAAAATATTTTGTTATGGATCGCTTTGAACATACACACAAATAAAAAGAATACTATAATGAGCCCCCTCCGCCCCATCCAATTGCCCTTAACTCGGACAATTGAGAACCCCTAGTCAGTCCTGACCCACCTACACTCTTATCCATTCCCTCTCACCTGTATTATTATTATTATTATTATTTTGTTAAAGGTTTATTTATTTGGCTGTCCTGGGTCTTAGTTGCAGCATGCTGGATCTAGTTCCCTGACCAGGGATCGAACTTGGGTCCCTGCATTGGGAGCAGAGTCTTACCCACTGGACCACCAGGGAAATCCCTCATATGGTATTATTTTAAAGCAAATTCCAGATGACATATTTTTGCATAGCAGTTAAGGTACTCTCCTTTTTTTTCATCTTGCTTTCCCCCATCTATTCTTGAAATCACAGAACCCTCTAGCACACTTAAAAACATTAATTTAAAAATATCAAATATTAAAAAAAATTTAATATCATCAGATATCCAGTCAGCATTTAAATTTCCAATTAACCCTGGTTAAGTCATTCATACTGAGTCCTTGTAGATCTTACAACATGGGGCAAATTTTAAGCTATAATTTTTTTCATAGTTGCCTCATGACACACGTACATTTGGAAAACTGGTCCATCTAAGTTCAAGAGGGTACACATAGTAGAGGTATTTCAATCAGGATGATGTTTTTGTCTTCTGTCTTTGGAGGCATGTCAGAACCCCCAGAAAGAACTGTCATGGAAGGATATGTTGTGGATTGAGGGGACTGACAAAAATTCTGAATGAGAGTGGGAAGTGCAGAAGATGCCAAAAGATGCCAAAAGAAGAGACAGTACGTGTTTCAGGGTAAGGTCAAAAGAGGCTGAAGAGACAGGGCCGTTTCAAGAAGGTGAGTTTTATGATTGGGAAAAACAGCCTTCGGTTACTAAACTGTTGTTGGTATGATTTGTTTCCATTTCTTATGGGCAGTTTCACTGGCTACAATCAGAACTTTCTGGATCATAATGCAACATGAATTTTCTGGATCATAATGTAATATGCAAATAGAGTAGTGATTTTGGTAGAAGATGCAGGTATTAGGAATGGTCTAGAAGCCTTATGAAAAGGGCTGAAATGGCCTCAATCAGTAAACAATCTCTGTAAAATTAGGGACAAGTTTAAGTTACCATGATAATGGAGAATAAAAGGAGAAATGACCAGGGATGGGACTCTTGGCTGCAGGCTCAGGGTCTTTGTTGGTGTTTAACTGATAATGCAGGTTTCTACTGGGCTATCTTCAGAGCTGTTGGGAGCTCTTGTGTGACTTAACATCAAGACGTACATAAGTGGTTGCTAATTGGCATAGTTCATCTTTCTTGATGTATTTGCCTTAAGTTAGCATTTCTCAGACTGGGTTCTGAGCAACACTAGGTATCTGGTGGCTTTTCCAAAGTCAGATTAAGTTTGGGAAACATGGAACACCCTATTTCCCCTCTCAGAGAGTTACAGTGCCCACTGGTATACTTAAAGTTTTAAGAAATCTGCTGCTGAACTTTGTGCCTGGCTCAAGCAGACACTAATTCTAACATTTAAGAAATTGATAGATGTTACCCAATATTTTCCAAACTTTATTATTTATGGAAACCATTTTTGTGGAATATCTAATACTAATATCACACATTAGATATTTCTATGGAATATCTAATGTCGATATTGAAAATTAATACTAATATTAATTTCTATGGATAATAACATTAATATTAACATCTAGTATTAATAATGTCCTATATAGGATATACTTGTATTAAAGTTTTTCTGTTATTTATCTGATCTCAAATTTGACTGGGCATCCTGTACTATAATTTTCAATATTTGTCAACTCTATTCTGTCTTCATGTTCCTCCAATCCATTGTGTCAGTGGGAGCAGCCATGTTTGAACAAATGGCCCCTCCTCTTGGCCTTCATGGATTGTTTGAGTTGGGCATCTTATCCAAAGTAATTCAATCGATTCCTGCCTTGGAAAAGTGGAATTAGAGGCAGAGTACATAGATCAGTCTGGATGCTGCCTTGAATGGAGGAGAGCACATCAATGAGGGAAGTGTTCCTGATGACATTTTCTACCACCAAGACTGGGAAACAAAAGAAGGAGCCGATACTGAGAGAAGGAAAGAAGACTTTAGGGTTCCCTACAATGATCTCATTCCTTCTTCTTGCCCTTTCTGAAGCTTGGTTATTTAACAACCCTTGAATTCCTTAAGATAACCCAGAATTCTTATAATACACATTGCCTTTGCTTAAGCTAGTTCAAAAGGATTTCTATTTCTTGCAACCAGAAAATATCCTAATAAAGTGTGATTCTTCCCAAAGAGAAATTGATTAGCTCTGTCATTCACGATTTGCTGTAATAGGTATGGCATAGAGTGCTGACATGCATTTTGAGAATGAGGTAGCTTATCTTGAACATTTAGAAATTTAGGGTGAGTCTGGGTAAACGATAACATAGAGGGCAGGGCCTCGTTTTTCCAGCTAGCTCCATCTCTAGCCTGAAGCTCTCCAGCTTCTAGCAAAGAAAGGAAATCTTAGGAAGATTACAAAACCACCACACAGGCTTTTTCTCTGGGTAAACGGACAAGTTCACTCTGCATGCCAGATTAAGATACTGTACTTTAAAATCCTGGAGTTCCCAAGACTGGAATCCTGAGTCGAAAATTGGACCCCCCAAGGTTCATGGCTGTTGGCCTTGAGTTAAGTGTCACCCTTTGTTCTTACCATGGGAAGTTCAATTTAGAGCAATTTGGAATGATTCCCTCCAGTCTCAGGGCATCATTAGGTATTTCAAGGCTGGTGGTTAGCTTGGTAAAAACCACTTCCCCATATTAGAAGATCACAGGGACTATTGAAAAGACATCACAGAGTGTATGATTTTAAGCAAGTCATAGTTTTCAGATTACCAGTATTTTCAGACAGTTTAAAAAGTGCTCGTACCTTATACATAAACACAATCTATATAGTAAAGCTCAGATTGACCTTGGAAAAAGCCTCTTTAATGCAACATGGAAGTGCTGTGGTCTCCTTGGGTATCATGAGGTATTCAGGAACGTTTTATTTTATTTTATATTAGTTTATTTTCCTTAAGGTCAAGACTGGAACAAATGACAGTGAACCTTGATGAACAGATAGGGACCTCAGATTAGGGGTTAGTAGCTCCTTAATTGACCTTCTATTAAATTGTGGGCCTGATTTCTCTTGCTGTGAGTTTATTTTTTAACATGAATTTATTGTTGGTTGGCTCTGGAATATGAGTCTCACTTTAATACTGTAAGATCAGTGTTTTTTAGCCAGACCGCCTCAGTGTCTCTGGAGTTTTCAGCTGCTAAACCTTAATATGATGAATGGGATATGATATTATACCCAGAAGATATTAATGGATTCATGCACGTAATAGAGTCATCGCCACTAACAGGCCACATCAGCACTGAGATGTCAACCTGCACTCAAACTGTAAGTTGAGAAGTACATTTGTTTATATATTTGTTACAAATGATTCCTTCATTGAGGATCCAAATGAGGTTTCCTTCCATTTCTCAAAGTGTAGCGCAAGGCAAGAGATATCTACTTTTGCATAGATATTCCACCCGTATTGGAACCTGTGTTTGGGTGATAGAGGAGGGATTTTCTAGGAATGCTGTGGTGGCCTGAATATTTAACATATCCTTCCTACACTGATTTGTAAGTTTGGGTTTTACCAGTAAAAAGCGATTTCTAGGAAAGAAGTACTCTGATAATGATACGATTTTAGATGAGAATAAAAAGTCTGATATCTGAAATCATACACAACATTGATAAACAGCTATGTTTTTACATTTTCTTAGAATATTCTTGGCTTTGTACTTTATTTCTTCCTTTGCTCTATGTTGGAACTTATGTTCTTTGATGAAGAAATACAGACAGGAGAGCCTTCTGTTTAATACTGGCAGTCAAAGTTTCGCTGGCATCCTTAAGAGCTGTTTGTTGAACTCTAGATGATCCAGCGGATATTGGCAATTTGATCTCTGGTTCCTCTGCCTTTTCTAAAACCAGCTTGAACATCTGGAAGTTCACGGTTCACATATTGCTGAAGCCTGGCTTGGAGAATTTTGAGCATTACTTTACTAGCATGTGAGATGAGTGTAATTGTGCGGTAGTTTGAGCATTTTTTGGCATTGCCTTTCTTTGGGATTGGAACAAAAACTGACCTTTTCCAGTCCTGTGGCCACTGCTGAGTTTTCCAAATTTTCTGGCATATCCAATCAATCCATCCTAAAAGAGATCAATCCTGGGTGTTCATTGGAAGGATTGATGTTGAAGCTGAAACTCCAATACTTTGGCCACCTCATGCAAAGGGTTGACTAATTGGAAAAGACCCTAATGCTGGGTAGGATTGGGGGCGGGAGGAGAAGGGGATGACAGAGGATGAGATGGTTGGATGGCATCACCGACTCGATGGACATGGGTTTGGGTAGACTCTGGGAGTTGGTGATGGACAGAGAGGCCTGGCGTGCTGCAATTCATGGGGTCGCAAAGAGTCGGACACGACTGAGCGACTGAACTGAGCTGAGTACTTCTGCAGAGAAGCAACACTGTAGTCTATTTTTTTATACTTTGCTCTGTTTGCTTTGGACTTGGCATAAGCTTTGGAGGAGTTTAACTGGGTCTTTGTTTTCTTTTTCCTTTTTTTCCCTGAGATACAGTGTCTGGGTCTTTGTGTTATGCAGCCATGTATAACTTGTTTTTTTTTTTAAACTTTGTATTTTGTATTGGAGTATAGCGATGAACAATGTTGTAATAGTTTCAGGTGGACAGCAAAGGGACTCAGCTGTATAAATATCTATATCTATATATATTCTCCCCAAAACTTCTCTACCATTCAGGCTGCCACATAACACTGAGCAGAGTTCCCTGTGCTTTATACAGTAGGTTCTTGTTGGTTATTCATTTTAAGTTATATTATTGTCATCATTATTTTGTGAATAAAGATGCAGCTTTATGTAACGTATTACTATCTTAACTAATTGTGTGGTCTTGGGTAATTTAAGTTTCTTAAGCTTCAGTTTCTTTGTTTGCCAGAGATAGATAATAATGCTTATTTCACAGTTGTAAATATCACATGTGGAGATACATACAGAAATACTTTAAACACAGTGTTTGGCATATAAATGTGTACAGAATAAATGTTAGTTTATAAATGTTAGTTTCCTTCAACTGAACCACCTGGAAGAGAGATTAAAAAATATTGTGACTAATAAGGCAAAAGAAATCGCACTGGAAACAGTCCATGTGGCCTTAGGACCGTTTGTAATCTAGCTGGGGCTTTATTGTTATTATTTTAGGGGGGCAGATGGTTATGATAACTCTGTTTCAAAAAAATTCATAGGTTCTGATGAGAATAACACAAGCTGGAAGGTTCCTGGACTGTTCACACCAAAAATAAGCCAATATGGTTCTGAAACTTCATCAGAGTCCGAGATTTGTAAAAATGGTTAGATTGTAGTTATAGATAGAATCATATAAAGTCTATTTATCATTCAAAGCTTAGAAATTCATCTTTCTTCAGTAAGTTTGAAAGCAAATTTGTAATGAATGCAGTTTTGTCATTTATAACAGAGAAAATTCTCCCCTTTTGACTGGTTTGTGTTCCTTTTTTGCCCAAGCTCTCGTGACTTAGAGAGCCTGTCATCACCTGGCTGTATCTGCCTTGTAATGGAAACAAGGTGGTTGATTATTTAGGACTCCCATCTCTTTTGCACTTCATCTCTCTCCTGCATCTATTTAATGAGCTTATTTGCTTTTTTCAGAACATACCTCTGTGCTACTCCTTTCACTTTGGTGTACAAACGAGCCCCATTGAAAGCAACTTCTAAAGGGGTTGGGTGGGGAAAATGAAGGCTTCCTGGAGAGTGACACCTGAGTTGAGGTCTTGAATGGTGAGCAGGAGTTAGTTAGTCCAAGAAATGAGGAAGAGGCATGGACAAAGGTCTAAGAGCATGGAGTGGCTTGGGGAATGTGGAAATTTGTTACTGGAGTTGCTGGAGCTTAGAGGTAGGGAGATCAGGAGGTGAAGTTGGAGGTGCTGTCATGGGATAAAATATGGAAGGCCTAGGTTGACAGGTTAAGCAGCTTGGAACTTATTAAGTAGGCAATGGTGAGCCTTTGATGAGTTGTAAGGTGGTGGGGGTATGGTTTAATTTTTTTTCTAGGCAAATCACTGAATGGGGGGGAACAGTGTACATAGAGGAGAAGATGGGCAATGTAGTTTATGATTGGCCAAGGCTAGGAGCAGGAGACTGGGGAGTAGGCTGCTGTCAGGGTCTAGCTTAGAGATGATGAGAGTCTGAGTCAGGCTAGTGGTTGGGGGGAGAGGGTAATGTGTCGGTCTAGATGACTACCCTAACCTTGGCCAAATTTAGCGAGGGGCCTACATTATGAATATTAGCTATTTCCTTTGATGAATTCACCATGTAATTGTCAACTCCTTCAGTCTGACTTGTATAGGTCTTTGGCTCCTATTGGCTGCACGCTGTAGTCACCTGGAGACTTTGAGAAACTACTGATGCCTGGGTCCCAGCTCCAGAGATTCTGACTTAGTTGGTGTGGGGTGCAGCTTGGGCATGGGGAATCTTTGAAAGTTATCCAGCCGATTCTAGAATGTGTAGCAAAGAGAAGCAGTGGTGCAGGTTTCACCAAAACAGCATTAAAAAAATATGCATTGTGACAATATTTTCTTCCTATCTTCTCAATCTTGTCTATGGGTTTAGGAACTCATAAGCATGGCAAAAAAAAAAAAAGGTAAAAGGACACAAAAAATGTTCACAATTTTTAGTCATCCAGGATTATTAAGAATATTGTGAGTCTTACACAATAGTTGGCCAATACAATTTTGGGAGTTACACACTGAGTCCAAACTGAATTGATTCCACAGAACCAATTGCTTATGGTTACAGATGGTGGTTTGTGCAAAGTCTCTGGCAGCACTCTCTTTGGATTAAAATGAATTTTCACTGCCAAGGATTTACTTTGCTTCTACTGTCAATTTATTTTTTTGAGTGTAAAGAAATTCATCCTAACTGGGTTATTTGCATTTGTTTGTCTTGAGCTAAATTGTTATCTAAGTATCATCTCAGGCCTCCTCAATGATGACCTAGCTCAGTCCTTCTTAAATTTTTAATGTCTGTGAGAATAACCTAAAAATATTATGAAATGCAAGTTCAGATTCAGTCGATCCAGGGCAGGGCCTGAAATTCTGTACCTAATGAACTTTCAGGTCCTGCTGAAGTTGCTGGCCTATTGACCTCACTTTGAGAGGATCATGGGGCCCAGGAAATATTCTAAAGGCTTTGATTATTCTTCTTTCTCTTCAGTCATGATCATATAAAGATAAATATAAAGAAAAGAAGTGATAATATTTAATTTGAGAAAAATCTCTAGATGAAGACTTACTTGTGGAATATAATTAAATTATTAAATTTTTCCATCTGTGCATGACATTTCTAGCAATTTTAAACCTCTCTATTGTGCCTTTGAGGATATCAGGAGAAATTACTTCAGCCCATGTAAATATAAGATGACACATAGTTAATAAAATAGTTGACATATTTAATGTATGGCAATAGCTGAAAACTCATTCTTTCAAAATATCTGACAATGTTATTAAACTCAAATCTGGAAAATTTGAGAACATCAAAGTTAGACTATGGGTATTGGGAGAACTCACAGCTCAGTGTGTAATCTTTGGAGAACCTTGTATCTAATGACACACAGGTAAGATTTAAGATTTTTTTCCCCCTCAGAGTAAAAAGTTCAATAAACTTGATTTGAAATTCATAGGAACCAAAAATATATTTTTTGAACTTGGGAAATTTTATATTTCTAGTATAGTTAAACAGAGAATATCTAGAAGGTTTCCCACCCCCCCGCCCCCTACTCCTGCAGGCATAGTTCATAAAGAATCTTGGTTATATTTTTAAAAGGAGGAAAATGGAAGTTTGAGTCTATAACTAGTATATGAACAATTGTGACCAGTAAGATGTAATGGAATGAAATATCATTTTGACTTTCACTGCTTTTTAAAATTTATTTAATGGAGGTTTTTTCCTCTTGTTGGGTGAAAGTTCTGACATCCTCCAGGAATGTTCTAGTCACGTAAGGAATAAAAAGTCCTACCTGCTCTCAATCTTAGCCAAAAGACACCATCTTGATTTTGAAATAGAATTCCAGTTGGATGCATCAATTAGCATGTCAAGTGAAGTGAAGTGAAAGTCGCTCAGTCGTGTCTTACTCTTTGCGACTCCATATAGTCCATGGAATTCTCCAGGCCAGAATACTGGCGTGGGTAGCCTTTCCCTTCTCCAGGGGATCTTCCCAACCCAGGTATCAAACCCAGGTCTCCTGCATTGCAGGTGGATTCTTTACCATCTGAGCCATAAAGGAAGCCCAGCACATCAATATACATTAAAAGGTAAAACTCCTGTTTTCTCAGCCATAACCTGTTCTTCTTTTTCTAACCCATTTTTCCTCTTTCTCTATTTTTTAACCTTCAGGCTTGTCCCTACAAAAAAAAATTCCATTTGCAAATGCTATCCCCGTATCCACATGTGCAACCCTTTTATGGCTTCTTTGCAGGTTTTAGGGCCATTTATCCAGTTTTTAATAATGTTCTTTGAAATTTCCACGAGGTGATTCGGAACCTCACTTTGAAATTTCATATTTATAGAATCTTTGGTGCCTCAGTAGTAAGTTCCAATTTAATATACTGTTATCCTATAATCTAAACTTCTATTCCTCTTCCAAAATAGAGCAATTCCTAGACTACTGACCTATGTCAAAATATCTTTCTATGTTTTAGGATTTTTCAACCTCAACACTATTAACATTTTGGACCAGATAATTCTTTGTTGTAGAGGACTGTACTGAACCTTGTAGAATGTTCAGCAGCATCTCTGACTTGCTACCCACTAGATGACAGAATCACCTTCTACCTCCCAGTCCTGACAATTAAAATGTATCCAGACATTGCCAAGTTTCCTGGGAGACAAAACTGCCTTAGGTAAGAACCACTGCCATAAACTTGCGAGTACAGGTCAAAGGACAAACATGTTAAAAACAAGGTATGCATCATGAGGATGACCTAGAATGGTAGCTCTGGAACGAACCTTAGACATCCACCTCATTGATTCCCACTTTATAAAGGAGGAAACAGTTCATAGAGGTGAATAGATTACCTGGTTGCAAAAATCCATATCACAGGTAGGACCAGGCAGAACGTAGGTCTTCTGACCTTTGTACAGTGCTCATTGTGAGGTTGGGGATAAATAATTATTAAATCTTAACAGCACTGCTAATTTTAAGGTACCTATGCTTAGAATTTTCTGTGCCAAAAATAGAACATAGAAAAACCTTATCTAATTAGTTAGTGAATGG
The DNA here is from genome assembly GCA_024291935.2 of Okapia johnstoni. Taxonomy (NCBI): domain Eukaryota; kingdom Metazoa; phylum Chordata; class Mammalia; order Artiodactyla; family Giraffidae; genus Okapia; species Okapia johnstoni. The sequence continues at coordinate 128,085,818 of CM044308.1, read as the reverse complement.
CACTGAATTAAAATTGGACACCATAATTAATCAATGCTAAATTGTAGTCAAATCCATTACCCTTGAATAGATTATCTCTGTGACCCACAGTCTCCTTCTGACACCACACGTTGGGGGTATGAAGGAGCTGATTGGAGGGTTTTGAGAAAGTGGGAGGCTGGGGGTCGAGGGGAATCTGTAAGTGGCAGTAAATCATTTTTGTGTTATCTGTAGCTTGTTTTTATCTGTGTCACTGCTCCTCTCCATTAACAAAGCTAATTGAGAATTGACTATTGCAAACTTTTATTTTAGAAGGCCAGAGATGCAGAAAAAATGGAAACATTTCAATTGTCTATTCTAACTACGGTCAATTTCAGGACCACATGATCAAATTTCAGAAACTTCTTTCTCTGTTCTTTTTTTTTTTTTTTAACTAGAGTGCCCTTCAAGTTTCTTTTTTTTTAATTATTGTTTTCTGTTTCTTCCTTTTAGTCACTGAACAAAATAAATGCTTTCCAAAGAATTGTTAGTGTTCTTTTTCTCAAAGTCTTACAAGAAACAGGCTTTGGAAGTAAAATTTAGCAATTTCCCTAGTATTTTATTTCCTGAAGAGTACCTTTCATTTCTGAATTTTAGTTGTGTGCTTAGATAGGAACTGCAATGTTTTTAATTGCATAGGAATCGCCACCTGAATGCTTGCTGTCCACCTGAACTCAGCTTCAGTCTCAAGTTGTTGGGACTCATTGTCCACCTCCCGAGGGAGCCCCTCTCTCTCAGTTCTGTCTGTGGTACTACTGAATTAGAAATGTAGAAATTGAGACTTCCCTGGTGGGCCAGTGGTTAAGACTTTGCCTTCCAGTGTAGGAGTGTGGTTCTATTCTTGGTCAGGGAGCTAAGATTCCACATGTCTTGCAGGCAAAAAACCAAAACATAAAATAAAAGCAATATTGTAACAAGTTCAATAAAGACTGAAAATGGTCCATATCAGAAAAAATCTTTTTAAAAGTGTGGAAATTATCAGTGAGTCTTCTCTCTTATGGAGCTTTCCTAGTGGCTCAGAGGTAAAGACTCCGTCTGCAATGTAGGAGACACGGGTTTGTTTCCTGGGTCAGGAAGATACCTTGGAGGAGGAAATGGCAACTCACTCCAGTATTCTTGCCAGGAAAATCCCAAGGACAGAGGAGCCTGGCCCTAAGGTTGCAAAGAGTCAGACACAACTGAAGCGGCTTAGCTCACACACACTGCCCGTTTATCGGACAAGTACTATGCCCCAGACACTACGCCAACATGTTTCCAGACTTTTAATCCTCACAACACTCCTTGGCAGGCAGGTATCACTGTTCCATGTCTCAGGTGAAGGAACTAATCAGCATGCCCAAGGTCGTTCAGTCACAAGTGGTGGAGTTTCTGGAAATCCCTGCCCATGCTCTTTTTATTCCCCATAGTGCACAGCTTGTAAGATTTTCTCAACCAGGGATTGAACCTGGGCCCTCGCAGTGAATTATCTCCCTTTTCCCCTTTTGGGTGTGGCGCATGCTTTTAACCACCACACGGTACTGCCTCCCTATTCACTTAGAATCCTGGGCCAGCTGTCTCTTAAAAATGTCTGCAGGGGTTGTCCTTTCCTCTGTGGCCTATGCTTTATGCCTGGATTCTTCTCAGAGCCTCCTGTGCAATGGCACATGCCTCACACCATCTGTACCTAAATACTGCTTTTAATAAGACATTCCTCCCATATAAATCTGCCAAGTGCATCTGCATTCTTTATTATGTCACTCTAGTAGCTGTCCTGATCCTGTGCTCTTGGAAACCTGATGTCCGGAACTTTAAAAAGCTACTTGACTGTACAGAATATGTCTTGAAGCCTATCAATGGAAGAAGCTCCAAGAAGGTTTCTTTCTGAGAGACGGAGGCCTGCAGGTGGAAGAACTATGATGAGGTAGAAGGGGGAGGGATGGGTGTGACAGACTTTGATGGGTTAAGCAGATAAAACAGAGGAACAATCTCTGGAAATAATATGGCGCCACCTGGAATTCATCTTAACCCAGAGACCACACAGGCAAGAGGCTGGGACAGTTTCATAGCATGAGAGCATTCGTTCCCTCCCTCGTTGACTGTCAGGCTGATCTGTTTAAATAGTGGAGGTGCCCCCTTCCTCCCTTGGTTGTGTGTGTGTGTGTGTGTGTGTGTGTGTGTGTGTGTGTGTGTGTGTGTGTGTCCCTCCCGCGCATGCTCAGTCTACGAGGGTGACTTCTGATAGAGGAGGACCGTTCCTCAATCTGGGGAGCTCCTGCTGAATCTCCACACAAGCTTTCTTGTTTTAAAATTAATTTTTATTGGAATATGGGTGCTTTACAATGTTAGTACGGCAAAATGAACCAGCCATCTGTATACATATATCCCCTCTCTTGCTTCACACTCAGGTCATCCCAGTCCCTTAAGCAGAGTTCCCTGTGCTATACAGTGTGTTCTCATTAGTCACCTATTTTACACTCAGTATCAATAGTGTAATCGCAATCCCCGAATTCAAACAACTTCCATTTATTTATTCATCCATCCTCACACCCTTCCATCCAGTTAAATATTTATTAGGCCTGGTTCCTAAGCTGGCAACTCATCAGCAAAGATAGTCCTTGCCCTTTGAAAGCTGATATTCAGTTGAGAGAGAGGAAATGGGTAGGTGAATGGAGACTTCAGATAGTGACAAATCCTATAAATGACTTACAGTAGATGAGGGGAGAGACTAAAGAGGATTGGAGGCAGTATTTTAGCTAGGAAGGCATGGAAGGCCTCTGTTGGGGGGTGACTTCGAGAGGGACTGAAGGGTGAGTAGGTGAGAACATTTTGGAGACAGGCCTTCTAGGCTGAGGGAGCAGCAGACAGGCAGGTGTGACGGGAGCAGAGGAAAAGCCTGAGACAGCCCCACAAATGCGCTGTCATTCGTAGTATGGATAGGAGATTCTGCACCCAGGCTGGCAGTGAGGTGGGGACAGCAGCAGAGCAGCTGCGTACCAGGTGAGTGTGTGTGCTCCCTGGGTTCCAGGCGCCGAGGCATTTAGAAATAGTATCTCATCTTAGTATGTCTTTAAGTTGACTTGTACTTTCATTAAGGTAATGCATGCATATGGTTAATCAAGGAGAAAGGCTTGTAACAAACGGTGGGAAGCCTCTGCTTTCTCCTCCCGCCTCTAATCTTTTTTTCAGAGGCAGCCACTTTCAACTTTTTAAACTGTTTCTTCTGCAAAGAGTCGGACATGACTGAGCGACTTTCACTTCGCTTCCGGTGTTTATGCCCTTATTTCCAGATCATGTGCTCACACTGTTACCTCACGCTTTAGTCCTTTCCTGACTTCCTCTTGTGATAGATGAATGCTTCAGCTCTCTGATTCACCTCCCTCCCTTCCTACCTCCAACCCTTGGATACATTTACCACAATTTTTGTTCAGCTAATATTCAGTGTTTACATGGTGTTGACCAGGTGAATATTGTTCATTGTCAAGTCAACAAACATAATATAATCGTTTTTCCTCAAACTCTCTTAACCTTTTCTTCTGCCTGGAGTAAATAATTGCCCCCCTCTTTTTTTTAAACTTGCTCAGTTCTAAGTACAGATCACTACTATTTTTTCCATATTTGCTAACAGATATGTCACCCGATGTCTGTCAATAATTTGTCCATTTACAAACACTCAGTCTTTTATGTTCTTCCTCCTGCCCCACAGTCCTCCCCTATTTGGAGCAGGTGCTCTTTGGGTGTGGAAAGTACCTCTCATCCACTTTCCTATGCTAGATTTCCTCTTTCCTGGATCCCATTCTTCTTTTCTTTTTGGTTAATTTTCTGAATTTTCTAAAAGATATCTTCCAGGAACTTCCTAAGAAACGGTTCATGGGAAGAATTTTTTTTTTTTTTATTACTTGCATGTCTAAAAATAAATTTATTCAAACCTCATATTTGACTGAAAATTGGACTGGATATATCATTCTAGATGGAAAATAACTTTTCCTTGGAATTTTGAAGGTATTTGTCTATGTCTTCTAGCATCTAGAAAAAGTCTTATAACATTCTGATATCTCTCTTTTCATACAAATCTGTTTCTTTGCTCTCTAAAAACTCTTATATTCATACTATTCCTGGTCTCCTGAGATTTGAAATTGTTGTACACCTTAATCATCCTTCAAAAACACGCTAGAAATGTGTCCTGAAAAGAGATGCAAAATTTCTAGAGATTCTGAGGCCATTTAACAAACAACAATAACAACCAAAACCCTTTTGGGAGAAGGGTATGATGCTAATGGAGGTGGTGATCAGAAAGGAATCAGGCACTTTTGAAAGCGATGAAAATATTCGATACATCTTTTGGCCTCCTTTAAAACAGCGATTCTCAACCAGGTGTGATTTTGCTGCGCAGAGGACCTTTGGCGATGTCCGGAGATGTTTTTGGTGGTCATGGCTTTGGATAGGGGAGGGTTGCTGCTGGCATGCAGTGGCTAGAGGCTAGGGATGATGCTAATCCCCCTATAATGCACAGGACAACCCTCCCCACCCCCTGACCAGTGAAGAATTATCAGGTCCAAAAAGTCAGTAGGAAGGGCTTTGGCCAGGCTGATGCTCTGTCCCCTCTCCCACCTGTGGCTGAAGGCATGTAGGTGTCTCCCAGTTGGCCTGGGGTTGCCAGCTCCCTCTGCTCCACCACTAAAGCTGAAATTCAGACCCCACGCATCCAATGGCTGATTCATGTTGATGTATGGCAAAACCCAACACAATATTGTAAAGTAATTATCCTTCGATTAAAAAAAAGTAAATAGAAAGATCAGTGCTGTGGTTGAGGAACTCTGTTGTAAAGATTTCAAGTTTCTTTCTTAGAGATGTTAGCAACCATAAGCAGATTGGTTTCATTCTCCTTTACGCATCAATTCCACACACGTTTAACAGCATGTCTGGTAAGTGACAGGCACTGTGCTGGCCCTCACAGAGCTTAGAGTCTCCTGAAGTAAATGGGCTTGCTTTTAATTTGGGGCATGTTTAGAGAATCTATGAAATAGCTTAATCTTCTCTCAATTTGGGGGTTGCAAAAATAAGTTTCTTAAAGGAATAAGCCCTCTCTTCAAGTTTTGCTGTATTTGGGTCTATACATTCCCATCCCTAACCCTAGAGAGAGGGTGCTAGGAGTGATGATGAGGTAGGTCGAAGTGTAGTGACCAACAGTGGAGACATCCACTTACCTTAACACTGACCCTGGGCCCTGGATGAGACCCGTGTCTTTACACTCTGCATCAAAATCAGCTGAAATGGCTGGTTGGAAATGCAGATTCCTAGGACCTGACTCAGACAAAGCAGAATCAGAATCACTAGGGTGTGGCCAAGAACCAGTATGTCAATAAGCTGCCCAAGGGGTTTTTTGCGCAGTGATTATTTGAAAGCCTCTGGCCCTGACTGTGCTGTTGTGAAAATAGCCTTTGCATTCAGGGCTGAAAGTGGTGGTAATTAGCTCACAATAATGTCTTTAATTTTTGGAAGAAGGTGAACCATTAGCAACAAGTTTGGAGCACCAACGCTGTCTTCAGTTCAGTTCAGCTCAGTTCAGTCGCTCAGTCTGTCCGACTCCTTGCAACCCCATGAATTGCAGCACGCCAGGCCTCCCTGTTCATCACCAACTCCCGGAGTCCACCCAAACCCATGTCCATCGAGTCAGTGAAGCCATCCAATCATCTCATCCTCTGTCGTTCCCCTTCTCCTCCTGCCCCCAATCCTTCCCAGCATTAGGGTCTTTTCCAATGAGTCAACTCTTCGAATGAGGTGGCCAAAGTATTGGAATTTCAGCTTCAACATCAGTCCTTCCAGTGAACACCCAGGATTGATCTCCTTTAGGATGGACTGGTTGGATCTCCTTGCAGTCCAAGGGACTCTCAAGAGATGCTGTCTTCACAAGGTCCCAACTGACTCCTAGTTCACCGCTTATTAGCTGTATGACACTGAGGAAATAATCCAGCCTCTCTGAACCCCAGTTTCCCTTCTCTGTAAAATAGAGATAGCGGTGTATATTTCATAAGGGGAATACTGGGATTCATGTGAAATGTTTAGCACAGAGTTTGGTCATAATCAGTTAAGAACCCCAGATGTTGCGATCCTGAAAAGAAAATTCTTGATCTAAACTTCAGTGATTTCTCCAGGAAAAGATGGTGTCTTCTATTTCAGTGTTGTTCCTCCCTCTTTCTTCCTTAGGATCATGAGACCTGATTATTGGTAACATTCTTGGGAGCCCCCTCTCTCCAGTCTTCATGCCTGTGCGTGCTCATATACCATACACACGAGTGGGCACATGCTCTCTCTCCCACACGCAAACACACGCATACCACATGGCTTTCTCCTTTGGGACCTAAGCATCTGTTTGACTTTCTTTGTTCTGGAAATGTGTCTTGTCAGTGTGCTCCTCTCTAAGATCCGCACTGAACTGACAGTGGCTTGTCGGCAGTAACGATCGGTGCCTTTTAGCCGATACAGGCTTAATGGTAACAAGTGGGTGGGGGGGGGGAGGCTGAAGGCAGGAGCAGGGGGGAGAGAGGTAGAGCAAGCAGCACGGCACAGTCAGCAGCTTTATTGTGGGGCAGCCAGAAACTGGAAGGTGCCCTCTCCCCCTTCTGGGGCCTGCAGTGCCAGGTTTAGGGGTGGAGTGGAGACGGAACACCCTCCTGGGGGCAGGGCTGGCTGGTGCTGAAGGAGTGTGGTGTCATCAGAGCCAGGCCGGGAGCCCTCTACAGGCTCTTCCCATCATAGTTTTGCAATTAGTCACACTTCCTGCTGAAAACAGGCAGATACAGAGAGGGGAATCCTACTGTGAGGTTTGGACAGGATTTCAAATGGATCTTTTCTGAAAATAAGGTTGAAGGTAGGAAGAAGAGGAAAAACTTTCTCTGGGGCTGGAGCTTGTTGAGCCTTAGCAGTAGGGATGCCCACAGATCCTGAGAATTCCAGTTTCCTGTGTCTTCGTCACGTGTCGGACTTGGCTGTTCAAGTGACTCTGACCAGCACTCAGATTTAGTGGACCATTGGGATGTGGGTGAAGAAGGGTTTCTTAAGTGGGTTTGAGTCTGTTGGTCAGCATCTGTTGAGCACTGCCAGGGGACATCTAGGAAAATGGGCTAAATCATTGGGCATAGTACTTAATCTCTCTAGCCTTAGTTTCTTCATCTGTGAATTGGGCTACACAAAGGCTTTATCTCATAAGATTGTTGTGAGTATTACAGGAGAGAAGGCTTTAGAGCACTTCAGGGGGGATCTGGTACTCAGTGAGCCTTCTGGAGAAATCTGAACTATTATTCTCATGAGAAATTCATCAATACTCGATGTTGTGGTCAGGCTTGCTGAGATATGGTGAAAGTCTATGGCTTTTTATTACATTTTGAAGTCTTAAAGAATGATTTCTTTATGTACTCAACATTTTCTGGAAATGCAATACAGTTAGTATTTCTGGAAATACAATATAGTATGGTTGAAATTTAGTCCTAAGAGGTAAGCTCAGGGCTCTTGCTGTTGCAGCAGTGATGACTGGCATGTTGAAAGAAAGCAGGTTGTGTTCAACATGAAGCCTACAAAGAACCTTCTCGGCTTTGAACCTTAAACTTTACAAAGGAACAAATGAAGTGCATTGGAGCAAAAGTTCTTCAGCTCTTCTGCCACCAACAGATAGGGTTAAGGGTCCCTTAGTCCCTTTTTGGACTTAAGGAAAATGTGGACTTTGGGACCACCTTTGTAAGAAGGCTAACTTTTTGTACATCTTTTTTTTTTTTTTTTTTAACCACAGGACTTCGGGAGAATAGATCCCAACCATATGGAGATGGTAAACCAAGAATATTTTTTTTTAAAAAAATCTAACATTTTGTTCATTCAGAAGTAAAGTGACGACTGCTGGTTGAAAAGCATATTTTTGTTATTAAGGAAGGAAATTAAAATTGCAAGAAAACAATGGAATGATCAGCTTGCAAAAGTTATTTGCTTTGATTAAAAGCACCAATAAATGTGTCTTGGTGCTATAAACTGCTTCATTTAGCACTTGACATATAATAGATTTTTTTCACAGTGTAATATCTCCATTGAAATATAATTATTTTGCAGATTGCTCAACTGAATACCCTTATAAACATGCTGTTGGGGGATTCACCCTGGGCGATCATCAGGAGATCATGACAGTGTGCACAGTTGATGGACACATGAGGGATATGGCAGTCGAGCTTGGAGCAGAGAAGGTGATTTGTTGCAGAGCAATTACCCTAATGCATTTTTAAAAGCATAAAATAAAGTATCGTTTCATTTGCTGAAAACGTATTTTAGGTGCTTCGGTAAAGCACTGACAGAATATTTTGATTGTCAGCTTTTTCTTTTTTTTCGTTAAAGTTAGATAATTACATTTACCAGTTAAAGGATTGCCATTTAAAAATAATATTTTGTCTAAATGTTTAAAGATGTCTATTAAAAATGTATACTGAACATGACAGCGGCCTTTTCACGCTGTAATTCTAGTTGGTGGTCTGAAAACAATTAGCATGGAAAAAGAAGTATACATTTATTCAGCGTTAGCTGGAGAGTCAAGATCTGTAGAGTGTGGTGAGGGTGTCATGATGATTTTTAAAATAGCACTATTTTGCTCAGATGACACTTCTAAGAAAGGTTCTGTAGTTATGTGTGTATTTAGTTTCTTTAGTAATCTTTCTAGAGAGCAAAGCACACAGTGGGCTGTGATCTGGGGCACTTTCTGTCTCATGCATAAGAAAGGAGAGAAGATGGGGAAAAACTTTAATAAATTAGCCAAATGTTACTCATCTATTTAGGCTGGTCTTTCAACTGGTATACACTAGAATGGCTGCACTGATTGTTACACATTGCAACATTTGCTCACCTGCAGGTAAAAAGTCCTTCCTGGAGCCCCACCTTGTGCAGCCCCCTTAGATCCCTCCCTGAGACCTTCCAGCTCACTCTGCCATCCAGCAACCAAAGGGCTAATGCCTGCCCCAGCCAGGCTGGCATCCATTCCAATTGGAGTCTGGGCCATACTGGTTATTGCCCCTGTTTAGATTAATCTTTGGCTTTAGCCTAGGAATGTTTAGAATATTTCAAAGCAATGTGTGGAGGCTGGCATGTGGTATGGGGTAAGAAACGCCATTCGCTGGTCCCCTTAATCTAGGTAGACTGGTTTAGCTGCAAAGTCAAGTCCGCCTCTTTTCGATCCCATGGACTGTAGCAGTCTAGGTAGAGTACATTCATGTTTAACATGTTTGAGCTTCTACCAAGAGAGGGAGGACCTGGGGCAGAGACTGGTGCTCCAGGACAGCAGCCTGCGGTGTTTCTCACTGCCTCAAGCAAGGAATGTTAGAATTGAATTGAATGCCTCAGTGGCAGGGATATTAGAGAGCTCTCTCAGGTCAGGAATAAGCTCCAGGTGAAGGAAGAAGGGAGCTGGTGAGGTTACGCAAAAACACACAACAATGATGGGGTGAAGCAATTAGGTCAGTGCTCTGTCCTTGACTCTTAAACAGGCAAATTGAAATTTTGAGGCAGATTTCTGAGGGAGACCTGATAACTTGCTGTGATCTAGCTCACATGAAAGAAGTCCCGCAGCGCCTGTGGGAGGCTGGCTGTCCATTAGAGAGCACTGAGGTACTCTTGACATATAATAGAAACTCTTGACACTGAGGTGCTCTTGTCTTCCTCCAAATGGACACGGAGAGTCCAAAGCCTCCTTTCCCTTCATGGGACATGTTTTCAGTACTAGTCATTGTATGTAAAAATCCAACAGGTCTCAGTAAAATAGGAATAGAGGTGAAATTTCTCAACTTAATAAAGACTAAAAAAACCTACAGCTGACATCATACTTAATGGTTAGAAACTTGAAGTTTCCCCACGAAGACCAGGTATAACTTTCAGTATTATTCTGGAAGTCCTTGCTAATGCAATAGGTGAGAAAAGGAAATAAAAAAAATGTATTTATTGGGAAGGAAGAAATAAAATAGTCTTTGGTTTCAGGTGATATGATTACCTACTGGATTGTTACGCTGAAAGTATTGACCAAAATATCTCCTGTAACTAGTAAGTGTTTATAAAAAGGTTACAGAATACAAAGTTACTATATAAAAGCCAATCACTTTCCTATATACCAGCAATGAACAATGGAATTTGAAATTTAAAATGAAACACCATTTACATTAGTACCCCCCAAAATAAAATACTCAGACATAAATTTAACAAAATACATATAGGATCTGTATGTGGAACACTACAAAACTCTGATGAAAGAAATCAAAGAATAAATGAATAAATAAGTGGAGAGATATTTCCTGTTCATGAATAGAAAATCTCAATATTATCAAGGTACAGTTCTTCCCAACTTTATTGGTTAAGTACCTTGTGGCTCAGATGGTAAAGAATCTGCCTGCAGTGCTGAAGACCTGGGTCAATCCCTGGGTTGGGATAATACCCTGGAAAAGGGAATGACAACCCACTCCATTATTCTTGCCTCAAAGGATTCGGAAACTTATATCCATACAGAAACCTGAATGTAGATGTTTATAGCAGCTTTTTCCATAACTTCCAAGAGGTAGAAGCAACCAAGATGTCCTTCAGTTGGTGAATGGATCAATCAACTGTGATACATCCAGACAACGGAATATTATTTAGTGCCAAGAGACTGATCCAGACCTGCTGGTGAGTGTCCAGGAGTTTCCAGTAGAGGCGTGGGTTGGCGGTGGCCTGCTGCAGTGTTGGGGGCACTGCGTGCATGGGACCTTTTGAAGGAGGTCACCGTTATCTTCATTACCTCCACCATAGTTTGGCCTTAGGTCAAACAACAGGGAGGGAACACAGCCCCTCCCATCAACAGAAAATTGGATTAAAGATTTACTGAGCATGGCCCTGCCTATCAGAACAAGACCCAGTTTCCCCCTCAGTCAGTCTCTCCCATCAAGAAGCTTCCATAAGCCTCTTATCCTTATCTGTCAGAGGGCTGACAGAATGAAAACCACAATCACAGAAAACTAACCAATCTAATCACAGGGACCACAGCCTTGTCTAACTCAATGAAACTATGAGCCATGCCCTGTAGGGCCACCCAAGACAGACGGGTCATGGTGGAGAGTTCCGATAAAATGTGGTCCACTGATGAAGGGAATGGCAAACCACTTAAGTATTCTTTCCTTGAGAACCCCATGAACAGTATGAAAAGGCAAAAAGATAGGACACTGAAAGAGGAACTCTCCAGGTCGGTAGGTGCCCAGTATGCTATGGAAGATCAGTGGAGAAATATCTCCAGAAAGAATGAAGAGATGGAGCCAGAGCAAAAACAACACCCAGTTGTGGATGTGTCTGGTGATGGAAGTAAAGTCTGATGCTGTAAAAGGCAATATTGCATAGAACCTGGAATGTTAGGTCTATGAATCAAGGCAAAATGAAAGTGGTCAAACAGGAGATGGCAAGAGTGAACATCGACATTTTAGGAATCAGCAAACTAAAATGGCCTGGAATGGGTGAATTTAACTCAGATGACCATTATATCGACTACTGTGGGCAAGATTCCTTTAGCAGAAATGGAGTAGCCATCATAGTCAACAAAAGAGTCCAAAATGCAGTACTTGGATGCAATCTCAAAAATGAATGATCTCTGTTCATTTCCAAGGCAAATCATTCAATATCAAAGTAATCCAAGTCTATGCCCCAACCAGTAATGCTGAAGAAGCTGAAGTCAAATGATTCTACGAAGACCTACAAGACCTTCTAGAACTAACATGCAAAAAAGATGTCCTCTTCATTATAGGGGACTGGAATTCAAAAGTAGGAAGTCAAGAGATACCTGAAGTAACAGGCAAATTTGGCCTTATAGTACAAAATGAAGCAGAGCAAAGGCTAACAGAGTTTTGCCAAGAGAATGCACTGGTCATAGCAAACACCCTCTTCCAACAACACAAGAGAAGACTGCACATGGGCATATCACCAGATGATCAATACCGAAATTAGATTGATTATATTCTTTACAGCCAAAGATGGAGAAGCTCTATACAGGCAGCAAAACAAGACCAGGAGCTGACTGTGGCTCAGATCATGAACTCCTTATTGCCAAATGCAGACTTAAATTGAAGAAAGTAGAGAAAACCACTAGACCATTCAGGTATGACTTAAATCAAATCCCTTATGATTATACAGTGGAAGTGACAAATAGATTCAAGGATTAGATCTGATAGAGTGCCTGAAGAACTATGGATGGAGGCTTGTGACATTGTACAGGAGGCAGTGATCAAGACCATCTCCAAGAAAAAGAAATGCATGAAAGCAAAATGGTTGTCAGAGGAGGCCTTACAAATAGTTGAGAAAAGAAGAGAAGCTAAAGGCAAAGGAGAAAAGGAAAGATATACCCATTTGAATGCAGAGTTCCAAAGAATAGCAAGGAGAGATAAGAAAGCCTTCCTCAGCGATCAATGCAAAGAAATAGAGGAAAACAATAGAATGAGAAAGACCAGAGATCTCTTCAAGAAAATTAGAGATACCAAGGGAACACTTCATGCTAAAATGGGCTCAATAAAGGACAGAAATGGTAGGGACCTAACAGAAGCAGAAGATATTAAGAAGAGGTGGCAACAATACACAGAAGAACTATACAAAAAAGATCTTCATGACCCAGATAACCACGATGGTGTGATCACTCACCTAGAGCCAGACATCCTGGAATGCAAAGTCAAGTGGGCTTTAGGAAGCCTCACTACGAACAAAGCTAGTGGAGGTGATGGAATTCCAGTCGAGCTATTTCAAATCCTAAAAGATGATGCTGTGAAAGTGCTACACTCAATATGCCAGCAAAGTTGGAAAACTCAGCAGTGACCACAGGACTGGAAAAGGTCAGTTTTCATTCCAATCCCAAAGAAAGGCAATGCCAAAGAATGCTCAAACAACCACACAATTGCACTCATCTCACATGCTAGCAAAGTAATGCTCAAAATTCTGCAAGCCAGGCTTCGACAGTATATGAACCATGAAATTCCAGATGTTCAAGCTGGATTTAGAAAAGGCAGAGGAATCAGAGATCAAATTGCCAACATCCGTTGGATCATTGAAAAATCAAGCGAGTTCCAGAAAAACATCTACTCCTGCTTTATTGACTACACCAAAACCTTTGACTATGTGGGTCACAACAAACTGTGGAAAATTCTTAAAGAGATGGGAATTCCAGACCACCTGACCTGCCTCCTGAGAAATCTGTATGTAGGTCAAGAAGCAACAGTTAGAACTGGACATGGAACAACAGACTGGTTCCAAATTGGGAAAGGAGTACCTCAAGGCTGTATATTGTCACCCTGCTTATTCAACTTAGATGCAGAGTACATCATGAGAAATGCCGGGCTGGATGAAGCACAAGCTGGAATCAAGATTGCCGGGAGAAATATCAATAACCTCAGATATGCAGAGGACATCACCCTTATGGCAGAAAGAAAAGAACTAAAGAGCCTCTTGATGAAAGTGAAAGAGGAGAGTGAAAAAGTTGGTTTAAAGCTCAGCATTCAGAAAACTAAGATCATGACATCTGGTCCCATCACTTCATGGCAAAAAGATGGGGAAACAATGGAAACAGTGACAGACTTTATTTTCTTGGGCTCCAAAATCACTGCAGATGGTGATTGCAGCCATAAAATTAAAAGACGCTTGCTCCTTGGAAGAAAGGTTATGACCAACTTAGACAGCATATTAAAAAGCAGAGACATTACTTTGCCCACAAAGGTCCATCTAGTCAAGGCTATGTTTTTTCCAGTAGTCATGTATGGATGTGAGAGTTGGACTGTAAAGAAAGCTGTGCACCAAAGAACTGATGCTTTTGAACTGTTGTGTTGGAGAGGACTCTTCAGAGTTCCTTGAACTGCAAGGAGATCCAACCAGTCTATCCTAAAGGAATCAGTCCTGAATATTCATTGGAAATACTGATGCTGAAGCTGAAACTCCAATACTTTGGCCACCTGATGCAAAGAACTGACTCATTGGAAAAGACCCTGATCCTGGGAAAGATTGAAGGCGGGAGGAGAAGGGGACGACAGAGAATGAGATGGTTGGATGGCATCACCGAATCTATGGACATGAGTTTGAGTAAGCTCTGGGAGTTGGTAATGGACAGGGAGGCCTGGCGTCCAACAGTCCATGGGATCATATAGAGCTGGACACGACTGAGTGACTGAACTGAACTGAACTGAAAAAGAAATGAGTTATCCAGCCATGAGGGAAACTTAAATGCATATTACCCATCTGTAAAGGCTTCATACTGTATGATTCCAACTATATGACATTCTGGAAAAGGTGAAATTATGGAGACAGAAAAAGGGACAGAGGTTGTCAGGGTGTTGGCAGGTGGGATGAGAGGACTTTTAGGACAGTGGAAGTACTCTGTGTGTTACGTCCTGTCACTACACTTGTGTCTGAAACTAGTATAACACTAGTAGTGAATCCTAACAAACTATGGATAAGTGATGATGATGTATTCATCAGTTGTAACAGGTGTACTACTCTGGTGAGTGATGTTGATAAAGGAGAAGGTTATGCATGTGGGGCAAGGAACATATGGAAAGACATCTGTACCTTTCTCTCAATTTTGCTGTGAACCTAAAACCTGCTTTTAAAAATAGTCTAAAAAAAATCTTCCCTGACCAAAAAACCTAACAGATCTCCCCACCCTCTGTCTTGCCCTCGTCCAATCAGCTTACCATGCTTCTGGCTTCCAGGTCAACTGTTGAGCAATAAATCTGATCATGACCCTTTCAGCATAAAAGCTTTCAGTGCCTTCCTATTGCCCAGAGTGAGGGGAGGTCTCCAGATGTTTCTGAGCATGCACCCAATTTATGTATACATTTATTTGTAAATTATATGCAGGTAGCATTGTACTGATACGCTATAATGGGTATAAATATGCTGAAGTAGCCTTTAAAAGTATAAGATGAATAATAATAATAGATATTTCACTACTTTCTTCCCACACCCCTAGTAGACTATTTTGTGCACAACACTTTGGGTGTCAGTGGCCTAGAATCATGCTACTCAAATTATATTGCTCATGCTCAGATGCATCAGACTCTCTGCGACTACTGGAGTGGGTTACTCTTTCCTCCTGCAGAGGATCTTCCCAATCCAGGGATAGAACCCTTGTCTCCTACATTTCCTGCGTTAGCAGGAGGATTCTTTACCCCTAGCGCCACCTGGGGAGCCTGAAATCATACTATATTCTGCTTGTGCTTAGTTGCTCAGTCGTGTCCTACTCTTTGAGATGCCATGGGCTGTAGCCAGCCAGGCTCCTCCCCAGGAGCTTGTTAAAATGCAGAGTTTGAGTCAGTGAGTCTGGGGGTGGGGCTTGAGCTTCTGCAATTGTACTGTTAGCTCTCAGGGGATGGGGTTGTTCCTGGTCCAGGGAACACACTCCCAGTAGCAGGAATCTGGAACATATTGTCCAAACTCGTTAGAATGTCATTAGAAATACCATCAACTGGTCTCTGTTACCTCTTTAGTTATTTATGATCTAGACATAACATAAATTTGCGGGTTCCCCAAACATGCCATGTGGTTTTGCTGGTTGGTATTCATGCTTCTTCTTTAGCCAGGAATGCTCTGCTCTTTCTCTTCCCATCCTGGCATTGCCAGGAATTGTTAAGACTTGGTCTGAGGCTAAACCTCCCGTAAGAAGTTTTAAAACATGGCCTTCCTTCTGCCACATCCATTCTCCCTGCCCCCCTCCACCCACCCATGCAAGCAGACTGAGGTGCCCCAAGCCAATGGGAGCACCCCATTATCTGTGCCTTCCCTTCATTCTAACAGAATGCACGTGAAAGATTTCACTACACTGTTGGTAATATGTTGTCATGGACATGTTAACATGTCTGCATCCCGTTGAAATCAGTGTCTGTGGCAAGAAGGGAGGAGGAAGCTTGAGGGGCAGACGGAGAGTTCAGGCCAAGCCAGGCCAGGGACAGCGTGGCTGAGCCCCAGGGAGCTCTGGAGGTGTCCTTTATGCCCACACAGCAGTCAGTCACTGGACATGGGCACACCGTTGGGTGGGGCTCTCTACTGCTGAGCAGGCCCTAGACAGCTGATGGGTATCTGCCCACAGCACTCCTAAACCTTGCTGCAACAGCCCTTCCTGTCAGGAGAATCCGGACAGAGCAACCCAGAATTCACCTAAATACCTCTCCCCTTTTCCTAGGACTCTAGCTCCCTGAGGGCAGGGGTGTGGCTAATTAGTCGCTGTATTCTAAGGTCCAGGAAGAATGGTGGAGCTCTTAAAACTATGGGCTCAGTGAACAGGGTCTGCAAATGGCAAACAGACCAGTGCAGTCACCCTGAGTGTGGCGCCTAAGTCAGTCCTTTGGGACATGGGAAGAAAATTATAAGGAAATTCTACTTATGTATTTTAAACCTCTTCTTTTGATTCTGTTTCTGTGTTTTAGAACATACATATGCTAGTACGTATTACGTAAGTGTCTCGTAAATAAACATAAATGTATGGGGGGTGCTCAAGCATCTTTGGTAGACGTACATGATCAACAGCTGTAAGGAGACTAGTCAGCATTTTTAGAAAGTTTGACTGGAAAGAATATCGAAAGAATACTGAAACTCTAAATTATTGCAGGATGGGGCCTCGTAGTTAGCAGCAGTTGTTTCTCAGATGCTGTCAGAGGGACAGCTATTTGCTTTTCCAATATCCATTCTTCCCTTCTTCCTTAGTAATATCTAGGTACATGGATGCCTAGAATAAAGACTCCATTTTCTACCTTCTTGCAGTTATTAGGACCATTTAAGTCTGACCAGTGGAATGTTGTGTGCAGCTTCCAGGGGGCAGCCTTAAAGGGGGTGGTCATGTTCTTCTTTCCTTCTTCGGCTGGCTGGAATGTGGATAAGATGGCTAGAGTCTGAGCAGCTGTCATGCACTATACAGTGAGATATATTGAAGATACTATAGCAGCAGCTTAATAGGAGGATGCCAGCTCCCTGCTAGTGACATGAAGCCATCAAACCAGTTTTGGATTCCTGCTTCCATATTCTTTTACAAGGAAGAGAAATAAGCTTCTATCTTGTTTAAGCCATTGTTAGCTGTGAATCTGAAAGAGTTTCTTTTTACTAACAGATGAACATAATTCTAACTGATCTGGATAGATCTGTAATCTAGCAATTCCCCAAATGGTTTCCATTTTGGATTATGTGCCACTTCTTCCAGGAGGTGCTTTGTGCCCCCACCCCCCAACTCCCATCTGAGTTATTTCAGCTGAAGAGCTGAAGTTCACAACTGTGAGAAAGTCACTGAAGCATCTATGCATTGATGAAACTGTGGGTAACCAAGAAGGGGACACCTGAGCTTGGGCTGTGATGGGCCACTGTGTAGGGATTCAAATGATACTTTTGAAAATTTGGGTGTTTTTTTTCTTAAAAGAGAAATGCTCTTTACAGCCATATTTGTGTGTATTTTCCCATTTCTCCAGAGACTTGGCTTGTATAAATAATCCTTGATTCTTTTTTTTTTTAACTTTTAGAACTTTTTCTAAGTAAATACTCTAATTACTTAGCTAAGTGATAAATATTTTCCTGGCTCTGTCTAACTTTATTACGTAGCAGTGAGAACAATCACTTAGATTCTCCAACACCCTTAATAAAGAATTAATTGAGCCCATCTTTTTGACTAGAGTAATTTATTTAGAGTCAGAATTTTTGAAGAAAGTAATTTTTATTTGTGCTCACAACAAAGTAATTAGTGACAGTCTTTTTACTTAAAAGGAGGGTTTTAAAAGAGTCTATTTTTTTTTTAAAGGTATCATTTATTATGGAAGAGCATGTGAGAGGAACCCTTTGTCCAGGACAATAGTCTTTTAGCCTTGTTAGTGTCTTATTCTGTATAAATGTGCCTAATTGTTACAGTTGCTAAACAGAACCCATCCTTCTGAGTGGGATCATTTAGCTGTGAGGAGGCATAATAGCAGTTGCATCCAAAATTTGCAGCAATTTTACATATTCTTTCTGCAGATTTTTTTTTTCTTGTTGCCAAAGGCACGGAGGAAGTGCTGCTGTTTTCCCCATTGTCAGGGGCAGCTGTCTGTCTGGGCTGAGGCTGCGCACCCACCAACCAGGCAGATGGTGGATGGGAGCTGAGGCATGTCTTCTGTGCGCAGAACCCACTTCTCTGGCTTTGGGGAGCGCAGCTGCCATGCTCTTGGGATGGTGTCAGCGAGGGAGACAGCGTCTGCATTTCAGGAGCCCTTGTATAGAGCCATGTGCACAGAAAGGGTGCTTAGGGTCTTTGGAGCATTGAATAGGCACTTGCATATTCAAACTGCCAGAGCTGTGTGAAAATATGAATTCTATTAATTAGAATTTTGGATAGGAATCAGGCAGGAGGTGTGTTGCAAGGCCGAGGGGAAACCGTTCTGTCAGATCTGCATGTTAATGTGTTCCTGCTGGAGAGGCCAGCCCAGGGCCCTGCAGCCGGCTTAATGTCCCCAGTTTCTAAGACGTGATTCACTCCTCTTCCTCCACCGTATGATCCTTTATGCTAGTTAAACCCTTCTGAAGTCAGGCTCTGACAAAGATGCAGTTGTCTGGGGGAGGGATGGAGGAAGGGGAAGGAATTTTCATTCTGCATGAGGTGGAAGAAATTTGCATGACCCTGCTGATGGGACCTGGCCCTCCAAAGAGGGTGGTTGAATGAGGAAACCAACCCAAGGACCACGGCCATGACCCCATGTTTCCTTACTGTCAAGTCCAGGCCACGAGGCATGACTTCAGCTCTGTTCTTCCTTCTGTATCCTCCTTTCTGTCCTGTCCACCGTCCCCAAAAGTAGACCTTCAACTTTAACCCAGATATATTCCAACAACAGCTTTATTGAGTTTAATTCAGTTATAAGTGAATTGTATTTTTATATCATACAATTCGCTCATTTAAAGAATACAATTCAGTTGTTTTTAGTATATTCACAGACATGTGCAACTGTTACAGACTCCACTGTAGAACAGTTCATCACCTCTACCCTTTAGCTATTATTTCCTATGTTTCTCACCCCTCTCTCAGTTTGAAGCAATCACTAATCTGCTTTCTGTCTCTGAAGACCCAGATATTCTTATGTGTGAGTAGTTCGGGGCTGTGATGGGGAGTGTATGTGTGGGTCTGCGCGTAGGGTGAGGCCAAGCGGAGAGGACAGGGAAAACTTCCAGAACAGATGAGAAGCTAGCCCTGGCATGTAAAGGCATTCAGCTTAATTATCTTCTCTTGAAATCAAAGCAATCCATTTCTACTCTTATCCAAAGCTGATATAGTACCCATCACTAAGTCTTTGTCAATCTTAATAGTTTACATAATCAGAATATGTTGAGAAAGTGAATTATGTATTTTACACCATGCCTGAAGCAGGTTCCATAATTTTGTTTGGTTTATCAATATTGCATATGTTTCACTCACATTTTAGAACTGAAGAATCAAAGGTTGGCCAGTCAATTCTAAAGTGGTAAGAATGCTAACCCATATTTGAGAAGATCATGATATAATTTGCATCTGATAAGTCTCAGGACATGGCTTTAGTATCTTTTGAAGTTTTGATAGTTTGTCATTTACTTCAGTTCAGTTCAGTTGCGCAGTCGTGTCCGACTCTTTGCGACCCCATGAACTGCAGCACCCCAGGCCTCCCTGTCCATCACCAACTGCCAGAGTCTACCCAAACCCATGTGCATTGAGTCAGTGATGCCATCCAACCATCTCATCCTCTGTCGTCCCCTTCTCCTCCTGCCCTCAATCTTTCCCAGCTTCAGGGTCTTTTCCAGTGAGTCAGCTCTTTGCATCAGGTGGGCAAAGTATTGGAGTTTCAGCTTCACCATCAGTCCTTCCAATGAACACCCAGGACTGATCTCCTTTAGGATGGACTGGCTGGATCTCCTTGCAGTCCAAGGGACTCTCAAGAGTCTTCTCCAACACCACACTTCAAAAGCATCAATTCTTTGATGTTCAGCTTTCTTTATAGTCCAACTCTCACATCCATACATGACTACTGGAAAAAACATAGCTTTGACTAGATGGATGTTTATTGACAAAGTAATGTCTCTGCTTTTTAACATGCTGTTTAGGTTGGTCATAACTTTCCTTCCAAGGAGTAAGCGTCTTTTAATTTCATGGCTGCAATCACCATCTGCAATGATTTTGGAGCCCAAAAAAATAAAGTCAGCCACTGTTTCCACTGTTTCCCCATCTATTTGTCATGAAGTGATGGGACTGGATGCCATAATCTTAGTTTTCTGAATGCTGAGCTTTAAGCCAACTTTTTCACTCTCTTTCACTTTCATCAAGCAGCCCTTTAGTTCTTCACTTTCTGCCATAAGGGTGGTGTCATCTGCATATCTGAGGTTATGGATGTTTCTCCTGTCAATCTTGATTCCAGCTTGTGCTTCCTCCAGCCCAGCGTTTCTCATGCTGTGCTCTGCATAGAAGTTAAATAAGCAGGGTGACAATATACAGCCTTGACATACTCCTTTCCTGATTTGGAACCAGTCTGTTGTTTCATGTCCAGTTCTAACTGTTGCTTCCTGACCTGCATACAAGTTTCTCAAGAGGCAGGTCAGGTGGTCTGGTATTCCCATCTCCTTCAGAATTTTCCACAGTTTATTGTGATCCACACAGTCAAAGGCTTTGGCATAGTCAATAAAGCAGAAATAGATGTTTTTCTGGAACTCTCTTGCTTTTTCGATGATCCCTCAGATGTTGGCAATTTGATTTCTGGTTCCTCTGCCTTTTCTAAAACCAGCTTGAGGAGTTCATGGTTCACTTATTGCTGAAGCCTGGCTTGGAGAATTTTGAGCATTACTTTACTAGTGTGTGAGATGAGTGCAATTATGTGGTAGTTTGAGCTTTCTTTGGCATTGCCTTTCTTTGGGATTGGAATGAAAACTGACCTTTTCCAGTCCTGTGGCCATTGCTGAGTTTTCCAAACTTGCTGGCATATTGAGTGCAGCACTTTCACAGCATCATCTTTTAGGCTTTGAAATAGCTCAACTGGAATTCCATCACCTCCACTAGCTTTATTCGTAGTGATGCTTCCTAAGGCCCACTTGACTTCACATTCCAGGATGTCTGGCTCTAGGTGAGTGTGAGTGATCACATCATCGTGATTATCTGGGTTGTGAAAATCTTTTTTGTACACCCTTTTTCAAATCTTTGGGCGTAACAGTTTCATGTCCCATTGTAAGTACTGCTCCCTCATCACTACCCACACCAGCAGAAACACTTTTATGAAAGACATATAGGTTCAAAGAATTTGGAGCTGAAAGGGTATTTAGGGACAATTTAATCAAAACTATGATTGGTGTAATACTACTGACTATGTAGTATTAGTCACCTTAGGCTGCTGTAACAAAATCCCTTCAGCTGGGTGGCTTAAATAACACAAATTTATTTTCTCACAGTTCTGGAGGCTGGAAGTCTGAGATCAGGGTGCCAGCATGGTTGAATTCTGGCAAGTTCTCTTCCTGGATGGGACACAGCACTTTCTTGTTGGGTCCTCATACGGTGGGAGTGGAGGGGGCAGTTAGTGATCAAACATGTAAATTTGAGGGGGGACACAATTCAGTCCATAACATCATTCATTCTATATTTTTGTTTCATGTTACCATAAAATTAAAGTATTTGTTCTAGAGAATTCACTACATTTTTGGAGTTGGTTGTAGATTAGTGAAGATGAAACATGCTTGCAGCTCCCTGCTTTGGAGCATTATTGTCAGTTCTTGAAAGTTCCTGCTTGCTTAGAACTGATAGATCTGGAAGCAGAGTCTTGGAAATTATGCCAGAGCAGGAGTGAAAAATGAAGATGCAATGAGAATCTTGGAGGTGGGGTCAGAGGAATCTTTGAAGCTACAGCACAGAGAGACCAGGGAAGAGAGGACCCTGAAGGGAGGATTGTCCTCCTGAGGGACTGGGTGGAATGCTGGAGTAAGATTTCAGGTGGGGATAACCTGAGAGTAGCTGAAGAGGAGGAACCGTCCAGGAACGTGGCTGTCTTCACAAGGCCTGCCATCTTACTCTGAGAGTGTAAACACTTGGGCAAGGGTCCCCTCATTCCCTCGTAGGCTGTTTCCTTTTCCACCACTGGTGAACGGTGGTGGTGCTGAGTAGGTATTCTCTGCCAGCTGGGGCAGCAAGTTAGTCCTGGCTGTTATTTGGGAGTCATTTCTGGAGTGACAACTCAGTGGCTTTTGCCTCAATGCCTTTCATCTGCGAGAAGGACTCTCTATTATTGAAGACTGGGAATGACACCAGTGGAGGTAAGACACAAGCCTAATCTTGATAATCATTAAAGCCAGAAAACTTGAACACTGACCTACAGTTTGCCCTTTCATATGAAAATTAGAGATAGCCAAGATTTACAGTGAAAGGACTCTCAGAATATATGCTTTAGGATAGCCTGATAATTAAATTCTATATATAGAAGGTATATGAAGCAAACAAAGGCTATTCAGCAGAGAGTATTTTTAAATACAGTATCAAGTTCTCTTGATACTGTTTAGGCAGATTGAGACTGCAATATATATGCTGCTGCTGCTGCTGCTAAGTCGCTTCAGTCGTGTCCGACTCTGTGCGACCCCATAGACGGCAGCCCACCAGGCTCCCCCGTCCCTGGGATTCTCCAGGCAAAAATACTGGAGTGGGTTGCCATTTCCTTCTCCAATGCATGAAAGTGAAAAGTGAAAGTGAAGTCGCTCAGTCGTGTCCGACTCTTAGTGACCCCATGGACTGCAGCCTACCAGACTCCTCCGTCCATGGGCTTTTCCAGGCAAGAGTACTGGAGTGGGTTGCCATTGCCTTCTCCGACATATATGCATTACTAGATATAAAATAGATAACTACTAAGGACCTAATGTATAGCTCAGGAAACTCTACCGAATGCTCTGTAATGACTTGTATGGGAAAAAACGTCTAAAAAGGGTGAATACATGTATATGTATACTGATTCACTTTACTGTACACTTGAAACTAACAGCATTGTAAATCAACTATACAACAGTAAAAACTAGAAAAAAGTTCTCTTGGTGCATTTAAATATGATATACCCTACAAAGATGAGGGTAACACACGGATTTTAGGTCGCATCTCTGTGGACAGCAAGGTGTACTTGTGTGAAGACACCAGACAGTGGCAACCTCTCCATTTGGTGGCATGGAGAGGAAGAGCCAACAGGTATTTTTTCAGCTGAACCATGAGAACACTGACCTGCAGAAACCCCCAAGGAGAGGCGTTGATTTCAGAAGATGCGTTTTAGTTATTTGGGATGATTTTTTTTGTTACCAGCATGTGTAATATATTTTAAAAACAGATCACAAATGTTGGTTTGGAAAGAGTCTACTTAAATGATGGAATCATGGATTTGTCAAGAAAAGTAGAGTTCATTTACTTTATGGAGACCACATAATAGTGCTAACTCTAATGATGTTTTATGGACTTCCCACGTGGCTCAGTGGTAAGAAATCTGCCAGCCAATGCAGCAGACACGGGTTCAATCCCTGGGTTGGGAAGACACCCTGGCGAAGGAAACAGTAACTTGAGTATTCTTGCCTGGGAATTCCCATGGACTGAGGAGCCTGGTGGGCCACAGCCCTTGAGGTCGCCAAAGAGTCAGACATGACTTATTGACCAAACAACAAGAATGATGTTTGATAATCATTGACACTTAACACATAGGAGATGCAACACAGCTGCCTGACAGTCTTAGTAGACACTTGCATAAATGGTGAACAGTAGTCTTTAAATGTTGGCATTCACACCGAGGATGAAAGTTACTCACTGGTTAAGTTTATGACTGAAATACACAGTTAAGTGAACCAGCAATTCAATTTGTTTGGCTGAGGAAAGGGCAACACATGCCTGTTTTGGAAGTGGCTGACAGTTTTCACTGTGCTCACACTGACCTAAATCATACACCCCACACTGTCTTGATTCCTGACAGATGGAACTGGGGTGTGTGTGTGTGTGTATGTGTGTGTTCATGTTGTGAGTGTATGTGAGAGAGACAGAGAGACAAAAACAAAGATGAAGAAGCGAGAGAGTCTTTAAATCATTTTCAGATTTGTTGTCATTTTCCCATTGTATGTTTTGACTTTTTAAAACCATTTTTTAGTGCTATGGATGGCTGTGGCGTTTCTGTTATTGCTGTTGAGCTACAAGGAAAACATTGGCAGTTCTGACAAGATCATGAAGCCAGAAGAATTTCTTGAGGAAAATATTCTCATGTGTTTTGTAAGAACTTTCTCATTTTGTTTTCTTAGTAAAAGGACTCAACTCATTTAGCTATGAAGCTCCAATAAACATCTGTTATTTGAAGAAAAATACAGAATGAAGACTGTCTACGTAAAAATGCTCACCAGCAAATATTTGTTGAGTGTCTGTTATGGGCGACGTATTGCATCAGATGTTCTGAGGCATCATGATGAATCAATGAATAAGACACAGAAATGTACATATGGTGTTTCCTTTGCATTGTTTTCCAAAAGGATTTACAGTGAGAAATTCATGGAGTAACTGACTGTGTTTGTGAGTTCTACAGTATATACATAGAATGATACAGATAGTCTCCAATTCAGAATGGATTCGGTTCCAAAACTCCATTTGAAAATTGTTTGATGACCAGAAAGCATTTCCCTATACCAAAAATTTTGTATAAGGTAGGTTCCTAAGCTTGTCTGTAAGAACTTCTTTAGCCTATAGATTTAAGCCCAAATTAAGATATAAACTGAAATTATAACTCCTTTTCAGGAGTACTTCATCTGCTTTTATATCATTTAAGGGACTCAATGACCAGACCTGCCCTAGAGTGTAAAGGAATCCCACTCAGGTTTTGCAGGGCACCTGCCTATATAGGCAGTTTGTATTACACAAAATCTTACGGTCAGCGCTATTTTGATGGACAGGCTTGTTTGATTATGTGGAAAAAAACGCCATACTGGCAACAGAACATATACATTTGCCACTTCAGCTCCATAACCCAGTCAGTTCAGCAGATCTTTGAGATGCTTTAGTCTGACTGTTAATGATTCATCATTATTCCTTGAAAAAAAGTCCTATGATGACTGATTTCATTTCCTCAAGGCCTCGAAGTTAGTTAATTTCTATTGTAATACACTTTGAAAGCACAATGCCTCATGCCACATGTGGGCAGACTTGCCCTTAAGACGCCCCACCCATCTGCTAGGTCTTGTTCAGTGATATTTTGGCCATAGAGGAGTTAGAGCAAGGCTTCCCAAAGGGCTCTCATTAATATCTGCAGCTTCTTTTACTAGAAACTTTGCAGACATTCTTGTATGATCCTAAAAGTATTAGGGAAGCAGACAGGATGATTAACTGAGTGTATCGTGTGTTTCTGTCATCCTTCAGAGTCCGGGAATTTTCATGACTGGGTGAGTATCCCTTCCTTTGGCCTTGTGTTAGGAAGAGTTTTGTTTTTAAGATGTTTCAGAATTTCTCCCCCTCCCTGGTGGCTCAGATGGTAAAGCGTCTGCCTGCAATGCCGGAGACCCGAGTTCGATACCTGGGTCAGGAAGATCCCCTGGAGAAGGAAATGGCAACCCACTCCAGTATTCTTGCCTGGAGAATCCCACGGACAGAGGAGTCTGGTGGGCTACAGTCCATGGCATCGCAAAGAGTCGGACACGACTGAGCGACTTCATTTTCTTTCTTTCCACCACCCCCGCCGTTACATACTGAAGTAAAAATTACAAAACAGCAGAATTCCTTCACGCCTGTTGATTTATGTGTCCCTTGTGCTCTGCCTCCTCCCAACCACAAGTAGGGGCTTTACTCACTTGCACTTCTGGGACGGGAGAGGCTGGATACCAAGGACCTTGGGCGAGTGATGGGTTATGTGTGCACCGAAAGATGTCAAGACCAAGTGTATATCAGAAATAGTTAGGTATTAGCTCTCCAAACTAAGTGTAAAATATGAATGGTCCCCCTAAAACTTGTATAGCAAAGTTTTCCTCTTTAGAGAAAAATTCCTTCCTCATACTCTGATAAAACTTCATGCTAAAATAATGCAATATTAAAAATGTATACATCATCCTTAGAAAATAATCTGGATGACTCTGCGTTAAAAACAAACCAAAAAGGTCAGTCAGTCTTGATCCAGTGCCTGGAGAGCCACACAAACGCAGTCATTCCCGTCCCTCCCCCAAGCTCCCCCTAATGGGCGGGAACAGAGCTGTTGTAAGAACGGGTAGAATGACGCACGATGCAGGTTACCAGGAATGACTCACAGAGCAGAGTCTCCCTGAGCCGCAGAAAGTTCTGGGAAATAACCTGCTAGACAACATTATTAGAATGTTATAATAATGATAGAATATTTATGATAGTGATATAGGAATCCATTTTAAACATATAGTCCTTTGAGTATCACAGGATGGTACAATCTTTATATTGTTGAAAAGACTTGCTTCCTTTCTCTCACCACCCCTCCCTGCTTTCTTTCCCTTCTGTGTGTGTAGGGAAATAATTGTTTCCATCAGAGTTGAGTAAGCAGTATCATGAAATACTTTTAGAAAATATATTAAGTGAATAGTAAAATCTATTCTGGCTCATTTCTACGGTGAAAGAAATGAACAGTTCTTGTAGCCATCAGACCACACACCATTGTTTTATGACTTAGTTTCAAAATGCAGTTCAATGTAAAGATCTAAGTGGTAAAGTAAATCTATCCTGAAATTTTCATTATATCTACATTACAAAATCCAGAATTTTTAATAAATCATAAAATTGGTGAGATAACTCACAAAGCAAGTTCTTGATCATGAATACTTCATTTTGAAGTTTTAGCATCTTGGATTGTTAAAGATAGAAATAATGCTTAATTTGAGAACAACTTCTATGTTGAATGCATATTTTGCAGCCCTTGACAAAATTTCCAGCTAATACTGAGATATTTCTGATAATTATTCTTTATTTTGACTGCAGAATTTAACTGAATTGAAATGAGGCTAATTTAATTAGTTCCTTTTCTAATAGACTTTTAAATAGAGCTGCCTACAGTGACAAAACTATGGTTTTCTGCTTTGCAAATTGATTCTCTTTAAATTTGATTGTTCATTCACTTGTAGATTCATTCATTCATAACTCTTGGAATGACCTTAAATCAAAACCAGAGCAAAATATTTAGGTGAGTAAAAGTGATTTCTCTAAGAGCTGAATTCAAAAGCTCCACACATTTATCCTTCCATCTGTCCAATCCACCTAAGGCTAGAACTTCAGAGTCCTTGATGATTATGTATTAATAGATTATACAGTCCTTAAACAGTCTTTTCTAAATATCACTGGTCTCAGTCAACCTTTGGTAGGTGCTGAAGAAAAGACTGGACTCTCTGATGAAGATTCAGAATACACTGCTGAATGAAAGCAGATCTTCTGACTTTGGCAACTAAGAGAACAGAGATGGTGAGTGAAGCCCGGTTTGGCAGCCTGAGAAGACATGGTAGGTTGTAGACCACAAATGTATAAGGAAATGGGTCCCAGGGATTTCTGCAGGCCCAGTCAGCAGTTCCTTTAGGAAACAGCTTGAATTTGTTCCAACTCTGAACAAATAGTCTATTGTCTCCTGAGTTTCATACCATAATGTGGTGATTTTCAAAACAAAAAATTTTTTCATCCGGGAGTTTGCTTTCAAATGAAATGGTACGTAGAACCCTCATGTATGAAGTAGCAAAAGCATTGATGCTTTGCTTGAAAGAAGGTGGAGGGCCTGGTACACAAGGGGTTTGGGACAAGAAATTTCTTAAAGCAGCTCTGCCAGTCACTAACCACAGTCAAGAAGCTTTAGTAATTTTCTCATGGATTATTCCACTACCTGTTCTTAGACCAAATTAATTGCAAAATGTAGACTCAGGAAACTGAATGGCATGACCTATAATAATTTAATGAAGATCGGTGAATTTTGGAGACTAGCAAAAATAATAGTTTTATTTGCATTGTGGTTAGGGCAGTAGTTGGGCTTCCCTGGTGGCTCCGATTGTAAAGAGTCTGCCCACAATGCAGGATACCCAGATTTGATCCCTGGTTTGGGAAGATCCCCTGGAGAAGGAAATGGCAACCCCTCCAATATCCTTGCCTGGAAAATCCCATGGGCCAAGGAGCCTGGTGGGCTACAGTTCATGGGGTCACACAGAGTTGGACACGACTGAGTGATTAACACTAGTAGTTAATTGGCAGTGGAATAAATTCACATCAAATGTGACTTCAAATATATGTGCTCAATCAGAAAACAAACAAAAAACTTAAAAATCCACCAAGAATTAAGTAAGATTTATATGAAGTAAACTGCAAAACTCTACTAAATGAGAGGAAGTCAGTCAGTTCAGTCGCTCAGTCGTGTCCGACTCTTTGCGACCCCATGGACCGCAGAACGCCAGGCCTCCCTGTCCATCACCAACTCCCGGAGTCCACCTAAACTCATGGCCATCAAGTCAATGTTGCCATCCAGCCATCTCATCCTCTGTCATCCCCTTCTCCTCTTGCCCTCAATCTTTCCCAGCATCAGGGTCTTTTCCAATGAGTCAGCTCTTCGCATGAGGTGGCCAAAGTATTGGAGTTTCAGCTTCAACATCAGTCCTTCCAATGAACACCCGGGACTGACCTCCTTTAGGATGGACTGGTTGGATCTCCTTGAAGTCCAAGGGACTCTCAAGAGTCTTCTCCAACACCATAGTTCAAAAGCATCAATTCTTCAGCGCTCAGCTTTCTTCACCATCCAACTCTCACATCCATACATGACCAGTGGAAAAACTGTAGCCTTGACTAGATGGACCTTTGTTGGCAAAGTGATGTCTCTGCTTTTTAACATGCTGTCTAGGTTGATCATAACTTTCCTTCCAAGGAGTAAGCGTCTTTTAATTTCGTTGCTGCAGTCACCATCTGCAGTGATTTTGGAGCCCAGAAAAATAAAGTCAGCCACTGTTTCCACTGTTTCCCCATCTATCTGCCATGAAGTGATGGGATCGGATGCCACGATCTTAGTTTTGTGAATGTTGAGCTTTAAGCCAACTTGTTCACTCTAGGAAAGCTAAATAAACCCTAATGGAATTTTCTTGAGAAGTTTGTCAAGCTAGTTCTGAAATTCATCTGGAAAAGAAAATGTACGAAACATCCAATGTCATCCTATTGGGCGTTAAATGTATAGTTAAGCTTTAGTAATGAAAACAGTTCCTGGCTTAGTAATAGATTAGTGGGAGAGGATAGGGAGTTCTGAAGCTGGCCCATGATTAATGGAGATTCCTACAAGATTTTGGATTGTAGTTTAAATCACTGTGGAAAAAAGGGAATCTTCAATAAATTATGGGCAGATTACTGACTTTCCATTTGGAAAAAAATAAATAAAATTAGAGTTTTTCCTCATACCAAAGAATGCAGTGAAAATAAACTCCAGATGGACCATGAATTTAATTGGAAAAACAAAGCTATCAAAGAAGAAGACTAAAAAAAGTAGAAAACGGCAAAGAAAACAAGACAGCTAAAAATCACTGCTCACCCTTACACTTCTTCACTCAGGGAAATGAAATTGCCCATTGGGTTTCCAGGAAAACCAATAATGTCCAGTAGTAGTGAAGATTGGGGAAAACATACACTCTCTTTTATGAGTAGTGATGGTGTGAATTGGTATGGCCTTGTGGGGGAAAACAATTTTATTGAAGCTGTTATAATTTAGAGAAGTTCCACGTAGAGACATTGGCCTCAAAGAAAGACTTGGGCATGTGCCCAGACTTTTACATATAAGAATGTTCATTATTGCATTGTTTGTGATACTGAAAAATTGTAAGCAGTAGGGGAGTGGTTACATAAACTAGGATACCACAGGCTATTTACACAGTAGTTACCCACACAGCAGTTAACAGGAATGAAGTAGATCTGGGTAGACTGCCAGGGAAAGAGTTCCAAGACAGATTTTTAAGTGAATGAAACACGTTGAAGAACAATATGCATGGCATGACACCATTTGTGTAAAAGATAGCACCATATAATTACATGTTTATGGACATGTATAACTTTTAGATGTATTTTAAAAGGTCTGGAAAGGTACCCAAGATTAATTATGGTGTTTTACCTCTGGTGGTTTAGTTGCTAAGTCATGTCCGACTCTTGTGACCCCATGGACTGTAGCCTGCCAGGCTCCTCTGTCCATGGGATTCTCTAGGCAAGAACAGTGGAGTGGGTTGCCATTTCCTTCTCCAGGGGATCTTCCTGACCCAGGAATTGAACTCAGGTCTCCTGCATTGCAGGTAGGTTCTTTACTGATTTAGCTATGAGCTCGGGAGCCAAGAATAATGTTGCTTCAGTGGTGATAGTGATGGAGGGATGGGGCTGCTAGTCAAGGAAGACATTATATTTTGGGTATTATTGTGTATATTATTTGGCATAATAAATGCAACAAGAATATGCTTATTGTTCATGCACTTAAGCATAATTTATTTTTAAAAAACAAGGGAAAGGGGTTTCCTGGTGGCTCAGTGGTAAAGAATCTTCCTGCCACTGCAGGAGACACAGATTAGATCCCTGATCCCGGAAGATCCCACATGCTGTAGAGCAACTATGCATTTGCTCCACAACTACTGAGCCTGTGTTCTAGAGCCAGAGAGCCTCAACTACTGAGCCCATGAGCCTAGAGACTGTGCTACGCAACAAGAGAAGCTGCAGCAATGACAAGTCCAAGCACTACAACCACGGAGTAGCCCCCTGCTTGCTGCAACTAGAAAAAGCCTGGACCCAAACAAAGACCCAGCCCAACCATGCACCCTCCCAATTAATTAATTAAATGAATGAGGAAAAGTATCAACTACTTTTTATTACTTGATTAATTCAGAAAGCTACAAGTTTGAAAAATGAAATGAAATCTAGTTGAAAGAAAAAGTGTTAAAAGCCAGGTAGAGACACAAGACCCAGAAACTAATTGTGCCACGTGGAGGAGGGCAGTGATTTTGGATTGAGACATAGATATCCGACAGTCTGCTCATCCTGCGGTCCTCAAGTGAGGAGAATCCAGCAGGGATCTAAGAATAGACATGCTGGCCATTTGTCCTCAAGGCAGAGAGTTCTGGTTAGCTCTGGACTTCCTTTAATGCTTCTGGGAGAGTGAGCTGCAAGGACTTGGGACACAGTCACTTTGCTACTTAGGCAGCAAACTGACAGAGTACCTGTCTCCAGCAGGTACCCTGACAAGATAAATTGTCATCCCTTCTTTCTTTTTTCTTCCCTTATCTGCATGTTGCATGTTTTGAGAATAAGCAAATGTTTGACAAGTATTCCGTGATGTACTCTTGCATTATTTCAACTTATTTATTCATTCAGAAGGCTGCATGTTGCACAATTTCCGAGGACATAGACACACTGAATGAGGCCCCACCCCCACCCTATGTTGTGCAAATTGGAGGTCTTCTGTTCCTTGAGAACAGTCTTAAGCGGTTTAAGACCACAACTCTGATGACATTGATTACACATCCTAACACTGCCTTGGTTTCCCCCCCTTTTTCTCCTCCTCTTTTTACAAACACCCGGTTGGGAAATTGTTCAATCATGTTTTCTTCTGAGATGTTGGTATTCAGAGTGCTGGAGGAGGAATGCTGTAGGTGAGGGGACTTCAGAATCATGTTTGGGGTCATGGCAGTGTAGAGTGGAGGAAGAGGGACCTTCTCTGTGTCCTGGGAGGTGTTTGGCCATGGGGAGATCACAGGCTTTGTGGGGAGATCACAGGCTTTGTTCAGATCTCAGCTCAGTTATTTACCAACTGTGTGACCTTGGGTAAATTCTGTGTCTTCTCTAAATCTGCTTTTAGCTGTCTGTGTCTTTGCATTAAACCACTCCCCCCACATATTCCCTTGTGAGGAACCAGGATGCCATTCATTTCCTGGCATTGCCCGACCTTTTTTGCTCTCACTGGTTTTTTCCAGTTTCAGCCAGAGGGCATTTCCTTTGCCCGTCTTTCCCCAGATCATCCCCAGAGACACTTCTGTTCATTCAGTCCTCAAACTCTTCTCCTGTCTCTGTCACCAGTTCTAGTACCACAGTCCTGTCAGAAAATGCTGTCACCATGTCTCAGGTTAAGGGCTTTATAGTTGGAATCAGAACCTGGAATGGAACTGGATCTCCCCACTTTTCATGAACACTTCTTGCTCTGGAATGTTACACTGTGTTACATGGCCAGATTCTGGTGCTTTGCACTAGAAAAACACTAGAAATTCTACTCCCTCCTGGATGATGAAAACATGGATGTTTTGCTTTGTCTTTATAATGAAATGTAGATTTCCTTTGGAAACTATGTTAAAGAATGACTCTTGTTTCTTAAATTAAAATTGAAAACCTTTTTAATTTAAAAAACAAACAAACAAAAAAACTGTGTAGATTGCTTTCCTAATCTAAATACCAAACTGTTGTTTCTTGGTTCTGTGTCATTTAGCAGTAAATCCTTGTCTCTGATTTTTCTTTTATCAGCTTAGTGCCTTACACTTTTAAGTGAGTAAAACTGTTACTTTTTTAAAGAGGGGATTATCTTAGACTGTTCAGGCTGCTATGACAAAATACCACAGATGATTAGCTTACAACAACAGAAATTCACTTCTCACAGTTTTGGAGGTTGGGAAGTCTAAGATCAAGGTGCCAAGATGATCGCTTAGTGAAGGCCCCCTTCCTCGTTCACAGAGGATGCCTTCTTTCTGTGGACAAGCATGAACACATGTTAGAAGGGAGTCGGAATCTCTCTGGAGCCTCTTTTATAAGCTAACCAATCTCCTTCATGAGGGCTCCACTCTCATGACTTAAGTATCTCCTAAAACTGCCACCTACTAATACGTCACATTGGGCAATAGGATTTCAACATAGGAATTTGTGGGGTGGGCATGGGGAAATGCAACATTCAGACCATAGCAAGAATTAAATATTATTTTGAGTGATTGTATGTCAAGGTAATGAAAATTGGAAATACAGAAAAAATACAAAGAAGAAAATAAAAATTACCCATACCCGTCATTCACTCACTATTCACATTTTGGTGATTATCTTTTTTTATTTGCAAATATATAACGTAGTATATATGTTATATATATAACACAGTATGTGTATATATATATATATAAAACGTAGTATAAGCAAGGCTATGTGGTCTTTTCTGTAGTCACATGTGGTTATGAGAGCTGGACCCTAAAGAAGGCTGAGCGCCAAAGAATTGATGCTTTCAAGCTATGGTGCTGGAGAAGACTCTTGAGAGTCCCTTGGACAGCAGGAAGATCAAACCAGTCAATCTTAAAGGAAATCAACCCTGAATATTCATTGGAAGGACTGATGCTGAAGCTGAAACTCCAATACTTTGGCCACCTAATAGAAAGAGCCAACTCATTGGGAAAGATCCCGATGCAGGGAAAGAATGAATGCAGGAGGAGAAGGGGATGACAGAGGTTGAAATGGCTGCATAGTATCACCAATGCAATGGACATGAACTTGGGCAAACTCCTGAAGACTGTAAGGGACAGGGAAGCCTGGCGTGCTGTAGACCATGGGGTCACAAAGAGTCGAACACAACTAGGCAACTGAACAACAACAACATAGTATAAACATATTTTTTTAAAATTTGGATTATAATGAGTTTAAAAAAAAACTTCTTAATCTTATCTTTCATTTCTGAACACTGTTATTTTATTTTTTTGGCTGCTTGAGGGATTTTAATTCCCTAATCAGGGTTCAAACCCATGCCCTTATCAGTGAAAGCTTGGAGTCCCAACCACTGGACTTCCAGGCAATTCCCTACACCAATTCTTTTGATTATTTTTAATTTAGTACACTCTTTTCCATTTTTTCTTATAACCATATGTATCCTTATATTTAAGGTATGTCTTTTATACCCAGCATAAGAACTTTAAAAAAATGGAGTCTAATCAACATTTTCCTTTCTTTGGAGTATTTAGTTATTTTAAAATAAATATTGATATACTTGGGCTATGTCTACCATATTACTGTTTGTTTACTATTTAACTCATTGTTTTAGATTCTTTCTCCTTCTTACTTTCATCGTGTGCTAAGTGCTAAGTCACTTCAGTCGTGTCTGACTCTTGGCGACTTCATGGACTGTAGCCCGCCAGTCTCCTCTGTTCATGGGATTTTCCAGGCAAGAATACTGCAGTGGGTTGCCATTCCCTTCTCCAGGGGATCTTTCCAATCCAGGAATCGAACTCAAGTCTCTTATGTCTCCGGAATTGGTAGGCAGGTTCTTTACCACTAGCGCCACCTGGGAAGCCATTTTACTTTCACTGAGATCGATTGAAAAGTTATTATTCCAGCCCTTGTCTGCTAACCAACTTGTTTGTTACGTAGCTTCTATTACTCTGTTAATGCTTAATCTATTTTGGCCTCCCAGGTGGCTCAGTAGTAAAACAATTTGCCTGCCAATGCGGGAGACACAAGAAACGCTGATTCAGTCCCTGGTTCGAGAAGATCCCTTGGAGGAGGAAATGGTAACCCATATCAGGATTCTTGCCTGGAGAATATTATGGAGAGAGGAACCTGGCAGGCTACAGTCCATAGGGTGGCAGAGTTGGACATGACTGAGCATACTTACCCTAGCAACTACAATATGAATTTCTGCCATTTGATTCCACTGTGAATTTTACTCTTACTGTTTGCTAATATGTGGACAGACTCAAGAACACTTTCACTTAATTTACCACTTTTTTGTCATGTGCTGTTGTTGTCATACATTTTAATTCCATATATTTTCCATTATTATATCTAAAAAAATTTCAAATGTACAGAAAAGTTAAAAGAAGTTCACAGTGAACGCTCATATACCTAGCACCTAGACTCCACCATTCACATTATACAATTCTTTTTATTTATTATAAAATGTTTTTCTCTATTTCCAGTAATACTCTTTGTCTTGAAATCAAAGCCTCAAAGGTAACCGAATTTCTTCTTATTCCTACCAATAGAGAAATACTTTAAACCCTGAGTTTAAGCATAGTTCTATTGGCAGCTGTTGAATGAACCCTTGGGGATCATTACGGGCATGGCTTTGTCAGGCAGACAACAAAACAAATAATTCGCAGACATAGAAACAAAGCTATGCTATCCTCTTGGAGGATGAGTTTATGAGATACCAAAGTGGTAACTACTTCTGTAAGAATTTTGCAAAAGCTGATCTGGAGGTGTCTTAATTGCTAAAGCCATGTGGAGAAGATTTAGTCCTGTGATTTATTGGGATAACTAGATAAAAATTAACAGAAAGGATTGCTCCAAGAGGGGTGAGTATGTTGTTGGATGTAGTCCTGTCCTTGCTTGCTGATTTTCTTTGCTTAATTAATTAATTCAGGAACTGTCTGATTGACTAATTGTATATCTTTAATTTTATCGTTGGCATTGCTGATGAGATGATGTATGTTGAATTACTGTAAGCAAAAACTTGCTTTGCTTTTGATTCCAATTCATCCTAATGAAACATGTTCATGTTTTACTGGGCTTGAGCTAAATCATTACATTAGTAGAACTGCCATCAGAGATTGCTATAAACATTTCCGTTACACTAATTGCCATGATTTAGTCCAATTCTATGAAAAAACTAAAGAGCAAAATGACCCTCTTATAGATATTTTTTTCTTAGAACATAGAAAAAATATACCCATAATTGCCTGATGACACAGTTTTTAATCTACAAAAATAGAATTTTAAAATAAAATGATGGTTGTCGTTTGACATGAAGGCAGCGTATTTGATTTTCAGATTATTATTTGTGTTCCTACAGCCATGAATTGCAGTTATTGTTTGCTGTTGTCTTTTGACCTGTGGAACTGTGTTGAAGACTTAAATAAGATCCAAAGACCAAGATTTGTATTGGGATAGGAATATCCCAATATGCTATAGGAATTTATGCTATAGGAATTCTTCTTTAGATAGTTAGAACCTTTTTCGTGGACATACAGGAACTTTTTCCTAGGTGGCTCAGTGGTAGAGAATCCTTCTGCCGTTGCAGGAGATGCAAGAGCTGTGAGTTCGATCCCTGGTTGGTGGTGGTGGTGGTGTTTTTTTCTTTCTATTTGTGTGTGTGTTTTCTTATCTCTGTATTTCATGTTACAAGCTCTCCTCAGTTGTCTGATATGCTCAGTTATCTGCTCATATTTAAGAAGAAGAGGAGAAAACTTATTGGAAACTCTGAACAGTGAGATGGGCTTGCCAACTGGGAACTGCCTCTAAAGTAGGGGTTCCCAAACTTTCTCATCCATGGCTCCCCTAGAATCTCAATCATTTATTCATGTCATCCCTAGGGACAAAGAAATGCCTAATAGTTTGGCTTATTAGGTAGTTAGGTCCAAAGAACTTACTAGTAGTTTGCATGATGAACAATAGAAATTGCTGTTTCCCTTGAAAGTTCAAAATAGGTTTATCTGTTTGTTTGCTTGTTTATTAATTTGTTTATGTTAAATCTCTTTGCTGTAGCTGTGGGATTTAAGGGGGGAGTTCTGTTAGATATGCTTTTGCCATCTATCACATTTCTAATCATTTGTCCGTTCTTGAGAGTCTTCACATGTCAGGGTCTGATTGAGCGCCAAGATTTAAAAAATGGGAAGACCAAGTCTTTGACGCCAAGTAGTTCACTGTTTAATGGGAACTGAGGGGATCAACTAGGTTAATAATATGTAATCAAGCTCATGGAATGGATTGGTGGTTGCCGGAGGTGGGAATGGGGGAGGTGAAATAAATGGGTGAACTGTTTTTGTGTTTTGTTTTCTTAATTTAAATCACTTGAATATAAATGAGGTGTTCACAGTGATAATCGCACATCAGAGGTGTGTGTCAGGTTTAGTGGCAGTGTGAGGTAGTAGGCATTGTTTGATGTGAGTCCTCGGATGGGCTTGTGAGAGGGGGCATTCAAAGCAGAGAGGAGCATGTCATTTGGGCAGCCTAGGCTATGTGGAGGTGTCTGGCCTTGGGTGGCTCCCTGACCCACTGGACCCCTGCCACTCTGCAGTGTCCCAGGAACTCTCTCCTTCCTAGTCCCTCAAACCTGATTCCATCCAGCTCTACACCTCTCCTGGCTTTGCTTCCTGACACCCTTTGTCCTTTGGATGTGATACTTTCCTTGATACTCCCAGGAATACTCTTGGCTCTTTTTTTTTTTCTTTTGAGTTGCTCGATAGCCACTTGGCCACAAGATTTTGGTTCTCTGAGATATATTCTTCTCCTCCTGGGGAAGGTCAAGAACCCTGCTCCAGACTTCCATAACTCTCTGCCTTCCAGGGAGAGAAGACAAAGTTAGCACATTAACAAGGAAGCAGTGATCAGGGTGGGAGCTAGGCTCCTTACAGCAATTCTCAAGGAGAGGCTAAGAGTGTATCAAGGATGGGCCAAAGCCACAGGCCAGAGAGAGAACTGTGGCTGGAAGCCAGGCATCTAGTCAGGTATCAGGGCCAGACACAAGGCACCCTGAATTCTGGAGAACAGTTTCCTTTTTAATTGGGGCTTCCTAGGTGGTAGAGTGGTAAAGAACCCGCCTGCCAAATGCAGGAGACACAGGAGATGCGGATTTTGTCCCTGGGTCAGGAAGATCCCTGGAGTAGGCAATGGCAAAACCCACTCCAGTATTCTTGTCTGGAAAATTCCACAGACAGAGGAGCCTGGCCTGCTAAAGTCCATGGGGTCACACAGCTGGTGAAGACAGTTCAGTTCAGTCCCATTAATATAACCTGTCTGCCTAGATTCAGAGATTCCAGTGCTTTGCAAATCTGTTTATATATGAGAATTCCTCTGGGCATTCCTAGGGGGCTCTCTAAGTGTTCATGAACGTCAGTACTGGTTGTTACTCAGTGTCACAGCCCCAGGTCTCAGTGCTTTGAGCTGGACTGGTTGCTGTCACTCCTACTTCAAGACTATGAGGAGAAGGAGAATGCTCCATCTGTGTTGCACCTTATTAGAAGTTCTAATTCAGGTTAACTGACCCCCAAATGTTACAACTCTACAGCTCAAGAATTCATAGAGCCTGGAACTGAAAACTGAATTGATTTAGAGTAGCTTTCTCTCCAGGAGAAATTATTGACACAAGATGCCCAGAGTATGAATAAGACCTCAGGCGACGAGAGCCTCTACAGAGCGCTCAGGGCTGCTAGAGCTCTCCAGCCTCAGGCCACTGGCCAAGTTTCACAGCGGAGAAAACTTCTTCGCTTATGCTGGATTATTTTTCAGGGGGCACCTTGTTCTTCTTGCATGGTGGCTCCTCCACCCTCTACTCCTGAGTCAGGTTCCCAGCACTGCAGCCATATGTTGCTGTATTTGCCTGAACTCCCCAGCCTCTCAGCTTGTATGTGAATCAGTGAGTGCGCAGTTTTATGGCAGATGGAGCCCAGGACACTGCCTGACTCACCAGTAGTGAAATAGGCAACTATTATATAGATACTTGTGTTTTAGTTCAAGTTTCTATTGCAATGGCTTGCTTCTCTCCTTAGTAAAGGAATCAAAGAACACCCAGGAGACTACTTTTTAAAGTAAAGGCCCTTGAAATCACATCCCAATCCCATGGAGAATTTTCTATCAGTGCTACTCTTTCCCCTTTGCTTCTGTTCTCTTTCAAATTCTGGCATCCCAGATCACAAAGGACCGGGGTCAGGTTCAAATTCCTTGTTTTCTCTGCTTCAAGTCCAGTTAAGAGAAAAGGATCTTGCATACTGAGTGCATATTCCATTTTCTCACTCAGAAGTTCTCTGGAAGCAGAGCCAAAACCCAGTAGCAGAAGGCAGTCGATTTATTCTAACATATGCTTCATGTAACTTGAGATGCTGAAAAACTCCAAGAGCTTCACTGAGTTGAACACAGTCAGCAAATCCCATGGTCACCCAACATGTGTAATTTAGACGAGTGGATCAGTCAACCTGGGACTAGGTACCTTCAGGCATGAATATGGGGGTGGGTTGCCAAGATACCTTCAAGAATGTCCTGTGTGTCTACTGAAGCAGGGATCCAAAATTGGAAAAATGCAAATGGCTGTGGTATGTGCCCATCCTTTGATGGGCTCCTGCCAATTCAGCTGGCTCCCCTCTGAAGCCCAAGGCTGTGGCTTCCATGAAGTAAGGAAGCTGTGGAGCTGAGTAGTGATGAGAACAGGAAAATGGCATTTCTATTGCCCAGAGCTACTCTAAGTCCTTTGGAAGGAGTTGGTGTGCAGCCTAAATAGATAATAAGTTGATGAAGGCATGTGTGACATGGATAAGAACAGTCCTGATGTGACTTATGCCCTCTGAGTAGTCGAGAATCAATAGACCTACAAATGTTTCATAGGCTTCAACCTGCTCTAAATGATACAAGTTTGTTCTTTCTTTAACTCCAAAAATGGAAACAGAGACAGAATTTATTTTCTTGATCTCCAAAATCACTGTGGATGGTAACTGCAGCCGTGAAATTAAAAGACCCTTGCTTCTTGGAAGAAAAGCTTTGACAAACCTAGATAATGTGTTTAAAAGCAGAGACATCACTTTGCCAACAAAGTCCATATAGTCAAACTATGGTAAAGAAGGCTGAGTGCTGAAGAATTGATGCTTTTGAACTGTGGTGCCAGAGAAGACTCTTGGGAGTCCCTTGGACTGCAAAGAGATCAAAACAGTCAATCCTAAAGGAAATCAACCCTAAATATTCTTTGGAAAGATTGATGCTGAAACTGAAGCTCCAATACTTTGGCCACCTGATGCAAAGAGCCAACTCATTGGAAAAGACCCTGATGGTGGGAAAGATTGAGGGCAAAAGGAGAAGGGAGCAACAGAAGATGAGATGGTTTGGATAGCATCATCGGTTCAATGGACATGAGTTTGAGCAAACTCCGGGAGATAGTGAAGGACAGGGACTGGCGTGCTGCAGTCCATGGGGCTGCAAAGAGTCAGACATGACTTAGCGACTGAACAGCAAAACTTGTAGGACAAGGGCAGCTATCTGGAGCAGATATTCTCATATTCTCAAGTACAAAACTCTATTTTACCCCATCCTTACAATTACATACAGGCTAGAAAGGAGAGTTCCCACTGAGGATTCTGCCTGCTTTCCTTTCATTCTTCTGCTCAAGGTTTTTAAGTGCATGTAGTAGAATCTGCTCTGCCTTAACTCCAGGGAGAGACTTGTAGATTTCTTCCAAGGAATGTTTTGATTTCCTTTTAAGTCAAAGATTTGATATAAAAATCATCACAGTTCTGTGGTGTTTTCATTTGGGGAGAGAATTCAATTTCACTATTATGATCCCTGGGTATCAGCAGGTGTTCCCACTCATTCTTTCTGTCCTTCATTCCATGTCCATGAATGGGGAATGTCCGCTCAGACCCTGGTGTTGTGTGGATGAATCCCACTCTTCTTCTTTGGAGGTGTTTCCTATGGAGGGCTGTTAACACCATCATTCAGGGCACTCTACAAAACAAGTCAGAAAAATGAAGGAGATAAAAGAAAAATGATTCATGTCAGAAGTCTATCTTCAAAATACAATCTTTGAGGAAAGAGAATTGCCTGTGGTCAAACTCTGTTCTATAGGAGTACAGAATTTCAGTGTTATTCATCCCATATTCTGTGGAAAGGGCTTGAAAAGGAAGAGTCCTTGATGATTCTTTTGCTTGAATTACCGCCTTAAAATGGCAACTATAATAAATCTCAGCAAATTCCTTGCAGGGATAAGTGACCGGTCAGTTACTTTGTAAATCAGGGCCCACACTGGGAGATAGCTTATTTACTGCAAGTGATCATTTATTTGTTCAGTTTCCATTTTGCAATGCAATGTGGTGTTAAGACTGGCCAATAACGTAAGGTACCTCTCCTTCCTTTGACAGAAATTGTTGAAACTGATTTCAAAAAACTCTTAGTGGAATTCTACTACCATCACATGTGTACTAGGACCTAAAGAATCAAAGATTTGAAAAGTTATGGTTCCTGTCCACTAAGAGTTGACAACTTGGAGGGAGATAGATGTGTATGCAGATGATTTTCTATCATGTGGCAAATGCGGCTCTAGATGTACACCAGGGCCTGTAGAACTCTTAGCTGGCCAGTATGAGTCAGGTAAGTCTCCTAGAAGAACAGGACCTATGTGGTAAATATTTCTGCCTGTACACTTTTTTGGGGGGAGTTTTTTAAAATTATGAAAATGATCGATGTCCAGTTGACCAGTGCATAAATGCATAAAATAAAATATGAAATGAGGTGAGTGTTACAGGGCAAGTGGCTCTGGGACTTCTCCCAACCAGGGTGGATTTAGGGTGGGAGAGATGTGAATGTATTTTATAGGCTGAGAGGAAGTCACTAAGAGCAAGAGATCAAGAGCAAGAAAGAGAAAGAGAAGCCAGAGAGGGAATAAACAAAGGGTCAGGACCTAGGAGAGCAAGGGATTAGGGTTGTGAGGACAAGTTATGGATTGGCCTTGAGCAGGTGCAGGATCAACTGTGCCAGATTGCTAGGAAGGGTGACTGTGGCTGTCACTGAACGGTGCATGCATGTTAGTGTATGGGTATGCATATGAGCACATGTGTGTGTATACTCAGTTGCTCAATCATGACTCTCTCTTTGCAACCCCATGGACTGTAGCCTGACAGGCTTCTCTGTCCATGGGTTTCCCCAGGCTAGAATACTGGAGTGAGATCCATTTCCTTCTCCAGGGGATCTTCTTGACCCTACCCAGGGATAGAACCCACATCTCTTACATCTCTTGCCTTAGCAGGCAGATTCTTTACCACTAGGGCCATCTGGGAAGCCCATATGAGCACACACAGGATGGTACATTAAGGCAGATTGCATCTACTTGTTATACACTCTCTTATGTACTAAATGTTTGTGTCCCCTGCAAACTCATGTTGAAATCCTAACCAAACCCCATGCGATGGTATCAGAAGGTGGGACTTTGAGAGTAGAGCCCTCATTAGCGGGATTAATGCCCTCATAAGAAAAGACAAAGAGAGCTTGCTTCTTGCTCTCTGCTCTTCAACATGTGAAGATACAAGGAAAAGACAACCACCTGCAAACCTTGGAGTGAGTGCTCACCAGACACACTTGACCTTGAACTTCCCAGCCTCCAGAACTGTGAGAAATAAATTGTTGTTTGAGCTTCTGAGCCTCAAGTAATGAGTTATAGCAGCCTCAGCTGACTAAGACACTATCCGACATTCACTGAACAAATGTCTATCAATTGCCTACTATGTACCAAACACTCCTCTAAGCACTGGAGATAAGCGATGAACAGATTAGCTGAAGTCCCCGCCTTATGAGGGCAGAGCTGGACATGTGCCCTGTAGGAATGGGGGACCTAGTGACAGCTATAGCATATGCACTGATGAAGTTGTAGCACTGATTGGACAAAACCATCTCGTGATCTCTAATATCTACTAACTTGATATAAGATTCATTGTCCTGGCCATGACCTCTCTTTCTAAGGACTGCTGTCATCTACCCATGAGGTGACATGTTTATATTATATTGACCTTGACCATTCCCCTGGCATAGTCAGTTCACCAGGATTGGACACCTGGCCTAGGCTGAATCACTCAGAATTTTTTTTCCTGAAAATTTGGAATTGATCCTGAGAGAGCTACTCTGTTTCTGCAATTGCTTTAATTAAAGATATGTAAATTCAGGAGCTGTGAGTGTGGCCATGCTTGGCTCTGTGTATAGAGAAGTATCAAAAGGCAGTCTATGGAGAAAAAGAGAATTAATTATGCCAGGAGTGCAGGGAGAGGCAGGAATGAATGGCCATTTAGCCTGAGAGAGGGAGGGGGAGAGTGAAGGGAGGAGGGCAGAAGAGGGAGAGGGGAGAGGCGGAAGGAAGAGGGGAGAGGTGGAAAAAATTCAGCTGTTTACCTTCCCCCCTCCCCCCACCCTGAGATTCATTTGTTTCCTGCTCTGTGTTAGGTACTGTCTAGACACTTGGGATACTGTGCTGTCCTAACAACAATCTACCTCCCTGGAAGCTCGAATTCTAGAAGGAAGGTAGACCTGGGCTCTGGACAACATTCTGATTCCTGGTCCGTGTCTGTTGTGTGCCCCTCTTCATTTTCTGCCCTGGGGTCCATCTCACTTGTTTCTTTTGATAACCCCCTCTTCCCTCACCAGTATGCCTTAGCTTGCTTGAGTGAGCATTACTTGTGCCAGAAGAATCTTGATCAAATACACATTTGTCAGCTTTCAAAAAGATTTTCACTCACCTATAGCCTGAAATTGGAAAGAAATCTGCTCAGATGGTCCCAGGGTTCAAGCTCCATTCTGCTTTATATCAATAACTACCTATTCGTGGATCACGATAAATTTGTACAGCCAGAACTAGTAGCAGTTTGTGTCAGTTAGCAAAGCAGGCTAATTATATTTATTTTATCATGTACCATGGATTGTGTGGTTTGATTAAAAACTGTTTTGTGGAATGTCTAATTCCTCATATTGATCTTCAGTCCTATTTTTCCTTTCGATTTGTATAGGGAACTTCTTCCCACCAGTACAAAGGACATGATCTATCAACCCCTCTCCACCCTGTATCTCTGGACTGTATGTCAGGGTAGACATTTTTACCAGTATTTCAGAGAAAGGGAGGTAACTGTCAATCACATTGCTTCCTAAAATCAAGACCAAGATTTAGCTCAACATTGCCTAGGTTCAAGGAGGTCTATAAGATTATTGCAATTAAATATAGCTTGAAATATGTAATTAATACTTGAGCAGATGATGAAATAAGTTGATGTTTTCATACCTTTAATTATAAAAGCATGTTTCATAAAATACAGTTTTGTAATTTCCTTCAGTCATATCATTCAAAAGCCAAAAAATAAACCTGATCAGCTAGTTGACAAACCCTTCTTGTCCCTAGCTTAAAACGTTTAGGAGGAATTATAACATTGAGATCCACAGTGGGCATACTTAAAACTGTTAATCCTGAATCCCTGATATGTGGGAAGCATAAAAATTTTCAGAGAACCTTAAAGCTCAATCATTTTTTAGTGAGAACTGACTATAATTTAAAAATTTTTGTAATGGTGCATTGAGTACGTTTTTCATTTTACTTACGATCAGCTGATCGACTAGAAAGAACAATTATTCTTTTTAAAAACTCTGAGTCAAAAAAACATATTTCAGGAATATCTATAAATTTTATTGGTCTATTTTAGTAGTGTTCATGTCATTAACAAACTTCTAAGGCAGAAAAGATTGTTTGCAAGTAGAATTTTGGGGTCAGCAGTAAAGCCAGGTCTAAGAATTAGCTTTCTCATTTTGTATCAAAGATTTTATTCTAGCAGTATTTATTACATCAACCTCAGGAAAAGAAGGTTGAATTTACTTTAATTTTAAAACTTTTCATTATTAAAAAGTTCAAAGATATATTAGGAGAATGACAAGATAATGAATCCTTACATATCTATCACTTAACAGTTGTTCAGGGACTTCCCTAGTGGTCTAATGGCTAAGACTTCACACTCCCAGTGCAAGGGTCCCAGGTTTGATTCCTAGTCAGGGAACTAAGATCCCACATGCCACAACTAAGAATTCACTGCCAAAACTAAGACCCAGTGCAGCCAAGTAAATAAATAAATATTAAAAAAAGAAGCAGAAACAGTTGCTTATATTTTGCCAGTTTGACTAACAGTCTACTTTTCTGCTGAAATAGTCTACAGGAAATTCCAAACATTGTGACTTCACTCTCAAATACTTCAGTATGCCTCTCTATACAAATAAGACATTTTCCTTCATAAGACATTAGGCCTTATGGCTCTCCAGCAATAATTCCTTCATATCATTTCATATACTATCCATATTCAGTTTTCCCCAATTGTCTTCTCAATTTGTTTAGTTATCTTATTCAAATAGAGATCCAAAAAAGTCCACATATTGTTTTAGATTGAACATCTTTTATGTCTCTTTAAATCAAGAACTGAGAGCAAATCACT
Organism: Okapia johnstoni; assembly: GCA_024291935.2. Lineage (NCBI taxonomy): Eukaryota > Metazoa > Chordata > Mammalia > Artiodactyla > Giraffidae > Okapia > Okapia johnstoni. The sequence goes on along the minus strand of CM044308.1, from coordinate 128,040,920 downwards.
ACCATTTCATTCATGCCATTGACTTAAAGAGATTGGTTGTCCTGTAAAATGATACACATTCTGAATTTGTCTGATGTCTTCCTCATTACAACATTGGGTTTGTTCCTGTCTTTTGATTTCTTTTATTTCTAAAAGCTTTAATATTATTGGGTGAAATATTGGGTTGGCCAAAAAGTCCATTTGGGTTTTCTTGTAACACCTTATGGTAAAACCCAAATGAACTTTTTTTGGCCAATCCAATATTTTGGGTTTTACTATATTGTTCGTATAGTCAAAGCTACGGTTTTTCCAGTTGTCATGTATGGATGTGAGAGTTGGACAATAAAGAAAGTTGAGCACCGAAGAATTGATGCTTTTGAACTGTGGTGCTGGAGAAGACTCTTGAGAGTCCCTTGGACTGCAAGGAGATCAAACCAGTCAATCCTAAAATAAAGCAACCCTGAATACTCAATGGAAGGACTGAAGCTGAAGCTGAATGAAGCTCCAATACTTTGGCCACCTAATAGGAAGAGCCAACTCACTGGAAAAGACTCTGATGCTGGGAAATATTGAAGGCAGGAGGAGAAGGGGATGACAGAGGATGAGATGGTTGGATGGTATCACCGATTCAATGGACATGAGTTTGAGCAGACTCCAAGAGATAGTGAAGGACAGGGAAGCCTGACATGCTAAGCAGGACTCCATGGGGTCACAAAGAGTTGGATACAATTGAGTGACTGAACAACAGCTTCATGTTGCATTGCTTCAGGAGAACAAATATCTGCCTATTTCAAAATACCAAGATTGATCAATGGATTCAGCTGGTGTCAGCAGACCCATCCATTATAATGTGTGGTTTTCGTCTTATAAGTAGAAGTAATCTGCCATAAATACCTAGTTCTTCATTGGTTCTTCACTATTAGCACTGATTGCTGTTTTTGCCTAAATCAATTATTACATTAAGAGTTACAAAATGATGAGTTTATCATTGCATCTTTCTTTAACTATGCATTAACTGGAATTCTTCTTTAAAAAGATTTCCCGCATCAACTAGCACTAATTGGTTACTCTGAAATACAGTTCATACAATGAAGACAGGATACAAGCTTAAGATTGTCCTTTAATTCAAACTGTACAGAGTGATAGTCCATTGTTTTTAAGCATTGGTCATTGAAATTACTTAATCAGTAGTACTTGCGATATCATTAAGAGAATGGTGACATACCCAATGCCTGGGTTAAAATTCTATAAAAAATGATATAAAATTCATTATGTCAAGAATGGACTTTACATGAAGATTACATCTCTTTATAATAATAGACAAGAGGGCTGTTTTTAGGTTCCTGAATGTGCTATTCATTTTGAAAAGTTTTGGAGGTAAAATTCTTTTTTTTTTACCCTTAAACTCATAATTATTTAATGTTTTTTCTCTTCACTTTTAAATCACAAGATTTAAAATATCAGTTTATGCTGTTCATAGTGTACACAACACCTGTATAGAAAGGAAGGGACACAGAAGTTAAGGTGGAAGAATGAGGGTGTGGAAATGAAGATTTTTGGAAAATTTTCTGGTCCCCAAATGGTTCACAGTTTAACAAATACTCTCTAAGCAATGGGCCACATAGCAATCCACTATTTCAAATACTTTACTTTGAAAGAGAGTTTAACTTAGAACATTTCTTCAGCCATTAAGTGTAGTGTCAAAGTTATATAATAACAAAATAGTCTTATCTTGTTATTTAGACTTCTAGCTGCTACCTATGGAACATCCAGGGTTTGGCATTTCCTCTTATAAGTGGTCGCTGTCTTTTGCTATATGGAAGTGATGTGACAGTTTTTGTGATCCCAAGAGTCAAGATTTCATGGGAAATTTTCCTGTGGCAAAGGCTTTTTACATTCCAAGATGTTTTCCAGGAAGTTTATTTGTCTCCATGCATATTGTTGACAATTGCCTTCTTAGCAGATGACGGGTGTGACCTCTCGTGAAACCTTGCCTCTTATCAAGCTTATTGAAGAGCTCTGCCACTATTTAATCAGTAGGGTTGTAGCAAACATCAAACATGTCTAGTTGCAAGGAATGCTATTTATATTGAACATGATGGCTCAAGTACAGAGGGCTATTCCCTGCCCTCCATATCATGTGCTAAGAAGTTTTGGGAAAGCATGTCATGGCCTTCTCCTGAGTGTAGGGAAATGAACAGGAAATCATTCTCTCCCTTGGGAATTGTAAATAAGGTGCATGTGTTCAGTCTGGAAAAATATTCCTTTTCCCTTGGACTAGTCATGACAGAAGCTGTGGTCTGTCGAGTCAAGGCACAATACTGACAGGGAAGCAAAGGGTAACTAGCCTTCTATCTCTTTTTAATTTTTTTGTAAATTTGATAGTTGAATTACATTCTTAGCTCTGGTACCCATTCTTACTTTTTTAAAGGCAGAAAAGAAATGTGGCTTGGTGATCTTAAAGACTTAAGAGCACTTAAATGTTGTAGTTTTCATGGCAATATATAAAAAAATAATATTTTGTTGTATTAATATTGTACATATCCTGGCAGAATATAGCTCCTAACTGGAGCCTAAGCCATGTCCATGAATGGGAATCAGAAATGTTCAGCCATTCCTAAAGCCCCACCATCAACCTCCTGTACACCCTCTGCCATTGCTGTGGTCTTCCAGAGGCAAAAGCTGCAAGACACAGAGGTTTCAGTCATGGGTTCCAGAGTCATAGTACCTGAGACTGAAATCTGACTTTACCACGTAAGGACTGTGACGTTGGCGATTACTCAACTTTTCTCTACAGGTCAGATTCTTCATCTCTGTAGAAAACATTGTAACAGTTATTAGTTACTGAGAGATTCAAAGAAGATAATAGACATAAAGTACCTAGAGCCTAATCCTTAGTGAGCACTAGATCAATGTTGGCTTTGCTTCTTTTTCCATTATTGCTATTGACTAGTGAGAGTGAACATGCCAAGAGTTGATATACACAAGGTGTGTTTGGGCTTAAAATCTGGTACTAGCACTTCCTGAATGCATGGCTGCAGACAAATTGCTAAGTCTTTCCACGCCTTAATGTCCTCATCTGTCGAATGGAGATTATAATAGTACTTTTCTCACAGGGTTGTGCTGATGCTGTCATCATTTAGTTACTAAGTCACGTATGACTCTTTGTGGCCCCATGGACTGTAGCACACCAGGCTCCTCTGTCCTTCACTATCTCCCTGAGTTTGCTCAAACCAAACATGTCCATTGTGTCAGTGATGCTATCTAACCATCTCATCCTCTGCCACTCCCTTCTCCTTTCAAGTCAGTTTTTTCACTCTCTTCTTTCACCCTCATCAAGAGGCTCTTTAGTTCCTCTTCATTTTCTACCATTAGAGTGGTATCTTATACATATTTGAGATTGTTGCTATTTATTTCTCCCAGCAGTCTTGATTCCAGCTTGTGATTCATCCAGCGTGGCATTTTGCATGATGTTCTCCGCATAGAAGTTAAACAAGCAGGGTGACATTATACAGCCTTCTCATGCTCCTTTTCCAATTTTGAACCAGTCAGTTGTTCTATGTCTGGTTCAAACTGTGCTGGTGATTAACTGATTAAAAATGTGTGAGGCCTTTAGAAGAGTTCTGACAGTATTTTACACAGAATAAATATTAGCTAATGTGACTAGGGTTTTTGTAGCAGTTGTGTGAAGAAGTAGGGCCAGAGGGGAGGAGATTGGGAAGAGGGTACACAGATTAACATGTGCCTGGACTTTAAAGAGATGGATGTCAGAGGCATATGTCACAGAAGTAATTTTCTTTTGGGGCCCAAGTGACAAAGTCTAGCGCAAAGGGGAGGGGCAACCCACCTCCTACTATTGCAGGAGTGAGAAGAGACTTTAGTGATTTGAAAACTGCAGAGAATATGGTGCTGGTTTAGTGCCTGGAAGCCTGCAGGGCACCTGGCAACAAGGGGGTCAGTGATAGCAGAGCCCTGGCACTGAGAGGCGCTGAGCAGAATAGGGTTCAGCAAATGCTGGCTACCATGTTTCACAGGGAGACACCATCTGGAGACTTCCAGAAGTCACTGGGATAGAGAGGTTCAGGGATCTGAGGAAGGAGCCAGAGTTTATGAAGCACATGCTGCCCTCCACTTGGCTTTTCACCATGAACTTCACTCACTCACTCATTCCCTCACTCACTCAGCTCTTTAGCAAGGACTGGTCTATGTTTGGGAGCCATCCAAGTGCTATGCAAACTCACAAGAGTAACCAGGATTTGTTCGCTTGAGTGTATGCTCTGTCATGTCCAACTCTTTGTGACCCCACGGACTGTAGCCCGCCAGGCTACTCTGACCATGGAGTTTTCCAGGTAAGAATATTGGAGTGAGTTGCCGTTTCCTACTCCAGGGGATCTTCCCCACAGGGGATTGAACCTGTGTCTTTCTGCATCTCCTGCACTGGCAGGTGGATTCTTTACCACTGTGCAACCTGGGAAACCCCATTTGTTGGTTTAGTAGGTGGGAAGGAAGGCGTATTGTAAGGAAACCTACTTAATTATTCACAAACATCCAATCCACAACCTCAGAGGTTGGTAATGGAAGCAATGTAACCACATGGGGTAGGTGGATGAACCTCCAAGGGTCTATCCATGTATCATGAAATGTGCTCTGAGATGCCTTCACTCACTCATGTAGCAAGAATGCTTTGAGTGCTTATTATATGCTAGGAAATATTACAAGAGTCACTGTGTGCCAGACATAATGCCTGCTTCTCAGACCTTCATGGGCTATGGGAAATGCAGATTAACAAGCAATTAAAATATAGTGTGACATTCCTAGGTCACAGAATGTGTTCAGTTTTAGTGCGTGTGTGCATGCATGCTCAGTTGTGTCTGACTCTTTGTGGCCCCATGGACTGTAGCCCACCAGCCTCCTCTGTCCATGGGATTTTCTAGGCAAGAATACTGGAGTGGGTTGCCATTTCCTCCTTCAGGGGATCTACCCAACCCAGGGATTGAACCCATGTCTCTTGTCTCTCCTGCATTGGCAGGAGGATTCTTTACCACTAGTACCACCTGCAGCTGCTAAACATTTTTCCAAAGTAGTTGTACCAAGTTATACTACAACCAATTGTGTTTGAGGGTTCCCATTGCTCTACATCCTTGTCAACACTTGGTATTTTCTATCTTTTTCAGTTCCTACCATTCTGGGGTGCTTGTAGTAGTATTGTATTATGGGTTTACTTTGCATTTCCTGAATGACTTAATGAAGTTGAGTGCATATTCACATGCTTATTTGTACTTTGGATATCTTTTTTTTGTGAAATGTGCTTTTTTCAAGTACCAAGTAGCTGCTTGCCTGGGATATTCATTTAACCAGCGAAGGTCAGGAAGCCAGTGTGGCTAGAGTAGAGTGAGGGAGAGAGCAGAAGGAGAGCAGGCTAGAGAGGAAATGAGAGGAGTGCAGGGTCTGGTGGGTCAGGTAGGACTGTGGTTTATGTTCTGAGGGGGGAGCTTTGGGCAGAGAGTGGCAGAACCAGACTTACGTTTTAACACAATCATTGTGCATGGCAGAATAATGACCCCCAAAGATGTCCATGATGTAGTCTATAGAACCTGTGAAAATGTTATGTCAAATGACCTTAAAATGGGGAGATTATTCTGGATTATCTAAATGGGTCCAGAATAATCACAGTCTCCTTATTGGTAGAAGGAGATGGGCAAGAGAGAACCAGAGAGGTGACAGTGTAAAGGCTCAGCCCACTATTTCTGCTTTGAGAATGGAGGAAGGGAGCCATGAGACAAGGAATGCAGGGGGTAGGGATGAGGCCAGGGTAAACTCTAGATGCTAGGAAAGGTGATGAAATGCACTCTTCCTGAGAGCCTCCAGAAGGAACACAGCTCTGTTGACACCTTGATTTTTAAACCAATGGGAGTTCTATTTTTAGTTTTTTAAGTCACCTGCATGTTGTTCTCCACAGTGGCTGTACCAATTTACATCCCCACCAACAATGTAGGAGGGTTCCCTTTTCTCTACACCCTCTCCAGGGTTTATTGTTTGTAGACTTTTTGATGATGGCCATTCTGACCAATGTAAGGTGATACCTCACTGTAATTTTGATTTGCATTTCTCTAATAATCAGGCATGTCAAGCATATTTTCCTGTGCTTTTTGGGCATCTGTATGAACTGTGGTGTTGGTGAAGACTCTTGAGAGTCCCTTGGACTGCAAAGAGATCCAACCAGTCCATCCTAAAGGAGATCAGTCCTGGGTGTTCATTGGAAGGACTGATGTTGAAGCTGAAACTCCAGTACTTTGGCCACCTGATGTGAAGAGTTGACTCATTGGAGAAGACCCTGATGCTGGGAAGGATTGGAGGCAGGAGGAGAAGGGGACAACAAAGGATGAGATGGCTGGATGGCATCACCGACTCGATGGACATGACTTTGGGTAAACTCCAGGAGTTGGTGATGGACAGGGAGGCCTGGCGTGCTGCGATTCATGGGGTCGCAAAGAGTCAGACACGACTGAGTGACTGAACTGAACTGATGTCTTTTTTGGAGAAATGTCTGTTTAGATCTTCTGCCCATTTTTTGATTGGGTGGTTTACTTTTTTGATACTGAGCTACATTAACTATTTGTATACTTTGGAGAGTAATCCCTTATCAGTCACTTCATTTGAAAATGTTTTCTCTCATTCTGAGGGCTGTCTTTTCATTTTGCTTATGGTTTCATTTGCTGTGCAAAAGTTTTTATGTTTAATTAGGTCACATTTGTTTATTTTTGTTTTTATTTTCATTACTCTAGAAAGTGGGTCCAAAAAGATATTGCTGCAGTTTACATCAAAGCATGTTCTGCCTATATTTTCTGCTTAAAGTTTTATAGTATCTGGTCTTACATTTAGGTATTCAAGGTTGGTGCCCTGTCATAGAACTATCATATGATCCAGCAACCCCACTCTTGAGCATGTATCCAGAAGAACCATAATTCCAAAACATACGTGCACCCCAATGTTCATTGCAGCATTTTTTACAATAGGCAAGATGTGGAAGCGACATAAATGTCCATTGACAGAGGAATAGTTGAAGAGGATGCGGTATATATGTGTGTGTGTGTATATATATATATATGAATATTACTAAGCCGTAAAAAATTTAAGTAATGCCATTTGTAGCAGCATGGATGGGCCTAGAGATGATCATACTTAGTGAAGTAAGACAGAGAAAGACAAATATATGATATCACTTATATGTAGAATCCAAAAGGATGATACAAATGAACTTATCTATAAAACAGACTCATGGCCTTCAAAAACAAACTTACCAGGAATTTCCTGGTTGTCCAGTGGTTAAGATTCAGCACTTCCACTGCAGGGGTCACAGTTTTGATCCCTCGTCAGGAAACTAAGATTCTGTGGTTGACCAAAAAAAAAAAAAAAAAGAGGGAGAAAAAGAAAAGAAAAAATGGGAAAAGTTTAAAAACCGAAATCAAGAAATCCTACAAAGGGGAAAGGTGAGGGGAGGGATAAATTAGGAGGTTGGGATTAACATGCACAGTACTCTATATAAAGTAGATGATCAACAAGGACTTACTGTTTAGCATGGGGAACTACACTAAATATTCTATAATAACCTATATGGGGAAAAATCTGAAAAAGAATGAATGCATGTATAACTGATCCACTTTGTTGTACACCTGGAACTAACACAACATTGTAAAGCAACAATATCCTAATATGAAATAAAAATTAAATAAAAAATAAGCCAATGGGCTCCATTTTGGGCATCCAAACTCCAGAACTGTCAAATAATACATCTGTGTTGTTTTAAGCATCTAAATTTGTGGTAATTCATTAACAACAGCAGTAGGAGATGAATCTAGTCGCTATAGCTGCTGCATTGGGCATAGACTCCAGGTGGTGGGCAAAGCAAGAAGACAAGGGATAGTTAAGGGCCACTGTGATAAACCAGGCGAGAGGTGATGGCAGCTTGGATCAGGGTGAAGTAAAATTGTACTTTATAAGGCAGAAAATAAACAAAACCACAGAGTAAAGCTAATTTTTTTTTAAACTCCTACCATGTACCAGGATGCATGCTCAGCCATTTTCATTTTTTTAAATTTAATACCCACAACAAAATGAGGTAGGTATACTATTGTCTATGTATCATATATGAGGATTGAAGGGGCTGTCCCCTGCTCACTGAATACAAAGGGGTAGCCAAAATTCAAACTCAGGCTCTGATATAACAAATCTCTCTTGCTTTCCTTTTTGTTCTCCCCTAAGTCCTTAACAAAATTATGTGTAAATGTTCTCGTTTAAGTGGTCCCAGCTGTGCCTGCAAGCATTCTTGAAAGGGTGGGCTGGAGGTGAAGCCAGAATTGCAAGGACCTCTGGGGACAAATGAACCTCAGAACGCAGGAATTAAGGCTATGGGCCATGGCTCCCTTCCAAGAGGAGTCCTGTCTCCATCATCAACTGTGCAGAATCCGGGCTTGATTGAGCTAAAAAAGCCTTGGGACTCCCTGACAGTTGTAAACAAGTAATTAGAATACAGGAAGATGGTTTCTGTGTTTGAAGTTTGTGCAAAGCGCTAACCCCGGCATCGCTTTTCTGTCCGTGATACAGCACTGCTCAAAGTGCTTGATTATAAGAGGATAAACGGTGAAACAGGCTTCACATGTCTACTTTTTTGTGATAGTGTGAAATTTGTCTGATTAAGGCTTATTCTTGACACTGATTCTGCGGGCCCTTTAGGAATCATGTTCTACCTCTTTCGATCACACAGCAGATCTTGCATCTATAGTTGGGCACCAATGCTGGAACCGGCTGCTCAGCTCAGGGAATATGGGGTTGTGTGGACAAGTTTGGCCTTCGAGGTAGAAGAAGGTTGAGGGCCCACACTGACTCTTATAATGAGCGTCACCTGCAGCTGCCCTCTCTCATTTGTTGCCTCTGCAGCCTCTCTGCAAGAGTTGCTTGGGAAGGTACAGCTGGTTGGGACTCTATTCCTAGTTTCTGACCCCACGAGCTGGTGAGATTCATTGGCTTCCTGTGGATTTCCCTAGGCTTTACCTGCTGGTGGATAACGCGGTGATTTTGTGATACACCCAACCTCTAGGCTGGGCCTGAGTCTGGTTCAACCCCTCGTTTTTCTAGTGTCATTTTCACTCTGTGTCCTTCCAGAATAAGAGCATTCTCAGCAGCTTCTTAGTTGTTGGGGTTTTTTGTTTGTGCTTTTTTATTTGGCTGTGCCAAGTTGCAGCATGTGGGATCTAGTTCCCTGACCAGGAATCAAACCCGGCCCCCCTGCATTGGGAGTGCAGAGTCTTAGCCAGTGGACCACCAGAGAAGTCCCTCCTTTCCAGTTCCAGTTCCAGTTCAGTTGCTCAGTCGTGTCTGACTCTTTGTGACCCCATGAACTGCAGCATGTCAGGCCTCCTTGTCCATCACCAACTCCCAGAGTTTACCCAAATTCGTGTCCATCGAGTCGGTGATGCCATCCAACCATCTCATCCTCTGTCGTCCCCTTCTCCTCCTGCCCTCAATCCTTCCCAGCATCAGAGTCTTCTCCAATGAGTCAACTCTTCACATCAGGTGGCCGAAGTATTGGAGTTTCAGCTTCAACATCAGTCCTTCCAGTGAACACCCGTGACTGATCTCCTTTAGGATGAACTGGTTGGATCTCAAGAGTCTTCTCTAACACCACAGTTCAAAAACATCAATTCTTCTGTGCTCAGCTTTCTTTATAGTCCAACTCTCACATCCATACATGACTACTGGAAAAACCATAGCCTTGACTAGATGGACCTTTGCGGACAAATGTCTCTGCATTTCAATATGCTGTCTAGGTTGGTCATAACTTTCCTTCCAAGGAGTAAGCGTCTTTTAATTTCATGGTTGCAATCACCATCTGCAGTGATTTTTGAGCCCAGAAAAATAAAGTCAGCCACTGTTTCCACTGTTTCCCCATCTTTTTGCCATGAAGTGATGGGACCGGGTGCCATGATCTGTTTTCTGAATGTTGAGCTTTTTTTTTTTTCATGTTTTGTTAATGATTTTATTTATTTATGGTTGTGCACGGTCTTCATGCTGCATGGGCTGTTCTCTAGCTGTAGCGAGCAGGGGCTGCTCTCCAGTGGTGTGGCGTGGGCTTCTCACCGCGGTGGCTCCTCTTGTTGCAGAGCACGAGCTGCAGTGCCCACAGACCTCAGTACTGCGGCTCCCCGGCTCCAGAGCCCAGTGGCTGCGATGCACAGGCTCAGCTGCTCTGCCATGTGGGGTCTTCCCAGACCAGGGGTGGAACTCGCATCCCCGGTATTGGCAGGGGGGGATTCTTTACCACTGAGCCACCAAGAAAGCACTCAGGCGTATTTTAGATTCTAGTTTTCCACATTCCTACCTGGTGAGAGAGGCCTGGGAGCTGGGAGTCCTCAGCCACAGTCCTGGCTCTGCCATCAAAAACTCTGGGGCCTCTGGCGAGCACCTGCTCCTCCCTCAGTCGTGTCTGACTCTTCGCGACCCTGCGGACTGTAGCCCGCCAAGGCTCCTCTGTCCATGGGATTTCCCAGGCAAGACTACTGGAGTGGTGAATGTTGAGCTTTAAGCCAACTTTTTCACTCTCCTCTTTCACCTTCATCAAGAGACTCTTTAGTTCTTCTTTGCTTTCTTCCATAAGGGTGGCGTCATCTGCATATCTGAGGTTATTGATATTTCTCCCGGCAGTCTTGATTCCAGCTTGTGTTTCTTCCAGCCCAGCGTTTCTTGTGATGTACTCTGCATATAAGTTAAATAAGCAGGGTGACAATATGCAGCCTTGACGTACTCCTTTTCCTATTTGGAACCAGTCTGTTGTTCCATGTCCAGTTCTAACTGTTGCTTCCTGACCTGCATACAGATTTCTCAAGAGGCAGGTCAGGTGGTCTGGTATTCCCATCTCCTTCAGAATTTTCCACAGTTTATTGTGATCCACACAGTCAAAGGCTTTGGCATAGTCAATAAAGCAGAAACAGATGTTTTTCTGGAACTCTCTTCCTTTTTCGATGATCCATCAGATGTTGGCAGTTTGATCTCTGGTACCGCCTTAGTTGTTTTTTTTAAATTTCTCTGGAACAATCAAGCTTGCAGCGGTGTTTCCAGGATGGAAGGTCACTACCCCTTTAGTGAAAACTGACTACTGGCTTAGGCCCTTCAACGGGCATGTTTTATGTTGTTCTCACAACAGTTCTGCCTGGGTAGATATTACTGCTATTCCCAGCAGGGACCTTGGTAAGTGGGTAAGCCATCAGGTCTTCTAAGTCACATCCTTGATTTTATTATAGAAAAAGCAAAGCTTTCTCCAGGGAATTGGTAGCATTTGACTGTGGTGTCAAATTACACAGGAGAAATACATTCTCCCTTCCTGGATAAAGTGCATAGAAAGACTGCTCTTCTAACTTCTTGCTGTAGGTAGGTACCTTGACAGAGAGAAGAAGGAAAAGTTAGCATGAAGTGGGAGTGAGATGGACATTTGTCTACAAAGGAACCAGTGTCTCTAAGGAAAGGAATGCAGAAGGCTTCTGAGCTATGTATGGCAGGCATCCTCTGACCCATTAAGGGAGACTGAATAGAGAGTATACCAAATGGTGAACACATTGCCTGTACATCTCATTTGCTCATTCACAAAATTAGGCAATTATATCCCAAAGGAAATAAAAACTGCAGCATTGAATATACAGTATGCATTCGATGTCACTACAGGTAGCAGATTGAGTTTAACAAGCCATATGGGTTGTAATTGTCTGAGTATGATTAATTCATAATGTTTGTTCATTTTATGCCTTATATTATGATGTGTTATTATTTCATTTAATTACAATATATGTCCTTTTTCTAGGCATGATCAAAAACCCTTAGGGATTTTGATATTCCCTCAGGTAAGAACAAACAATGTCTCCGGCTTTCTGGACTTGATCTGCGACTTCTTTCTTTCGGTGCAAGTTGCACAAAAAGAGCGCAGTGAACTCAGAGCAGATGGTGCATCCGTCCATCGCCGAGCTCCGCTTGCAGCCCGAGGAGAACTTTATACCGAAGGTGGAAATAATGGCTTTCTGCTCAGTTTGTTGTAAATTCTAAATGGGGTGATGGAAAGCTGTAATGATCACTGTTGTTCAACGCCTCTGGGCTCCAACATCTGGCGAAGGCCTTTACTAGCTGACAGCTGTTAGCCTTGGTATCACAGCGTGCTGCCCAGAGCTTTTGTTCTAAGTAGGCTGGGAATCAGGCTTGAAGCAAGTATCACTAGTTCATGTATCAAGATGTTAAAGAGAGAGAAAACACTTTCATATTCAGGATTACCTTCACCATGGTACATTTAGTAAAAACAGAGGCTTTTGCATATTGTTATGGAAATGCTGCAGGCTCTTACACTCAAAACCCAAGACTTTTATTACATTTTTAGCACAAGAATTTAAATTAATATTCTAAGCAATTTAGCCTCTGTCAGAGATAAATCCAAATTGCTAACAAGCACAAGATAAATTTAGGAAAATTGGCTTATGTCCTGAGATCAGGTTTGAAGATGAATCCGTAAAACTCATACAACAGAAAAGAAAACAGTTTGCATTCTGGAGATAACAGAATGAAGGGGTAACATTTAAAAGTACAGTACTTTGAATCGAAATAAGCAGTTTGTATATGGTTTTAAAGAATGGAATTTCATAAATAATGCAGGCAAGGTGTTTGGTGTAAATATTTCCATTACTAAGATTATGCTGCTGCTGCTGCTGCTGCTGCTGCTAAGTTGCGTCAGTCATATCTGACTCTGTGCGACCCCATAGACGGCAGCCCACCAGGCTCCTCCGTCCCTGGGATTCTCCAGGCAAGAATACTGGAGTGGGATACTTCAAATCTAGGTTTTCTGTGACTAATATCATTTAAATAGGAACAAAATAAAATTTGAAAAGAAAATGATCATGAGGTTTTTAAAATTTTTAATTTTTTCTTATCATTTTTTAATAATTAAAAAATCTTTTAAATTGCTTTACCCAGGTTTATCTCTCTGCACATTTTAAAAACATTGCTACTAAAAAAAAAAAAAAAAAAACCCAAAACATTGCTACTACATTTAAAGACCAAGGAATTTTTTTTTTTTTGTAGAAGTGAAAGCTACTCTGATAAGAATCAGAGAGAGGGAAAGAGAGACATAGAGACAGAGAGAGATTGAGATGGAGGCAGGCTTGCGTCTTTTGGCTATGAATCTGCCATTTCCATGGTTGGTAGAGTCATGATCTGAAAAGAGTCAGTCTACAACTGTATACTTCCCGTGTGAAAATATACATGAGAAGCTTTTTGTTTTTTAGACTCTTTATTTTGTATTGGGATATAGCCCTATTAACAATACTGGGCTATATCCGATATGTATTAGAATATAGCCGATTAACAATATTGTGATAGTTTCAGGTGAAAGGGAAGGAACTCAGCCATATACATACATGTATCCATTCTATAAGTGAATTTTGAGGTGAAGGAAAAGGAAGTGATCATGTCTCCTCTCATAATTTTCAGAGAGAAGGCGTACATAGAAGCTACCTCCAGAAGCAACAAGCAGAATCTCCTGGGAGAGTAGAAGTCAAGCTAATTCTAATCTTTGAAAATGGTTCCTCTTTGTTAACTTAGGAGACAAGATAATTACTTCTCCAATCTTCAGTGTCCCTGCCGTGTCTACTACTAGATACTATGTAGTGCTGTCTTCCTGTTCTGTAAAAATGCCCAACCTTATCATCAAGGTAGATTTCCTCTAGATGGTTGCTGCGTTCCTGATAGATGATGATGTTGAAGACAAAGATGATGATGATATTGAGGAAAATGATGGTGATGTTGAAAAAGGTGATGCTGATATTGAAGATGCTGCTGCTGCTGATGTTGAGAGGGAGGATGTTGAGGAAGATAGTTAGCTTAATTGAGATAGTAACAGACTCTTTTTAAAAGAGCCTAGTATTTTACATGCCCCTGTGAGTGCTGGGACGCATTTTAGAAACTCTGTCAGCAACATTGATAGTTCAGGGACTTCCTTGGCGGTTCAGTGGTTAAGACTCCAAGCTTCCAATGCAGGGGGTGGGGCTCAGATTTAATCCTGGGTTGGGGAATTAAGGTCCTGCATGCTGCAGGATGTGCCCCCCCCAAAAAAAATTAATAGTTCATATAAGCTACCTCCAGAAAGCAAATTTGAGAGTGTCCAGAATTGATACACAAATGAATAGGTGGGTTGTATAAGTGTGTTAAAAATCAAAATCAAATAAAAATGAAAGATTAAGCTCATTAGGTATTTAAGAGCAACCAGCATGTGCTAAATATTAATATTTTTAGTGTCTTGCTTTACTTAATCCTTATAAGAACTCAGCAAGGGAGGTGCTATTTTTATTCTTGTTTTACAGAAGCAGAAACTGAGGTTTAGAAAGATTAAGAAACCTGCCTGAGGTCATGCCACTATTAAGCAGTGAATCCAGAATTTAAACCCAGTCATCTTAACTACAACATCATCAACTCCTAACCACTTTCAACAGAGACTTGGTGTTTGCTTTTCAGCAAAAGAAAATTACAAAGCAAGTCATTACTCTCTTGCCTTCTGATCACTCAAGTCATCACTAAGTTTCCCATCACCACCCCAGTCAATCTTTGTTTATCCTGCAGCTGGGTCAGAACATGCAGCCATACTTGTGAAATCATAGCATGTTGTTTTAGCTATGAATATGACATTGCAAAATTAAAATTTGGTGTTATGATCTTTCAAGGAGCTAATGATGGATGTGAGATGAATCACAAGTGCATCATGGCAGAAAATAGAGAATGCTACCTGGAAGTCAGAGCAGGAACTCTGCCACTAATGGGCAGTGTGACCCCATCAAGTCATATAGCTTCTCTGGGACTCATTTTCCTCAATGATAGCATGAGAGCATTAGAGTAATCATGTCCAAGGTCTCTTCAAGTTATAACATATGAGGAAATGGGCCTTATTACTTTCATGCCGTTGTTCTTATTAATGTGCAAACACCCTTCATTTTGAGACCTCGTCTAACAAGTATAATTTGATATAGCTGGAAAACAAGCAAATGGCTCTCCCTAGTAAGTTTTCCTTTTTCATAGATGGTCTAGGATTTGCCATTTGGAGAAGGTCTGGGGAGGCCTGGAAGTTTGCCAGTTCTCCTGAAAAAGGGTTGCAATGTGGTTATGCCAAGAACGCTGCATGTCGATCTGGACTCAATACTGTGTCTCTTGTTATTGTCTGCTCCTGCCAACTGCTGCTTTCTGCTCCAGCTGTTTGGAAGCCAGACCTGGCACTATGAGGTCTGCCTTGGCATGCTGTGTGCATATGTATGTGCCAGTGTGTCTGTAGACTCAGTGTGACGTGATGAAAAGAAGCAAAGGCAGCAGCCATATGTGGACCTTTATCTTCATTTGCTCATTGCAAAGCCAAATTCGAAATGAACTTCTCCCCATGTGACCCAGACCTGTCTTAGTCCCTTCCAAACACCTTTGGCTATGTTGAAACCACAAAACAACCAGTGATGACAAAGCAAAGCGACTGTAGTCTGGTCAGTGGTCTCACCAGGCTGGTGGCGCAGCATATGTAATAGTACAAATCTCTGCACGTCCATAGAACTCTATGGGCATCTCCTGCCTTCTGCTCTTGTGTATTTTGTCTCTTTGGTGAGCCACAAGGATTGAGACATTCATGGTTTTACCAGTATACCTGTGGCTCCATCTCAGGTTGGGTGGCATCTGAGTGTTCCCATGGGCAATGCTTCCATGTATTTGGGCAGAGCCCAGTAACAGGGCCAGTTTAGAGCATGTGTGGAGGAGCTGCTCATAGATTAGTGATCCAAGTCACTCAGTGATCAGCCTGTCTTCCAGTTGCTGCTGCAGGCTGATCAGCAACAGGGAAGATGGCCTTTATAGCCCATGGCTTTTCAGCGGGCAACTGAAACAGGGATGGCCTCGGGTAGTCAAAGAGAGAAATACGTATGAGCAATAATATGACCCATAAAATTGTGAGGTAGGTTAGGATTTTTTTCCTACTTTTAAAAATCATTTTCTATCTATTCCCTTTAGCTTTTTAAAAATTCCTCTGTAGGGATAGATTGAAGGCAGAAGGAGAAGAGGGCAAAGGAGGATGAGATGGTTGGATGGCATCACTGGTTCAATGGACGTGAACTTGGGCAAACTCCAGGAGATGGTAAGGGACGGGGAAGCCTGGAGTGCTGCAGCAGTCCATGGGGTCTCGAAGACTTGGACATGACTTGGAGATGGAACAACAATCTTGGTACCACCTTATAAACTCTCAGACTTCCTAGTTACCTTGATGGTTGTTTGAGCAAAGCTGTAATAGCAATCCATTCTTTCAGTCACTGTGCCCAGGTGGCCACTGGAAACATGTGACAAGAAGGAAAGAGACAAAATACAGGAGACAAAATCCAAAAGAGCAGAAGGTAGAAAATGCCTACAGAGTTCTATGGATTGCAGAGATTTATACTATTACATACGTTGGGCCACCAGCTTGGTAAGACCACTGACCAGCCTACACATGAGTTGGATACCCAACTCCTGCCCTCAGAGAACTTACATTTTAACAAGGACTACTCTAACTGGCCACAGTGAAGTGTATTGAGCTCTACGGGAGGGGATACCAGGAAGTAAATAAGAAGATAGTGGGATTGTGAGTAGAGCTTTTACCTGGTTCTACTGGTCACTCAACAATGCTCTGGGCATTAAGAAGTGTACATAACATGCAGGAGATAAGGGGCTGCCTCCAGAGACCTCACAGTCTGGCTGAGGAGACCACGTTCACACAAAGAAACAGAACCACAGAGGGCCGGAGTGTGAGGTGCTACTTCTCCACGGCATTTCACAGAGACAGTGTTTGGGATGCCTATAGTAGTCAACTTGCAATATCCGGGATTGGGTTTACCCGTTTGATTCTAAAATATAAAATGGAACTTGTGGGGCTGTGTGACTGGTTAGGACTTGCATCATTTTATAACTTAACTTTTTTATAGGTGTGCAGCATTTCTGAACTACATGTTAGGTTCACTGAGGGCAGAAATCATTAATTTTACTGCATTAATTTCCTCTAATCTCCAGCCCATTTCTGTCTATACAGTAGGCACTCACTGAATATCCATGAAGTAAGTACAGGACATTATAATTTTTTATTGTTTAAGTGTAATTCCAGAGCATAAGAAAGATAAGAGGCCACCATTACCCAGAGAGTTGGAAGTTCTAGATTCATCTCTTGTTGTTCTGATGACTGTTTCTACAAATATACTAAATGCATTCACGACCTTCCTTCACCCCATCTAGAATGAGGCTCTGTGAGTGTAACTCCTTCTGCTTATAACATTTTCAGTAGCAGGGCAATCTCTTAAGCGTTTGAGGGGATGGAGAATGACAGCAGACAGATGGGCCCATTGACAAGTGTGTCCCCTTGTGGTACATCTGTCACAACTGAATTATTCTGTCACTTGTGCTGTCACCAAATCAGGCTGATCCAAGAAGTGGAAGGAAGAGCACTTCTAGTGACTCTTAATCACAGAGGGAAATGGCTCTGTGACATGTGTGTTTTCTGACAGGGACTGGCTTTATTATTTTCTAAGGGTAGAGAGAAGTGCATGATGTATCAGCATATGAATAAGTGACCTGCTTTGATGGTGACAATGAAACTCTGAGTTGGATTTCATTTTGTTTAGCTGGTATCTCTCTCTTATTTTGGCTCACCTAAATTTAAGGAGCCCAGTCTCAGGAGTCGTCCTGGATCCCAGGCTTCTCTGGCTAACCGTGTGACCTTCATGTTACAGGCACTTTCCTCTACCTGTACTTAGGAACTTCACCTGCCTACATCCAGCTAACCCTGAGAGTGGGGCAATATACTGCCCATGACCAAAATGTATCCACCCCACATGGTTGGGTCATCCTTTGAGGACAGTTTGCCTAGGATTCCAGGACACTCATGAGCTCAAAGAGCCTCTTTGTGGAAAAAGTTCCCATAGGTGTACTTCTGTCATCAGATTTGCCTGTTATGTAAGCCTCTGGCACCAGACTGGAAAATTGCCTGTTTGGATTCCAACCCCAGATACTGTGATGGCCTTGAGAAATGGGGGATGGAATGCATTAGGGCAGCTTTTAAGTCAATTCCAGAAAAAGTGATTTACTAGACATATTTAGAACCACATTTTATTTTTAAACTGGGGAAATACAGTTGTTTTCCCATTGTTTATTGCACTTCACATTTTTCTAAATTATCCCAATAATTTCATTTGATGAATTTTTAACCCTGAATATTCATTGGAAGGAATGATGCTGAAGCTGAAGCTCCAATGCTTTGGCCGCCTAATGTGAAGAGCCAATTCACTGGAAAAGATCCTGATGCTGGGAAAGACTGAAGGCAATAGGAGAAAGGAATGGCAGAGGATGAGTTGGTTGGATATCATCACTGACTCAATCATCACTGACATAAGTTTGAGCAAACTCGGGGAGATAATGAAGGACAAGGAACCCTGGTGTCCTGCAGTTCATGGAGTCTCAAAGAGTCTGACTCGACTTAGCAACTGAACAACAACAATTTTCAACAAATAGACTTGCTGTAAGGTGTCAAGGTGATGTTGTCAGTGCATGAAAGCTGTTTTGTTCATAAACTCAACAAATATTTAAGAACCTACCATGTTCTAGGAGTCTGGAGACGAAAAAGTCCCAATTCTGACTTGGAAATTCAACTGTCCTACTGCTGCTGCTGCTAAGTCTCTTCAGTTGTGTCCGACTCTGTGTGACCCCATAGACGGAAGCCCACCAGGCTCCCCTGTCCCTGGGATTCTCCAGGCAAGAACACTGGAGTGGGTTGCCATTTCCTTCTCCAATGCATGAAGGTGAACAGTGAAAGTGAAGTCGCTCAGCTGTGTCCGACTCTTAGCGAGCCCATGGACTGCAGCCTACCAGGCTCCTCTGTTCATGGGATTCTCCAGGCAAGAGTACTGGAGTGGGTTGCCATTGCCTTCTCCGAACTCTCTTACTAAGAGGACAGTAAAAAGCTATTCACCTGCTAAAAAGTAATTCATTGATCAGAGCATCTCAGCATCTGCTTGATGTTGCTGAGTAAGGAGATATGAGTATGAGTGTGTGTGTGTGTGTGTGTGTGTGTGTGTGTGTGTGTGTGTGTGTGCACGTGCGTGCACGCGTGCACATCTGGGAGTACATAAACATTACATTTTAGGGCTAAGTTCTCACACTGTTTGAATTTGATATGTAATTATGAATAAATACTAAAAACATAAAAATGAAGCCACCCATACATACCTCATAGGATTCTCCTGGCTTTGGGACACTCGTTAATGGCAGCAGGAAATTTACTATTTGCTTTTATTCTTGAGGCCAAGTACTAGATGCTAAAGTCCCTGTTATGTGTTTTTTCAATTATAATCGAGACTGAAAATTAGTAATGGTCTTCCCTGATAGCTCAGTTGGAAAAGAATCCACCTGCAATGCAGAAGACCCCGGTTCAATTCCTAGGTCGGGAAGATACCCTTGAGAAGGAACAGGCTACCCACTCCAGTATTGCTGGGCTTCCCTTGTGGTTCAGCTGGTAAAGAATCTGCCTGAAACCTTAGGGACTTTTTTTTTTTGAGTATTTGAAAATGGTTTTTACCTTTTATTTGTGAAAACATTTGAATCTATGCAGGAGTAAGGAGAATAGTAAAATGAAGTCTAGGGACCCAACACCAGCCTCAAGAACTATCAACTTAAAGCTCATCTTCTTTCATTTATAATTCTCCCTCTCCTCTACCTCTTCCTGCTTTGCTCTGGGTTACTTTGAGGCAAACCTCAGACACAAGTCTCATCTGGAGATATATTGGGAGGCAGTGTGTGTTTGTACATTGTAGGATGTTATCAGAGGAGGCACATGCCCTATTGTCACATCCTTACCATTCACAGTGCCTTTTACCAACCTGTCCTCATTGCCATTACATGCCTAACCCTGCAAGCATTTGGGTTTGCAACCCCTACATTTCCCATTTTCTTATCTGTTCCCTTCAGTCACTTTTGTTTATTACTGTCTTAATGTAAAATCTGTGCTGCTGCCTTAAATATACAAGTCATAATAGTAAGTTGCATGATTCAATGTTAGTTAATTTTTATCTGAGAAGTTTAAAATTTATTTACTGGAGAATGCTTACATTTGACTGGCTAACTGGGTTTGAACATGCTGTCTTATTTTGTATTTTCTGTACAACTTGATGAAATGACTTTCAGGATCTGCCTCAAAATTAACAATAATGCTTCATTCACAGCATCACCTGCTTCAGACTTTGCAGCCATATACCTGAGTTTTGAAAGGCAAGTAAACCAAAGAGTTTATAATAATTTGAAGCAGATGCCTCAATCTGAAGTGCTATTGCTGTTGCTACTACTACTAATTGCTATTACTAAACTCCATGACAATAAATCCCATGTATCATCTAGAATGAAATCCTTTAGGATTAACAGAATCTCCTAGCACTTGCCAAGCACTGGGTTTGTCAGCAAGTGGAAAGGCAAGCTACCTTTCTGAGAGAGCAAGAGCAAGGAAATACACATGAAAATTACACTACAGAAATGATGACTCAGGAATGCTGGTTTGCATGAGGATATAACTGAATAAGAAGATGACTTAATTATGAGTGAAATATATATGTATATAAACATACAGATAACATTATATTGTCTATAGATATAATATGTCTATTATGCTTAGCAAAACAATGTAATGTTTATATTATATAATTATAATGTATATTCTCATAGTATATTATGGATATTATATATACTACATATTATATACATATATTTGGGCTTCCCAGGTGGCTCAGTGGTGAAGAATTTGCCTGCCAAGCAGGAGATGGGGGTTTGATCCCTGGGTCGGGAAGATCCCCTGGAGAAGGAAAAGGCAGCCCACTCCAGTATCCTTGCCTGGGAAATTCCAAGGACAGAGGAGCCTGGTGGGCTACAGTCAATGGGATCATAAAGAGTTGGACACAGTTTAGTGACTAAACAACAACAACAATAATATGCATATATTCCACTTACAAATGGAATCGTGTTTTTATAGCCATTCTACTGTCCAATCACAGAAAGATGTTTGTCATGTAAATAAATCTAGAATAGTAAGATAATTATTTTTAAATAGTCCAATGTTTTAGTGCTTTACAAGTACTGATGTACATTTTAGAAACTCCACTAGCCTGAATAATATTTCAAATTAGGTCTTGCCGGAAAGCAACTTGGACTGTGTTCAGAATTGACATGTATATAAATAATGGGTCTAGTTATATAAAGGGGAGAGTACATATTGCACTCCTTAGATAAGTAAGAGTGACTGGCCTGTGTAAGTCTTTTTTCTTTGTCTCTGTTCCCTCCCTCATTCCTACCTCCCTTTCTCCACCTCCCCACCTCCAATTATCAACACATTTTGAAACTAGACAGTAGCAGGGTACTTAAATAGTGCTGTATACTCCCACCACAGCACCCAGGGCCTGCCTAGAATCACAGCTTGGCCAGTTCCTTGGGCTCCGTAGACAGTCCAAGAAGGGATGCTCAGGCCCAGAACCAGTGGAGAGGAGGGAGTTTCCCAGTTCAATCTCCCATGCTCTAGCTGTGTCTGACTTTTTGCAGCTCTATGGACCATAGCCTGCCAGGTTCCACTGTCCATGGGATTCTCCAGGCAAGAATACTAGAGTGGGTTGCTGTGCCCTCCTCCAGCGGATCTTTCCAACTCAGGGATCGAACCCACGTCTCTTATGTCTCCTGGCTGGCAGGTTCTTTACCATTAGTGTCACCTGAAAGCCCTTGTGTTGAAGACAAGTACTTAATTACTTCTAAAAAAAAAATCCAAAACCTCTTTCCTAATTTAACCATTAATGTGCCCGAGACTTTCTTTCATTGTATGTAAATACAATGTCTGTCTGCCTTGGGGTTTCTCACCTGGTGTGTTTGCTTGATTTCAGTGGTATACCAGTAGGTTAACTGCCTTCCTGACCTTGACTTGGTTCCTCAGTGTTTTATTTCTTATATTTTAAAATATAATTACGACTGAAGATTAATCTCAGAGTCTAAACCAAATATGTATCTAAACAAAAGATAGTTTTTATAGCCACCCATTTTAAAGATCATGTCATTTCAAAACCTAGGACTAAGTCCATGTTCTGTGTTGTATTTGCTGACACTTGAGCTGCTGGATTTCTGAGGGCTGGTTGGTGAAGCTCAGGGTCTAAATCCCAACATGTAGATATGTGTTGGGAACATCCTGGCTGTATCACTGCTCTGGATGCACAGCTGATATTCTTATGGGAAACTGTTATTCTGCAAAACAGCACTCTGCAAATATATACTACATAACCCACTCTTTATTCTGTATAAGAAAAAATAAACTCTGGGGTTTGAACTGAATATTTTGAATCTTTTTCTGATTATGCTGTTTCAGATGTAAGCTCTTTAAAATTTGGAAATATTTTGATTTTGGAAATGTTCTTGATTCAGAATTGGTCAGATCCTGGATATGCCTGGGAAATGATCTACTGGTTTTAAATTAGAAAGTCTGAGGCACTATAAAGAGGATCTTGCATGCATGCACACTAAATCCCTCCAGTCGTGTACAACTCTTTGTGACCCTATGGACTGTAGCCCACCAGACTCCTCTGTTCATGGGATTCTCCAGGCAAGAATACTGGAGTAGGTTGCCATGCCCTCCTCCAGGGAATCTTCCTGACCCAGGGATCAAACCCAAATATCTCTTGTGTCTCCTGCATTGGCCAGTGGGTTCTTTATCACTAGCTCCTCCTGGGAAGCCCAAAGAGAATCTTAGGACACATCTATATCTTAGGTCTAAAGTAAATCATATCGGGACCCTAACAAAGTGGTTAATCGGGGACTTCCCTGACGGTTCAGTGGTTAAAACTCTGTGTTTCCAATACAGAGCGTAAGGGTGCCCTGGTGGGGAAACTAAGATCTCACGTGCTATGGCCAAAAAAGGGGGGGGGGAGAGAAAAAAATTGTGCCCCTAATGTTGAAGAAATTTAATAATCTGCAAATCTCTTTTCCAAATAGGGATAGTTAGAATTTATGAATATTTTGTCTCTGGGTTAAATATAAGCGTGTTTTCTTCTGACAGATGTAAATACAGAATCATTTTTCCAAAGAATTTGGGTACCAGGTTGAGAACTTTAAATGAACTTAACCAAAATTGCATAATGGAATAAAGAGAGATAACAGATGATCACTAGTGAACAGGGAGAGGGTAGGGAAGATTCTAGTAGATAAGACAGCAGATGCTAGTTAAATCAGGCCCCAGACAGAAAAAAAAAAAATGCTAAGCAAGACTGCTGTAGGGGGTCCTGGAACTAGGGAAGCTTCCTCAGGGCCTTTTCTCTGTGGGTGATGATCTTTTCACTCCCCCACCTTCTTTCCTCCTTAGCATTTATTGAGGATAGGAGGAGGGGCATACCTGAGTCAGTAAATGAAAAATCACTAATTTTAGACACCCCAGCTCATTATAGCAGAGGTTCTCAACCCTGACAGCCCTTGTGATCCCCTTCAAAACATTTTGTTAATACACTTTGCTGTCCAGTCATGACTTTCATAGGTAATACAATCTACTTACACATGAAATTTTTTTAAAACCTAGAATGTCGAGATATAATATAAAACAGAAATAAAAGACACTTAAAATATTCTTTATTTTAATATGTAAATGCTTGTGAACAACTGCGTAAGAACCCAGACCTAATCCCCATGCCTGTGGCAGCTACACAGGCAGGTGGCCCCGGAGAACTTAATGCGCTGGGGTCTGCAACACCCAGAGCAGCATTTACGGTCCTGAAACAGTGACTACTCTTGGTAAAGTCTCCAACAAAGCTAAGGACCATCTTCCCACAGTCAACTAGAAAATTCAGAGCCTAATAAAATTGTGCAAAGTGCAAACGAGTCTTCTGAAATTATACATGTAAAATGGAAGAAGTTCTAGGCTTCAAATGAGATGGCATTCATGTATGTGATGTGCAGTGGATCATTTAAAAGCCATGAAGGATGCAGCTGGGAGGCTGATTCCTTGCTGTTTGGCAATGCTTATTCATTACAAGACATCCAGCCTCCTCAGCCCTGCCCACTAAGTGTATGCAGTAAAAGTGAAAGTGTTATTCGCTCAGTCATGTCTGACTCTTTGGGATGTCATGGACTGTAGCTTGCCAGTCTCCTCTGTCCATGGAATTTTCCAGGCAAGAATACTGGAGTGGGTTGCCATGCCCTCTTCCAGGGGATTTTCCTGACCCGGGGATCGAACCCACGTCTCTTGCATTGCAGGAAGATTCTTTCCTGTCTGAGCCACGGGTACCCCTATCCTATAATTATTTTGACAATCAAAAGCACCCCCCCACAAATTTCCAAAACATCTCCTATGGGGCAGTTCCAGATCTCTTGGGAACCACTGCACTCAGGAACCATTGCACTATACGTTCAATGAAGGCCCAAGAGATGGTGAGCTGGGAGGACGCTGCAGAAAACAGAACAAGGAGGGTGCAAAAGCCACTTAGGAGGCCAGTGTTGGCCGTGTGGATCTGAGGCCCAGAAGCTGTCACAGTGATGGGATTGCTATAGTCCAGTCTGAGCACCCTGCCAGGGAGGTTGTGTACTCTGTCACCATCCATCACTCTCCTATGTCCTCATTTGCACACTATAGGGAACCCTTAGTTCTTTATCTGCTTGTTTTTTTTCGTTAGTCAGCCAGTTGTGGTTATTGGATACACTGGGGCAGGGCTCATGCAGCGCCTCCTCTTGAAGTTTTCATCAAAAGGATTACTTGCAGGAGCAGCGTGGCACCCAGCAATTCTGACTGTAAGCTCCTCTTAAGATGGCTTTCTGTTCTCAGATTAACATAAATGAAGAACACTGAATCCTTCTCTTTGAAAGAGAAATATGAATTTGCCAGCCAAGGCATCCACTTGCCTTACTTCCTCCTACCTATAGAGCAGGTAAAAGTTTTTCTATGTCTTTCCATGGCCACTGGTATACAGCATTCTAACATGAAGTGGGGCCTTTTCTTCCCTTGATAAGCTTTCTACATGTTCTTGTTCAAAACAGTTTTGGGGGGATTTTTTCTTTGTTTTTTGTTTGTTTGATTTGTTTTGTTTTCCCCAGAGTCAAACCAGTCAGGAAGCTGAAAACGAGCCACTGAGACCAAGACTAGTCAGTTTTGTTTGAATCTGTGCCTTTTCTTCCTCCCTCCCTTTGCTGTGACTGACAGAACCCATGTCTCTGCCTGCCATTAGCTTTGCAGTGACCTTCACAAGGCTGTAAGATGTGAAAAAGGCCCATGTAACTAGCATAAGATGAGTGGTTGTGGGAGACAAGTGTTCCTTCTGCAAAGCAGGAGTCTGAGGTTACCTGTGAGGCCAAGGTTGGTTTTCCTATGATGCCTCCCCACTGTTAGTTCTGAAAGTGGCGGACACTCCCATGGTCTCTGGTCTTTCTCTAGATTGTGTTTCCTCAGCAGTCAAGGTCAAAATTCACCAAACCCATATCTTTCCCTTTATGACCCCTTTCTCATACTTCTAAGCAAGATAATTAATTAACCCCCTCCCATTTAAAAACAGTATTCTTTAAAAGAAAATCTTGTCCTGCTATCACAAGAATTTTTTCGACTCATTCAGGTGGCATTTCTTAAGGAAATGCAGTAATTGGGTATTTTTACTCAAAGACTGGATTGTGTGGGCCCAGCTGGAGAGATATGTTCACTGGTTATAGCGATTTTGCAGAACAATCAGAGTTTTCTAACTGACACTTTAATTTCTGGAGTCTTATCTTTCCCTAAGTATAACAGTATAAATAAATATGTGTGTCATCCCTTCATTCTCTTAAAAAATGAAAGTAGATGAACTAACATTTGTAAGTATTTTTCTGTTCCATAAATGATTTTTTTCATACCTTCAGATTGTTTGAACTGATAAACTAGATACAGTAAGTCTCCTACATACTAATTCAAGTTGCAAACTTTCAAAGATGCAAGCATGTATATCTGTGTCCAATCACATAAGTTAGTTCACGTGTCTGGCATACAGTGTCACATACATGCATCGTCTACAAGTTGTTGTATTTTGTGTACTCCATACAGTATTGTCGGAGAAGGCAATGGCACCCCACTCCAGTACTCTTGCCTGGAAAATCCCATGGATGGAGGAGCCCGGTGGGCTGCAGTCCATGGGGTCGCAAGAGTCGGACACGGCTGAGCGACTTCACTTTCACTTTTCCCTTTCATGCATTGGAGAAGGAAATGGCAACCCACTCCAGTGTTCTTGCCTGGAGAATCCCAGGGACGGTGGAGTCTGGTGGGATGCCATCTATGGGGTCGCACAGAGTCGGACACGACTGAAGCGACTCAGCGGCAGCATACAGTATTGTACATTAATACAGTATCTTTATTGCAAGGCCAGGATGTCATCTATGACACGAAAAAAGAGCTACTACCCGGACATGACTGGATCATTTTTTCAAGGTTGATATCCCAGGGTCGGGAAGATCCCCTGGAGTAGGAAATGGCAGCCACCTCCAGTATTCTTGCCTGGAAAATTCCATGGACACAGAAGCCTGGTGGGCTATACTCCGTGCAGCTGCAAAGAGTTGGACACTACTATGACTGAGCACAGCACAGCACAGATACGCATCACACAGCTATACATACACAGCACACACACATCCAGCAAGGGTGAGAACCTATGCCATCAACATCAGGCATGAGTGAAATTTCAGCTTACCCTCCATCTCCTATTGCTGACGATCCTTCATGTCTACCATCTCCCACCTCCTCTCCCTCCTTTAGTCAGTAACTCTTCTTCCCAATTGCTTGATGCCAGCCCATTTATGCCAGCTGTCATACTGTACTACTGTAATTTTCAAGGTATTGTACTATAGGATTAAAAATGTTTTCTTTATTTCTTATGTTTGTTTTTTGTGTATTATTTGTGTGAAAAGCATTGTAAACCTATTACAGTAAGTCAGTACTGTATAGCCAGGTGCCTAAGCTGGGTACCTAGGCTAACTTTGTTGGACTTGTGAACAAACTGGACTAACAATGAGCTCTTGGAATAGAATTTGTTCCTACGTAGGGCTTTGATATATACAGCATTGCAAAATAGCAAATGGATATAGATTATTCTTCTAAAAACACATACTATCAAACCTGCCGTCTCTGGGCATCATATGTAAAAACTTGGGCTCCCCTGTGTTGCTCTTCAGGCAGACATGAAACTTTTCGTTATCCTACATGTGTGATGCCTAACTGGGAACACTTATTTATCCTATTTTTAAATTGCATCTTTGGTTCATAATTTTACTAATGAGATAATTAGCCATCCTTTTATTTTGAGTAGTTTTGATTACAGTCTCCAAATCTTTCTAGAAGAGCTTTACTTCTCCTTTTTCATCTTGAAAGCCTGCTCACCCTGCATCAAGTATGTGGTTTGGAAATCCATAATACGTGCCATAAAGAAACAAGAGAACAAACATTTTTGGTAATTCTTTTGCTGACTTCTTAAAGCTATTGCTCGTGTTTTCACCACCACAATAGGAAATCAGGGCAGAAAAAACAAAAAGAATCAGACATTAACATCAGACATTTATTAAAAATGCCTAAAGATTCAGACATTTTATTCTTCAAAAATTAATCCCTAAGCCTTCACAACAATGCAATAAGAAAAAATACTAAGTGGAAATAGTGCAAACAGCAGACAAGTTGTCTTAGGCCTCAGAAGTTACCTGAGCAACTACATTAGCCTGTTCCTGATATCTATTGCTGGGTAATAAATGATCCCAGAATTCAGCACTCTAACACAGCCTCTTCATCCTGTTTATAATGGTTTAGATCCCAAATTTCCAAGGGATTTTTCTGGAAAGTTCCCTTTTGGGGTCTCTCATTCAGTAACAATGAGATGTCATCTGGAGTCATAGCCATCTAAAGGTACAACTAGGAAGAGAAGACTCTTGAGAGGCCCTTGGATTACAAGGAGATCAAACTGGTCAATCCTAAAGAAAATCAACCCTGAATATTCATTGGAAGGACTGATGCTAAAGCTGAAGCTCCAAAACTACGGCCACCTGATGTGAAGAGCCAACTTACTGGAAAAGACCCTGATTCTGGGAAAGATTGAGGGCAGGAGAAGGGGACAAAAGAGGATGGGATGGTTGGATGGCGTCACCAACTCAATGGACATGAACTTGAGCAAACTCTGGGATATGGTGAAGGACAAGGAAGCCTGGCATACTGCAGTCCATGGAATCACAAAGAGTCAGACATGACTTAGTGACTGAACAATAAGGAAGGATGTCCAAGGAGACTCCTCTCATGGTGACAGCTCATGCTGGCTATGGGCTGAGAGCTCAGCCAAGCTGTTGACCAACTGTCTGTAAATGGTATCTCTGTGTGCTGTGGGCTTGTCACAGTATAGCAGCTGGATTCCAAGAAGGAATATCCAGAGAGGGAGTGTCCAGAGAGAGACTGTTCAGGAGGCCAAGGTAGAATCTGTGAGACTTCCCTGGACCTGGCCTCAGAAGTTATCAGCACCATCTCTGCCACACTGTATTGGTTACAAGCAAGTCATCATTGCCAGCCCATACTCAAGGGAGAGGGACTCAGACCGCACCTCTAGATGGCAGGAGCCTCAGAGAATTTAAGGGTGTCGTTAATCTACTATAGTTGGTGCTGGAAATATGTTTAAGACATGAAATAATCCACATTTTTAATATTTAATCAATTATTCAATTTAATTATGCTCTGAAGCATTAGCTTAGGAAAATGAAAAGATTTTATGAATTTCTTTTTTAAATATGTAAATACTTGATAATGAATGCTAAGTTCTTTTTAATACATTTAGTCACAAACTAGTGATCTACCGGCTGAACTTACCTCAGGATGTTTTGTTTGACCTTCACAGTGTTTTCAAAAAGATGAGCCAACATTTAAAAATAAGATTTCATACAAAACTCCAAATTTTCAGCTTTCTTGGAAAATGGAAAATTTGGGTCACAGAGGGCTTAAACTCCACTTGGCTAGTGCTTGGGCAGAACTGAGTAGCATCCTCCCCTTAGAAGACATCAACTGTGTCAAAATCTAGAATTAAATATCATTTTTTCTATGTGACTGCATGGGTTTTTTCCTATGGTAGGACAATATGTTTCTATACTCAATCTTGAGTGAAAGTGAGAAAACAAAAGACAAAGAGAGTTGTATGTTTGCAGAAATGATAGAACACATTTTTATGTGTGTAGAAGAGAAGAATATTCTTACATGTTCAAATTGCCAATGTCCCTGTCCACTTAACTTATCCAGGTTACCTACTTGATCTCTGTAGACATTTGAGTTGCACCCCCTGCTTTAGTGACCAGAGGATAGATTTGCTCTTGAATGCTTAGCAAGAGGCTCCTCAGAGTTTAGTGAGGACCCAGAATATGCAGTTATGAGAGCAAGGCTTTAAGACACTGGAACTCTAATCTTTACTCTGGCTGTTGTGGGATTATGGAATAAGACAGAGCACATCTGTAATAGATTAAAGACAGCTACAAACTCTTTGTCATTTTGCCCAAGGAGAGGTAGATTCTTTTTCTCCACACCCTTAAATCTATCTGTGTCTATGTCCACTTTAATTAACAGGGTATGGATTCATGGATCCCAACTTTATTCAGTGGGTTATAATCATTTGCTATCATTTATTTGGTGCCCAGTTGTCCCCAGTTTTGCCAGAAGGGAGACCCTTCAAGTTGAATCCTCTGTCTGACTCCCTTCAAAGGGAAGAGATTAAAGCACGGTGCTGCAGCCCGACTGTTGAAGTAATTTGTCCATGTTCTAACTCCATAACTTAATTGTAAAACCTTGGGCAAGTTACTTAACCTTTATCTGCCTCAGCTTTCATATGAACTATGTTCATATGAAAAATGAACATAGTGATGGTGCTGCTTCACAGGATCGTTGTGAGGATGAAATGAAAACGTAGGCAATGAAAACCTGGACCAATTCTTCACATGAAGTGCTCAGTCTGTTAGTTGTGTTATCTTTTTAAATATCTGTCTTCTCACTGGAAATGGTGGGATGAAATTTTTTTTTCTCCACAAAGCTGTTCAGAGGCTTAAATTGGGTAATGTAAGTAAGGTACATAAGAGATACTCTCAAAATGTTAACTACCTTGCCTTTCCCCTCTGCAAAGAGGAGGAGTAAATAAAAAGTTCTGTTAGAGAGGAAAGAGTGTTTTAGCGCTGTCTCATTTTTGGGAGTCCTTGTTTTATTCCCAAACACAGCTCCTCAGAGTGAAAGTGAGGACAGAATTTCCTTTAATCTCCAGCTGATAGTGGAAAACCTAGTGCCTTAGGAAAAGCATTCTTCCTTCTCTTTCTCCTCCTCCTGCCTCCTCCTTAAATATAGTAATTCATGTGCTTTTTCCTGTGGTATGCATATGGAATCATTTCAGAATTAATATACCAAGACCACTGACAACAGAATATTTCACTAAAGGTGTGTAGCCAGATGGCGAATATACCTATTTTCCTCTATGTTTACAGTTAAAATCATTTGGGTTTTCTTTGCAATCAAAAGAAAATACGGATACAATTGACTGCATAACTGAAAAGAAAAATTTGCCTGACAGAAAATGTACTAAGCAAAGTCAAAAGACAAAAGAGAGACTTCCCTGGTGATCCAGTGCCTAAGACACCATGCTCCCGTTGCAGAGGGCCCAGGTTCTATCCCTGGTCAGGGAACTAGATCCCACATGGCTACAACCAAGAGTTTGAATGCCGTAACTAACACCTGGCGCAGCCAAATAAAAAAATGAAAATAGGTAAATATTTTTTAAAAAGAAAAAAAATTGGCAGAAAACATTTTTTAGCAAATGTAGGCTGTATTTTATTGAAAACTAAAGTAAGGATAATTTTTGTTTTTAAAAACGCCAGGATAATTCAGCATATAGAATCAGGAGCCCAGAGGGTAGAGTTAAGAGTCATAGTAAATTTTATACAAGAAGTAGAATTGGACTTGAACTGGAAAAATGTGCCCAACTAGATTGCAGAATTACTTTGGAGCAATGATTTCTGTGTGCCTCCATTTTCTTTCCTTTTGAACAGGAGTGTTTATAGGAGTTATATCTGTCCTACCATTATATGGGCTAAGTAACTTTCTCTGAAATGCATGTGTTTTAAGATCAAGAGACATTTAACATGGGGAACTGTACTTGAGGAACTTCAAAGGGCTTCCTCTCTTTGGTCATGTGGTTTCATTTCTCTTGGGTAAATATCTAGAAGTGAGATGATTGGATCACTTAGTAGGTGTAGGTTTAACTTTGGAAGAATCTTAACTTCCTAGGAAATTTTTCCAAAAATTTGCTTTAGGTATGAGATCCTGGATGTCAGGCCTGAGCTCAGTACCATCAAGGGATAAGACTCTGAGGGTCTCAGAGTAGGAGAGGGTGCATTTTGAATGTGTGAGAAATGTGAATTTGGGGGCCAGAGATTGGACTGTGGTATGATAGATTGTATTTCCCCAAAAATACCTTCAACAGTAATCCCCCTTCCACATGCTCTACCAGAATTTACTACTCTTCAAAGTTGAAAAGTTTTAGTCACTCTGTCATGTCTGACTCTTTGTGACCGCATGGACTGTAGCCCACTTGGCTCTTCTGTCCATGGGATTCTCCAGGCTCAAGAATACTGGAATGAGTTGCCATTTTCTTCTTCAGGGCGTCTTCCTGACACAGGGATCGAACCCAGGTCTCGTGCAATGAAGGCAGATTCTTTACTGTCTGAGCCACCAGGGATGCCCACTCCTCGTAAAAAAGAAGAATCTATTTCCCCTTTCCTTGAACCTAGGTGTGCCTTTGTGACTGCCTCTGTTACCGGGGTTTGGTGCAAGTGACACTATGTGATTTCCAAGCTATAAAAGGTGATGCAGTTCCTGCCTGATCTCTCAGGACACTTGCCTTTTGAACCCAGTCACTAGATGGGAAGCTCAGGTCACTTGCAACGGTTCAGATAGAGAAGAACAGAGCCTCCAGTACTCAACTCAGACTGAGCTCCTAGCTAACAGTCAGTACCGCTTGTCACCATGTGAATGAGCTATCTTGGGATCTGAGCCTCCAGCCCTCAATGGAGTCATCACAGCTGCTCCCACATGGAGCAGAGATGAGCCTTCCCAATTGGGTAGTGAAAGTGAAAGTCTCTCAGTCATATCTAATTCTTTGCGACCCCATGGACTATACAGTCCATGGAATTCTCCAGGCCAGAATACTGCAGTGGGTAGCCTTTCCCTTCTCCAGGGAATCTTCCCAACCCAGGGATCAAACCCAGGTCTCTCACACTGCAGACGGGTTCTTTACCAACTGAGCCACAAGGGAAGCCCAAGAGTACTGGAGTGGGTAGCCTATCCCTTCTCCAGTGGATCTTCCCGACCCAGGAATCAAACCAGGGTCTCCTGCATTGCAGGCAGATTCTTTACCCAACTGAGCTATCAGGGAAGCCCTCAGTTGGGTGAAGCCCACAATTGGGCAGTGAAGCCCTGCCCAATCTGCAGAACCTTGAGAAGATTAAATGATATTATTTAGCTTTATTTGTTTTAAGTCACTGAATTTCCTTTGGGCACTGCTTTTAAATTTTTAATTTTTTATTCAGAAAGGATAGATATATAATAAGATATACGTATTTAAAGTGTCCAACTTGAAAAGTTTTGACATATGTGTATATTTGTAAAGCCCTCACTATAGTTAAGATAATGAACATATCTGTTACTCCTAAAAGAAAGTTTTTTCTTTTTTTGTGCTCCTTCGTAATCTCTCCCTCTGCTCTCCCATCCCAACCAAGCAAACACTGATCCGTCTCCTGTTACTTTAGACTTGTTTATATTTTCTAGAATTTTTAAATGGACTCATATAATATGTATTGTTTTTTGTCTGTCTTCAGTCACTCAGCATTATTATTTTGAAATTCATTCATGTTATTGGGTGTATCAAGAGTTCATTCCTTTTTATTTTTATCATTTGAATTATAATATATTGTATGAATCTACCACAAGTTCTTTATCCATTCACATGTGGTTGAACATATCCATTGCTTCCAGTTTTTAATGATTAAAACCTATAGCTGCTATGAACATTTATAGTTCTTTGCATTGCTTATGCTTTCATTTCTCTTGAATAAGTAGGCTGGATCACATGGTAGTGTATGTTTAATATTTTGAGGCGCTACCAACTGTTTTCCACTGCTTTTCAAAGAGGTTACACCATTTTATTCCCACTAGCAGTGAGAAATAAGCATTCTAATTGCTCCAATTCTGTGTCAACACTTAGTATAGTCAGTTTTAAATTTTTAGACAATTCAGTGTTTATGTAGTCTAATCCACTAAGTTTTGGAGTGATTTGTTACGTAGCAATAAATAGCAGGTGGGTCAGTGTTAAAGAATGCCCCTGCCAATGCAGGAGATGCAGGAGACTTGGCTTGCTTCCCGGGGTTGGGAATATCCCCAGGGGAAGGAAATGCCAACCCACTCCAGTATTCTTGCTATAATCCCATGGACAGAAGAGCCTGGTGGGCTACAGTCCCAGGGGTCACAAAGAGCTGGACACCACTGAGCAACTAAAAAAAACAAAAGCAATAAATAACTGGCATGGATGAAAAAACAACTCGCCCAAATTGAATATAAAGGTAAACCATTTTTAAGTGCATTAAAAACTGTATTTGTTGATGTCCTTTCATATCTAGAAGTATTAAAACATGTAATTGAGGAAGAGAGCTCTGTGCCCAAAATTCACATATTATATTATGCTATTAAAAAGTGTTTACAGTCAGAGTTTATATTCTTAATCATTAATGAGTCATTGAAAGTTTTGAGATATAGCAAGATGTTAGAATGATGACATCAATTAACTTTCAAACATTGTCAGTTCAGTTTAGTTCAGTGGCTCAGTTGTGTCTGACTCTTTGTGACCCCATGGACTGTGGCATGCCAGGCCTCCCTGTCTATCACCAACTCTCGGAGTTTACTCAAACTCATGTCCATTGAGTCAGTGATGCTATTCAACCATCTCATCCTCTGTCATCCCCTTCTCCTCCCACCCTCAATCTTTCCCAACATCAGGGTCTTTTCCAATAAGTCAGTTCTTCACATCAGGTGGCCAAAGTACTAGAGTTTCAGCTTCAGCATCAGTCCTTCCAACGAATATTCAGGACTGGTTTCCTTTAGGATGGACTGGTTGGAGCTCCTTGCTGTCCAAGGGACTCTCAAGAGTCTTCTCCAACACCACAGTTCAAAAGCATCAATTCTTCAGCACTCAGCTTTCTCTATAGTCCAACTCTCACATCCATACAGGACTACTGGAAAAACCATAGCTTTGTCTAGATTTACCTTTGCTGGCAAAGTAATGTCTCTGCTTTTTAATATGCTGTCTAGGATGGTCATAGCTTTTCTTCGAAGGAGCAAGTGTCTTTTAATTTCATGGCTGCAGTCACCATCTACAGTGATTTTGGAGCCCAAGAAAATAAAGCTCTGTCACTGTTTCCATTGTTTCCCCATCTATTTGCCATGAAGTGATGGGACCAAATGCCATAATTTAAGTTTTCTGAATGTTGAGCTTTAAGCCAATTTTTTCATTCTCCTCTTTCACTTTCATCAAGAGGCTCTTTAGTTTTTCTTTGTTTTCTCCCATAACGGTGGTGTCATCTGCATATCTGAGGCTATGGGTAT
Source organism: Okapia johnstoni (assembly GCA_024291935.2). NCBI lineage: Eukaryota > Metazoa > Chordata > Mammalia > Artiodactyla > Giraffidae > Okapia > Okapia johnstoni. Next base: position 128,006,200 of record CM044308.1, on the reverse strand, counting down.
TTCTCCCGGCAATCTTGATTCCAGCTTGTGCTTCCTCCAGCCCAGCGTTTCTCATGATATACTCCGCATCTAAGTTAAATGAGCAGGGTGACAATATACAGCCTTAATGTACTCCTTTCCCAATTTGGAACCAGTCTGTTGTTCCATGTCCAGTTCTAACCTTTGCTTCCTGACCTGCGTACAGATTTCTCAAGAGGCAGGTCAGGCGGTCTGGTATTCCCATCTCTTTAAGAATTTCCCACAGTTTTTTGTGATTCACACAGTCAAAGGTTTTGGCATAGTCAATAAAGCAGAAAGAGATGTTTTTCTGAAACTCTCTTGCTTTTTCAATGATCTATCAGATGTTGGCAATTTGATCTCTGGTTCCTCTGCCTTTTCTAAAACCAGCTTGAACATCTGGAAGTTCATGGTTCACATATTGCTGAAGCCTGGCTTGGAGAATTTTGAGCATTACTTTACTAGCGTGTGAGATGAGTGCAATTGTGTGGTTGTTTGAGCATTCTTTGGCATTGCCTTTCTTTGGGATTGGAATGAAAACTGACCTTTTCCAGTCCTGTGACCACTGCTGAGTTTTCCAGATTTGCTGGCATATTGAGTGTAGCACTTTCACAGCATCACCTTTCAGGATTTGAAATAGCTCAACTGGAATCCCATCACCTCCACTAGCTTTGTTCGTAGTGATGCTTCCTAAGGCCCACTTGACTTCACAGTCCAGGATGTCTGGCTCTAGGTGAGTGTGAGCGATCACACCGTCGTGATTATCTGGGTTGTGAAGATACACAGTTCTTCTGTGTATTCTGTGTTCTTCTGTGTATTCTTGCCACCTCTTCTTAATATCTTCTGCTTCTGTTAGGTCCATACCATTTTTGTGCTTTGTTGAGCCCATCTTTGCATGAAATGTTCCTTTGGTATCTCTAATTTTCTTGAAGAGATCTCTAGTCTTTCCCATTCTATTGTTTTCCTCTATTTCTTTGCACTGATCGCTGAGGAAGGTTTTCTTATCTCTCCTTGCTATTCTTTGGAACTCTGCATTCAAATGGGTACATGTTTCCTTTTCTCTTTTGCCTTTCACTCCTCTTCTTTTCTCAGCTATTTGTAAGGCCTCCTCAGACAACCGTTTTGCCTTTTTGCATTTCTTTTTCTTGGGGATGGTCTTGATCCCTGCCTCTTGTATAATGTCATGAACCTCCATCCATAGTTCTTCAGGCACTCTGTCTATCAGATCTAATCCCTTGAATTTATTTCTCACTTCCACTGTATAATCGTAAGGGATTTGGCAAACAGCCTCTTCCAACAACACAAGAGAAGACTCTACACATGGACATCACCAGCTGGTCAATACCAAAATCAGATTGATTATGTTCTTTGCAGCTAAAGATGGAGAAGCTCTATACAGTCAGCATAAACAAGACCAGGAGCTGACTGTGGCTCCGATCATGAATTCCTTATTGTCAAATTCAAACATTGTAGTCAACAAAAAAGGAAGCCTGGTGTATGAAATAAGTAGTTCATTTGTTTTTATCTCCTTCTCTCAGTATTCTTCAAATGATAGTCCCCACTAGGTATTTCTGAGAGTCCCCATGGGGTGTCTTTACAAGTGTTTTGTAGCTAGTCTGGGCAGGTGATGGGTTCTCCCTCCGCTGGCTGTCTCCAGGCAAGGAGTCGCCAACCCAATGGGAACACCATGTCCTTCTAGAATACTAAAGGTGTTTGGTGTTGAGGTGGCTAGATGGAATGAGACCTTTTTTTTCTTGTGCTTGCTGTGGGAGGGATCACCAAGCATAGCTGCCTGTGCTACACATACTTACGTGAATTTTCCCTTTGGCATTCTTTATTAACATCTCACACGCTCTTCTGCCCTCTGCCTTTTTAGGACCCAACCATGAGTCAAGTGTGGGGCAAGAGCAGGAGACAGCTCCAACTAACAACAGACATAGAGCTGTGGTCATTTTCACATACCTCTTTCTCTGTCATGGGGTCAGGCTCAATCTGCCTGGATCCTTCTCGAACGATGAGGTATTACCCAAAAGGTTCCCCTCCTCACTTCTAAGACAAAAAAATTCAGGCAGGGTTGCCGCAGCTATTTGTCAAATATGCCCAGACATGTTTGACAGGTTCTTAACCACAGATTGAACTGAGATAACCTCCACCCCCTCCACCTGGTGATAAATCAGAGCGACTCTACTGCAGTGTTGTAATCTCTGTTCAGTTGGCTGTTCAATGTTCTTGTTTTATGATAGATTTTTTAATTGATGTTTAGCTTAATTTTCTTGTTTCCTCAGAGTAGACCATTCCAAACAACTTCCTCTCCCTCTGCCCCAAATCCTTTTCTCTCATGGTTTTCATTTCTCTTACTTTCTCTCCATTTGGATGGTTTTCTTATCCTTTCCACATTCTAGCAGTTATGCAGTAAAAATGTGAATATTCTGAGACACTAAGTAAACACCATGTGAATGAATAAAAATCATGGCTTCTACATGTTTTCCTTTCTCAATTCCACTGCTTAAATTGAAAATGTAAACATCTTGATCAAAAACTTTTCAGTTGGTTATCTTTAGTCTTTCATGATTAAAACTGTAAGCTCAACATGCTTTCTCAAGTGCCCTTGGAAAGAGAGCTACTCTATTATGTCCCTCTCACGATACCCCCCTCCCCAACCCTCCACACATTAGGCAAACAAAAGCCTGAATGGATAGGGTTTGCACCCGGATTTCAGGAGGCTGTGATTATGTCCCTGAAATTTGAAAAAAGAACCCCACATTTGACAGAAATTGTTAAGAGTCTACAATTAACAAATAGATCTGGCATTAGTGTTTTTCTAATCAAAATCTATTGTTCTGCCGATGCTCACGGCTGTTGTGTTAACTGACAGTGGTTGCCCTTCCAGGAGGCTTGCAGAGAGCGTGGTGCACGGGAGAGGTAAGTGTGCTTTCATGTTCATGTCCCAGTCTGTCAGATCCCTCCAGAACCGCACAATTCGTCTCCTGTGCTCTAAAACGATGGTACCAATTTGTCCCTCATGTTGAGCGATGACCCTTTCTTTCCTGAAGTCTTCAAAGAAAAGAGAAAAAAAGATAGATTATTAAGTTCTCATTGAACTAGAAAAACAAAATAAATCAGAAGTCTGCTCCACTGGAGCCAGAAGGCCCCTTGTGGGTGGTGCTCCCAGCAGAGGTAGCAAAGTTTGCCATTTCCAGTCCAATCCACGACAGTTGTGGCAGACAATAGAATACCATGGAAGTCTTCAGCAATGTAGAGGATTAATCTAATAATATCATTTGTTTAATGAAATAGTGGCTTCAGATGTTCTTTTATGAAAATGTGGCAATGACAAAGTTTATTAATGGAAAGGCCTTAATAGCCAGTAACCTACCTAACATTTTAAAAAGCATTGATTCAAATGCAGTAACCACTGCAGATGAAAAAGTCAAAGGGGAAATCCTCAGGTGTTTTGTTTAAATATAATTTGAAAAAAAAAAACTAGTCATCTGTACACTAATTTTTATTTTCTGGGACAGCCTGAGTAAGGAATATGTCACAATAAAAAAAAAAAATTGGGGGACTTCCCTGGTGGTTCGGTAGCTAAGACTCTGTGCTCCCAACGCAAGAAGTGTGAGTTCAACCCTCTGGCACACAGAAAATCATCCACTGCTTGCACCATGCTCAGGGCAGCTCCCCCAAGCCCATCTGCCTAGCCAGGTGACCCCACCATTTCTGTTCTCTACATGATGCCTTAGGGGTGGGGAACTTGGACACATTCACCAAGTTCAGAGTCATCTCAGCAATGAGGTTCTATGAAGCATAAGCCAAGGCTTTTGAAACTCGGTAGCCTTTTCTCTCCTTGCCCCTCAGTCTCCAAGACAACAAATGGTCTAGACTGAATAAGGGAAAGACGGGATACAAGAGGGGGTTAATATCTCATGGTATCATCTCACCTCAGAAGGACACGGTATCTGTTGTTCCTGCCATTATATCAGAGTCCCTTCCCTGATAATTTGGAATTGGCATTGTGAATATGCCTCTCCTGGGGCTGGCCTTTCAAATGGAAGAAATATCAAAATTTCTGAAAGAGAAAACTCATGAACCTTTTAAGCATATATTTTTGAAAGGAAACAAGATCATGTAGCCACCTTCATTTTCACTTTCTGAAGTGTGGCATGGCCGTATCCCACCCTGTGGATGAGTGGCAGATAAAGCTGGTAGAAGATGGCAGAACATGCCACCTATGGAGCTGGCGACACACCCCCTCCTGGCTCCAGGCCCAAGTACAGCTGCATGCCAATTCCCTAAATTAAATGAAGAAGGAGGAGCGGGAGAGGGAGAAGAAGGTATTTATCTATTTGCAATGGTTTTTGAAGGATGAATAGAGTTCACCAGACAAACATGGGAAGGACATAGAGCAAATGCCCCTAATGTTTTAACACAGGGCCCAGAACAGGAGTACAAAGAGAGGTCCCAGTGCTATATATTTTAATACTTAAAAGTTATAAATCAAGCTCTTCAACTCTTTGCAACCCCAAGACTATACAGTCCATGGAATTTTCCAGGCCAGAATACTGGAGTGGGTAGCCTTTCCCTTCTCCAGGGGATCTTCCCGACCCAGGAATCGAACTAGTGTTTCCTGCATTGCAGGTGGATTCTCTACCAGCTGAGCTACCAGGAAAGCCGCCATAAATCAAGCTGATAAGCTGTTAAAGAAAATATAATCCACTCAATTTATGATTACTGGCAAGCCCAGGTTCAAATTTTGAATTCTAGCCCCCTGAGGGCATGGGGTGAGCTGGTCCCCATGTACTGGTGCTCCTTCCTAGGAGCCTCTTTCCTTCTTTCCCTGTCTTCCAACTCTATTCTGTGACAAAGTCTTCATGTGCCATGTGTGGACACTTTGGTTTTACCCTAGCCCTTCTTCAAGCAGTGCCTCATGGCCGCCCTCCCATTAGGAGTGGTCAGGCTGATGGTATGGGCTGCCCTCTGGAGGATGCACAGGAGAAGAGATCCACAGTGGCCCCAGAAACAGGCTTGGGTCCTTTGGACAGGCAACTCGGGAGCCCTCGTCACCAGGAGTGTGATCTAGAAGGGGAAGTGTTACATCTGGGCAGGCATATAACCCACAGACTGCCTTCCTGGTGGAGGAGAGGGTCGGAGCAAGAGCCTCCTAAAACATAGGAACCTAGACAGGTGTTTCTCTTGCATAGCCAAAGGACAATTTTGCCCCCAAAAAACCAACCAAAAAAAAAAAAAAAAACTTGACTAGAGTTGTGGAAGAATGTGGTGGCCAGGAGAAATGTTAAGAAATTCAATGGAGCCCAAACGTGGATTATTTGTAGTAAGGGGCAGGAGATAAAAGTAGGGTAAGAACCTAGAGGGGAGGGATGAGGGTGGTGGGAGGGAGGCTCAAGAAAGAATGGATTTTTGTGTACTTATAGCTGATTCATTTTGTTGTACAGCAGAAACTAACACAATATTATAAAACAATTATACTTCAATTAAAAAAAATAGGACAAGATAGTAAAGGGCATGGTGAGTAGTATGGACTTTGTGGTGGGCAAGGGACATTTTTAAGCATGAGAATTTTGTTAATTATTTATTTTCTTTTTATTTTCTTCTTTTAACTGCACTGTGCAACATGTGGGATCTTAGTTTCTCTATAAGGGATCGAACCTGAGCCCTTTGCATTGTAACATCCGAGTCCTAACCACTGGACTGCCAGGAGAGTCCCACGCTAAGTATTTCTTAGGAGGAAAAGACTAGAGACAAATGGAATCAAGACAGTGGGAAGAACTTGAAGGTTATTGGGATTTTTGGAAGTTAGAGAAGGTCTGACTGCCTGAATTGAGGAATAAGTGGGAAAGAGCAGATTCAGGAGACATTTCTGGAGTATAACTGACAAGGTTTTGTGAGAGTCCAACTTGGGGCTTCCCTGGTGGCTCAGATGGTAAAGAATCTGTCTGCATTGTGGGAGACCTGGGTTCGATCCCTGGGTTGAGAAGATCCCCTGGAGAAGGGAATGGCAACCCACTCCAATATTCTTGCCTGGAGAATTTCATGGACAGAGGAGCTTGGTGGGCTATTGTCCATGGGGTTGCAAAGAGTCAGACATGACTGAGTAACTAACACTTTCACTTTAACCAGCTTGAAAGGCTCTCGTGCTCACGGTACATTGCCCAAAGAAAGGGGTTGCAGGCAAGGTGCAGGTTGTAAAGTCATACGTTAGACATGCTCAGTTTGAGGCTCTATGATCCTAACTCCAACTATCATGTGATTACCGATGACAATCGAAATTACAGCCACAGAGCTTTGAAATCTGTATCCCAAGAGTAAATCTAGGAAAAAAAGTGGTATGGGAGCATTTTGGAGAATTTCTTATAAAAGAAGTTTGCCTTTTCAACGCTTCCATTTTGTAGGTGCCTGGTTGCTAAGAGGAAGCTTCAGGACAAGCAATTTCGTTTTGAGGTCTGCTTCTGTTATTCATATAATAAACCCAGGCCTTCCTCTTTTGGAAAATGTAGCTCATGTAGTGGATACAAATTATAATTATTTTTTTGAGCAACAGTAGTGAATTTGGTGTGGTAGCGTGTCCTTTGCAGAGATCTTTAAAGGTAATAATGTCCCCATAGGCATCTTTTTTACTGTTGGCCCACAACTCTGATATTTTAGGAGAGGCTGCAAGCAGTTGAGGCTTGTTGGCTCTTTCGATGTCCTCACAAAAAGTAAGTTTTTCAGAATATAAATTCGAGATGACTGAAAATTTCCTGCGTTGTATATAACTTGTCTAACCAAAGCCTAGACTAGAACTGTATTCCCAAGAACTTAAGGTTAGAAATTTTAAATTTAACAAGCCATTGTAAATTGACCATTGAGAAGTGGACATGCTACATATTCTAGCTAGTGCTCTGAATTGCTCATTTTTCAAGGGGCTTATTTCCCCCAATAACATTTTCTTGTTCTTTTTCTTACCTTTCTGCTTGTAGCAATAAGATGGCATGTTGTTATTTTTCAAGTCGCAGGGATTAATGTTCATTTTCTGGTTAATTAAAATCTTTTAAATAAAAACACTCCAAGTTCAGAGCATTATTGTACTCATTACCATTTCTGCAGTATCTTTGCAGCTCAGCTATTATGCCAGGCTGCAGTAATTTCAATACAGCCCTTTTATTGTTTGTCTTTATTGAAGACTTTGTGCTCATTACTGGATTGTCTCCTGACAGCCCAGAACACTCCCCCAGACTCTCCTCCTGCACTCGGTGAAACCTATTTTGCATTTGCAAGTGTTTAGGCCTTCCAGGATCAGATAAGTGATTGTATTCAAGGAGAATTAAAAATTTGGAGGGGGGGGGTTGTATAATCTCTTAACATAGAAACTCCACTTGGTCTTCAAATATCCCCCCATATGTCATTTTTTTTAGTGTCAAAAGCCTTATTGGATTGGAATTGTCTTAATTCTAGGGTGAAAAAAAGTGGTAAAAATAATTATACTCAGAATGCATCAATGATATTTATGTATTCATCTTAAAAATACAATATACTATGAGTTTGAGATATTTACTACTAGGCCCTCCACCTGCATACCTGCGAGTGTGCTGCTGGCCAGAGCTTCCAGGGGCTCTGCTGCCTCCTGGAGGCCACTCTCTGGCTCTCGTCCAATCAAGCTGTCACCTCCATGGTGTGTCTTAGGTGCGACCCAGCTGGAAGGCAGGAGATGGTCATGTTGCTAAGGGAGACTCAGTGGTGCTTGGCCCATATTTTGACCGTTTCTCAATTCCTTTATTTCTTTTCATTTGCGTACTCTATATCAGACCATTCCCAGACTCTGTCCCTGCTTCAGCTTTTGCTCTGTCTCACTACCCCAAACAGTGAATATATAGTTGTAGGAAAAAAAAAATCCAGCAGAACTAACATACCTTTTTCTCATTTCCCCACCTGTGTGGTAGTATCGATAACACTCATTTCATGTCTGTTCTGCTAGCTTAGATCTCTCTTCACAGAGTGTTTCCCTTGAAATTCTACAGATCCATTTAATGACTCTACAAACATTTATTAACACTGTGTGCCAGGCAATGAGCTGGACCCTGGCCCTGCAGCAGGAATTGAAGGGACAGTCCCTGCCCGCCTGGAGGCTGCAGACTGGAGCTCAAACGCGAGAATAGCATGTGGCTTCGAATCCCAGTGAGACTGGGGTAAGGAGTGTGATGTCCCCAGGTAAACTCTGGAAAGAAAGCCCCGCCCTCCCCAAGACTACCTCCCTGTAAGTGGTGGTATTCGTGGACAGCACAGCTGGAAAGGATTCCTTGAGGGGTGGCTATTTCTATGGGCTGGGCGAGAAAATCCTTAGAGTCCCTGGTCACACAACTGTCTTAGAACCTGCTGACTCTATACCACTCATTTAAATTCATGCTCAACTTGGAGTTGCCAATGCTTCAGATATCTCCTGGAGAACATATAGAAACCTGTGCTCTCTGGAAGCCCTGTGACAGTCGTCATCAAAAGCTGGTTCCCTCTGTCCAAGGGTGAGTTTTATGAGAAAGAGAATAACGCATAACTAACCATATTTTATTCTTTGACATCCCAATTACATTAACCAAGGCAGGCATTAGAGATCAATTGATGGGCCAGCCCAGTGATGTGAGGGCTGAGAGGGGTGGGTCACTAAGGAGATGGCCCTAGGTGTCCATGGGGCGGTGGTGGGCGCCTGTGAACACTTGCTTTCTCCCTGGGAACCTCGGCCCATCGCTTCTAAAGTGCTGTCCCTTCATTACCTTCCTGCTGTTCTTTTCTGGCAAATCTGAGCCTGTCAATCTCCACCATTGCCTGGGTTGGAAACCCGGTTAACTAGGATTCATCTTGTCAATTCAAACGGCAGTTTCTGTTTGTGAGCAAAATAAATGAGTGAGCTTCCCAGCTACTGGGCATTTCCACTGAAGCCCTGTGAGCCCCCTAACTTAGGTTTAATCAATCCATTTCTAACTTAACCAGCCCAGGATCCAATGGATTTTACCTTATCTAGAGCAAACGAGTTGTGTGCTCCTTCTTGATTTTGCAGCTGATTGACTATGGCATGGAGTTTAGTAGATTGTGGATCAAATAAATGAGAACCATAAAATTTCCTCCCCAGGGACTAGGTTTTGATTATTGCATTGACCCTAGAACAAGAAATGTGCCCTCTGGACCAAAAAAAACACACTGCCACACAGCAACCCAAGGCTAGATGCTCCTACCCAGGACTGATTCAATTACATTTATTAAAAGTAAAAAGGTAGGGGGAGCACATTTTTTGAGAATTATCACACAGCTAGATGGGAGAGGAACTGACAGTAATATTCCATGCCTAAAAATCTAACGATTCCTGGAAAGTGAGTGTCAATTTGGCACTCTGTCTGGGGTTCAGAAAGAATTCCAGGAATTATGACAGGACAGTTATGATAAAACAGTAATGGTGAGGAGATGCTTGTATTCAGAATCCAATTTCTACTGAAATTTAGTGGGTTTTTTATTTATGTGTTTATTTTTGGCTGCTCTGGATCTTTGTTGCTGTGCATGAGTTTTCTCTAGCTGTGGGAGTGGGGGCTGCTTCCTAGTTGTGTTGCCCAGGCTTCTCATTGTGGTGGCTTCTTTTGTTGCAGAGCATGGGCTTTAGGCATGTAGGCTTCAGTAGTTGTGGCTGGCAGGCTCTAGAGTGCAGGCTCAGTAGCTGTGGCGCACGAGCTTAGTTACCCCGAAGCATGTGGGATCTTCCTGGACCAGGGATTGAACCCTTGTCCCCTGCGTTGGCAGGCAAACTGTTAACCACTGGACCACCAGATAAGTCCCAAATTTAGTGTTTTTTAAATGGATGAACATCATACCAGAGAGTGGAGACATTAGCAGCCTATCCATAAATATTTTATCATTTTTTTCTGCTCTGGAAATTTCTGTGTCCCAAGTGCCCATTGTGTGCCCAGCTGTGGAAGAGGAAACGTGGTAAAATTAAAAGACTAGGTTTGGGGTGGAACAGATCTAAATCAGAAGTCTATTTGCTACCTGCATAGCCCTGGGCAAGTTGTCTTGTCACAATAAACCTATAATAAGGGCAAAGTATCAGCACTTGCTTAAGACAGAGAACTTTGGGAATCCTCGCCTACCCATGTCCTCCGTTCTCAAGGATCCACCTTCCATGCAGGGCTGGCTTCACAGGCTCTGGGCTTTGAAGGCTCTACTCTCGGACAGTTCTGCTGTCAGCATCTTAAATTCTTCGTAGTTGTTGGACAAGAGATGCTGTATTTTCACTTAATGCCTGCCCCCACATTGTGTGACTGCATAGGCCACCCCAGCTGTGGGTAAGTCACTCAGAACAAACCTGGGGTGCAGCTGCTCTTCCTATCCCAGAGCCAAGAGATACCCAGTCCTCTCCCCTGCAGTTCCCTCTTTGTGCTCAAAGGTGCCCAGATGGCTTCTGCCACTCACAGTCACATGCATGCCACCCTTGGTTCATGTGGCTGGACTGTCAAAGAAGAAAACGCGGTGAGCAGTGTTTTGCTCCTGTCTTGTGTGGGACTGAGATGGACATCTGACCCAAGGCCAACAAATAAGAATGTCTCTAGCACATGTTGGGACTGAGGGACTCTGGTTAATCTTTGTCTGAAGAGAGAGGGTGAGGAAGCCCAAAAGTTGGAAGGAAGCCATCTTCTATGTACAAGGAAAACAAAGAAAGCCTGCTGCCTGTGGAGGCGAAGTGTGGGAACAGGTGAGCAGCAAGAGGATGAGAGCAGAGAGGCTGCGGCCTCACCAAGAGGCAGTGGAGCAGATGTCTCAGTTCCCAGTGATTTTGCCATTTCTTCCTGTTCTATTAGAAAGGAGTCACATTTCCTGTCCTCAAGTTGTAAGATACTTGTCTCTTTCCAACAAATGCTCATGTTAGTTTAAGATAGCTTAATAGTCTGTAGCTCACTCAAACCATCTCCAATGTCCTGATTCACTCCCTCATGGGTTGCAGAGAAGAGCAAATGAGACCAGGTAATGTGGGGCCAGCACTTTCCAAACTTTAAAACCCCTAAAACCCTGAGTCCCATTCATTATATAACAGAGCAAGACGGAAAATAGCTATGGACTGGGAAATTCTTTGGTGTTTATTTCAAAATTGCATGAATCAGGTAGCATTCTTCATCTTCTTCATTTTCTAAGATGGAACTTGTGTCACATAGCAAATGTCACAAAGTCCTGTGTTTAAAGTCATCTAAATGTTCCTGGGGAAGATGCCACATTAATCATATAATTTGGGCTAATGTGAATATTTTTATAGGGTTATTAACATTTCAAAGATGTTAGGGCTGTTTTGTAATTTAAAATTAGATTTACGGCTTTCAGGAACACATTAAAAATTAATCTGATTTCTTCTGCTTTGAAACCATGAGATTGAAATAATTGAAAGCAACAGAAAGAGTTTGTAGTTGGAACAGAAAAGATAATTCAAAAGATAAGAAATAGTAGGTAAAGAGTAAAGAACTTGGGAAATATTTATGTAACTGACAAAAGGGAAAATCTTGGATTGGGCAAGTAAATGGAAAACTATGGAAAATGAATGAAGGCATAAAAGTGTTGAGAAACAGATATATAGTTGAGGTATGTAGGTCCTAGAATAGTTTTTCTTAGTGCTCTCTTGCTTTCTTGAATACTTTTAAAAAAGGTTTATTTATTTATTGTTGGCTGTGCTGGATCTTCGGTGCTGCTCGGGCTTTTCTTTGGTTACTGAGAGTGAGGGCTATTCTCTAGTTATGGTGCAAGGGCTTCTCACTGCAGTAGCTTCTCTTGTTGCAGAGCCTGGACTCTAGGACACGTGGGCTTCATTGAGTGCTTGTGGCTCATGGGCTTAGTTGCTCCATGGCACGAGGAATCCTCTTAGATAAGGGGTTGAATCTGTGGCCCCTGCATCGGCAGGCAGATTCTTAACCACCTGACCAACAGGGAAGTCCCTTACTTTATTTTATTCATCTTTTTACCTGCTCATTCGTTTCATATGCGCTCTGCCCTTTGAGATACTGGAATCAGGGTAGCGAACAAAATAAAGTCTATATCTTCATGGAGTTTACTTTCTTGTGAGATTAGAGCGAGTTTGAAGAACCAGGATTCATAGATGCAAGGAAGGGGAAGGAGAATGGAAAGGAGTAGCCCATTAATGAGTATCTCATTTCCCTGTGAGGTCTCCACCACTCACAGGGAACCAAGTGCCTTACCTTCATTATCTCATTTCATCCTTAGCAGCCTTCAAGGTGGACAGGATTTCAAATGTGCACAAGGACCAGACAGGCCATGCAGAAATGCACAGAGGATGTGACAAACCAGAGAGCACATAACTCTTCCAAAGGGGCATCCCCTGCTCAGCTCTAGCTGTCTGTTGCCATGGGGGAGTGTGAGTTCCTTTCTGCTGGATTTTACATTTTTTCAAGAGAAGCTTTAAATCCACTTTTCATGTGAAATTGAATTTTTTTTTTAAATATTGGATCAGTTTTAAAATTGCTATGCTGTGTTTATGCAAAGACAGGCATAATTTTATTACTGTACTGTTGTCTGCAATAGCAAGAGATTCAGTTCAGTTCAGTTCAGTTCAGTCAGTCAATTGTGTCCAACTCTTTGCGACCCCATGGACTGCAGCACACCAGGCTTCCCTGTCCATCACCAAATCCCAGAGTTTACTCAAATTCATGTCCAATGAGTCAGTGATGCCACCCAACCATCTCATCTTCTGTCGTTCGCTTCACCTCCCACCTTCGATCTTTCCCAGCATCAGAGTCTTTTCCAATGAGTCAGTTCCTCACATCAGGTGGCGAAAGTACTAGAGTTTCAGCTTCAGCATCAGTCCTTCCAATGAATATTCAGGACTGATTTCCTTTAGGATGGACTGGTTGGATCTCCTTGCAGTCCAAGAGACTTGAAAGAGTCTTCTCCAGCACCACAGTTCAAAAGCATCAATTCTTCAGCGCTCAGCTTTCTTTCTAGTCCAACTCTCACATCCACACATGACTAATGGAAAAACCACAGTCTTGACTAGATGGACCTTTGTTGGCAACGTAATGTCTCTGCTTTTTAATATGCTGTCTAGGTTGGTCATAGCTTTTCTTTTAATTTCTTGGCTGCAATCACCATCTGCAGTGATTTTGGAGCCCAAGAATATAAAGTCTGTCACTGTTTCCACTGTTTCTCCATCTATTTGCCATGAAGTGATGGGACCGGATACCATGATCTTAGTTTTCTGAATGTTGAGCTTTAAGCCAACTTTTCTCTCTCCTCTTTCACTTTCATCAAGAGGCTCTTCAGTTCTTCTTTGCTTTCTGCCATAAGGGTGGTGTCATCTGCATATCTGAAGTTATGGATATTTCTCCTAGCAATCCTGATTCCAGCTTGTGCTTCCTCCAGTCCAGCATTTCTCATGATGTACTCTGCATATAAGCTGAATAAGCAGGGTGACAATATACAGCCTTGACATACTCCTTTCCCAATTTGGAACCAGTCTGTTGTTCCATGTCCAGTTCTAACCTTTGCTTCCTGACCTGCATACAGATTTCTCAGGAGGCAGGTCAGGTGGTCTGGTATTCCCATCTCTTTCAGAATTTTCCACAGTTTTTTGTGATCCATACAGTCAAAGATTTTGACATAGTCAATAAAGCAGAAGTAGATGTTTTTCTGGAACTCTCTCGCTTTTTGGATGTTGACAATTTGATCTCTGATTCCTCTGCCTTTTCTAAATCCAGCTTGAACATCCGGAAGTTCACAGTTCACGTACTGTTGAATCCTGGCTTGGAGAATTTTGAGCATTACTTTGCTAGCGTGTGAGATGAGTGCAATTGTGTGGTCATTTGAACATTCTTTGGCATTGCCTTCCTTTGGGATTGGAATGAAAACTGACCTTTTCCAGTCCTGTAGCCACTGCTGAGTTCTCCAAATTTGCTGGCATATTGAGTGTAGCACTTTCACAGCATCATCTTTTAGGATTTGAAATAGCTCAACTGGAATTCCATCACCTCCACTAGCCTTGTTCGTAGTGATGCTTCCTAAGGCCCACTTGACTTCACATTCCAGGATGTCTGGCTCTAGGTGAGTGATCACACCATCATGATTATCTGGGTCATGAAGATCTTTTTTTGTATAGTTCTTCTGTGTATTGTTGCTACCTCTTCTTAATATCTTCTGCTTCTGTTAGGTCCATACCATTTCTGTTCTTTATTGTGCCCATCTTTGCATGAAATGTTCCCTTGGTATCTCTAATTTTCTTGAAGAGATCTCTAGTTTTTCCCATTCTATTGTTTTCCTCTAGCAACAACCTAAATGTTCCTTAATAGTAGACCAATGCAATAATTTATAGTCCATCTTATGTAACTACTCTGGAGCCTTAAAGAGCTGCAAGGAAAATTCTTATGTGCTTCATGACCCATCACTAAATAAAAATAGTTAGATGTCATGCAGTGTGTATGACACACTATCATTTGTGTAAAGGAGGGGGGAGAATATACACATATATATATGTATATGTGTTTCTTTGTTCATATATGAATAGAATACTTCTGAAACCACACAAATATGTATATACATATGTATACATATATCTTGGAATAGGATATGGCAACCCACTCCAGTATTTTTGCCTGGAGAATTCCATGGTCAGAGGAGCCTGGTGGGCTTCAGTCCACAGGGTTAGAAAGAGTTGGGCATGACTGAGCAACTGAGCACATATGTATATCTACATCTAGGTAGACAGATAAACAGGTATGAACATAGACTCATAGATGAACTAGCAGCACTGGTTGCCTCTGGAAAGGAAACTGTTGGCTAAACGATGGTATGGGAGGGAAAGCTTTTACTTTATACTCTTTAATATATTTTGAACCATGTGAATGTATTATTATTTTACCAAACATATTTGTGAAGGGCCTGAGAATCATCAGTTTTTCACCTCTTCTAGAGTCTTAGTTATTTCCTCTGAATATCAGGAAGCACCCAATGGGTTGGAGGCACTATTCTGATAGATTGAAGGGGGGTCAGTCACTTTGGAGCACGAATCTCCAAGTCCAGAACACACATATAATAGATGACACAGGTGTGGATCTCTGCTGTTTCACCTCTCATTTTAATCAAATGGAGGATGATCTCAGAAATCTTGTTTAGTGGACTCCCAATAGGGCTTCTCTGGTGGCTCAATTGGAAAAGAATCCACCTGCAATTCAGGAGATACAAGAAACTTGGTTTTGATACCTGGGTCAGCAAGATTCCCCTGGAGGAAGTGAAGTGAAGTGAAGTCGCTCAGTCGTGTCCACTTTTTGCAACCCCATGGACTGTAGCCTACAAGGCTCTTCTGTCCATGGAATTTTCCAGGCAAGAGTACTGGAGTGGGTTGCCATTTCCTTCTCCAGGGGATCTTCCTGACCCAAGGATCGAACCCAAGTCTCCTGCATTGTAGGCAGACGCTTTACCGTCTGAGCCACCAGGGAAGCCCTCCTCCCTGGAGGAAGGCATGGCAACCCACTCCAGTATTCTTGCCTGGAGAATCCCATGAAGAGAGGAGCCTGCTGGGCTACAGTCCATAGGGATGCAGAGAGTCAAACTGAAGTGACTGAGCACACACACACGGACCCCCAGTTGGTCCCAGAATGGCTTTGCTGGCTCTCAGGAGAAAGTCACTCAATCCCTCTATTTCATGAGATTGTCATTTGGTGGGAGAAGCATATTCAGTTCCAAGAGTCTTTGGTCAACTGTTGGGGGAGGGGGGTGCAGGGAGGAGTGTTTGTTGGATCATGGGACAGTCATTATAGTAGTATTGTTTCATTACTGCCATTTCTAGTTGTCTCACCCTCCCAGAGGCAGCAGCTGGGTCTGAGACTTGGGAGTACCTTGAAGGACACAGAAAACTCACGCGGGAAGTATGATGATTCACCGGGTAGTAGAAAAGCCTATAAGCCATTTGGGGGCTTCCTCAGATCACAGCTCACATACCATATGGTTTTTCTGGATCCTGTGAGAACAGCCTGGTGGGCTGCTTATGCCTATTGAGTTCCAGCCAGCCCTGGACATCACAGTGGACACTGGATGACCTCCATCTGTGTTAGGGTACTGCATGCATGCAGGCAAGCCCCTAATTCCTCCTGTAGCTCAGTCATTGCTCAGTAACCTCCCCCTTACTCTCTGTGGCTAGATCTCAGCTTGCCCAGTGGCTTGTGAACAAAGCCTCTTGTCGTGATCTCATTTGTCTCGCTTCTGGGTACAATGCATGCCCTTCATAATATCCAGGGTCAGCTATCTGCCAAAGCATAATTGGCATTTCTTATTCTGTGTGTGGTCTTGGTTTACTTAGGATTTTCATCATTTTGGGGGTGTGGTATCTCTGGCTTTTACCGTAAGGCTGGGTAGTTATCTGCTGTGTTCTGGAGCTTTTAAGATCTTGCCTGTGCCCTGCTTATATCAGCCAAGGATCCAGGAGGAAGCAGAATCCATTCAGACATTCAACTAAAGAGACTTTAATGAAGGACCTATTTACAGAGGTCTGGGTGGGTTCAGGTACTGTTAAGGGATGCTGAGGCAACCTGGAAAGAAACACCTGGAAGTCTATCCTAACTCCGCCCTGAAGCTGCAAAGGGAGGAAGCGTGTTAGTGGAGCTCTGTGAGAACCTGCGCCAAGGAGGGTTGCCAGTCCCCTGCCCACATACACAGAGGAAGTGTCGCCAGGGTGGGATCCTACCCCTGCCAGATTCTGGCATCAAAATGAGGAAGGAATCAGGAACTCATACTCCAGCCTTTCTCTCACTGTGCCCTTTGCTATTCTGCTGGTCCTTCCCACAAGCCAAACCCAACAGGAAGCCAGACAATCAAAAGCCTTGTAAGACAGCCTGCGGGGACAGGGAGGGACACTGGAGCAGCAAATGCATCAGGAGTCAGAGTGTGAAATAGGGATGGTCAGTGCCTCTGGTGGGGTCACCACTTTAGGCACAGACGTTGTGAGTGGGATGTGGGACACATGGGTTCATTTGACCCTATCCCATGGGAGAGGTTGGGGGGAAATGTTCTCATCACCCTGCGTTTTAAAATATCTAATATTGGCAGGCATTCCCCTTGAGGAGCCTTTCTATGATCTGTTCTTATGAACAATCTCTCTACTTTCCACTTTTAAAATTTTTGATTCTTTTTTTATTTACATTTTAAAATTTGAATTCATAATAATTAAAAAAAAAGCCCTCAAGGTTGACAAGGACTAGGATCGACAGTACTACGGCCTTTAGAAATCCCTGTTGTCCATTTAAATTTTAATGCTTCTATCATTTGTTCCTCAGTGTAAATTAACAGCCATGGCGGTGTGTTGGGTTTCTTTTCTGAAGTCGGGACTTTAAATTTAATTCAATAGCCAAGATTTACGGCGCTTCTATATTTCACACGGCAGAATCAATAATGTGACTGAAGTGAAGAAGATAAAAATTTATGGTATCTTGCAATTTAATGGTTGAAAAGATGCAATTGGAGAGATCATAAATTGTGAAGGAGTTTATGCTTCATTGCTCCTGATTCAGTGCTTGCTGTTAGAACTTGATTTGTGGCTATTCACGAGGTGTGATTAATGATGTGATCGATGCTTGCTTCAGCGCAGTAAAGCAGTTGTAATGCTCTTCATTAGAATAAATAAAATAAATTGACTGAAGCTTTATAAAAACTGTGTAACATTTAAAATCTAAAATGTCAATTTTTTTCCTGTTACAATTTAGGTTTCTTCAGGCAGTTTCCACCTACATCACATCACTCACTGTCATTCTTTTTGGATATTATAGAAATCCATGTGGGTTTGGGTAAGCTTTATGCAAAGCTCACTGAAGAGGAAAAAAAAAAAGAATTGAATAGGACCGACAGAGCTAGGATATTGTAGTGGCTGTGCTTTGCCATCCTCCTAATGTGCTTTTCATCCTTCTTAAACACGTGGTGTTTAAGGAAATCAAGGCAGAAAATGACCCTTCTGTTCACAGATTTGCTAATAAACAATACAAGTGTTCATGATTTAAGTGCGGTGGGTGGTGCACACAAAGAATGTACTGATTGAAAATGACAAAACAGAGGAAAGAATACAAAGAATCAACAGAGCTTGAATGAAATAGAATTGTTTGCCTCTATTTGTGGCTAGATTTCTCTATGCTAACATGCTTTAAGAGTTCAGTAGAGGGACTTCTCTGGTGGTTCAGTGGTTAAGACTCTGCATTTCCAATGAAGGAGGTGTGGGTTTGAACCCTGGTCAGGGAGCTAACATCCCACTTGCCACGTGGCACGGTAAAAAAATTTTTGAAAGTAAAAATAATTTTGAAAATAAATAATGAAAGAGACTTCAGCGGAAAATAAAGGCTTTGGAAAATTTAGTGTGGTGCAAATTTAGTGGAAAATTGAGGACTGTTCCCCAAGTTGGGAAAGAGAGCAGACCTCTAGCACGTGCCCCAGGAGGGTAGGGTCTTCCTTTCCATCAGCACATAGTGTCTAAAACAATGCCCAGCATTTACAACAAGCTTTCAATAAATGTTTGCTGAGTGGAGTGAGGCAATGGTTATGTCTTTCTAAAGACTGTAGGCAGACTAAGCTACTAAGAAAATGTCAAGAGCCATCATTGAAAAGAGTCCGTTAGGAGAGAGAAAATCTGAGGACAAGAGGAGAAAAGGGAAAAAAAACCAAAACAGCACAATCTTAAATGAGAGTCTGCCCCCTCTCAGCCAGCCATTGTATTTGTTTGGGGGGGCTTGTAGTCCTGACCTGGCTTTTAGTCAATGTATTTTAGCAATTTAGTGTGCGTGTGTTGTGGCTGGGGAGAGGGGGCGGGGGGGCGGGGAGGTGGGGGAGGTGGGATATAGAGAAACAGAATGAGAAATTCCAACCTTTTTTTTAGATAAAGGGGCAGTGGAGGTTGGCAGGGAAATTCCAGCCCAAGTATATAAACAACCGATGGGAACTTTTCATCAAACTTGGGAAAGTAAAGGAAGCTCTCTGGGCCAGTTTTCTTATCTGTAGTGTGGGGTGGGGGAGGGGTAAAACGTTCCCTAGGGCCTCCTTCACCCCTGCATCCTTAGCTCTGTGTTTATATTTCCTCTCCCCTTTCCCTATTCTAAGCCCCAAACTGCTACATAAAGATACATGGTTACAGTTATTTTCCACTAAGACTTCCCACCTACCCATCCCCACTTCCCAAAGCACTGCTGCCAGTTGGTCATTCTCTTACCTGCCGGGACACCTAATACATAAAACACAATAAAACTGTGGAGTTTACAGATGGGATTTACAATAGGAAAAGACAAACTTAAAACTCAATCCTAACTGAAACTCCTCCCCAAGTGCACAGTCATGACCCTCCATGAGGAGGTCCTGAGGCTGTTCTTGTTCTACATCTGTCTGTCCTTCCTCCTCAGCACCCTGGCCCACCACCTTTGTGAGGGCCTTTGTTCACGTCCTCCCCTCTCTAGGATCAGGCACCTGCTTTGCTATCAAGACCCAGCCCGGGGGAGGGTGAAAGAGCAAAAGCAAACCAGCCTTGACATAACCTGGCCAGAGCCAAAATCAAGCTTTCAACACAGGGCACCAAATGTCTCCAGTTCAGAACAGGATTTTGGCCTGACATTTGCCTAGCCCATTGAAATGTTTCCTTTTGTTTGTGTTTTACTCCCTGAAGATAAATGCATCCTGACCCTCAGCTGAAGCCTTCATCTCCAGCAATAGAAAGAACCACCAAAGCTTTGTTTGTTTTCAAGATATCAGCAATTGCAGGATGAGTTTGTTTAAGGGATCAGAGATTAGAGAATCAGTAATTGACCAGCAGCCCTCCACCAGCTGGCTCAGGCACAGAGCTGTGATTAGGACACAGGGTGGAGCTCTGGAGGCCTAGCTCCCTTTTCCATGACAAAGTCCATTGGCTTTTTCTGTGCTGTTTAGGAAAATCAGGACTTTGGCAGGCAGGTTTCATCAGAAGTCTTAAGAGTTTTAAGTTGCTAGCTTGGTTCTGTGATAAAGAAAAGAGAAATATGTGTAGTTTGTAGCTAAAGTTTGGTCTGGGGTTCTATTTTATGTCGTCCCTAGATAAGTTGGAGTGTGGGGTGAGGGTAAAGGGGAGGAGGGAAGTGATTTCTTGATGGCTGATGACATCCACGTGTATCCAGAAGGAAAACGACTGCACTAGTGCTTTTCTGAACTTTTACCCTTTCTGCCATGTTTTGACACTGGTAATTGTTCCAAGGTCAGCAAATGAGATGTTAACCGAAGGAGACCTGGGTTTGATCCCTGGGTTGGGAAGATCCCCTGGAGAAGGGAAAGGCTACCCACTCCAATATTCTGGCCTGGAGAATTCCATGGACTTAAACTCAGAGGAAGAGATGACTATACTCTTTGAGAATCGAAAGTGCTATATAGATGTTTAATAAACACTTTGGTCACCAGATCATCGCCATCCTCTTTCTTTCTCCCTATTTGTTTTTTGCTTCCAGTTGTACAGAATGTCACAAAACTAATAACTTAGCAAACCACTTTGGGTTTTCCCATATTTTGTCTCATTTGGACCTTACTCATAACAACTGAATGAGCTACACTGGTTTACTAGACCCCTTTTGCAGATGAGAAGACTGAGGGTTCAGTGGCTCAGCTCAGTCACCCTACATCCAAGCAAGGGTAGGGTCTCTGAACCAGCCACTCGGCTCATCACCAGGCACAAAAGCAGCACTCTGCATTGGAAAGTACAGTTTGATTCCATAGAAAGCCTTCCTGAGGTATTTCAGAACAGAATTCACTCTGTTACTTTGTATAAATCAAGGTGACTCTTTTAAACACAGTTTTCCCAGAAGATTTGAGCTAGCACTCACACAAACAGCTGTTTTATCAAGTGCTTTCTGAAAGAATATGGCAGTTCCTCTGAGGCCTGAGGTGAGAGTTCACTGCAATTGCTGTCCTGCTTCCTTATAAAGTTGTCGTGATTTAGGGGACAGGTGGAAGAGGAAGAAGATTTTCTCCATTCCAAGATCCCCAGACCATCCCTGCTTTGGTTGTTTGAGCTGCCAAATTTCTAACTCGCTGTGATGCCCAAGAGCGTTAGGTTATTCTGAAAGGCATTTGTCTATCTTCTCAGGAGTGGTAAAGAACCTCCCTGCCAATGCAAGTTAGACATAAGAAATTTGGGTTCGATCCCTGGGTCAGGAAGATCCCCTGGAGGAGGGCATGGCAACCCACTCCAGTATTCTTACTTGGAGAATCCCATGGACAGAGGAACCTGGCGGGCTACAGCCCATAGGGCCTCGCAGAGTCAGACAGGACTTAGCATTGAGGCACATTATAAAAACATATATATTTATGTGATTTTCCTCTAAGGTATTTTTATTTTATATGTTTACATTATCTTATAATGTAATATAATAACAGCAGGGTCAGGGCTGAGAGCAGTCCCTGAGAATTTCTCCTATTCTGCTTTTTCTGAGTGACCTGCTAACTCTGGGCGGGCAAAGGTCCAGGGCAGCTGGCATCGGAGAGGCTGTGTACAGGTCATGCATGTAGGGCTGTTCTCATTAAGCCTTCCCAGGCTCTGCTAAATGGCTGGAGGCCTTCTCAGGAAGCTGCCTAGAAGATTGCTAGAGGGACTCCTGCTGTTACACTTAGTTGAGTTTCTCTCCTTTTTCTCCAAGTTGTCGCCTTATTAGAGAATCCTGTAAAACCAGGAGGAAGGAGAGGCGAATTTTCTGGTTAGCTTATAGTCCTTCTGCCTCTCATTAAGGCCTCTTTCTCAGCGTGTTCTGTGATGTGCACTTGTGAACTCAGTACCGCTTACTTCACCATCATTGCAAAATCAGCACTTCAAGGTATCAAGGACCCAACCGCAACTCGGCTCTCCAGGGGCAGAACAAAAGCATGGGCCCATTGTACTCTCCTGCCTACTTGTCGCTCGCTGCTGTTCACAGTTGTTGGCATTTCAAGGGATAGGAATTGGATCATGGAATGCATTCTTGCCCATCCTTGAGTTCCATGTATCATGGGTGAAGAGCACCCTTTTGGTTTCTGAAATGAATTCTGAGCACTTAGTAACAGGGAGCTGGGTTTTACAAATCAGTTATGCTTTGAGCAGTGGGAAAACCCTCAAGATTACAGTGTTGAACTCAGTCCGTATGGGGCAGTTAAGAACCAAGTAAAACTGGAGGAAGAACTCCAGCTTAGGAGAATTCAGAGGACCTAACTACTATGGTGGTGGAAATGGCTAGGGTTCTTCAGTGGGTAGGGGTGGAGGGTAGGGAAATATGTCACCCCAGACATTTTGATCACTCAGGCTCCTTTGACATGCTCTTGAACATGGGCCCCATGTACGCTCCCTGTACTCCTAGAATAGCCAGCAGGACCAACCTGAACTGCTATGATTATGAGACCTAGTGCTGATGACTCCTAAGTATAGGCTAGGGCTCATCACGCTAGGCCCCCAGACCAAATTCAGTGGCTGCTTGTTTTATTGGAGAACAGCCATGTTCATTCATTTAGGTATTGTCCATGGCTGCCTTTATGTAAGAATGGTAGAATAGATCCAAAGCCTAAAATATTTACTCTCTGGTCCTTTACAGAAAAAAATCTGACCACTGGAGTAGGGGCTGGAGAAGGACAGGATATGCTTAGTGAAGTCAAGAGATAGGATCTTACTGATGCTATGGTTTTGGAACAAGTTACGCCAAAACGTAGTAAATGGCATAAAATGACCATTTCTTAGGCTCACAGATGCTATAGCTCACAACAGGGCAGAGAGGGGACACTTATCTCTGCTTCGTGATGGGTGAGGTCTCCGCTGGAAGAGTCTAAGGGTTTCTACAGGCTTGAAGGCCTGGGGCTCCTTAAGCATCTCTCCAGCATTCTTACCTGTTGATTCAGCATTCCCAGGTGTGTGTGTGTGTCTGTGTGTGTGTGTGTATGTGTCATTTTAAGGAAAGCAAAAAGGAGAAACATTTGTCTCCATCTTTGTAAAAGCTGCTATATGGGGTAAGACCCCTCACTGAGAGCATCCTTGTCTTCAAGCTACCTATCCTCACTATTGTCTTTCCATTGTTACCCACACATGCATGCCCTACTTGGGACGACCTCCTTCCAGACCCTCTGCTTGCCATACTCTCCCCTGACAACCTGGCCTACACACCAGGCCAGAGCCATCGGTCTCTGCAGGAGTCATGACCTTCTCTGAAGCCTTTGGTACTTTCCCATTCTAAGGCAGTTTCATGATCCTCAACTTCTCATGGCATCATGTTCTGCTCCATGGACTCTCCCGGCACCTTTGATAGGCTCCTCCATGGACCCCCATGGAACAGAATGTTCTTTCCTAACTGGGGCCTCCTGCTCTAATGTCCTCTGTCCTTCACTGGATTCATCTTTGTCCAGTCACATCCTTTAAGGCCAAACTCAAGCGTCATCTCTTCTTTGAGCCCTTTGCCCACTGTCCCGTCTCTGATGAGCCCTCCTGTCTCATGTGCGTTGCCTGCAACACAGACATGGAACTTGGCAAGTGCTACCTTGTTATTGATGAGGAACCTGAGCTCGTACTTGTTCATGTTCCCTTGCACTTACTCAATGCCAAGTAAACATTTGTTGATGCTGATCTGCACATTCTTAAATTTCTTATGGATGAGCCTGCTGCCAAGTAAATACATAAATCCTTCAAGCTCACAATTCAGTTTTACCTATGTTTATCTGATACGAGCAAAAAAGGAAATACAGAGAAGAGACATCCTGCCTCATTCTTCTGAAAATGTTTAGGCTCCAATCAGGAGTAAATGTAAGATAGGTGTCACAAATAAGACATCAAACTACTAGTTTTAAACTCTGTGAACAGATTACTTGGTTAGTACCATTGTTCAGTCTAACACTATAAAATATATGTTTAGCAAGAAAAAAGCCAAAGAAAGAAAAAGAGAGGAAAGAAAGAGAAATGGTACTAGAAAGGGGTGGGACAGAATTTATTTTAAATGACTTAGGATGTAAGAAAATCTTACATCCTAAATCAGCTTTATCTTACCTTGAAAAAAACAGTAAGAAAGCTTGTTCAAGAGATTTCTCCATGCGCCCCTCTGAATTTTCTATTTAGCTGAGCTAGATCAGGCACGCTGAACATTTGCCAGAAGATGGTCTTTGTTTACATTTGGCTCCTAAATGAACTAATTTCTCTGGTTGCCTTGAATTCTCTCAGTTATTTTTTCAATGAAGTTAGCAATCAGTGTATCACGGGAGATGGAGAAAGATCATTTTCTCTCCCTACACTCACACACACACACACACACACACACACACACACACACACACACAATCTATTTTTGTCTGGTTTGCCATTTCTGTGACTGGTATGTAATAGTTCCTCTCTAGATGGCTCATAGTTCATTAAGAGGTTGCTCAATTTATTAGGAACCAATCATGCATTTATACATTCTTTTATCTGAAGTGCACTTTTAAATGTTAGACCATACACTAATCAAGTTGAACATGATAATGAGAGTACGTTCACATTGTTAAGGGAAATGACCCAATGCACTTAGAGTGAAGACATATTTGAACTACAATTTGCACTTTTCATCGCAATATTGAAGAATCCCAGCAAGGGTCAGGATGCTGTTGGCAACTGCCTTGGGAGGATTCGATTAGCTTCATATGTAGAGGCAGACGCTCTTCATGTCGCTGTCACTTTGCATTCTATTTGAGAAAATACATCAGGAAGACAAGGCAGAATTTGGAACAAACAAAAGAGAATTTCTTAGAATGACCATGAGTCAAGTTTTGATCATTTTTAAGTAGTGGAGAGAGGAGCAGCTGTGTGGGAGGGCCTCAAATTGTTGAGAGTTTGAATTTGGCACACATTTTGGTGCATGGTTTTCAGATGGATGGAGTTTGCTTTAAAAACAATCACAAAGCCACACTATAGAGGCGTCACTCAGGAGAAGCTGGAAGAATGCCTGTTTCTGCCACTGGGCTCCACTGCCCATATATCCTAGGGCATGCTGGGATTGAATCTCTTGAAGCTCAGATCCAAGAAGAATAGGAATTTGAACCAAGCTGGAAAGAAAGGGAAGGAGTAGTTAAGGACTTGGTTTCTCTCTTGTATAATAAACAAATGTGCTGAGCATGTATCTTAGGCTAGGTAGAGATAGTTGGTAAATCTGAAGTAATGTAACCTTATATAAAGTTTATTTTAAGAATTAATTATATTTTGGGACATTTGAGAATGAGTTGATTTTGCTGCATAAATGCTCATTGAGCAAGGCAAAGAAGACAAAGAGGAATAGACTCAATGTAGGTGTGCGTGTGTGCTTGTGTGTTAGAGAGCAGAGCGGGGTGGGGGGGGTTCATTTTCACTCTAGGGAGCTTCTGAAACCAGTCTCTCTCCTTGTCTCTACATTGTCATGTAATTACCATCACCAGGTTATACTTATCAAGCACCCTGGCGAGCTTGGCTCTGATGACCATTTTGTACTTGCTTAAAACATCCTAATCACTGCTGAGCAGAAGCTTACAAGTTGCTGAAGAACTTACAATGAATCCAGATGAGCAATATCAAGTAACTGTGCTGTGTAACGGGACACACTTAAAGCAGGGAGAGCTATCAGGCTGTCTCAGTTTAAATTCCCCAGGCCTCAGTTTGGCCAGCTGGGCTATAGTTTCTAAGGCCGCTTCAACTCTGACATTCTATTAGTCTAATTTATTATTTTACCATAGTTTTCATTTAGGGCCAAATTTTTTAGAGCCAAAAAATTCTAATATATATCAAGGACATTATTGTAAGTATGACATCTTAAACGTTAAGTGCCTTTCTTGTATTATCTCATTTCATCTTCATAACATCCCACAACTAACTGTTGGAATTCTTATGGGGCTGATGAGAAAAATAAAATGCCCATGACCACAAAGACAGTGGTGGAGTTGGGGTCTAAATTTGCATTGACTGTGGGATTCACTCAATGCAAATTTAGACCCCCAACTAAATGAGTATAGTCATCATGAGTATAGCTCATGACCTCTGAGCCATACTGTCCCCCTCTTTCCTCTAACAGTCAACAGTGTCATTTACTGTGTATTTTATAAAACAGCAGACACTCGGAGCATCCTGCCTTGGAGTGCTGCTCCATCTGAGGGCTTTGGGGCTTAGTAAAACATTTGAAGAGAAGCGAAAAGCAAAGGAGAAAAGGAAAGATATACCCATTTGAATGCAGAGTTCCAAAGAATAGCAAGGAGAGATAAGAAAACCTTCCTCAGCGATCAGTGCAAAGAAATAGAGGAAAACAATGGAATGGGAAAGACTAGAGATCTCTTCAAGCAAATTAAAGATACCAAGGGAACATTTCATGCAAAGATGGGCACAATAAAGGACAGAAATGGTATGGACCTGACAGAAGCAGAAGATATTAAGAAGAAGTGGCAACAATACACAGAAGAACTGTACAGAAAAGATCTTCACAACCCAGATAATTACATTGGTGCGATCACTCACACTCACCTAGAGCCAGACATCCTGGAATGTGAAGTCAAGTGGGCCATAGGAAGCATCACTACAAACAAAGCTGGTGGAGGTGATGGAATTCCAGTTGAGCCAGTTCAAATCCTGAAAGATGACACTGTGAAAGTGCTGCACTCAATATGCCAGCAAATTTGGAAAACTCAGCAGTGGCTAAAGGACTGGAAAAGGTCAGTTTTCATCCCAATCCCAAAGAAAGACAATGCCAGAGAATGTTCAAACTACCGCACAATTGCATTCATCTCACATGCTAGTAAAGTAATGCTCAAAATTCTCCAAGCCAGGCTTCAGCAATATGTGAACCGTGAACTTTCAGATGTTCAAGCTGGATTTAGAAAAGGCAGAGGAACCAGAGATCAAATTGCCAACATCCACTGGATCATCGAAAAAACAAGGGAGTTCCAGAAAAACATCTATTTCTGCTTTATTGACTATGCCAAAGCCTTTGACTGTGTGGATCACAACAAACTGTGGAAAATTGTGAAGGAGATCGGAATACCAGACCACTTATCTGCCTCTTGAGAAACCTGTATGCAGGTCAGGAAGCAACAGTTAGAACTGGACATGGAAAAACAGACTGGTTCCAAATCGGGAAAGGAGTATGTCAAGGCTGTATATTTCCACTCTGCTTATTTAATTTATATGCAGAATACATCATGAGAAATGCTGGGCTGGAGGAAGCACAAGCTGGAATCAAGATTGTCAGGAGAAATATCAATAACTTCAGATTTGCATATGACACCACCCTTATGGCAGAAAGCAAAGAACTAAAGAGCCGCTTGATGAAAGTGAAAGAGGAGAGTGAAAAAGTTGGCTTAAAGCTCAACATTCAGAAAACTAAGATCATGGCATCCAGTCCCATCACTTCATGGCAAATAGATGAGGAAACAGTGGAAACAGTGGCTGACTTTATTCTTCTGGGCTCCAAAATCACTGCTGATGGTGACTGCAGCCATGAAATTAAAAGACGCTTACTCCTTGGAAGGAAAGTTATGACCAACCTAGACAGCGTATTAAAAAGCAGAGACATTACTTTGTCCACAAAGGTCTGTCTAGTCAAGGCTATGGTTTTTCCAGTAGTCATGTATGGATGTGAGAGTTGGACTAGAAAGAAAGCTGAGCACTGAAGAACTGATGCTTTTGAACTGTGGTATTGGAGAAGACTCTTGAGAGTCCCTTGGACTGCAAGGAGATCCAACCAGTCCATCCTAAAGCAGATCAGTCCTGAGTGTTCACTGGAAGGACTGATGTTGAAGCTGAAACTCCAATACTTTGGCCACCTGATGTGAAGAGCTGACTCATTGGAAAAGACCCTGATGCTGGGAAAGATTGAGGGCAGGAGGAGAAGGGGACGACAGAGGATGAGATGGTTGGATGGCATCACCGACTCAATGGACATGGGTTTGGGTAGACTGTGGCAGTTGGTGATGGACAGGGAGGCCTGGCGTACTGCGGTTCATAGGGTCGCAAAGAGTCGGACACGACTGAGCGACTGAACTGAACTGAACTGAAAACTTTTGATGTTCTAGTACCTCCTTGTCATGGTTTCACTAGACACAAACTATAACACAAAAATGTCATTTCCACAATCCTTTTGATTCCAGAAAATTATCTAGGTCACTAAGTATGTCAGCTGTCATAATGCAGCAACTTATTCCTCCCAAAACAGAAAACTCTTTTTCAGAATCGCCACTGGCAATAAAGCTGACCTAGACCATCCATCCTCTCTTAGCTAGAAATTCATCACTGTGTAGAAAATAACTTTGTTCTTCCCGAACCTTCAGTCACCAGTGTGTTTGTTTTCTCCTTCTGCATATTATGTTGAAGTTGCTGCTTAGAAAATAACCAATAATTATTTATTTATGTATTTATTTCTGAAACAGTGATAACCCGGTCATACTGCCTTGGAAATTTCTGACAAGTTTGTTTGCTTAAAGTCCATAAAGTTGATCCTTTAATTTTTTGCTTTTGATGAATTTTTCTGAAAATTTTTGTTCAAAAAGAGATCTTTATAATTCCTCCAAATGGTGTCTCCTGTTCTTTTTCTGATTTTGTTAACAAAATCTTCAGCTTTTCTTCTTCATCTCTCCGATTCCTTAGCTCTACATTGTTCTTTCTCTTTTAGTCTGGTTACACATGTGTTGCCGCTGCTGCTAAGTCGCTTCAATCATGTCCGACTCTGTGCGACCCCATAGACAGCAGCCCACCAGGCTCCGCCGTCCCTGGGATTCTCCAGGCAAGAACACTGGAGTGGGTTGCCATTTCCTTCTCCAATGCTTGAAAGGGAAAAGTGAAAGTGAAGTCGCTTCAACTCTGTGCGACCCATAGAAGGCAGCCCACCAGGCTCCCCCGTCCCTGGGATTCTCCAGTGGAGTGGGGTGCCATTTCTTTCTCCAATGCATGAAAGTGAAAAGTGAAAATGAAGTTGCTCAGTCGTGTCCCACTCTCAGCGACCCCATGGACTGTAGCCTACCAGGCTCCTCCGTCCATGGGCTTTTCCAGGCGAGAGTACTGGAGTGGGGTGCCATTGCCTTCTCCGGTTACACATGTACTACATGTCATTTTTGGAAAATCAGAAATTGTAAATGAGCACAAGAAGAAGAGGAAGATGAAGAGAAAGAAGAGGGAAAAGGAGAGAAAAGAAAATAAGCCAAGTTTCTGTTCTTCAGTGTGTATGCCTTCTTCCCAACCATATAAATTGCACACATATTTTTAGCAAAATAAAGCTATAATATTTTAACAGCTTTATTGATGAATAATTTTTGACATATTGACATATAATAAATTGCACATTTTAAAAGTATACAATTAACATGCTGACTGTGTATACACCTCTGAAATCATCACCCCAGTTAAGATAGTGAACGGATCCATCACCTACTACATCTTCTCATGCTCAATTGTAATCCCTCTACCCTGACTCCCCTCCCACAGTTCCATTTTCAGGCAACAATAGATGTGCTTTTTGTCCTTATGTACTAGTTTAAATTCTCTAGAGTTTTATAAAAATAGTGTCGTACATTATATATCTTTCTCTTCTGGCTTCTTTCACTCAGCATAATTATCTTGAGATTCACCCATGTTG
Organism: Okapia johnstoni; assembly: GCA_024291935.2. Taxonomy (NCBI): domain Eukaryota; kingdom Metazoa; phylum Chordata; class Mammalia; order Artiodactyla; family Giraffidae; genus Okapia; species Okapia johnstoni. Next base: position 127,976,633 of record CM044308.1, on the reverse strand, counting down.
TAGCAGAATCAATAGTTTATTCCTTTTCATTGCTGAGTAGAACTCTGTTGTATGGATTTGTTTCTTCTTTTACTTCTTAAGGATATTTGGTTTGCTCCCCCTTCAGCGTCTCATAAATAAAGCTTCCGTGAATATTTGCTTACAAGTCTTTGTAGGACTATATGGTTTATTTCTCTGGGGTAAATGAATAGGAATGGGAATAACTAAATCATATGTCAGGTGAGTGTTTAAGTTTTTAAGAAACTGCCAAATTGTTTCTAAGTACTTACATCACTTTTCATTCCTACCAGCAGTATATGAGAGTTCTAGTTCCTCCATATCTTTTCCAACACTTGGTGTGCTCAGTTTAAAAAGCTTCAGCTATTTTACTGTGTGTGTGTATGTATATATGTGTGTATATATATATATATATATATATCTGTATATATATATATAAATGGTGTCTCATTGTAGTTTTAAGTTGTGTTTGCTAATGACTAAAGTTGTTGAGCATTCTTTTGTGTGCTTATTTGCTATCACATACCTTCTTTGTAACTGTTGTTTAGTTGCAAAGTCATGTTCGACTCTTTTGCAACCCCATAGACTATAGCCCGCCAGACTCCTCTGTTCATGGAATTTTCCAGGCAAAAATACTAGAGTGGGTAGCCATTTCCTTTTCCAGGGGATCTTCCCTATCCAGGGATCAAACTCGAGTTTCCTGCATTGGCAGGCAGATTCTTTACCACTGAGTCACCTTCTTTACTCATTTTTAAAACCTGGGTCATTTCCTTATTGCTGAATTTTGATAGTCTTACTCTGAAATGCAAGTCCTTTATTGGATATATGACTTGCAAATATTTTCTCCAAATCTATGGCTTTTCTTTTCATTCTCTTAACAGTATCATTTGTAGAGCTAACTTTTTTCATTTTGATGAAGTCAATTTATTAATTTTTTAATTCTTTGGTGTCATATATAAGAAACACCAGCAAAGAACAATTAGAAACTGACATTATTATTTTTTTAAACCCATTTAAAACAGCATAGATTAATCTGACAAAAAACATGAAATATCTGTGCATTAAAAACTGCAAAAACCTGAGAGAGATTTTAAAAAGACCTAAATAAACTGAGACAAATGTCACTTTCTTGGGTCAGAAGACTCAATATAATTAAGATGTTAATTCTCTTCAAATTTATCTAAAGATTTAAATTAATCCCAGCCAAAATTCCAGCAGGCTTTTTAATAGTATTTGACAAGCTGTTTGTGATGTTCATATAGAATGAAATGCAAAGGACCTAGAATAATCAAACTCTGCCAAGAACAAATGTGGAGAAGTAGCATCACCTGATTTCAAAATTTATCATAAAAATACAATAATAGAGACAGCGTGCTATTGGTGTAAAGCAAATATAACAGAAGAGAGATTCCAATAATAGACCAATGCAGATGTGAGCAAGATTTTTTACAAAGACATAAAGTAGAGGAAGGATAGTATTTTCAACAAAAGATGCTGGAACAATTGAGCATCTATAAGTAAGAGAGAGGGACAGAGAGAGGACTTGGATGCATATCTCAAACCATATAAAAATTAACTTAAACTGGATGAGAGGGATAAAGAAAAAATTTTAAACTGTAAAATTTCTAGAAAAAATATAGGAGAAAATCTTTACAACTTTGGGTTAAAGGTTTCTTAAGCTAGAAGCTGAAATTATTGATTGAGACCTTTTTTCTTCTCCAATATTGGCGTTTAGTTCAATGAGTTCCTCCGCTTTAACCCCGCCTTTGCCAAGTACTGCTTTAGCAGCATACTACAAATTCTGATATGTTGTATTTTTGTTTTCATTTAATCCAAAATATTTGATAATTTCCCTTTTGATTACTTCTTTGACCCATGGATTATTTAGACTTTAGAGTAATATTTATAACACACAATGTGGTCATATTTATAACTGCTCCATATATACTTGAAAAGAATGTATATCCTGCCGCTCTTGGGTGGAATGCTCTCTAAATGTCAATTAGGTCAAGTTGGTAGATAGTGTTGTTCAAATAGTCTATATCTTTACTCATTTCGTGTCAGCTTGTTCTATTGATTATTGAAAGAAGGCAGTTGAAACATCTGACTCTTATCAAATTTGTCTATTTCTCCTTGAAGTCATTTCAATTTTCACTTCATGTATTTTGCAGAAAGACATAAACATTTAGAACTGTTACGGACTTTTAATGAATCCTTTATCATTATTAAATGTCTTTTTTATCCCTGGTAATATTTTTTGTTCTGAAATCTACATTGTCTGATATTAAATATAAGCATTTCAGCTTTCATTTGAATGCTGTTAATGTGGTATATTTTTCCATTTTTTAACTTTTAACTCATTTGTATTTTTATATTTAAAATGCATTTCCTGTAGATAACATAGAGTCTTGCTTTTTAAAGCAAGATTCTAACAATCTCTGTCTTTTAATTGGGGGATTGAAATCATTTGCATTTAATGTGATTTTTGATAGGATTAAGTTTAAATCTGTCATCTTGCTGTTTTCTATTTGTCCTATGTGTTCCTGTTTTCCTTTTCCTCTTTTTCAGCCTTCTTGTTGATTAATTGATATTTTTGTAATTACATCTTATCAACTTTGTTGGCTTATTAGCTATAACTTTTTGCTTTTTTATTTTGTTGTTCACTTCAGTGTTTACAGTTAACTTATCACAGTCTACCTTCAAATGATATTAAACCATTTAACATACAGTATAAAAACCTTACAAACATATGCTTCTGTTGCATCGCTCCTGACCTTTGTGCTGTTGTTGGTATACATTTTACTTTTACATTTTACTTTTTTACACCTCCCACACACTATATTGTTGTGTTTTTGTTTAAACAGTCAATTATTTTTTAAAGTTCTTTTAAAGATATTTAACTATTAAGAAAAATACCTTCTATATTCTAGTTACCATATCTGGTGCTCTTCATCGCTTTGTCTAGATCTACATTTCCATCTGGAATCATTTTTTCTTTGACTACAGGATTTTTTTTTAACATTCCTTATAATGTGGTCCGCTTGTAATGAATTCTTTCAGCTTTTTTATGTCTGCAAATGCCTTTATTTTGTTTTCACTTTTGAAAGATATTGTTGCATATTGGATACAAATGGGCAGGTTTTTTTCTCAGTACTTCACAGATCCACTGTCTTTTTGCTTGCATTTCTTCTGCAGGAAATCTTCTGTCATCCCTATCTTTGCTCCTTTGTGTGTAACATCTCTTCTCTCTTTTTCTGGCTTCCTTTAGGATTTTCTTTTTATCCTTGATTTTGAACAATCTGATTATGATATGACTTGATGTTGTTCTTGTTTCTTTGAGCGCTTGGGTTTGTTGAATTTCTTCCATTCCTGTGTATATGGATTTCATCAAAGCTGAAAGTTTTCTGACCACTGTTTCTTCAAATATACATATATGTATCTTTTTTTTAACCCATCTCTCCCTCCTGTTTTAGCTTCCACTTACGTATATATTGGTCTGCTCAAAGTTGTTCCACAGCCACCAATGCTCTGCTCATATTTTTAAAACTCCCCTTTCATTCTATTTTTGATAATTTCTATTGTTGTGTCTTCAAGTTTACCATTCCTTTCTTATGTAGTGTGTAATCTGTCAACAGTGTGTTAAAAAAAAAAAAAAAAAAAAACCTTAGACATTGTGTATTTAATCCCCCAAAGACTAATTGACTAATTGGAGTCTTTTTTTTTTCGTATCTTCCACATCTCCACTTAACTTTTTGAAAATATGGGACACAATTATAGCAGCTCTTTTAGAATCCTTGTCTCCCAATTCTAACACCCATGCTATCTCTGGATCAGTTTTGATTGATTTCTCTCCTCATTACAAATTGTATTTTCTTTCTTCTATTCATCCTGGTAATTTTGACTAGGGCTTCCCTAGTGGCTCAGATGGTAAAGAATCTGCCTGCAAAGCGGGAGACCTGGGTTTGATCCCTAGACTAGATGCCAGACATTGTGAATTTACCTGCTGTGTATTCTTATAAATAATGTTGAATTTTGTAACATAGTTAGCATAGTTGAAATAGTTTGATTCTTTTAGGTCTTGCTTTGAAGGTTACTAGGGTAGTGCTCTGTCTAGGGCTAATTATTGCCCATTACTGAAGCATTTTGTATACTCTACCCAAGGCTCTATCAATCATGAGATTTTTTTTTAGTCTTTATAGTGGAAACAGGTATTATTCCTGGCCCAGTTTGTATATCAGGCATGATTCTCTCTAGTCCTCTTGAGTGGTTCTTTCCCTTCTCTCAGTTTCTTCATATGCATGCACCAATCAGCTGAGCACTCAAGACTGATCTGCTGCATATTTCCACAATTCTCACTCTGTGCAATGCTCTGCTTTCAAGGGTTCTTTCCTGAAAACCCTAGCCATCTTAATGTCCTTGTACTCTCTCTTCCATCTCTGCAACTCGGAATCCACTAGTCTCTGACTAGGTTTTTTCTCTTGGCGCTGTGATCTAGAAATTTCATCACGGTAAATTAAGATGGTAGTAGGGCTCAGCTCATAATGTACAGTAGCTTGAAAATTGTTCATATATTTTGTCCATTTTTTGTTTTTTTCTGGCAGGAGAGTAAATCTGATTCTTGCTTAGTCCTTGGCCAGAGCAGAATTTCCTACACACTATTTTTGAAATCTGACATTTTTACTCTAAAATACTTAAATAACTTATTTTGAAACCAATAAATAATATCTATAATGTTGTTTCAAGTGGCCACATGGTATTCCACCATTTGGACAGACCAGAACTTTCTAAACCAGTCTTATATTATTGAATATTTACATTTTCTCCAATTTTTCCTTCATTACATACAATGTGAGTACAAATGTTTTGAAGCTAAGGATTTATAAACTTCTCTAATGGTAAGAGAAATTCCTAGCAGTGGATATTTTGGATCAAAGTTATACACGTTCTCTGATAAATTTTGGATATTTTGTCAAACTGCCCTCCAGAACGTCTGTGTATTTTTGTTTAACTCTTTTCTTTCCTCATTTGTTAATATATCTCATTTTTCTCCTCTTAGTCTTTTCTTGATTTTTTTTTTGTCCACAGTATTTTTTAATAAAATCCTACAGTTTATGTTTTCTCAGAAAAGGAAGGGAAAGCCATGTAGATTGAAAATACAACTTTACTCAGCCTGCTTTCATGACCTCCAGAAATGTAGCAAACTTGATTCCAGATCCTGCTGTCTCCAGCTGGTGTTTGCTCTCTGGTGTCTGCTCTCCCACAGTTCTCCTTTCCAAGTTCAAGCTTTATGGCTCAGCTAAAGAAAACTGTCACCACTATGGGAAAACAGCAGGGTGACATATACTTCTAGGGTGAGCAAGACCCTGGAGCATGACAGAGACTGTTTGGTGCATCAGAAGCAGGCTGGCTTGGAGTGATGGTTTGTTTTTTTCTCATAACTCTTTCCTGTCTCCAAAATGTGCTATGACTAACCTTCATATTGTAACTCTGAGTGTGACTGAGAAGCCTACAAGAGGCTCATGCCTCCCTCCCAGCTGGGGGAAGGACTGAATTCTTGGCAGCTGTTACAAAAAAGAGGAGATCCAAGAGTCACCAAGGGAAGAAACGTGGCGTGAGAATGAAAGATTAATGATGATGTCTCACTCACAGGCAACTCCAAGTGAAACTGAATTTTGAAGTCCACAAGCAAATGACAATATGGCAACACAAGGCTAATTGCTGCTTTCTTTTAAAAAATCCCCCAAATATTCTGTACTTATGAGAGATTCTTTGTAAAATTATAAATTTCTTTAGTGATTATCATGAAAAGATGGTGGGTCCTTGTTTTATTCACTTCTGTAACAACTGGTGGAGAAACATCTAATGTATCTTACTTATTCTTTTTATTATTTTTTAAAATAAAATTTAAAAAAATCACTAGAGTATAGCTGGCTTACAGTGTTGTATTAGTTTTAGGTGTAGAGCAAAGTGATTCGTTTATACATATGCATATATAGTTTCCTTATTCTTAATTACAAGACATGTATACCTTTTGGGAGGCAAGAAGTTCTGGAATTGTTAGTGCGGTGGAGTCACAGCATGGAGTGGGTTGGGAGATAAAAAGGGCAGGTAACAGTTGCCTTTGGAGTAAGACACACGTGTTTGTTCAGAGACAATTTATTCAAATATTGACGTTTTTCTTAGAAGGGCAACAGAAGATGTTGGTAGGTATGCTCTGTCTAATCAAAGACCCTCATCTCTGTTCCACCTGCCCAGATGGAATCTCCTAAAAGCTTAGTTCGTTCTGGGCACCAACCATAAGTCAAACTTCGGAGTTCTTGGTGGAGGCCAAACCTCCCAGAAATCAGGGTTCTCTCAAGAAATGGTGGCCACGGTCATGGATATGTTGTAGGAGAAGCCACCCAAGGGAGGAAAAGTCGTGAGCATGATAAAAACCAGTGGCCCTTCATATTAGAGGCTGTAAATGGTCCCAAGTGGGCTTCCCTGGTGGCTCAGATGGTAAAGGATCTGCCGGTAATGCAGGAGACCTGGGTTCAATCCCTTGGTTGGGAAGAACCCCTGAAGAAGGGAATGGCACCCTACTCCAGTATTCTTGCCTGGAGAATTCCATGGATAGAGGAGCCTGTTGGGCTGCTGTGGGGTAGCTACCATGCTGCCATGGGGTAGCAAAGAGTTGGACACAACTGAGCAACTAACACACACACACAACCCCAAGCACCACAGGGTCTGTGGGCAACTGCTTAACAGAACTCAGATGGATTCTCAGTAAGGAGTCCAGCTTTTGACCATGCCCCATCATTAAGGAGCAGATAACATTGTATATGTGGTAAGATTAGAAAGATTTTTGCAGAGAGGCATAAAAAATTAGCATTGAATGGAGGGAAAAGCTCATTTGGAGTAAGGTGTTCCTAGGTTTAACAAGACAAAAATTATGCTCACGAGACCTGGCCTGTGTGGGGTGCCTGGAGGACCACTGCATTCCCACTTCCTTAGGAGAGAAAGGGGGAGAAGATGAGGGAGAAGAAGCAAGACATCCTCTCACAGAAGATGGACATGGGATGACAGGGCTGTTGTGGGTCTGCGTTAGTGCCAGGACTTGTGGTCAAGCAGGTCTAAGCACCCATCTTCACCTGCATGCACTTGGTCAGTGGCTGTGCCCACCCATTTACTACCATTGTGGAGTAGACAGCCAGACAGCCCCCATCACTAAATTGTGCCTGATGGCTGAAGATGCTGGGCTTGCTCCTGAGATGGCCAAGCATACCTCCAGCTCTGACAGGGTCCTGCCTGGCTCCAAGCTCCAGGAGGGAAATCTCACGGGTACTGTTCATGGAGGACCCATGGGAATGCCTTTGACTCAGTGACACAGAAACACCCTCTTGGTTTTTGAGAGTGGAAAAGAGTTGTTTTTTTTTTAACTGCATCCATACTGAGACTCTAACATGGTTCATGAAAAAGCAAAAATTTTCCTGAAAGGAAGAAGAAATGAGAATAGTGCTGGAGGGAACCATCTTGATTCTCTGGAAAAATAAGCCTAATTAGGAACCTTTTTTCTCTACTAGAAGCAGAGCTACACTGAGGAAAAGACTGCATGCCCTAATGGTGATAGAGTCAGAGTCAGGACAGGAGGGTATCAGATCCTTATAAACAGGACTGTGCATCCCTTGCCTTGGTTTTGCCATGGCTTCATAGTGCCAAGGTAGCATGGATGGTTCAGGAAGAACAACATTGGATGGCTTTTTATGAACATTCTAAACTCTATTATAAAGAAAGAAACTCAGGCGTGCCTGGGACATTCTGCCTTCCCAAATCACAGCTTTGTAGAGATGGAATTCCATCCTAAGCCTGGCAGACTCCAGCAGAACACTCTGCTGCATGCCTCAGTAGTCCCCTGCATGCATGCATTCTAAGTTGCACAGTTGTGTCTGACCCTGTGCAACCCTATAGACTGTAGCCCACCAGGCTCCTCTGTCCATGGGAGTCTCCAGGCAAGAATACTGGAGTGGGTTGCCATAACCTCCTGCAAGGGATCTTCCCATCGTAGGGATCGAACCCGAGTCTGTTATGTCTCTTGCATTGGCGGGTAGGATCTCTATCACTAGCATCACCTGGGAAATCCCCTAGCATCCCCACTGCTACTGCTGCTGCTAAGTAGCTTCAGTCGTGTCCAACTCTGTGCGACCCCACAGATGGCAGCCCACCAGGCTCCTCCGTCCCTGGGATTCTGCAGGCAAGAACACTGGAGTGGGTTGCCATTTCCTTCTCCAATGCATGAAAGTGAAAAGTGAAAGTGAAGTCATTCAGTCATGTCCAACTCTTAGCGACCCCATGGACTGCAGCCTACCAGGCTCCTCCGTCTATGGGATTTTCCAGGCAAGAGTACTGGAGTGGGTCATCATTGCCTTCTCTGATAATCCCCGCTACCCAGCCCCAAAGTCTCTAGTGTTTGACTCATGTTCCATCCTCTTCAATTCCAGTTCTCCTTTCTCCAATACCAGCAAAAGCTACTTTCACTCATTGGGAGAGTGTGATCCTATCTAAATAAAAGCCAGAACTCTGATTCCTCTAAATCGGAGGTGTTCCGGAAATTCATGGGGACAAATGAATTGTCCAAATGATGGCAAATGGAGGGGGCACAAGTGATGTTTAATGAGAGTGAGGGACAGGATGTGTAGCCCTATATGGTGAAAGATTGCTGCACGGCCTGCTTGACTCACAAATATCTCCCACTGGACGTTCACACAAGAGAAAAACACATTCACGATTATCTGAGCATAGAACTTACCCTCTTTTTTTTAAAAAAAAAAAACTCATTTATGAGTAAACATAAAGTCCTTTCCATAGTTTTAGTAATGTTCTATTTTTCTGGAATATTGTGTAAATCACGAGAAGTCTGCACTTTATTTCATCTGGAACTTGACCAAAAGTTGCTCCCAGTTTTAGAAAATCACACCACCAGTTGCAAAACATAGCTCCTGGTGTTGAATGGGTCCATGAAACAACTCACCACTCTCTCCAGCTGTGTTTTCAGTTTTCACACTCACCATGATGCCACATATAGTTGATCGATGTATTTGGAACTAAGCATCTGTATATTGAAATACATCTTAGGTTATCATATATTGCTTGCTTTTTATTATGCTTTTGTATTATACTTAGACCATTCATAGTCTTTAAAAAAGACTATGGTCTTTTTACAGGTCTAGGTAGGCTGAATGCCCTTTCAAGATAATAAAGGAGGAGGATTACATGAAATTCATCATAAAATGGGGCATTGGCATTGATACATTGATACAGTTGAGATGAACTGGTTTAGAAGTTCTGGAAGGGTTCTTTAGAAGTTCTCATCAGGGTTCACATGGGTATGCATGTGCTATATCAGCAAGAACAAGAGGGTTACATAACTTGGTTAAGCCCTTTTCTTGGTTTTTCTGTCTCCCCTCTCTTCTCCTCCCTCTTTTGATTGCTGTCCACTGTTTGGTGGTCTTCCCTGGTGGCTCAGAGGGAAAAGAATCTGTCTGCAATGCAGGAGACCCGGGTTCAATCCCTGGATTGGGAAGATCCCCTGGAGAAGGGAATGGCTACCCACTCCAGTATTTTTGCCTGGAAAATCCCATGGACAGAGCAGCCTGGAAGGCTACAGTCCATGAGGTCACAGAGAGTCGGACATGACTGAGCAACTAACACACTATTGGGTACAGGTTTGGCTGTTCTGTCAATGATCTTGCTGGTTTCCTGCCTTGGATGAGAAGCAATTTTCATGCCTTCCTAGTCTGTTTTTCACCCCCTTGTGCTGTGTTGCCTGTGTGAGTTCAAACAGTTAGAATGCAGCTGAGGGTACACAGTTGACTCATTTTGAAAAATGTAGAAAATCTATATATTTGACATTTGAGGCACCAGTGTCTCCTGCTTTCCTGTGGGCTGGTGTAGATAATGGGACATTGGGGGACCCCCATATCTTGCCTCTTATTTGGAGCCTTTCAAACAAAACCATTGCTTCTTTTTCATTTTAACCACCTATCCAGTTTTAAATTTTATCTCTGATTTAAGCTAACATCCTACCTCATTCCTGCCTGTGATATGACTATTTGTACAGTGCAAAAAAAGGGCCTGGTGAGATAAATAGGAATGTATGTCTACAATTTCAGTTTTAAAGAAATTACTGCTTTTCTTAGAATAAAACTACTACCACAGTATTTACTCCGTTTTCCAATTATAATTCTTATCTTCATGGTAGAATTTTAACTCGCATAGCTGGAAAAGCAGTTCAACATCATTTCTCTTCATTTATGTCCATGTTGTATTATTTCAACATAATCACACTATTGCTGAATAATTTATGTTTATAGTATGCCATTTATATTTGAAAATGTGCATATAGATATTGCAATAATTCTAACAACAGCATTTTACTCTATTTTCAGTGGCAGGAAAATGTAATATTCCACCACACTGAGTTACAAAAGCTACATAGTGTAAGCTTACTGGAACATTTATTCTGTGCCTAATCCGTGCACTGACAAAATTTTTCATTGTTATTGGGAAATTAAGACTGTAACAAGCCTTACATTGGTATATATGTAACAATCTTACGTTTCCAGTGGTTAAAGCTGACATAATAAATAATTCATTTTTTCTGTCTTTGTTAGAGGAGTGATTAAAAATGAATCAGCCAATTTACATTAGTATTTGAGTTCTGCTAATTGCACAGAACTGTATCTTTCAATGGAGGTATAATCTATGTTTTAATTTCTCTTTTCAGAGACAGACTGCCATAGTAGAGGCAACTCAGACTGTCTGTGTGATATTCTAAGCATTTGCTGTTTGGAGCAGATAAAGTCAATTATGCTGAGGGAGGATCCTTTTGTGAACTGGAAAAATAGATCTGGGTCTAAAATTTTCTAGGCTATCAGAAGATTCAGTAATAGCTAAAAACCACTTCCAATGACTGCAAAACTGTTCTGGTTATCATTGCTGAACAACAAATTACCCCATGGTTTCTATGGTCAGGAATTCAGGATAGGCTGGATCAGGCAGTTCTCTCCCGCAGTTGCAGACAGTGGCTGGAGTCACTCATTTCCAGTGGGGTGCCTGGAACAGCTAGGGTCTCATTTCTCTCCCTTCTCTCATGGTCTTGGGCTTTTTCATGTGTTCTCTCCCTGTGGATTAGTTGGGCTTCCTCACAGCATGGCGGCCTTGGAGCAGTTGGACTGTTTGCATAACAGTTCAGGATTCCAAAGTCAGTATTTGAGGAATGAGGCAGCAGCTGCCTGCTTCCTACAACCTAGCCTCAGAAACCACACAGTCACACCCACTTCATTCTATTGGTTATAACCAAATAAAAGACCTGCCCAGGTTCATGGAGAGGGGACATTCCTTCCATACTTCCAGAAGTATGGAAGTATGGAAAGAATGTCCATGATACACTGTAAGTGAGGATGTGGGGTGTGTGCTTCATGTGCCTGATAACAACCCTGCTCCGCCTGTGAAGCCCTCCTCGTCTCGGGGAGCCACATCATTACTTCTGCTGTGAGAGCCCAACTTAAATTTTGAATACATCCAGAAATAAAAGCAATCTTCTGAAGCAGAGGCTCTCAGGAAATTTACTATTACCAATGTTACCAATGTAAGTGATCACACATTACATGATGTGGCACCATCTTTTAACAGGGCTGAAATATATTTTCAGTTATTTTTCTAGAGCTATAAATAAATTTTCCTGGTGGCTCAAACAGTAAAAAAATCTGCCTGCAATGCAGGAGACCCAGGTTTGATCCCTGGGTCGGGAAGATCCCCTGGAGAAGGAAATGGCAACCCACACCAGTATTCTTTCCTGGAGAATTCTGTGGACACTGGAGCCTGGAGGGATATAGTCCACAGGGTTGCAAAGAGTCAGACGCGACTGAGTGACTTTCACTTTTCAAATAAGTAAACGTTGTGGTTTTGCCACAGGCATTTCACATACCCCTCATCCTCTTCTTCCCTGCCTTCTTTGACTGTGAGAAGTTTCTTTTTCCTCTATGAATATTGATAGCAATTTCATAGCAGTGGGTAGATGTAATTGTATGTTATGAATTAGAATTTGCTCTTAAAAATATGCATTTTAAAAAATTAAGAATTTTATGTTTAAAAACAGTATCAGTACTCTGACACTTCACCTTTGTCGGGCTTCATTCATTCATCCATCAAAACTGTAAGTACATCTGTGTGCTAGCTCAGTTAGCTACCCGAGTGTTAACTCGGCTACCCAAGTTAGAAACGCTGGAGTTGTTCCAGTTATCACTTACTCATTTACTTTCCCCACACTCTAATAACTCTAAGAAGACTGAAAATTTAATATCTCTATTAATTTGGACTCTTTTAACTGCAAATGTCAGAATCTATTGACTTACACAACTTGAAAACTAGAATGGAACAACTGGGTCTAGGAATCCAAGCGAAGCTGTTCGATTGTCAGCCGTCTTCTCACTGCATCTGCCACAGAGAGTTCCCAGGGGCCGTAGATGGTGGCCAACATCTGACGGTTCTGTGCCTCCATTCCTCCCACTTCAAATTAAAACCTTGACTGGCTCTGTTTGTGTCCTATTCCTATCACCCTGGAGCCAATCCCTGTGGCCATTGGAAGGAGGTTGGAATAATCTATAATGTGAGGGAGTGTGGCTCCTTCTCAGAGAACCACAATATACCCACCCCAGGGATGCTCAGGCCACTTCTACCTTTCTATGCCTGTTCCCACTGCTTTGATGCCTGGCTAGCCTTCTACTTCTCGTGCTCTTACCTCCAGCATACTAGAACCCATCAGCAGATTCATCCCTTTCAGTTCAGTTCAATTGCTCAGTCATGTCCGACTCTTTGTGACCCCATGGACTGCAGCATGCCAGGCCTCCCTGTCCATCATCAAATCTGGAGTTAACTCAAACTCATGTCCATTGAGTTGGTGATGCCATCCAACCATCTCATCCTCTGTCATCCGCTTCTCCTCCCGCCTTCAATCTTTCCCAGCATCAGGGTCATCTCAAATGAGTCAGTTCTTCATATCGTGTGGCCATAGTATTGGAGTTTCAGCTTCAGCATCAGTCCTTCCAATGAATATTCAGGACTGATTTCCTTTAGGATGGACTGGTTGGATCTCCTTGCTGTCCAAGAGACTCTCAAGAGTCTTTTCCAACACCACAGTTCAAAAGCATCAATTCTTCAGTACTCAGCTTTCTTTTCCAACTCACATCCATGCATGACTAATGGAAAAACCATAGCTTTGGCTAGATGGACCTTTGTTGGCAAAGTAATGTCTCTGCATTTTAATATGCTGTCTATGTTGGTCATAACCTTTCTTCCAAGGAGCAAGTGTCTTTTAATTTCATGGCTGCAGTCTCCGTCTGCAGTGATTTTGGAGCCCAAGAAAATAAAGTCTGTCACTGTTTCCACTGTTTCCCCATCTATTTGCCATGAAGTGATGGGACCGGGTGCCATGATCTTAGTTTTCTGAATGTTGAGCTTGAAGCCAACTTTTTCACTCTACTCTTTCACTTTCATCAGGAGGCTCTTTAGTTCTTTGCTCTCTGCCATAAAGGTGGTGTCATCTGCATATCTGAGGTTATGGATATTTCTTCCGGCAATCTTGATTCCAGCTTGTACTTCATCCAGCCCGGCATTTTTCATGATGTACTCTGCATATAAGTTAAATAAGCAGGGTAACAATATACAGCCTTGACGTACTCCTTTCCCGATTTGGAACCAGTCTGTTGTTCCATGTCCAGTTCTAACCTTTGCTTCCTGACCTGCATACAGATTTCTCAGGAGGGAGGTCAGGTGGTCTGGTATTCCCATCTCTTTCAGAATTTTCCACAGTTTTTTGTGATCCATACAGTCAAAGATTTTGACATAGTCAATAAAACAGAAATAGATGTTTTTCTGGAACTCTCTCACTTTTTCAATGATCCAGCAGATGTTGGCAACTTGATCTCTGGTTCCTCTGCCTTTTCTAAATCCAGCTTGAACATCTGGAAGTTCACAGTTCATGTACTGTTGAAGCCTGGCTTGCAGAATTTTGAGCATCACTTTACTAGCATGTGAGATGAGTGCAATTGTGCGGTAGTTTGAGCATTCTTTGGCATTGCCTTTCTTTGGGATTGGAATCAAAACTGACCCTTTCCAGTCCTGTGGCCACTGCTAAGTTTTCCAAATTTGCTGGCATATTGAGTGCAGCACTTTCACAGTGTCATCTTTCAGGATTTGAAATAGCTCAACTGGAATTCCATCACCTCCACGAGCTTTGTTCATAGTGATGCTTCCTAAGGCCCACTTGACTTCACATCCCAGGATGTCTGGCTCTAGGTGAGTGATCACACCATCGTGATTATCTGGGTTGTGAAGATCTTTTTTGTATAGTTTTTGTTTCACAGTGTATTGTTGCCACCTCTTCTTAATATCTTCTGCTTCTGTTAGGTCCATACCATTTCTGTCCTTTATTGAGCATATCTTTGCATGAAATGTTCCCTTGGTATCTCTAATTTTCTTGAAGAGGTCTCTAGTCTTTCCCATTCTATTGTTTTCATCTATTTCTTTGCATTGATCACTGAGGAAGGCTTTATCTCTCCTTGCTATTCTTTGGAACTCTGCATTCAGATGGGTATATCTTTCCTTTTCTCCTTTGCCTTTTGCTTCTCTTCTTTTCACAGCTATTTGTAAGGCCTCCTCAGACAGCCATTTTGCTTTTTTGCATTTCTTTTTCTTGAGGATGGTCTTGATCCCTGTCTCCTGTACAATGTCATGAACCTCTGTCCATAGTTATTCAGGCACTCTGTCTATCAGATCTAATCCCTTGAATCTATTTGTCACTTCCACTGTGTAATTATAAGGGATTTGATTTAGGTCATACCTGAATCGTCTAGTGGTTTTCCCTACTTTCTTCAATTTAAGTCTGAATTTGGCAATAAGGAGTTCATGATCTGAGCCACAGTCAACTCCTGGTCTTGTTTTTGTTGCCTGTATAGAGCTTCTCCATCTTTGGCTGTGAAGAATATAATCAACTGGATTTTGGTATTGACCACCTGGTGATGTCCATGTGTAGAGTCTTCTCTTGTTTTGTTGGAAGAGGGTGTTTGCTATGACCAGTGCATTCTCTTGGCAAAACTCTATTTGCCTTTGCCCTGCTTCATTCTGTACTCCAAGGCCAAATTTGCCTGTTACTCCAGGTGTTTCTTGACTTCCTACTTTGGCATTCCATTCCCCTATAATGAAGAGGACATTTTTTTTACTATTAGTTCTAGAAGGTCTTGTAGGTCTTCATAGAACCATTCAACTTCAGCTTCTTCAGCATTACTAGTCAGAGCATAGACTTGGGTTACTGTGATATTGAATGGTTTGCCTTGGAAATGAACCAGAGATCATTCTGTCATTTTTGAGATTGCATCCAAGTACTGCATTTTGGACTTTTGTTGACTATGATGGCTACTCCATTTCTTCTAAGGGATTATTGCCCACAGTAGTCGATATAATGGTCATCTGAGTTAAATTCACCCATCCCAGTCCATTTTAGTCTGCTGATTCCTAAAAGTCGATATTCACT
This sequence comes from Okapia johnstoni, assembly GCA_024291935.2. Taxonomy (NCBI): domain Eukaryota; kingdom Metazoa; phylum Chordata; class Mammalia; order Artiodactyla; family Giraffidae; genus Okapia; species Okapia johnstoni. The sequence continues at coordinate 127,961,068 of CM044308.1, read as the reverse complement.
CTTGCCATCTCCTGTTTGACCACTTTCAATTTGCCTTGATTCATGGACCTAACATTCTAGGTTCCTATGCAATATTGCCCTTTATAGCATCAGACTTTACTACCATCACCACTCACATCCACAACTGGGTGTTGTTTTTGCTTTGGCTCTGTCTCTTCATTCTTTCTGGAGTTATTTCTCCACTGATCTCCAGTAGCATATTGGGCACCTACTGACCTGGGGAATTCATCTCTCAGTGCCCTATCTTTTTGCGTTTTCATACTGTTCATGGGGTTCTCAAGGCAAGAATACTGAAGTGGTTTGCCATTCCCTTCTCCAGTGGACCACGTTTAGTCATCCCTTTAGAACTCCTCTTTATCATGCCACTCCCCTGGAGTGACTTTATAGGACCTCAACACACTGCCCATGCCTGTTCACCTGCCCAAGCTCCTCTCTCACTTCTTCTTTCCCAAAAATCTCTACTCTGGTTTCATGGGTCAACTTTCCTCCACACAAAACCACAGCATTCCAGCCCCCATGAACTTGCTCCCATTGTTTCCCTTACATAGACGGCCAAGTTTGCCTCCATTTCTGATTCCTACTAGTCATTCAGAGACCCACCCAAGCCCTGCTTTCCAGGAAGCTTCACTGACCATCTCATGCCAAAGTGGCCATTCAGATTTCTACCCTTTCTTCAGACAGTTTTACCATAAATCCAATAATTCCATAGACACTTTCTTATAGGACCCATGTCTGTCTCTGTTATCATCTTGTTCATTCTTTTAAAAAAATTAATTAATTTATTTTAATTGGAATCTAATTACTTTACAATATTGTGGTGGTTTTTGCCATGCCTCAACATGAATCAGTCATGGGTGTACATGAGTCCCCCCATCCCGAACCCCCCACCACCTCCTTCCCCACCCCACCCCTCTGGGTTGTCCCAGAGCACCGGCTTTGAGTGCCCTGCTTTATGCCTCAAACTTGCACTGGTCATCTACTTTACATATGGTAATGCACATGTTTCAATGCTATTCTGTCAAATCATCCCACCCTCGCCTTCTCCCACAGAGTCCAAAAGTCTGTTCTTTACATCTGTGTCTCTTTTGCTGTCTTGCATACAGGATTGTCTTACTGTCCTTTTGTGTGTGTGTATTAATTTTGTTACTTTTATAATACATAAAATACTAAAATAATATAATACAGAAAGTATTACATTTATAATGCATAAAATACTTTTTTAATACAAAAGAGTCCATGGACATGGCAGGAAAGGCACACGGTATCAAGTCCTAAGGGTTATATGGACTCTGAACAGAGCCAGCTCACACCAGAGTCCATTATGGATTCAGTCAGAATATGAATGGATTCCTGGGGGCCTCAAACTCGGTGCCCCTGTAAGTGCTCCGGCAGGCTCTCTGTGGAAACAAGATCTGGACTGTACAGACAGCTCCAGCCCAGGGCAAGCCCAAGATAGAGAACTAAATAGACTTTGGATTGGGAGGAGGGTAGCTCAGACAATTTTACCATAATTTCCTTTCAAAATGTGAAACAATAAAAGGTCAGAAAGGACATTTAACAAATGAAAGAGAATACATTGTTAACAATTCTTCATTTAAGTTAGCAAACTTGGCTAAGGGATGCTTTGATGGATTTAAGTGCTCCTTTGGAACATTTTCTTCTGCTATAATAATCCATTCCATTGTGTTACAAAGTAATTATAATCACCACTCAGTGTCCCAAGTCAGAGCAGAAGAAAAGAAGTATTAAGAGCAAGAAGTATCTGGAAATATCTCACATGCTGGCTTTCTGCTTTTTAAGAACTAAAAAACAACGTCTCTTTATACTGTGATTACTGAGGCAAAGGTTTACAATACTTGTAATATGATTGTACTAGAAACGTATCCTGTTAGAGGTGGTACAAGTGATGTCAGGCTGAGAAGCAAAGGGGTCAGGGAGGACACATTTGGAGAAGAAAAGGGTCTCTCTGCTCAAGAGAGAAGTTTCCCAGATGGTGCTAGTGGTAAAGAACTTGCCTGCCAATGCAGGAAGCGTAAGAGACACGGTTCGATCCCTGGGTCAGGAAGATCCCCTGGAGAAGGAATTAGCAACCCACTCCAGTATTCTTGCCTGGAGAATCCCACTGATAGAGGAGCCTGGCAGGCTACAGTCCATGGGGTTGCAGAGTCGTTTATGATTGAAGCGACTTAGCACAGCAGAGCACAGCACCCAGAAAAGAGACACAAACCTGAGCCCTCCATTGAAAGTTCAAGTTCTTCTCTCTTGGGCAACACTGGGGAGTGACCTGTCACTCTCACTCTTACTATGTTCCTGCCTTTGGAGGAGAGTAGGTGAAACAGCAAAAGCTATGGCCAGGCCAATGGCTTTCACAGACATATTGCATAGGAGGATAACTGACTGTGGTTCGATGTAGTCAGAGAGCAAATTCTCAGCCAAGTCCACACTCTAATATATGCACAAAGTTCCAGGAAATGTTGGAGAAGGAACACAGAAGCATGTGCCCTCCAAGATGCTGCATCCATTTAGTAAAATAGTCAATGTACCTGTGGTTAAGGAAGAATTGAATGTACTTTGCAGGCTGAAATTGCCATTCCTATATTACAGTTTCCATAGGGAGTATTTAGTCTAGGTGCTTTTTCTTGCATAAATTTTCTGCAACAGTATTTGCCCCATGTGATGGTATTTCATAAAACTAATAATTGGGGGGAATTCATGAAAGATGACGTGGAAAACGCAACAGAACAGCAATCCACTGTAATACAGAAATGGTAAAACTAACACAACATTGTAAATCAACTATACTTCAGTTTAAAAAACACACAAAAAACTGGAAATTATGCTCTCAAGAGCTAACCCAGGCAGGTCTGGAAGAGACAAGTAAATTGCATGGAAAGATGGCCTAGATTCCCATATTACTTACCTGGATGCCCCAAAGCATCATCCTCAACTCACATCCCTGTGCTCTTGGGACTCCTTTAGGCTAAATGAAAGAAGAGCAGAGAACTCAGGCCAGATTCCTGATGAGTTGACATTATAAGTTTGTGCGGCTCAGAGTGGACTTCTGCTGCATGGCAGCCTCACTCAGAGGGGCAGGGGAGAAGAGATACCCTCCCAGCATCCAGAGCTTTGAGCTGGATACATGGCTCATCACTTCCTATGGGAGAAGGTTAGAAACGGACTCCTGGCCAGTGGCCTGCAATGAATAAGAGCACAGTATCAAAGACAGGGATAGCTGGGGAGGGATATGTGGACGTATTTATTGGCTCTTTGTGTTCACCCAAATGCACCTATCACAGAGGAAGGGCTCAACAGCCAGGTGGACAGTGTGACTCTTCCATCAACATCAGCCAGCTCTGCTCTCAGCCACTCTGGTGACAGGGAGCACTCAGGGTTCCAGGAACCTTGGAGTTGTGACTACCTCTGAGTAACTTTGGGCTTCTCAGGCCAGCCAGGCAGCAGGCAAACAAAGGAACTACTGCATCCGAGGGGCGTTCAGTCCTGACCAACACAGTAGCCTCATCTCGTCCTGCTCAGCCCTCAGCCATTGGCCAGACTCGAGCTGAGGGAAAGGAGACTTTTTACACCAGATTTGATTGAAAGGTACAAGTAGGGATAGACTAACTTACCCCAGAAATTTATGTCTCAATTATAATTACAAACTAGGGGATATGCCTGAGATGACATGAAGACTGGGAAAGGGTAAAGGCTGTGGTCAGAGAAAAATAAATCCATTTTCTGTTTGTATGTCATCTAAGTTGAGCCTTTTCAATAAACCAGTTATAAGCACACTCTCAGAAGCATGGAGGAAAATCCCAGAAGAAACAGCTAAAACACAGGAAAGAAGTTGCCTCAGGAAACATGATTTGGAGTTGGAGAAGAATTTTTTTTTATTACCAGTTTTGCTTATATGATTTTTAAAACTGTGTGCATAGAAGCCTGATAAAAATAAAAATATAGTTAAATAAAGTAAATATTGTTGTGTGGAAAGGCACAGTGGAGAGAAAGGTTGAGGTGGAAAGCTTAGAGACACAGACTGGCCCTGTACTTAAAATTAAAGGACATAATTTTGAACTAAAACTCTTGGACTCTGCTAATCCAGGTTAGTCGGGAATGTATGGGTAGGGGATCCATGGATGAGGTTCAAGGGACACATGAATATCTTTGACGATTTTCTATCCAAAAGTGTACATGTGTACATTTTAGGGGAGGGAGATATTAAGCTTTCACTGGGTCTTTAAAATCAAAAAAAGAATAAGAACTACTGAGCTGATGTCATTTATACAAAATAACAATGAAAGAATCTATACACTTGCAAAAAAGAAGGTGCATAGTTGGTGAAAGGGAGTGGAATCAATACAATACAATACAATACAATACAATACACCATACTGCCCCATAGTGTTTATAGTAGTTCCACTCAAGGGATCGGTGGGGTTGGGTGGGAGTCAATGTGGGCTTTTACTGTATCCATACTGGGTGGATTTTTAACTGAGAGGAATATATTAGGCATTACTTTTATATTTAAAAACTTTTAAACAATTTATTTAATTGGTTCTTCTCATTCTACAGTTGAGAAAATGAGCTCCAGGAATGTGGCCTAATGGTCCAAGTCACACTCACACACACATACACACACACACACACACATGCTGAGGTGACACAGGAAGCAAATCTCCTGTGTCCCACCCTCACACTCCTCCCAGTGCCCTGGTGGCATCCTGAGCCGGCTTCAAGAGATCTCTACTACCCACTGGGTTGACCCCCCAGGCATGCACACTGTAGACTAAGTCATATTATATTTGTACATGCAAGTACAGTTATACAAACCAAACAGTTGTATCAATACAAATATTATAACAATGCTCTCAGTATTCCTTATATATGGTGAGAAGAAGGTGGTGAAAGAAACTGATTTACACAAGATTTCCATGTACAGAGGCATCCAGAGTTTTTGATTTGTGAGCTCTTCTGGCTCCACTGATCACAGCACCCGATCAGTATGAGGAGCAGTTCTAAGGTGGCCCTGGTGAGGATCAGAAACTACTTGTGGGCAAGACACCCTGAGTAAAGGAGGTTAGGGACTCAAGTTGGACTGCCAGTTTGAATCCTTTTTGTCACTTACCTGCTGCATGACTTGTGCCAATTTGCTCAACCTCCCTGAATCTCCTTTTTCTCTTCTCTAAAATGGGAATAACTTTTGTTACGATATGTGTAAAAGCACTGAGTACCATGTCTGGTATAATACAGCAGTAGCTGTTGTTATTACAAGATGATTCTCAAAAACGGGTCTCCTTTTGAGATGTGAAACAGCTTAGATAAATACAGGAGTGTCAGGAAAGCCTGCTCGGACCAGGTGTCAGGCTATGTCTTCCCAACTGAGGTCAAGACATTGAAGAGGGACATTTCAGGGAGAAGTCTTTCACTGCTCTCTTTTTCCCATTGTTCCTCTTGTGGACAGATTTCCTGTCCTTCACTGACTATTATTTCATGGGATGTGAGAAGGTAAAACAGATGCTGAGAGTAGATATGGAAGAGGAAAACTGTAACGTCTCTTCCAACCACCACCAACAATTCAGATTAATTGAAGAACAGATTCCAAAATAGTCTTCCAACACCATCAGCCTCTTCTTGGCAATAACATGGCATAGGGGTACTCCCTAGCGCAGGAAGAACTTCTACTTCAAGGAGCCTGAAACTGATCAGGTGAGCCTCTAAAAATGGAGATTCTGGGTCATATCCCTTGAATATTTGATTTAGTAATCCTGTATGGCTTTGCTAGCTGAATTTCCCAGTGCACCTTTTGGCCATCTGCTTCAGAATCAGCTATGAGTTTTTGAAGAGCGTACTGTGCTTAGTTGCTAAGTCTTTGCAATCCCATGGGTTGTAGCTCACCAGGCTTCTCTGTCCCAGGGATCGAACCCAGGTCTCCCACTTTACAGGTGGATTCTTTACCGTCTGAGCTACCAGGGATTTTGAAAAGTGTCGTTTCTGGTTGATTCTGATAAACATTAAAGTATGGAAACCACTGGAAAGGACCTTTGCAAATTTGGCCTTTTCTGCAGTAGATAAAAGGCAATGGGGTTATGAGGGATTCATAGTGTTTTAATACCCTAGGTGCAGAATGCTCATAGTGATTCGTCCATGCCCTTGACCAGTAGTGGCCTACTCTCAGAAGGCTAGCCCACCGACTATTCTTCACTGTTGGAATCTAACTTAGTCACTCAAAGTTGGAATCTTCCTTCTCTCCTTGAATGATCAGGAGGTTGAGCCAAGAGTTTCTTTATGGTGCTGATTTATTATATAAGTCACATCAATCTAGGATTAGCCCCATCAAGACTCATGTGTTATTTACTGACATGTTTAGTTAAGAAGAATAGGTCACAAAAATGTCAGTACTTGCCTAACACAAATGGAGGGGAAGATTTTTATGATGCAATAAACTCTCATCCTTCAGCACAACAGATCAGGTTGCATGAAGGCTAGCAGATCCTTCCAGGGATCACATTTGTACTGTTGAACATTTTGAATAAAATTATCATTGGGGAACCCTTTCTGCAAAGTCTAATGAGACTTTGAGATCTTTGAGACAGGAGGCAAATACAATCGTTCCCAGAAAAACTCTCTGAAAAAACAGACAACAGACTGCTTGATGAGAAAAAGACCAACAACCCCATAGGAGATGGGCATAGAGCTGGATAAATGCTTGTTTCACTCATAGTAAAAGAAATGCAAACTCCAGGAGACCATTTCTTACCTCTTGGGTTGGTTAAGATTGAAAAGTGTCAAAGGCAAGAGCCCTGGATGTTATTGCTGAGAATATAAGTTAAAAAAAGCTTTGAAGGGTAGCTAGTGACAAAGTAGACCCAGCAATTATACTTTCAAGAAGTCTTTTTCCCTTTAGGATGCAAGTACAGTAATTAACTGTCACAGGACTGTTTATAGTAGCAAATGACTAAAAACAGTCTAAATGATCCTCGAGTTAAATATTGTTAAAATATTAAATAAAATTTAAATAAAAATTAAGTAAATGTAAATAAACATAAAATAAAAGTTAAAAAATAATTAGTTAAGTACTAGTTAAATATGTTTTGGTATTTCCATACAATAGAACACTACTCAGCCGGTAGAAACAAAGAGCCACGTTTAAACAAACTAATATAAAAGCTACAAGATCTGTAGTTAAGTGGTAAACCAAAAAAATGTTACCATTTATATTGCAGGCATTCTCAGCTGGTAAAGAATCCGCCTGCAATATGCGAGACCTGGGTTCGATCCCTGAGTTGGGAAGATCCCCTGGAGAAGGGAACAGCTACCACTCCAGTATTCTGGCCAGGAGAATTCCATGGACTATACAGTCCATGGGGTCGCAAAGAGTCAGACATGACTGAGTGACTTTCACTTTCACTGTTCTAAATCCTCCACATCTATTAATTACTTTAATTATCAAGTTATATGTAGTAGGCACTATTATCATCACAGTTTCAGTGATGAGAAAACTGAGATCCAGAGAGGTTAAGTAACTTGCCCAAAGTCACACAGCCATCATACAGCAAAACCAGGATTCAAACACCAACTCCAGAGTCCAGGGCTTATGCTCCTTACTATTAGGCTGAAATGTGTACAGTATGCTTCCATTAGTGTAAAACATTTATCTCCATGTATACACACACATCATGTAGATGTAGATTCATACACATGCAGAAACTCTCTCCCAAAGGATTAGTGTGAAAACAATAATTGGGGTTGCCTTTGCCATGATGAACTAGTGCCTGAGGGTCACCGGGAGGGAGATACTTGAATTGTATTTCACTCTTGAAATTTTTTATTTGGGTGCATATGATCTTCCACTAGGAAAGATCTTCTTTTCTTCCATTAGGAAACAGACAAATAATCGGATAACAACAGTAAAAGCAGATCACAACCTATGCTATGTAGGTCTTGGAAATCAGGGAACTCCTGAGGCAGACTGGAGAGAACAAGGGACTATGTTTAGGGACTGAAGAATTGGATATCCACACACTTGAAGGCCTGCTTTTTAAAGATAATGAATTTTAGAGAAAGAATTAAAATTGTGCTTACCACAGATCATGGAGACCTTGATTTTCCCCAGTGAGGGATTAAATCCTCCTTGAGATGTTAATTTCCAAACATAGGACATTTCTCCAATAGTCTTCCTCAGGTGGAGCCAGATTCAGTGTGGAAATCCCCGAGGGCGATCTACTGCAGGTCCCTGCAGGTCCAAGGACATTCATGGGGAGGATGACAGGCCAATGTAGGATGGTCTGGAAAGTTCTGATCCTGTCCAATGTCTGTTTCCCCTAATTGAAGCTTGGGTACTTACTGTACAAACAGAAATGCTAGATGGCCAAGATGTAGGATGAAATAAGCCATTAATCTAAGCAGATGCAACCCAGGATGGAGTTTGCACGACTATTCAAAGGGGATTGTGGGGTAAACTAGGCAACGATAGTCAGTAGGAAAGAAGAGCTGCTTATTTCAAACCCACAGAGCAGTGAGGAGTAACAACTTTCTTTGGACTCAGACACCAACCCTGAGGCTGTCAGCTTCCTCTATGGTGTGTGTACGGTGCTTTTGTGTGTTTTCACGTCAGCTTCAAGCCAGGAAGAGGCATCGCCTTGGGTGCTCTCCCCACCTTCAGCGTGTGTGGCCCCTACCCTCCTCCTGAAACTCAAAGCTGTATCTGAAGCCTCTGGGTCCCTAAGGAGAAGGAAATCCAGAAGACTGACAGGAGGTGTGAACTGGTTCTAAGTGTGTCTGATCCCAACAAAAAGAGAGTGAAGCATTCTGGAAACTTCTCTCCAAGATGCTCTACAAGCCTTTTTCAGAGCAAACTCTCAAAGGTAAATAGAAACTTCATAGTGAGCCTTGGGAGTCCCCCAGTGAGACAAGATCACTGGGTATGCCCTATTGGTACCCACTCTGGGAAACATGGACTACACATACGCGAGAGACTGACCCTGCTCACCACCCCCAACCTGTAAGCAAATCTGTGAATAGTGGCATGGAAAATGTGTCAGCCATTGCTCCAGCATCTACCATCAGCCACTGCTCACCTTACCTTATTCCAATTTCTGTCTCTCATTTCTGGCCTCGGTGCCATTTCTTTGAAGCTTCCTTAGTGCATTATTAGTAAGTCCATACCTGCAGCTGACCACAGCTGAAGTTGCCAGGTAGCATCTTGTGATGGTAAAGTGAACTACCGCAGACTCTGAAGTCAGATGCCTAAATTTAAATCTTGGGTCTATCATGCTGGGTGACCTCTGTCCAATTTCTTCATGTCTCTCTGCCTCTGTTTCTTTAACTGAAAAATGGGGATGAAATAGTGCCTATATCATAGAGTTGATTTAAGAATGTAAATAAGGTATAACCTATGTAGCTGACAGCACTTTTTAATTTGGGATTTACATGAAGAGAAAGTAAAGCATAAGCAAAATGTCTAAAGCAGAGGAAAATATTCTTGGTCCTAAGATTTGACACTGGCTTGCATGGCTCAACTGGTTAAGCATCCACCTGCAATGTGGGAGACCTGGGTTTGATCCCTGGGTTGGGAAGATCCCCTGGAGAAAGGAACAGATACCCACTGCAGTATTCCGGCCTGAATAAGTCCATGGACTGTATAGTCCATGGGGTCACAAAGAGTCAGACATGACTGAGCGACTTTCCCTTTTTTGGATTGCTAAGAGAAGGCATGGAATTAACTTAGAAAAGACTTCTTATCTGGAGATAATTTAGGTGTCTCACTTAGTGAAGGTCAGTAGAGTGAATGACCTCTCACCATGTCTTCTAGATTCTCTTCTAACTCTTGACTTCGAGGCGGTACCCTGGGGTTAGAAAAGTCCTGCTCTACTGGTGGTGGGAAGCTGAAAGTTCTAAAAACCAAATTTCCCAAAAGGGCCATTTAACTGTCGGCTAACGGGTAGGTACAGAAGACAGCTTGAGAATCGCATCCCTCTTCTGCTCCATCCTTATGTTTCTGTTGCACAAATGCAGCAAAATGAGTAGCAATATTTTCATTGAAAATATGCCTCATGCAAATCAGTTTGGTAAATATGGAATTTAGCCTTTATAAAAGAGCACCTGTTCCCCCCTCCCATTTCTCCCTTTAATTTTTGCATTCAGATGTGCTCTGCTCTCGCATAAGCCTAGTCCCATACACTATTACAAGAACAGACTTGCTGGTTTTGAATCTAACCAACATACACCCCTCTTTTCCAAGAAAAAAATCTCTAAACATTAGAGGCACCTGCGTGCTGGCTTTCTAGGGGCGCCCTGAAGAATATTTCCATAGCGGTGAAATATTTTGAAACATCTTGGAAAAAGGAGAACTCTTGCGAGCTGATACGGACTCCTGTGGGTGAGGAGAGGGCCGTGGAGGCAGACCTGTGGGTCGTTCCTGGTCTGCCTGAGTCCTCAGAGTGGGCAGCAGCTGCAGTCCCCCTCCAGGGTGTGGTGACGCTGGGGTTAACCGCTCTCCTCTACTGAGGAGCAGGGATGTTTAACTCAGTTGCGGTTTGGTCTGGGTGGTTTCCTTTTTCCCTCACCATCAGAGGGATTTTTAAAAATCACAAACAGAACCTGGGGAGAGGAGGCCCAATTTGACACCTTTGAATCGCGATGGGGTCACTTTATAGATTCAGATTTAGAGGGATTGTTGGGTGGGGATTCACCACACAGGAGAGCCTTTCAGCACCTTTTCATAGAGGGACACAGAATCAGAGTTTCCTGAAATGGTGTTTTTTGTGTGAGACCTGTCAATAGAAATATCAAACTGTGAATATACAATTGAACTTTATTATCCCTTTTGATTTTGTAACTACATAGGTATGACAGGCAGAGGCCGATTTGAAAAGAAACTCACAATTGCCTGCATGGCCCTGGTGTGAATCCCACGGCTGGAAGTTTTTCTGTAAATCGGCATCTTCAGGTATAGGGGCTGTGCAGGTACCTCCCACTGACTCCTGAGATACGTTTTAATTAAGGAACATGAAATGTCTCAACTTTCCTTTACAGAGTGGAAGTGCCCTTGTGTTCTGAAACACAGCTCTAGAGATGGCATTGTGGGGCTTCATATTTACTCTCTGCACAACTTTCATTTCAAAGATTCTTACTTTGTGACCCAAAGGGGTTTTTTTTCTTCTCTTTCTTTTTTTTTTCCTTTCTGCTTACCCCTGAAATGGACTAAACCTGGAATTCAAGAGTCCAGCTGTGCTCTTTCTGCCTCTGACATCGTTAGGAAACCAAAAGGTGGGGAGCTGGTGTTCAAACAGTCGGTCTCAAAATGAAAATCTTGCCCCAAGGAGGGATTCAGAGAGTTGGGGCCAAGGCCGAGTGGAATGGTTGGCTACTCAGGTCACAGGAAGGACGGCTCCTGACATAGCTCAGACTTGACATCAGTGGTCCTATTCTTTCCTCCCCAAAGACTACATGGTGGTGAGAGAATTTCACAGTTTTTGCAAATGAAGTTGCCACCAAGGATGTTTTCAATTTAAACCACCTGTATGGAAATTGCTAGAAGTAACACAGACTAACAAAATGAGGAACACACGAGCCAGGGCTCACAAAAAGTAAGGCAAAGGTAATCAGTGAGACCTGAGACTAGGCATTCGATCTATTTCTGCATCTGTACTATGAAGGGCAAGACCAGATAATATCTAAAATATCCTCTGGGTTCTAAGATTCTGTAACTCCAATGACTTCAGTTAGATGTTGAGAATTAAGGGAGAGTCAGAAAAGGAAGGAAACATAGACATTATTAAAGATGCTCTCCAAAGTGATGACAGACTTTACCTCCAGAAGGAATAAGAGGGCAGCTGGATTGAGGAGAGGGACAAAAAATAATTTAGCTTTATCTGCAACTTCTTTCTCTTTTAAAATTTATTTACAAGGAGACTGCACTCTCATATTAACTGTGCAGTTAAAAATTAATTTGAAATCCAAAGACATTAAAATAAGTTAGAATAAGCCAAAATGCTGCAGTCCCCCTTCCCTTTGCAAGTTGCAAAACGGTGTGCCCACACTTTCAACTATTCTGTATATTTTATGGGCTTCCCTCAGTGGCTCAGCAGTAAAGAATCCACCTGTAATGCAGGAGCCACAGGAAACGTGGGTTCAATCCATGGGTTGGGAAGACACCCTGGAAGAGAGCATGCCAACCCACTCCAGTATTCTTGCCTGGAGAATCCCATGGACAGAGGAGCCTGACGGGGTCAGGATATGGATGTAAATGTGGTCCATAGGGTCACAGAGAGTTGGAAGTGTGGATGTAAATTACTATGAGTTTATTACCTACCTGACGGCAATGGTAGAGGTGGGAGGTACGTGTTGGGGAATTATGACTAAAAGACCATTTTAGTCTTATCTGCAATGTTTTATGATTTTATAGGAGGAATATATTCATGTATTTCTTATCTAATGAAATCATATAATTTGCATGTATGAGATTGTAAGGCAGAGCATTTGTATACATGTGAGTACGTATATGAGAATATGCACACACATACATATTCCCAAAATAAGAATATGCAGTGTTGGTGATATTTCAAATGTGTGAACACTCAACGATTGGAGAATAATTCTTAGGCAATCTGTCAGCCAGCTCAGCTCGCCTCCTGCAGAAAGGCTTCCCCCACTATCCCCCTACATTGACCTTGCTCTTCTTGCATGCCTACCTTCAACATCACCCCTTTTCTCACCACACCTCTTCTCCCTCTCAGCATCTCTCTGTCCAGCCTTATACAACCCTGAAATAAGCACTATCCCAATATTTCGTTCAAATTTTCTGCCTCAGAGGCACACGCCTAAGTGCCTTACACCATTTGTTATTCCCACTCGCTCCACCTCTTAGGGGGTGCCTCTCCCACTTCCCTCCCAAGAGCATGCCCTGAGGAGCCCACTAATGTGCACAGTCCGAGTTCAGTCTCTAGGTGAGGGCGCCAGACATCCATATTGGTAACCAACACCATGGAGGATGCTTATGCCAGGGAGAGTTGGCAAATTCTCCTCTGAGGTCTGACGTGGCCCATATAGCACAGGGAGAAGAGAAAGAAAGCAGATTTCTCTCCCACATGGGATACTAAAAATGGCTTAGATAGACTCTCCTGCACTCCTAGATCCAAAAAGGAATGTGGCATGGCATAATGCATCAAAAACCTTTTAAAAACATAGCCTTTCACCCAGCGATTCCACTTCTAGGCATCCTGATGAAAAGAATCAGAGATGGTAAAAATGTTTATATAGATATTCACCATGCAGTGATTCAAAGGAAAATAGTTAAATGGAGTGTTGTTCTTCCACATAGTAGTACTACATAGCCATCCAAAAATAGGAAGGGGAATTTTTAACTGCATCATTATGCTTAGGACTACTAATTAAGGAAATAATCAGGACTCAAAACTGTATCACAAACATAGTCTTTCTATAACTAAACCTAAAAAAAAAAAAAGCAGAGAAAAAAGGCTGAAAGAATATAAGGAGGAGGAAAGATTAGCAGGTAAAGAACCTGCCTGCCCATGCAGGAGACGCAGGAGACACACGTTTGATCCCTGGGTCAGGAAGATCCCCGGGAGAAGGAAATGACAACCCACTCCAGTTCTTGCCTGGGAAATCCCATGGACAGAGGAGCCTGGCGGGCTACAGTCCATGGGATTGCAAAGAGGCAGACTTGACTGAGTGTGCGCACACACAAGAGAGGTACCTGAGAAACACACAGTTAATGGGCATAGATCAGCCCTCAGCCCTTGGCATTCTGTCCCATCAGTACGAGTAATAGAGAAAAACTGAGCACACAATTTGGTTGACGATGTAGAAGGCTGAATATCATACAGCTGCTTCACCCACAGCTGTATGGCTTTGCAGTGTTGACAGTTTGAAGAAAGAGAAAGACAAATAGGAAATAAAACCTTATCTTGGGCTGGAAAATAAGCAGCTGGGATGTGACCCTCTTAGGGAACTTTGGTTTGATGAGTAGAAGTTACTGATTTAACTTGAATTTCAGACCTATAATTTCTACCTTTTAATGAAGTTTCCATTATTTGGTTTTTTCTCCCCCTCAGGGCTTCTTAGTGTTCTTTTTTAACCAATATTTATATCTATATGTTTTGTTTCATGCTTTAAAAAAATCTCCATAAACAAAATCACTCTATATACATTTTTCTTTGAAGATTCCACACTCCCTACCCAAACTATTGTCTTCTCACCCCAAAATGATAACTGTAAATTGTAAGTGAATTCTTGGTATTGTTGGAAATCTAAGCTGATATACATAGGAAAAGGGAAGTGGTGGATAAAGTAATTATTTAGTGAACTTCAGCTGGGTAGACAATCTGCCTGATATCATAAGATGTTTTTCTTTTCTCAATAGCTGTGGGTTTTTTTCTTTTTTGTGGCCAAAAATATGTGAATGACGGCCTCAACTGTCCCTTTCACTTTGGCCGAAATCATCTTGTTTCTGCTATTTAGGTCAGATGTCAAGTAATTAAGAGAATGATATTAACACATCAATTCTGAGAACTCTGTTTTGTGAAAGCATCTATTTTAGAACTCTTGCAGGTGGCTGCAGCTCACAAAGCCTGTCAGATGTACTGGATGCAAAAAGGTTCAAGGGCTGCTTGTGTTTTTCAAATGTTATCTAAGGAATCTTTTCACAAATCCCTGCTATTGTTCGACATAATTTTTGCGGCTCTTGGGGACTTAAATTCAACCGAACAATTTTAAAGAAACCAAAATATGACAAAGGAAATAATGGTCCCCTATTATAAAGCATTCTCTTTCTTTATCTTTCCCTCCCTCCTCCACCTTTCAGCCACTGCCCTAGGCTGGCTGATGCAACTGATGTCTGAGAATACTTGAAATTTTAGGGTTTTGACTTCACTGGTTTGATAGGATATCTGAAGCACTATGAACATATTAAGTTTCCATAAATTAGGGGGCTTTTTTTAGAACATGAAGATATTGAAAAGCAATGTCTGGCTGCTGGGTCAGGCTCATTTGATACCAACTTGATGATAATTCTAATCTTCATAGAGTGAGATGCCCATTAATGTAATTTCAATTTTTGAAATTATTTGTGAATTTAAAAATGGAAATAGAAATACATCTATTTCTTCTATTTTACTCTTCTTCATCTCCCAAAACCTTCTTGTTACTTAAAAAAATTCCTTCAGCATTTCTCTATTTTCTTATCTCATATGTAATAATAGTAATGGTGATAGTTGATATTTATTAATTATTATATGCAGGACATGGAACTAAGCACATTACACATGAATTCTCATAGTAGCCATATGAGGTCAGTACTGCTATTATTTCCATTCTCCAGATGAGGACATTTGCCCAAGTTTCATGCCCAATAAGTGGCAGAGCCAGGTTGAGGACCCAAGATTTCAACTCCTAACATCATGTTCTTAGGTACTATAGTGGATCATAAATACACCTTTTCCATCCTGGGAGATATACAAGTAGCAATCATTTGCATAAAAGGAGAATTTTCTACTAATATCTATTAAATTCAACTATGTTTTTTGTTGTTTTTGTTTGTCTGTTTTTGACTGTGCTGGGTCTTTGTTGTTGGGCGAAGACTTTCTCTAATTGTGGTGAGCGGAGGTTTCTCTCTAGTTGCAGTCCAAGGGCTTCTCACTGCTGTGACTTCTCCTGTGCAGCGTAGACTCTAGGGCAAGTAGGCTTCAGTAGTTGTGTCACAAGGCTTAGTTGTCTCGTGGCAAGTGGGATCTTCCCAGACCAGGGATCAAACCAGTGTCCCCTGTATTGCAAGGCAAATTCTTAACCACTGGACCATCAGGGAAGCCTTCAACTATGTTTTTGATTTCTAGGATTTGACACAATATCATTCATATATTTAACTGTAGCTTTACTAGCATAACTTTTCTGTACTCAGTGTCAAGTATTTTTTTCATTGGCTTATTCATTGATTTCTTTAGAACTTCTTGATTTGCCTCTAACCTTCACTCATTTCACAGTAGACCCAATGAACTTTCATTTTTAAATGAAACCTAAGTATAGCAGACTTATGAAAAAAAAAAAAAGACGTTTCTCTCAGCAACTAAAGCTCACCTATGAAATGTGTTCCGGGGAGAATGAATCCAGAAAACTAAACACAGTGTTTTCCTCCAATGTCCCCTGCTGCCACTACCACCACCATCCTTGATTTGAGAAGAAAAGACTATCAGTAGAGAGAAAAACAGAGATTCCAGTTCAAGCAACTAGAATATCACACAACAGGCAAGGAGTGAAACCCAGACTAGTAACAGGCCAGTCTTGGAGGCTGGTGAAGATGAGGGCTTGATGCTAAAGCAGTGTCCAAAGTGAAAAATGGGGTTTGGAGCAATCGGGGCAAAACCCCAGCTTGACTTAGCACCAGGACAAGAAGTCAATACTGAGGAGGGTGCTGTGCATGAAAGAGTTTGTGGACAAGTTCTAGAACAAAGACTGCAGGGGATTGACAGTGAGTCTAGGCAGGAGGTGACGATGAGGAAGCTGTGATTCCCCATCACCCCTTTGTAGACAGAGCACAGTGCCTGCAGCAATGCCTCTTCTGGAGGCTCCATGGTCTCTGTCTTTCTGGTGTCTCTTTCTAATCACGGAGCTCCATCTGCTAATCCTTCTGGATGGTCCAGATCTTACTTTCATTTTTTTTTAAGAAAAGAAAAAGAAAGGAAGATAAATGTCTGGGCATGTACAAAAACAAATATCAAACGGGGATAATTTCTTCAATGAATACTGCCTTTAGTCTGTACAGTGTAATAAGTACCAACATTCAAAAGCACTTTCAAAAACTAACCCACATGTGTCTTACAAACCACTGTGGGCCAGATTATTGCATACTTTAAGCAAATCTTGATTTTATTTATTTATTTTTTTTAAAGAACTTAAATAGAAGAATGGAGGTTTGCCAATTATTTTTTTCCATGAAAAAAGTCGTTAGAGAAAGATAATAAAGGTGGAGAGCTTCACATGTATACATTTCTATATCTAGGATTTGCAAGGACTGTAAGGATGGTCATTCTGTCAGCTCTGGGTGATGTTGGTTCAGCCTCTAAAAAAACCACAGCCGGGTCAAGGTGTAGTCATGCATATGCAGAAAGAGACAGAGCCATAGCTTCCAAATAAATCAAGAGTCTTCCAGTTCAGAAAGCCATGACCTCAGGGCAAAACTAAATCCCAAACTGAGACAAATGGTCACAGCTCGGGAGTGAGCATTGGTGGCAAGACATACTGCCCTAAGTGTCACTTGTCATCCAGGGACAAAGATGAGCACCTTAGAAGCACCAGTTCAACCTCTGACAAAGTTCCTTCACATCTCTAGCCCATTTCCTTCTTTTTTTGATCATAAAAAGAAAGTGAAAGTGCTAGTTGCCCAGTCAAGTCAGACTCTTTGCAACCCCATGGACTGTAGCCCGCGAGGCTCCTCTGTCCATGGGATTTCCCAGACAAGATTACTGGAGTGAGTAGCTATTCCCTTTTCCAGGGGATCTTCCCGACCCAGGGATCGTAAAAGTGATAGTTAATAACTAGCAATCACACAAATTAACCTTCCATTCCAGGCCTGTTCCTTCACCCTCACCACAGCACAGCAGATGAATGGTCTATAAAGTTCATTGTTTGGTTTCCCGCAGAGACCAACAAAATCCTCATGCTGCTGCTATTTGACCAAAATCACTATCATCAACTTACTTCTAGTGGAAATTAGTTAACGGTTTCCTATTCTCATGAGAGTTAATAAAGCATAATAGTGGGGACTTCTCTGGTGGTGCAGTGACTAAGACTAAATGCTCCCAATGCAGGGGGCCTGGGTTTGATCCCTGGTCATGGAACTAGATCCCACATACCACAATTAAGAGTTCCCATCTGAGACTTCCCTAGTGGTCCAGTGGATAAGAATCCACCTGCCAGTGCAGGGGACGTGGATTCGATCCCTGATCCGGAAAGATCCCACATGGCCAGAACAATTAAGCCCATGCACTGTAACTACTGAAGTCTTCACACTCTAGTGACCTTGCCCTGCAACAAGAGGAGGCACTGCCACGAGCAACCTGAGCCATGCAACCAGAGAGTAGCCCCCTCTCACCACAACTAGAGAAAGCCTGCGCACCAGAACGAAGACCCAGTGCCGCCAAAAACAAATAAATAAATAAAAATTTCCATGCCACAGCTAAAGATCCTTCATGCTGCAAGGAAAATCAATGATCCCACATGCAGCAACTAAGACCTGGCTCAGCCAGATAAATAAATAAACACTTAAATAATAATAAATATCATCTACATAAAATATTACTTATAAACTTAAGTTTATAAGGTAGGTTCACAGTTTTTCATTATTTGGGCCTATAGAACTATACAAATTACAGACAAAATACCACCGACCGAACTTGGCATTAGAGCTGGATTTTCCATGAAATAGAGCACAAGTTTCAGAATTCTCAGCACACATTCCTATCAAGTATGCCTTTTATCTCAGAGACACTTTTATTAAAGAAGCTTTGGGACTTCCCTGGCAGTCCAGAGGTTAAGAATCTGCTTGCCAGAACAGGGGACTTGGGTTCGATCACTGGTTCAGGAATTAAGATCCCACATGACAGCTGGCAACTGAGCCAACACAGCCAAAAGACGAATAAGTAAATAACAATAAAGAAGCAGCGTAGATGTTCATGTCCAGTTTCAATGGCATAATATAACCTTTAGAGTAAGACTTAAATGACTACAAATACTTGAGGTCAGTGTGACACATTTAAATACTAGGCTCTTCAAAATAGAGCAGTCTCCTTTGAGGATGTGAAATTTAACTGCCCCAATTTAAAGTTAAGAAAATAGAGACTTGGGTAGAGTAGGTGGCTTGTCCAAGGCTGCATAACTACTTGGAAAACTAGGGAGAGCTCAGGTTTCCTTCACATTAAACTCAGAGTCATGGTTTCCCATTCCGCAGAGAAAAAGCTGGGCTAGGTTATCCCCAGGGAGATTCCCTACCCCGCCCCTCCCCACCTCCAGCCCTCAAATACTCAGGTTTTCTTAAGCCTGAACAAGACTTCACATCTGCATCACATGCTGTCCAAGCTGCCAGTCAGCTCTGAACTCGGGCAGACATAGCAGCTTCGGTGGTATCAAAACCTTCATCTTGCAGCCCAGGCCAGTCACTCTTGAGTCTTCAAGAGCACAAATCCCTCACCACAGTCATTTTTGACTTTGGGTAAAGATCTCTGGAGCTCTGTCCCATTCACTCTATCAAGTTCCCTGTCTTGTTCAAATTCTTTCTCTTGGTCAGGAAGCCTTGCCCTTTTGGCAGGGGTCCGTGTCTACCTCCCTCTGATCCCAGTTCAGAGTGCCCCGGCATGCCAGCCCGTCCCCCAAATACCAGTATTCATGTCCCTTCCAACCCAATGGTGTGACTTGGAGGGACCATAGGGTCAGAGTTGTAGGTCACAGTGCAAATGAAAATGCAGGGTTCCTTGTCCATAATTTGTGCAATCCAATTCCAAATAAAGCTGCCATTAAAGATGCTGAAATATAAAGCTTTTTCCTTTCTTCGATTGCCTCTTCTGATTTGTTACAGTGTTTCTGTCACTCTAAGGAAAGGAAAATTAAAATTTCAAATTGTTGGCATGAATTTTACTGTTCATCTTTATACTGTGCATTTCCACTTTTAAATGCAAATATAAGAACATTTAACTTGTATGTGGAATCATTAAAGTGATACAATTTGTATTTCTTAGCTCATGCATGCATGCATATGTATTTCATTCTTATCAGAGCAGTGGAAATGCTGCAAAAAAAAAAAGACCTTAGTGTTTTTTATCTTGCTTCTTTCTTGAAACACACACACTCTACCACCACTTTCTATCTTCAGCCTACAGAATGAGTAAGGACTGAAAGGAAAAAAGAATTATGTGTTACCTTTTCTTTCTCTTTCCTTCAATGTCATCATTTTCAGCATAAGTGGTTGTGTAACATGGGAAAATAACAAGGGTAAGATAGAATACCATTGGTGTTTCTTAGGACACCATTTCCTTCTTTCTCTTTTGGAAGCAAGCTGTGATTTAAATAAAAAGTGTAGTATCTTAGTGAGGTTGGAACCCCCATTTTACTCAGTCGTGAATGTAAGTTTCTTACTTTGTACTCTTCTGAGTCTCATGTCCCATGGGTCTTGGAAATTCTGTGCTCATGGAACATTGCAGATGCTAAATGTGAATGAGGCATCAGTGAAGAGTGGACATTCACATTGAGGTATCTCCTCTACTCACACACATACTCCTGTTCCATTGGAATTCAGTTGCAAAACACAAGCTTAAAGATAAAACAAAGAATTTCAAGATGGTGACAGCAGAGTATTGCACCAAGCATGGGACCCTTCCTAGTTGTGGGTCCCTACACAGGTGGTGGGCTTTCCTGATCACTCAGACAGTAAAGAATCTGCCCGCAATGCAGAAGACCTGGCTTCAATCCCTGGTTCAGAAAGGTCCCCTGGAGGAGGAAATGGCAACTCACTCCAGTATTCTTGCCTGGGAAATCCCATGGACAGAGGAGTCTGACAGGCTGTAGACTAAGGGGTTGCAAAGAGTTGGACACGACTGAGCAACTAACACAGGTGTTACATTCATGAGACCAGCCCTGCTAGTGATACTTGCTATTGTTTAAGTAGCAAATCACCAGTGATATCTTAAAATGTAGGGACAGCACCATCATGACTAGAAGGGTAGTACACAAAGACCCTCCAGGATATGGACAGCAAGAACCCTACTCACACAATGGGACAGAAATGTGGTGAGTGCTCCTGGGCGTCAGGGATGGGATGGGTCCACTTGTGTGACCAGTGCCCAAGACACTTGCCTGTTGCCCCCTCAGAAATCCTCTCCTGGTCCATAATCCCAGCACATCCTGTAATAGCCCTCGATATGATTCCCACATGACCTAGCCAGCGGATCTCTTTTCCTTCCTCCTTCTCCTTTTCCCCATCTTCTTTTCTGAACTAAACCCATGTTTTGTGATCTCTTTCTACAATAATAGAAGAGAGCTCAGTGGCCTATTGGAAAGGCTTCAACCTTAAAAACAAAAAGTCCTGTTAACTCTCCCTATTTGAGGGAGGGGAGGGGGGAAGACAGTGGGAAACACCTTTCATTCTTCCCCTTGAATTCATAGGCCAAAGACCAAGCAGGAGGTACTTTCTGCTATCTTCCTGCAAAATGGCAAGCAGTAAATTACAAGTTAAGTATTTGGAAGGTTACCCCAACCATTAAGGGTTTGCTGTGTCACCCAGCTACACGAAGGATCAGAGTTAAGGAAGAAGTGTCTCATCAGAGGGAAGAGGGACACCAGAGAAAGAGAGGACACTGAACTAGAGCTGAATATGAAAGAGAGAGCCAGTACTTCTGTGTCACTTTCCCTACCACCTTGTAGCCAGGGAGATATTTTTATCTTTATTTAGCAGATGGAAGATTTGAAGCAGAGGAATTGTGTTTTATCCAAGTTAAAATGACACTGATTCTCTGGAACAAGTTTTATGATTATATACACATTTTTGTATAAATCAAATCAAAACACAATCAGAAAGCTGAGTTACTTGGGCCATTTTTGACCAATGCATTTTCCAGATTATTGTATAAAAAAATTAACCCAATATTCTCATTACTCAGTACCAGAATTTGCTTATAAAATAATTCACTGTACACACATAATATTATCTAAATGGAAAATGGCCTTATAGATATTATATATCTGTATCTCTCTCTATATATAGCTATATGAAAAAGCGGTCTTATTAAAAATTTTGGCAGCCCAAAGAACTTCTCTGATTGGCTGAGAAATCTCATGCAACCTGAATTAAGTTGCCAATTTCCATCAGACTTTCCGTCTGTGAGACAGGCAGCAGTATAAACTGATCTACTTTGGCTGCCAGTGGCAGTTTCAGAAATCCAGCATAGGGAGCATTTTTAATAAAAGTATATACAGCATTGGAATGCTGATAAGACATTTGCAATGTATATAGAAATATGATAATTTATACTATTTTGTGATAAGACTCCTGGTTGGCATTAGTGATGCGTCATATGATTGCATTAATTGCAAAGAAGAAACTCAAAATGGCATAATTGTGCCTGATGCTCAAGTAATAGAAATGGAATTTAAAGTGCTGTTGGAAAATGTTCCTGAGGTGAAAAGGCTTTAAAAACATGAGTGCAAAACCAAACCATTATGATGCAGAACTCCCAAGAACAGCCATTGACCTGGACAAGGATAAAAGATAAGTGGGAGGTGGGCATTAGCCTCCAGTGGGCCACCTTTGCAAATGTTGAAGATAGTGGTTACACACTGTAATACCCTCACATCACTAGGTCATAAGTAAATGTGCTGGCGTCTTTGGTTTGAAAGGCAGCCTTGCGAAGCATTTGTTGGCTGTCTTAGTGTGAGCTGCAGCATCATACAGTGTCCTGGTGTGGACTCTGCACATTGAACTGCCTGAGTTCAAATCTTGGCTCTCCTGCCAACTAGCTGTGTGTCTTCGGGCAAATCACTACACCTCTCTGTGCCTTTAATAAAATTTGTAAAATTCAGA
The DNA here is from genome assembly GCA_024291935.2 of Okapia johnstoni. Lineage (NCBI taxonomy): Eukaryota > Metazoa > Chordata > Mammalia > Artiodactyla > Giraffidae > Okapia > Okapia johnstoni. The sequence goes on along the minus strand of CM044308.1, from coordinate 127,938,489 downwards.
GTCATTCAGCTAGTTACAAGACTAAATGAGTCAATATTTGCAGACAGACTTCTCTGCTGGTCCAGTGGTTAAAAATCTGCCTGCCAATGCAGGGGACACAGCTTCGATCTCTGGACCAGGAACTAAGTTCCCACAAGCCTCGGGACTAAGCCTGTGCACCACAACTACTGAGCCCACACTCTAGAGCCTGAGTGCCACAAATCCTGAGCCTGCACACCCTAGAGCCTGTGCTCTGCAACAAGAGAATCCACTACAGCTAGAAAAAACCTGTGCAGAACAACAAAGACCCAGCACAGCCCAAAATAAATAAATATTTTAAAAAATATTCAGAGAACTCTTGAGATAGTCCATAGCACATAATAAATGATAAATAAGTCTTTTTTAAGTGCAAAACTTTAATTGATTATAAAATGTATCGGTTCAGTTCAGCTCAGCCGCTCAGTAATGTCTGACTGTTTTCGACCCCATGGACTGCAGCACGCCAGGCTTCCCTGTCCATCACCAGCTTCTGGAGTTTACTCAAACTCATGTCTATTGAGTCAGTGACGCCATCCAACAATCTCATTCTCTGTCGTCCCCTTCTCTTCTCTCTTTCAATCTTTCCCAGCATCAGGGTCTTTTCCAATGAGTCAGTTCTTCGCATCAGGTGGCCAAAGTATTGGAGTTTCAGCTTCAGCATCAGTCCTTCCAGTGAATATTCAGGACTGATCTCCTTTAGGATGGACTGGTTGGATCTCCTTGTAATCCAAGGGACTCTCAACAGTCTTCTCCAACACCACAGTTCAAAAGCATCAATTTTTCGGTGCTCAGCTTTCTTTATAGTCCAACTCTCACATCCATATATGACTACTGGAAAAACCATAACTTTGACTAGATGGAACTTTGTTGGCAAAGTAATGTGTCTGCTTTTTAATATGTTTTTTAGGTTGGTCGTAACTTTTCTTCCAAGGAGCATCTTTTATTTCATGACTGCAATCACCATCTACGGTGATTTTGGAGCCCAAGAAAATAAAGTCTGTCACTGTTTTCATTGTTTCCCCATTTATTTGCCATGAAGTGATGGGACCAGATGCCATGATCTTAGTTTTCTGAATGTTGAGTTTTAAACCAACTTTTTCACTCTCTTCTTTCACTTTCATCAAGAGGCTCTTTAGTTCACTTTCTGCCATAAGGGTGGTGTCCTCTGCATATCTGAAGTTATTGATATTTCTCCCGGCAATCTTGATTCCAGCTCGTGCTTCATCCAGCCCATCGTTTCTCATGATGTACTCTGCATAGAAGTTAAATAAGCAGGGTGACAATATATAGCCTTGGAGTATTCCTTTCCTGATTTGGAACCAGTCTGTTGTTCCATGTCCAGTTCTAACCTTTGCTTCCTGACCTGCATACAGATTTCTCAGGAGGCAGGTCGGGTGGTCTGGTATTCCTGTCTCTTTCAGAATTTTCCACAGTTTATTGTGATCCACACAGTCAAAGACTTTGGCGTAGTCAATAACACAGAAGTAGATGTTTTCCTGGAATTCTCTTGCTTTTTCAATGATCCAATGGATGTTGGCAATTTGATCTCTGGTTCCTCTGCCTTTTCTAAATCCAGCTTGAACATCTGGAAGTTCTTGGTTCATGTACTGTTGAAGCCTGGCTTGCAGAATTCTGAGCATTACTTTGGTAGCGTGTGAGATGAGTGCAATTGTGCAGTCGTTTGAACATTCTTTGGTATTGCCTTCCTTTGAGATTGGAATGAAAACTCACCTTTTCCAGTCCTGTGGCCACTGCTGTGTTTTCCAAATTTGCTGGCATATTGAGTGCATCACTTTCACAGCATCATCCTTTAGGATTTGAAATAGCTCAACTGGAATTCCATCACCTCCACTAGCTTTGTTCGTAGTGATGCTTCCTAAGGCCCACTTGACTTCACATTCCAGGATGTCTGGCTCTAGGTGAGTGATCACATCATCGTGATTATCTGGGTCATGAAGATCTTTTTTGAATAGTTCTTCTGTGTATTCTTGCCACCTCTTCTTAATATCTTCTGCTTCTGTAGGTCCATACCAATTCTATCCTTCATTGTGCCCATCTTTGCATGAAATATTCCCTTGGTAACTCTAATTTCCCTTGGTATGTTCCCTCGGTATCTCTATAAAATATATACACGATATTTTTTCATAGTCAGTTTGAATTCATGATTCTCCTTAATTATAGAATGAAGAAAGAATTTCATTCAATCACGGTGACTGTGGGGGAGATGAGAGCTCTACCCTGGCTGACCTCACCCTTTTCTGCAGCAATTTTCTCTCCCGCATAGCCTTGTGTTGAGGTAGGCCTAGGTGGCAGGTTCCTTGCTCTGGCCAAGCCTGATTGGATTAGAGACAAAATCCTGACTAAGTCTGAACTAGAAGATTCTCCCTCCAAGAAATTGACATGGGAGAACTGAAATATTGACCAGGCCAGCTTTGGGGCAATGAGGTTCAAAGTCCTGTAGAATCTGAGGATCCTCACAAGACAGAGTCGCATATACCACCATCTGTTATCAGTGGGGCAAAGTGGCAGTGAGAGACGGGGTGTTTACAAACCAAGAGCATATGGGAAACCAGTCCATGGGATTCTCCTGGGTTCTTTCAATAAATCCCCTTTTCACTCAAGTTAGTAGGAATGGATTATTGTGCCCGACAACCCTGAGACAGGGCTAGAATTCGTGCTAGAAAGTAAGTATCGAGCACCTTCTGTTGTGCCCACCAGATGCTGAGTGTGTGGAAGGGCTGGAAAGAATTTATGTTTATTGAGGTGCTCAAAGTGGCAGCCAGTGCTAGGCACTGAGATACATCATTTCACTTAAGCTGCCCAGTAATTCTGTTACCTCGATCTCATTATCCCTTGCTCGTGGATAAAGACACTGAGACTCAAAGAAATTAACAGATTTTCCAGAGATTAGCAGAGTTGGAATTGTATTTCAAATTTGTCCAATTCTAAGTCCCAAGCTCCTTCCAACAAAAACTGAAGTATATTCAAGAGTACACACATAACAAAAATTGAAGTATGTTCAGGGGTACGCATGTAAAAACATGCCCCCTGTAGCTCTAATTCTTTGAATTATCCTACACACATGCAGAGAGTGCAATGAGCAGCATTGTAACTACAGAGCCAGAGATAGCCAGCCTGGCCCTCTTCCATTCTAACTAGCAAACTAAGGCCAGTTAAGTGTCAGTTTTTAGTCTTCAGTGCGGAGGTACATTCTAGGGGTAGGGGAAAGAATAAGTGTATAAGGAGGTGGAACTTAAGGAAGGAAGTTGAGGAATTTCCTTTCTATACTGGTCAGAGTGAGTAGAAGCTGACAGCTCATTGGGCCCAATCTGGCAACTTTCCCACTGTTGGGAGAGCCCAGGGGAGCCTCCATGGGGAAGTCATCTCGCCCTCCTCTCCATTCCCATTGCTCTTGGTTCCTAACATGGTTCTGTATCTACTAGCAGATATCTGAATTAGATGCATTCTGGAAACCCTTTTACAAGCCAGATCAGCATTCTGAAATAACATTTTTAACAGATGTCCATGTTAACAGTTTATTGAGAGACATATATACAGACGTGTGTATACACGTGCATGAACATATACACATTTCTTACATCTGTCCGCTGAGAGGGCTTCGATTCAAGGAGCAAAGCTAGTGCCCAGTTCTGGGTTTCTAATACCACTGTCCACCAGGAGCAACAGAGCTCTTTGGAGAAATGACTGAGGTGGGCAAAGTTCAAGATGAGTCTGGAACACCTTATTGTTCCAAAAAGTAAGGAAGTCTCAAAAAGATAAAGGGATCTGTTGAAAATTACACAAGAACCAGCTTTAAGGTGCTTCCACCAGCCAAATATGAAACAGTTTGAGCAACAAAATAAGTAATAATGTAATGGATCATGACTCACTGAATGAGATGGAAATCTATGGATATGGCTGAGAGGAATAAACAAATGAATAAATATATAAGCCAGGAAAACAGGAAAGCACTTCCTTTCAGTAGAAAGCCAACTAATGAATGAATAAAAATCATAATTTGGCAGCTATTGAATAATATTTTCTTCAGACAAGAACCATCCAAAGATGATAAAATAAGCTGAGAGTTTATGGAGGAATAGGATATTAACATGATGTCAAACCAGCACCTGATAAGATACTTATTAATTACAAAGTTACACATTACATATTAATTAAACACAATAACTTTACAGTGTAGAAACCTGGCAAACAACACCATAACCAAATGATCACAGTTCAGAAGACCAATGATAAGATGTAGTGATATCATGTCCTTTCTATTATGATAGAAGAACACATGTCCCTGGGGTGGTATTTCTGCCAAAATGCATGACACGAATCTAATCATGAAGCAGCAACAAACTTAAATTTTGGGACATGCTACAAAATAACTGCCCAGTATGCTTCAAAACATCAAGGTCACAGGAGACAAGAAAAGACTGAGGAAGTAGTCCAGAATTAGAAGTGTTCCAGAGTTAGAAAACTGAACAGATATTGGATTGGCCAAAATGTTCATTCGGGTTTTTCATACGCTCTATGGAACGCCCGTCTAGTCAAGGTTTTGGTTTTTCCAGTGGTCATGTATGGATGTGAGAGTTGGACGGTGAAGAAAGCTGAGCGCTGAAGAAATGATGCTTTTGAACTGTGGTGTTGGAGAAGACTCTTGAGAGTCCCTTGGACTGCAAGGAGATCCAATCAATCCATCCTAAAAGAGATCAATCCTGGGTGTTCATTGGAAGGACTGATGTTGAAGCTGAAACTCCAATACTTTGGCCACCTCATGCGAAGAGTTGACTCATTGGAAAAGACCCTAATGCTGGGGAGGATTGGGGGCGGGAGGAGAAGGGGATGACAGAGGATGAGATGGTTGAATGGCATCACCGACTCGATGGACATGGGTTTGGGTAGACTCCAGGAGTTGGTGATGGACAGAGAGGCCTGGCGTGCTGCAATTCATGGGGTCGCAAAGAGTCGGACACAACTGAGCGACTGAACTGAACTGAACTGATGGAAAAACCTGAATGAACTTGTTGGCCAGTTCAATATATTAAAAAACATGACAACCAAATGCAACGTGCTATCTTGGATTGGACCAGAAAAGGAATTTTTTTTTTCCTGCTATAAAGACCATTTATTGGGACAGTTGGTGAAATTTAAATGAGGCCCTAGAGATTAGATAGTACTATTATATCAATACTAATTTCCTGATTGTAATGGTTGTTCTGTGATTAGGCAGGAGACTGTTCTTGTATTTTAGGAAATATACTGTGAAATTTTTAAGTTTTCAACTCATCCTCAACTGAGTTATATGGGAAAGAAGAAAAAACATGTATATGTTTTATTTGTATATATAACTCATAAATACTTAAAAGTATATAAATTCTATTAAAAATTATGTACATACACATAAATAACAGGACAAAAAGCATAAAGCAACTATGATAATATCTTAAGAATTGGAAATCTGGGTAAAGGGCATGCAGGTTGTATTCTTCTTTCATCTTTTCTCAGAATTCCAAATTATTTTGAAATAAAGAGTTTAAAATGGTGACAGGAATCCCTGTGGCTCATATCTCACTTTCATCCTTTGAGGACAGAGACTCAGCGTGATGCACCTGCTTTCTCGAGTCTGGCCCATTTCCAGGCACGAGACAAAACCAATGACGGTTTATTTGAATAATTGGTAATTATACTTGTCTTGAGTTCTGTACTAAATTGTAAGCTACTAGAGGGCTTGAACCACGTCTTGTTCCTCTGAATTACCTCAAGACCCAGTTCTGTGTCCTGTGCATAATTGATACCATTGGCTATTTGCAGGACTGAATGGAATTATGTGGCCACTCAAACATGATGACAATGATGAGGGTCTGACAAAGATTCCTTCCACGGGCCTGTGAAAGGAATCACAGTACTTGAAACTAAAATTCCCCTCCTGGGCCTGTGAAAGCCAGGGTCCAGGTTAAGCAGCCCTTTGTGAAACTGCATTCTCTTGGAGCAGCATCTCACTCTCCACTGAGTCACCTTTGGCAGGCAGCCTTCCTCTTGGTCTGCAGTCATTACCCTAATGAAGTGCAGCTGGGGTTTTGAACAATGAACTTGCATTCAAGTGGCAGCTATCCTTAAAAGAACCGTACCCTCATGCACTGAAACAGCCCTCCCGGACCAGAAACTGGCCCAGTGGTTTTACGTCTGGATGAGATGTGGACCCACGAGGAGCCAGAAAATGGCAGCTATTGATACAGAAAGCATGCTATTGATAGAGAAAATTTCAGTTTAAAGATAAGTGGAAAGCCTGCCCAGAATGAGAAGCAAGACTTATCATGTACTTCAAAAATCACTGCTGTATCTTTTTGGAAAAACCAAATCTGCAAAGGAATCTGACACAGATCTCACCTGTGGACAGCTGTCCTGTTCATTCTGTCCTGATCAGCTGCAAGGTGAGTGGAAGTCAGTCTTTAGGGCTTATGAACACAAGGTGACACCAAACAAGCAATAGGATCTCCACAAGGAAACTTCCAAGTCATGCACACTTTCCAAAGCTTTTCCCTGCTGAAAAAAAATTTTTTTTCTCTATAAGCTTGTATAAGCCATTCTTCTGATACAGAAATCAACATTTCCTCAGAGGACAGAAGAATCACAGCTGGTAATAACCCACATCACTGAGAACTTTGCTCCCTGACAAATGCTGCTCTTAGAACTTGATACGATCATTTTAGCTACTCCTCCTCACTACTCTATGGGGTCAGTGTCATCTACTCAGCAACCAGAGAAAGCACCTGAGAAACTTGACCACGGTCACGGAGCCAGTCAGCAGAGAACCCGCAATTCAAATGCAGATGCTCTGACTGTCAAGTCAACTATTTAAGTCAGATTTTTCAAAGTTGGGTGTTTTTCCAAGGAACCCTTGAATTAGCCCTTGAATACAAAGATGATACTAAGTTACATGTGACGAAACTTATTTTAGTCACACTCAAACACACACATACACAGAGTGGTTTGAACATTGAGCATAATCAAGCAATATTAATGATTATGCATAATTGTTGTTGTTTAGTTGCTCAGTCATGTCTGACTCTTTTGTCATGGACTGTAGCCCTCCAGGCTTCTCTGTCTGTAGAATTCTCCAGGCAAGAATACTGAAGTGGGTTGCTATTTTCTTCCCCAGAGGATCTTCCTGACCCAGGGATCAAACCCATGTTTCCTGCATTGGCAGGTGGATTCTTTACCACTGAGCCACCAGGGAAGCCCAATTATATATAATAGGAAGAGACTAGTACAGGAGCATCAGAACAGCTTCTTTTGGCTGTTAGGGACACTGGCAGGAATCCGAAACCAGTGTTAAAAGTCTAGAATGTGATGAAGCTGAAATGATGCTAGTTTGAAGGGTTAAAAAGTTTCCTAGGTAGCTCAGCTGGGAACAGGTCCTCTGTCTGCAGCACTTGTCTCAAAAGCAGACTCACTGCAGGAGGAGAGTAAACACCAGTGGCTGCTCCCATGGTGTTTTTGTACAGCAGAGGGGAGCGAGCACGGTTGCTGGTCTCATCACACTGAGAAATTCAAGCTAGACGCTGGCAAGATCGCGGCTCCTGGAACAGAGACACATGGCCCCATGGGCAGGCACAGTGAGAATAGGTAGGACAACTGATGTCCAGCTGAAGAGAATGAGCAAGCATGTTAGAGACAAGAAACAGGGCATGACATTTCCAACCAACATGGAAGAGTTACACAAAGAGTCAGAGAGGAGAGGGATCCATGTTCCCAGGTAGTAACACTGCCTCATCACAGAAAGGTCTCTGCTCCATCACTCATTTAAACACACAAGTGAAGAAGGCCAGTCTACCATGTTTTCATGAATCAAGCAATCATTTGCTTCTGTGGAACAGTCTTTCATAACCAGATTCCCATATGTTTATGGGAGTAAGCTGTTCAGAAAAGGCCATTTATGCCAATAAAAGTGACAGCAGGCTGGTAGAGAATGCATGTGGCAGTGTCCTGGGGAGCCTTGCCCAACAGCACCCTACTAGCACCCTACTAACCAGGCTCCAGGAACCATCCCACAGCTGTTGAAAAAATCTTGCAGGTAGGAGCAGTGGAGTCATTTTGATGTAACACTTACTGATTCTACATAAAAATGTTTTGTGGTTTCACTTTTCTCCATTAAAAGAATAGGCAGTAGAGAACATTCCAAGACTGCCCATGGGTTGCATCATGGTGGGCTGGGACCAGTGTCGGCCCAGGTCAGACTTGTGTCTAGTGTAGAGTACTTCAGCTTGGAAGGTGAGAAGTGGAAAGTAGGGAGAGAGTTTCAATGAAACAGGTAGAGATTTTTTTTTTAATAAAAAAAATAAAACCCTAAATAAGATTATGGAATCTGATATATATATTACCTGGCAAAACCTGAAGAAACCTAATTATCATCTTAGAATACATTAATAGTTTACTAACTAGAGGATGAAAACTATACTTATTCAAAGGAAAGACATTGCAATATGAGAATTCAAAAGCCGCCTCCAGGCTGTAAGAATACTTTCACTTCAGAATGGGTTACCTAGATAGTCTTGTGATGTTTCCAGAGACAAAAATAAAGTTAAGGGTAAGAATCAATCTATCCACCTGGAATAGTTTAAATCAGTCTTTATCAAGGTAAAGTGCATAGGGTCTAGATATTCTGAACTTTTAAATTTAATGTTTTCACTTTGATGATCATCTAAAAATTATTTGTACCAGTCTGTGGATAACTCAAGTTTGGGAAACAATGGTTGGAATTCCTAAATTCTCCTTTCTTTCCCTGCTTCTGTTTCATATTGTTCCAGCCTAAACATTTCTTAGAATAATCCATGGCCACATAACAGTAGTACAATAGAGCATGGATTCAGTGCCACCTTTTTGCTAAAGATGTAATCAAATGCTAAAATAGCAGAAGAGATAGGGAACATATTTACTCCCTATGAATAGGACCAGATGGTACTGTGGCACTGATCATGGAACATGTCAGGGCACGGGCTCCATCCAAAAAAACCCACCAAGATTCTTCAGAGGAAATATTGTATCCCCTCAGATACTTTCCTTTTTTTAAACATAGATGAAATTTTATACTTTATTTATTTTGAGATATTTTATGAATATATTCTCCATATACAAGGGAAAGGAGTTGATTCAGAAAAGAGATGAACTATCCATGCAAAATCTTAAACAAAGGGTTAAAAAGTTTGATTTACTATTTATTTACCTCATATATTATTACTTTCAGATATCAATGAGCATGTATGTATCTACTAACCACTAACTTGCCTCCACTTTTCCCACTGATGCCTCAATACTTTTCCGTATCTGATTGGGAGAGACTGACTCAAATTCTAAGAGAGGCACTGGAGCAGTACTATGCAGATGTAAATGTCCCACACAGCCAGTGTGCTGTGGACCCCAACAAAGATCATCATTTAAATACAAATCCATTTGACAAGTATAAGCTTTCTAAAGTTCTGGCCACTTTAGATATGTAAGTGCCAAGAATACATAGTCTAATCTGAATAACAAATGAGCATATTTTCCTTTGTTTTGAGCTCTCTTAAACCTACATTTTGGGTCCTGCCTCTTCCCAAATATAATGACACAGTTTACTAATTTAGAGGGATATCATATGATATCAGAGAAGGCAATGGCACCCCACTCCAGTACTCGCCTGGAAAGTCCCATGGACAGAGGAGCCTGGTAGGCTGCAGTCCATGGGGTCGCTAAGAGTTGGATACGACTGAGCGGCTTCACTTTCACTTTTCACTTTCATGCATTGGAGAAGGAAATGGCAACCCACTCCAGTGTTCTTGCCTGGAGAATCCCAGGGACAGGGGAGCCTGGTGGGCTGCTGTCTATAGGGTCGCAGAGTCAGACACAACTGAAGTGACTTAGCAGCAGCAGCAGCATATGATATCACTTATGAAAAGCATTTCAAGTCAACAAAACTCATCTTCAAAAAAACCACTCATCGTGTGCATTCAAAGATTTTTTTTTTTAAAGTAGAGGTTTTAAAACTTTTCCACATCATTTTCCTTATTAAATGAAGGGAAATGGGTGCAAAATATGTTTCTGAAATCTGAGATGATTTTAAATGTTGTAGGCATTTCTTAATCCCAAAAGGCAAGCTCTGGTAGCTGTCAAAGGGGCTACCTTTCTGGAGAATCTTCACAAAAGAGATACATTGACTCTTTTGAACCAAGGTTCTAGAGAAATGTCTAGAATTACAAGCAAATTTGAGAACTCTAAGAGGTTTGCATTGTCCAGTATCATACCAAGTAGTAATAGTGTAAATTTCTGAAACTGTATCAGTTTGATTTGATAGATAGATGATGATGAAGACAGATTGACAGATCAATAAATAGATCAACAGGTAGGTATTTTGTTCAAAATCACAATTTGTGATTCTAGAAATAATAGAGCGACATTTTAACCACTAAGGTGAGTGATTGTTCAGATACCTTTGGCACTATCTGTAGGTTTATGACTTCCAACTTATTTAAGACCATTCCCAGAGTGAGGGCTGATTTGCCAGGGTTATGAAGCTTCCAGGATATAAACTATAAGAATGATAAACTATAGCAGTTGAAAATGTGCCTTCAGGTACTCACTTGCAACTCCCATTTATGTCTCTAGGAACAGAGAAATGAGAAACTAGGGACTAAATCTGCCCCAGTCAGTAACAGTGCGGGTAACACATAAATATTAATATTCATTGTAGTTAGTGTGGTATGCAGAAATATCAGAGTATAATTGTTAATTGCTAATACATTTCATTCATGTTACAGAGGAATAAGTGAAAACCATTTTACTGTAATTTTTAAGTGATTCCATCATAATAATTATAAAATATTCATTCTTTTCCTTAGATTGTTAACACTGAATTTCTGAAAATGAATCATCTGTACTTCACTTTTATTGCCATTTGCTTTCTGTATAGATGTGTCTAGGCATCTATTATACAGTTCAGTCAGTGAGATAGTCTCTGGTTGTTTGAATTTACTGGTGCCTCTGTACTTAGCATTCTTTATACAAAATACGATGTTCCAATAATTAAAGGCATTCATCACAGATTTCATGGTATTTTAGGGGTGGTCATGGTATCAGGGGGAGAAGGAGGTCTCCACTTTGCTCTGCCAAGCTGCTTGTTGAATCCTTTTCTCCTTTATTTTTCTCCTTGGATTATCCAGATTCCTTCTCAACTCACTTCTGTTCCATTCCAACAACAACAACAAATACTCATCAAGAACCTACTGTGACAGACATCATGCTAAGCATTTTAAATTCATTGTATCTTTTAACCCTAAAATAGTCCCTATGAAGTACTATTTTTTATTCCTGTAGTAAATCTTCGTTTTGCCTTGTTTTTTCAAAGCATCACTTCAATTTTTCTTTTAAGTAACTTCCCCTGCTCCATTCCATAGGGTTCTGGTGGAACTGTCAATCAAGGTCTCTAACCTCCTCTCTGCCCAGGTATGGCCACATGACTCCAGTCGGCCCTGAATGACACCAGGATGGAAAACGGCTAGGATGAAGTCTTTCTAATATCAGAGTGCAGACAAGAATGTCTGTTTCTTCAGACATTCAGATCTATGGAGCTTCTGTTCTTTGCAAGGCCTGATCTCTCAGCTTTCCCTTTGATTCTGCAAGAGAACTAAAATCATTTAGTAAATTTCCTTTTTAGCCTAAGTGAATGTGCTTCTGTTGCTTGCAACCAAAGAACCCAGCTGACATTTGGTTTCATTTTGCAGATGAGGAAAAGGAAACTAAAGCTTGGAGAGGTTAGTTACTTACCCAAAGTTGATGGTATGATAGATTCAGGACACACCCATACCAGCCAGACTCCAACATAGAATCTTAACCATGTGCTCTGCTGACCATTACAACAAGGTAAGCCAGGGAAGAAGTTTGCAGAGAGAAAGCATACACCTACTTTTTTGTTCTTCTCCTGGATCAGGTGCTACATACTCCAGGTTTACTCCAGGGTCAAAACTGGGATACAGCAGAGCAAAATGATACAGTGAACTTTATTACTCTAGGAACATAACTCTATTGTTGGTAACTAAGCCCATTGCATCACTCATTAAGCCAATGATTTTATGCATTTTCTTTTTCGTTTCCTTTTTGGCCATGAAATATGGCATACAGGATTTTATTTCCCCAACCAGAGACTGAACCTGCGCCTCCTGCAGTGGAAGCTCAGAGTCTTAACCACTGGACTGCCAGGGAAATCCCACGTTTTCTTAAGGTAGTGTGAACCTTTTAGATTTTTAGCACCCAGAACTCTGCTGTGCCGTGTGTAAACAGGTCTGGACAGTCATTTTAGGCAAAGTGGCAAGTGTGATGGGAAGCAAATAAGATTTGGAGCCAGAAGACAGGTTTCTGGTTATAGCTCTGCCAGCCCTTAGGTGGGTGGCATTGAGAAAACTGGCCTCTATTGGTCTCAGCTCCCTCATCTATAGAATGGGAATAGTGCTGATTCTTCCCATACAGGCGTATCGAGAAGTTAGTAAGTTCATGCACCTCTGGAATGAACTCACTAGTGGACTATAAAGTTCTACAAATAGTTTTTTACTTTCAGGATCTAAAGAACAGCAGAATTCAACAACAATTTCAAAAGCACATTCTTTGTTGTATAGTCTCTTTCACTGGTGTTCAAGCCATAGTCTTCTTTCTTTCTCTATTTTTTATAGGATGAATGGCAGACAGCCTCTCTGAAAAGAATCTGTGCTGCATACTCATTCCCCAGGGAACAGGGAGAGCTCAAAGCCTACGTGGACCCCCACCAAGCCTGCATGGACCCCCGCCCGGCGTTCCCTGCTCGCTGGGGTCAAGATGAGCTCCATATAGGGGACTCTGTGTACCCCATGTTGATCTCTTCTGGTGGTGAGTGGAACATATTAATACCCCATTATGGAAACCTACTGCCCCCAAGCAGATGAGGATGGTGTCATAAGGAGACTCTCTGAAGGAGTCGGTGTGGGTGACAGGCCTCAGGAAGAATTTTATGGGACCAAGAGAGGGAAGAAGACAAACAAGCAGAGACAGAGGCATAGCCTGGCTGTGGGCAAGTGTGGAATTCGTGCCACCACTGCTGGGGTAGCGGTAGAGTAAACCAGAAGTAATTTAGACCAGTGGGTCACAGGAAACCTTGACAGCTGAGCTGAGAACTTCTGTAGGTGGTTTGGTTATTTGGTTGGAAATGGGAAGCATACATTTTAGCATTATGATCTCTTTTGATTTTTATAATATATTTTCAAGGAAAATGAAATAGATATTATTATTCCCATTTTACAGATAAGGAAACTGAGAGACAGATGATTAAAGTTGTTCCCAATCAGTATAGTATCTGGAAAACCCCACCCCACATTTCCTAAATTCTAATTCAACAGCCAACTTGAGCCTCTAGTTCCCATAAATATGCTCTTTGAATAAACTCGTCTGGGAGGTCCATGAGATTCCCTGGGGAGTGGGGGGAGGGTGGGAGAGTCTCAGAGCAAGCTCTGACTGGTTTCCTTGGGAGCAATTCCGGAGGAGAATCTCTGATGAATAAAATTCTCTACCTCATTACCCAAGTAACTAATCTAATCAACCAGTCCAGCAAGTTGGCTAATTTCTGATGTGTGAGCTTCTGCCTCAGCCCACCCACTCTCCCCGATGCCCTTTCCTTCTTCCCAAGTATGACTGCTCGAAGTTCATTCATTCAACTGACCCTGCGAACCAGGCTCTTGGATTACCAGGGAAATGGCCCTTTGGGGACAGTGATCTATCTCGTTGTCTGAAACCAAAACCTTTATCTTTCCCACAAACAAGAATAAGTGTATCATTCTGCCAGTCAGACTGCCTGAACCCTAAGGATGTCTCGGAGGGTAAATACTTGATAAATAGTCATTAAGACTCCCGTTTCCGCTGTCCACACATACCCATTCATTTTCCAAGCTCTGTATATTCTGGCTCCCCCGTCATGAAAGATGTCCTAACTTCCACCCCCTAACTCTCCCTGCCTGCTGCTGCTGAGTTCATTAAAGTTCAGTTCTCCTGGAATCATTCTTTCTCTTAAAAAATCAGTAGTTCCCTAATCAACAATCCCACTTCAAGGTATTTACCCTCACTGCCAAAAAATAAAAACATATGTCCCCTCAAAGAGAAATTTCTTTTCCTTTTTTTATGAACAATTTGTTCACAGTTGTAGATAAACTGGAAACAATTCAAATGGCCATTGAGAGAAGCATGGATAAACAAAACGTGGTACGTTCACAGTTTTTAGCAACAAAAAAGAATGAACTGCTGACACACCAACAATAGGAATTAATTTCAAAATGTTATTTTGTGCAAAAGAAGTCAGACACAAAAGAGTCCATACTGCATGGTTCCAATTTACATGAAATATAAGAAAAAACAAAACTAATTTATGATGGTAGAAATTAGCACCATGGTTTGCTTATGGATAACTTCCTAGGTTGGTGAAAATGTCTGTATTTGGAGGAATTAGTAAGATAAGTGTATACATTTGTCAGAACCCATTGAATTGTACACTTAAGATCTGTGCATTTCACTATGTGCAAATTTTACCTCCTTTAAAATCGTTAGTAGCTCCCTACTCTCTACTTGTGTGTGTGTGTTAGTCACTCAGTCGTGTCCAACTCTGCAATGCCTGGACTGCAGCACAGTAGTCTCCTTTGTCCATGGAATTCTCCAGGCAAGAATACTGGAGTGGGTAGCCATTTCCTTCTCTAGGGGTTCTTCTTGACCCAGGGATTGAATTAATTATGTACAAATTCATTTGCCTGATCCAGGCAGACAGAAAGTAGATTAGTGGCTGCCAGGGGCTGGAGGAGGTGGGCCTGGGAGCGCTTGCTAGTACGTATGGGCTGATGAAAACGTCCTGAAATTAGACAATGCTCAACGATCATGGTTGTACAACTCTGTGAATATACTAAAATCACTGAGCTGCACACTTTACAAGGATGAATTTTATAACATGGAAATTTTCTCAATTAAAAGAAATTCATCTACCCAGGATTCCAGACAATCATGAAATGGTTCACACTGGCTAGGTCAAACCCACTCATCAGTGGTCCCTGAGAATCCCGCCCCTCCCCCTTTGCTCACAGTGTTCCCTCTTCCCAACACACTTAACATCTCCATTTCTGAAATTCTACCCATTCCCTGCAACCCATCTCAAAACTCCTGGCTTTCCTAGCTCTCCCTGCAGGATGTGGCTCCTCTTTCCTCTGGACTGCTGGTACTTGCCAGAGCTGTCTCGTAGGAAAATCTCACCATTTTCTGCCTTGCCTTATATCTATTTGTGCCTTTGTCTGAGCCTTCTGACTCCATTCCCAGATAAGTGAGGACAAGAGCTGGGCCCTACTCTTTCTTGTGTCCCTCACATCACATTGATGTTGCAAAATAAATGCTCCCTAAATGGAACCAAGATGAGTGACTCTGACTTTATCGATTTCAAGCCAGGAAGAAAATATCCACCTGGTGGTGGGTTTTGTGAGGCTGTGAGGTGATTACCTGCTCTAGGGGGTTCTCAGCCTTTGCGATGTCCCAGGATCACCTGAGGGAACTGTTACCCACCATTTCCAGACTTACCCTCGAGGTTCTGCTTTCCCATTGGCGTGAGGCCAGAAAAATCCCAGGTGATTCTCCTGCAGGTGACCCACACACCACAAGTTAGGAAACACTGACTTTGAATTGTATATCTGCAAATGAATAAAAGGAGTGACATAGCATTCATTTTCTCTAGCTCTTTTATCAGCTAAATTCTTAAGTTTCTTATGGGTACATCCTCCTACTGGGAATTAAAGGGGCTACATTTTCTGAAAGTCTTCCAAATAGCCCTTAAAAATGTGGCATATTTTGTGACTCATGGGTAATGTGCTCTGGTGACTTCTTGATCATGCTGGTGCCACCTGGAACCAAATACACTGATACCTCAAACTTCGGGGCAAGTAGTGACTTCTGATTTCCCTGGTTTCACAGCCCTGCATGGCTTCCAATGTGCCTTTGGGTGCTTTGTTTTTCCACAGGAAAACTCCTAGGGGGCGGATGTTGGATGCTTCTTCACACTGAGTTCTGAACATAGGCTCTGAAATTAGAAAATTTTCACAGCACATAGGCAAAAAGGATAATTTCCCCAGAAACCACTCTAATACCCATTTTAAAAGGGCCTTTCCTGAACCCAACACAATCTAAAGTGTTAGTCACTTAGTCATGTCCTACTCTTTGCGACCCCATGGACTGTAGCCCACCAGGCTCCTCTGTCCATGGGATTCTCCAGGCAGGCATACTGGAAATGCATCCCCTTTCCTTCTCCAGGGGATCTTCCTGACCCAGGGATCAAAACCAGGACTCCTACATTTCAGGCAGATTCTTTACCATCTGAGCTACCAGGGAAGCCCAAGCTAAGGATCCAACAAATATTATGACTCACTTGGATGTTAAACCTAATAATTGCAAACACAAAGGTCTCCTCTCACAAAAGTCGGATCTGCAAGAGGAGATGAAATGAGTGTTCAACAACCCCTTGACCTAGACGGGAGGCCATGCACATCTCCTGCCAGAGTAGACAGCTCTGAGAGATGCAGACATTCAAGCTGAAGTACAAAGACCTGGAAGAGAAGAGAACCAAGTTCCGTCCTGTGCACATTTTCCTTTCATTGTGTCCCTAGCTGGATCCACATGCCAAGAAGCTCCATCAGTGTATACAGGACTCTCAAGAGCATAGTGAGGGCTGATGTTCCAGTGAGGAATCACCTGGTACCTGAGCGAGCCCCTGGCTTTTTTTGGATCCCCTGGCCGCAAGTTTCAGATTTTCCCATCCCCTTTTACCAGCACCTCCAAATAGGGATTGGCATATAAAGCCCTGGCCAAGGAGCAATTAGAATTGAGCATTTGGTGGGGAGTGAGCTGGGTTCAGGGTGCAGCACTGATTGCCTTGGTTCTGAGATTAGCGTTGCTTCTCCCCACCCCACCCCCAAGTGTCACTGCAGCAGTAGCACTAAGGGTGGGGAGCAGACCTCATCTAATTGTACATCTCACCTCTCATCACAGATTGCATTTGATTGTGCCCAAGGAAGGCACACTTGCTGGCCGTGCATTGATGCCTGGGTAGTGTTTATTTGCTCTGCAATCTGGCATGGCTCCTGTGCTAGCCATTCAGAGCAGACCAGTCTCCCCAAGAGGTCTAGGGTAGTGGATCCCTGATATCTTGTTGCACCAAAGTTAAAGGCAAAGAGAGAGGTCAGCAGAAAAGAAGGGAAAGACAATTAAGAAGTGATTCCTCAAACATAGGCAAAACACTCTCTGATGTAAATCATAGCAGGATCCTCTATGACCCACCTCCCAGAGTAATGGAAATAAAAGCAAAAATAAACAAATGGGACCTAATTAAACTTAAAACCTTTTGCACAATGAAGGAAACTATAAGCAAGGTGAGAAGACAGCCTCCAGAATGGGAGAAAATAATAGCAAATGAAGCAACTGACAAAGAATTAATCTCAAAAATATACAAGCAGCTCCTGAAGCTCAATTCCAGAAAAATAAGCAACCCAATCAAAAAACGAGCCAAACAACTAAACAGACATTTCTCCAAAGAAGACATACAGATGGCTAACAAACACATGAAAAGATGCTCAACATCACTCATGATCAGAGAAATGCAAATCAAAACCACAATGAGGTACCATCTCATGCTGATCAGAATGGCTGCTATCAAAAAGTCTACAAACAATAAATGTTGGAGAGGGTGCAGAGAAAAAAGAACCCTCTTACGCTGTTGGTGGGAATGCAAAGTAGTACAGTCACTATGGAGAACAGTGTGGAGATTCCTTAAAAAACTGGGAATAGAACTGCCATATGATCCAGCAATTCCACTGCTGGGCATACACACCAAGGAAACCAGAATTGAAAGAGACCTGTGTACCCCAATGTTCATCGCAGCACTGTTTACAATAGCCAGGACATGGAAGCAACCTAGATGTCCATCAGCAGATGAATGGATAAGAAAGCTGTGGTACATATACACAATGGAATATTACTTAGCTATTAAAAAGAATGCATTTGAATCAGTCCTAATGAGGTGGATGAAACTGGAGCCTATTATACAGAGCGAAGTAAGTCAGAAAGAAAAACACCAATACAGTACATTAACGCACATAAATGGAATTTGAAAGATGGTAACGACGACCCTATATGCGAGACAGCAAAAGAGACACAGATGTAAAGAACAGACTTGGGACTCTGTGGGAGAAGGCGAGGGTGGGATGGTTTGAGAGAATAGCATTGAAACATGTATATTATCATATGTGAAACAGATCGCCAGCCCAGGTTCGATGCATGAGCCAGGATGCTCAGGGCTGGTGCCCTGGGATGACCCTGAGGGATGGGATGGGGAGGGAGGCGGGAGAGAGTTTCAGGATGGGGAGCACATGTACACCCATGGCTAATTCATGTCAGTGTATGGCAAAAACCACTACAATATTGTAAAGTAATTAGCCCCCAATTAAAATAAACAAATAAATAAAAGAAATGAAAAAAAAAAAAGTGATTCCTCACCTGGCCTGGCTGTTTCTCCTTCTGCCCCTCCCACACCCTCAGCCTTAGTCAGCCCCAGATGTATATCACCAGGATAAAGAGGATTCGAGGAACACTGTATCTGAAAGCATTGCTGAGGCCAACGTGGAAAAGCTTTACAGCTGTCAGTTTCAGGGATATTTCATGGCCTAGCAAGCCCCAAGGTCAGGACAAAGAAACATCAGGGCTCAGGATTTTGGGGCCCACTTTGGGGTGACCTTAGACATACTGAGAGCCTAGAAACCCTAACCTAGAGCTGCTGCTGTTCTAGAAAAGACTTAATTAGAACCAGCCCATGGCACAGTGGCTTCATTCTCTGGGCTCAGCCCAGCGGTGTTCATCCTTCAACAGCTCTTACTGGAGGCCAGGGGCCTTAAGTAGGCTGAGAACCATTTCTCCCGCCATGAACCAGCTGCAGGTCCTTGGGCAGTTTCTTAAACTTGCCATGCTTCATCTGGAAAATGGAATAATATCTCCTTGATGAAATAATGTAAGTCAAAGCTTCACATTTTGCCTAGCACTAAGCAAGAGTTCAATTGCTGCTAAGTCACTTCAGTTGTGTCCGACTCTGTGCGACCCCATAGATGGCAGCCCACCAGGCTCTGCCGTCCCTGGGATTCTCCAGGCAAGAACACTGGAGTGGGTTGCCATTTCCTTCTCCAGTGCATGAAAGGGAAAAGTGAAAGTGAAGTCGCTCAGTCGTGTCCAATTCTTAGCGACCCCATGGACCGTAGCCTACCAGGCTCCTCCATCCATGGGCTTTTCCAGGCAAGAGTACTGGAGTGGGGTGCCGTTGCTATCTCTGAGAGTTCAATTAGTGGTGACTATTTCTCTTGTTATCGTTGTTCCTCTTTCACAATATTAATATTATTAAAACAGCCTGACGATCATCTTAGATCCTTCTCTGCTTGTCCCATGTCCAAGGGGACACTGAGGCCAGGGATAAATGGAATAGCCTTGGCAAAGGAGCCAGCAGCTCAGGAACTCGTGGACCCTCTAGTGGTGTGACATTGAACTCTTCGGCCATGGGAGGAAAGGCTTCCTCTCTAGGCTGACTTTGAATAGAAAAGAAGGGAGAGATGAAAAGTAAAATTGCTTACTTTTTTTTTGCTGTGGAAAAAATGAGGTTTACTAATGACATTGTTTTCAGAACTTTGGTGGGTTTTCCAGGAATGGAGGGTTATGAAAGAAGGCAGTGATGTGATCTGTTGGCACTCTTTCTTCCAACAGGCAGCCCCAGACTTTGTGAAGACAAGGTTTTGGGAGGTCCCCAAGATGAACACATGTCACCCGTGCCTGCCCCCTCAACACCTTTGCCAGCCACTGCTGGCAGGCCAAGGACACAGTCACAGGCTACAGCTCCAGGAAATCAGGAGATAACCCAAGACAGCCTCTGACCCAGATTAGGCAATTCCAAGTTAAATTCCCTAAACATTTGTAAAGACTTAAAGAAGGAAAGCAGCTGACAACCTTATTTTTTTTCTGAAATATTGGAATGAAAATTTGTATGTATAAACAAAGAACGGTACTTGTATACCTTCCCTTGGGATCACAGAAGTTGTAAAACTGAGAGAAGAGAGACTGGTGCAAACTCTCAGTGATCCCTCTTGACCTCCCAAGATAGAGCTCAGGCTCCGAGCCCACGCATCTTTGCCAAGCACGGTCTCTGTCCTCTTCAGCCTTGGAGAGAGACTGGGTAGTGAACTAGGAGGTCAGGGAAGGAGACCTGGCAGGATTTATCAGAGTCTCGTTTTCAACGAGGGAAAGAAATGCTGGAGAGGACCATGAAAGGCAAGGGTGGCCATTCGTCTCTTGGGTCTAACTTTTTAAAATATTAGGAGTGAATTGTAGACCAATCAAAACTCAGCTGTATTAGAAAAACTGAAACTGGACAAGACCGGGGGCCAAAAACATTTCCTGAGAATCTGTGCAGAGTGGTTGGATGCAGGGAAGTCAGCGCTAATGGCAAGCAGATAGTCTGTGAACTCCTAGATATTTTTTTTTTAAGACTAAGGAGGACAAAGTTCGTTTTTATGGAAATGTGAGCAGATCTCATCTTAAAACACCTGGGGGATGGGAGGTGGAGATGAGTTAATATAGTAATTATAGACCAGATAGCACTGATAACTAGGGGAATTTGATTGAATCATTCATTAATCTCTGCATCAAAGTGCATAAAACACCAGGAAGCAACCAATAGGGCTTTATGAAATGTCTAAGGAAAAGAAAGTTCAAGCGCAACCTGCTTTTCAAATTTGGGCACAGCCACCACCATAGTCACACCACCCCTGAGCCCAGAACCCCTAGATTTATGTCATCCTCCAGCCTGATCCTCCAGAGAGCTGGGATCACAGAAGCCAAGAACACAAATGGGGCATGGTTTCTGCCTGCCAAGAGCACTAAGTGAGGGAGACCAATGCACATATTAATAAAAGAAAAAGCTGATCATAGTTAAAACACAAGGGAATATTCAGACTTGAGCAATAACTCTTAACCATCAGGATGATAACACTGGGATTTCCTCTGAGGGAGAATGAAAGAGTTTCTGCCTTTAGATATAAAGATGAGACTAAATATAAATAGCCAGCCGTCTTGGGTGGTTATTCCTTCACCTGCCCCAGAACAGAATAGAGTCTGGGGCAGGTAATGAGGCAAGGCCCCTACCACTGTATAATTCTAAGACAGCCTCATTTCAGAGTTGCTAAAAATAGAAGCATGGTGTCTGGTATGTAACAATATACAATATTGCAGCTGTGTCTTTATGATGAATAATAATACTTTGGAGTTATATGATGAGGCAATCACTTTGCAAGCGCAATCTCATTAACCCTCACAATATTCTGATTAGGTAGGCAGGTGGCAAGTGATCTGAACTCAGTCTGCAATTGAAGCAACCAAGACACACAGAAGCTCAGAAACTTCTCAGGGAACACAAGCTTTTCCTGTCAGAGCTGGGAATGTCGTGCAGATCTCCTTTCCCAAACCCTGGGGCCAGGAGCAGGGGTTGGCATTGCTTCTAAACTGCAGGAGCTGGGCACACACAAACGTGGTGCTGCCCCATGTGACCCAGTACACGCCCCGGCTGTGCTGGAAAACACTGCTGATTTCTCTTGAATGAACGCCAGTGCCGCCCCAAGATAAAAAGTTTAGTGTTTCTTTGTCTATTTCTCTCTGGCAATTGATTAACCTCTTCCTCCCTCCAAAATCCAACCAGTCTTGAAACAAACCAAAGAAATTCTAAAACCACACCGAAACCTCTTGATGACTTCTTTCCTGGTGCTGTCACTGCCTTTTGAGCTTTTGTTCTCATCCACGGGTCCGATTTAATCGAAGATCGATTGCTGAAGAAAAAGAAGAAAAAGTCACCGTTTAAAAAAGTCTCTAAACACTCAGACAAGCACCCCTTCTCAATGGCTTGCTCCTCCAAATCCTGATTTTATTATTGTCTTTGTTAATAGGAAAAAAAGATTCCTTTGCTTTTCTAAACAAGCTGAGTCTTTCCCGAAGACCAGAGGAACAGGTTTGGTGGTGCTGATATAAAATCACAGGAAAATGACACCATTAGTCAGGAAACGTTTGCTAGCCAAGAGTAAAATGCGCTTTCCCAGCCTCTGGGGAAACGCCGATGTTCTTTATTCGGGAATCAGGAGATTAATATAGCAACTCAGGTTTTGTGCTTTTGGGGTAGGTTTCTCTGGCTCCCTTGGAGACACGATACAAGGCCACATCTTCAAATTGTTAATTATGTACTGCCCCCTAGGGACTTTTGTTTTGCTGGTGGCAACCTGCTTCAAATCCTATAGGAAATATTTATCAGCCGGCTTCAGCCAGTATTTGCCTCCTAGAAAGCTGAACCTTTTTGTGACCTTGTTGTACTGAGTCCACGCCTTTCCCTGGCAAATTGCATTCAAACACTTTACTTTTCGGATTGTTGATTTTCTCCCTCCCTCTTTTGTCTTTATTTCCGGGATGGTTTCATTTGCATAATCTGGGGTAGACTGGTCTTCTCTTTTTCAAAACTCTGCCTTTCCCACCTCCACCACATTTCCCCTGTGGTTTGGTAAACATCTCTGAATTTGGGGAAAAGAGGAAGAGCAAACTGTAAATTAGAGACACTTACACACATGCACTTATGTATTTATCTGTACTTACTGATGGAGGAGTTATCCACACTCTGAAATGTGCTCTATAAAATCCCAACTAAATCAAAAACTTTTATCAGAAAAATGAAATTGCTTTATGATTGAATAGCACTTTGCTTCTGAGTACCAGCCATTGAGGCTGATGAAATGACCAAGAGGACATTCTTCCCCAGAAAGACATCCTTGCCCTTTATTTTAAAGTTGGAAGAAAAAATTTCGGCACCATATTCCTTCACAGAGCTTCTCTCAGACTGGGGGACAGCTTTTACCTGTAATTAATGACATTTGGGTATCTGATAAAAATACTGCAAACGTGCACTTTCATGTAGTTTTGTTTTGTTTTTAATAATGGATGAGACAGCTCTGGCAGGAATCTTCATGAATTATATATTTTTTAAAACACACACACACAAATTCTGAACACAACAACTTTAGCAAATATATGCATGATGATAACAGTTCAGAAATATAAGATCTGAAAATGAGAAAAGGCAGCAGGTTTTTGAATAGGCTTCATCAGCGGAGGGGAGAGGTCAGCGGTGGAGGTTAGTTATAGGAGCGATTAAGTCTCCTCTGACACCCACGGTACAAGCCGCTTAACATAATCAGCTGCAATCAGCAAAACTGCTGTTTATTACAAAACGTTTTTCCCTTTTAATATTTCATATTGTTATGTAAAATGGTGCAGTGTAGGGACACACACATTGCACCAGGGACAAATTGTACAAATTGTCAGCAATAATAATTTGTGGCTCTTCTCGTGACATCTTTGGAAGTTAAAAACCGTGGAGCGATACCTCTCCAGAGCTATTTTCTCTAATGTGGTTAATGGTTTGCACTGGAGTTGACCAGCCACTCTCTGTACGATGTTGTCACCATCTACCATTGTGCGAAAATGTTTGTGTGACCGTACATCAATCAGATGAGCCTGTAATTCAGGGCTGTGAAGCTTTGTTCTGCTCACTCTTCCCCAATTGGTCAGAGCCCTCCATTACAGGTGTGTCTCCTTCAGATTTCCTGTTCTGCCTTAATCATCAAAGTGATGCCTTTTTCAAAACATTTTCATTTAAAAGGAACCGATTATGAGGTGCACAATAGGCATCCATGTAGAATTCCTTTGTGAAATTCACACACTGAGGGTTGGAATAAGAGAAATGTCCTGTCTAATAGGACAGATTATGGTGACCTAGATTAGAGGACGCTTGGATATGATCCCCACACTTCTCTAAGCAAAATGAGCAGGTACAGAGCTGATCATTGCTGGTTCCCATTCCAGCCCACAAAATATCTCATACAAGATGCTTCCAGTTCCTGGAAGCTGTCTCGAATAGCTCATCCCTGGCCACACGTCCCACTCACCGGGAACCAGCCTAGCTGTTCACAGAAATGCTGGACTAAGAGGAAGCCCTGGGAGCCAGACACATACAGGATTTTATTGTTACTAGCATGCTAATACATAAAAGATACAATAAATGTTGTCCCTTTCAAAGTGGTCATGTTAGCAAGCTAAATGATAACAACTCAAACAAAAAATGATGTTGCTGTTTCTCACATTTTTGGTCCATCTTATGTCCAAGCCATGCAAAGCAATGTTTCACTACTTTATGCACATGTTTTCTTTTGAACCTCAGTTTAATTATCCATTTTCTTCTTCATGGCTCCAAGTGAGTGGGCATTCCTTACACTTTGCACATGTTTCTATTAAAATCACCCATTTGGATGTTTACTTATAGATCTATTTCTCTAATGTAATAAACTCCTTGCGGTCAGGAAATTTTCATTTTCACCTCTACATGCATTGCTGTCTGGATGTGTCAGCATGTACTAAGCACTCCGTGGATGCTCTTGCTAAATAAAAGAGTGAAAACTTGGCAGAAATTAAATTCATTCTTAGAGGACAAAGATGTGCCTCCATAAGGGCTCTGGACTCTGAAGACTATTTTAATATAGTTCAATCACTTGAACATTTCTTGAACAATGGAAACTTTTCAGGAATTAGTCTTCACAGGGACAGGATGTCTTTAAAATATAAAAACTCTGTTGGATTCTCAAAACCCCAGTCATCAGACTTTCCAGACCATTACTGTTCAATGGAAATACAACGCAAACCACTTACTTAATTTACCTTTTCTAATAGCCAAATTTTAAAAAGAGGAAACTTGTGGAATTAGATTTAATAGTAATAATTTATTTAACCTACTATATCCCAAGTTTTTACTTCAACATATAATCAACTGAGAGGGCTTCCCTCATAGCTCAGTTGGTAAAGAATCCTTCTGCAATGCAGGAGACCCCAGGTCGATCCCTGATTTGGGAAGATCCCCTGGAGAAGGGAAAGGCTACCCACTCCAGTATTCTGGCCTGGAGAATTCCATGGACTGTATAGTCCATGGGGTTGCAACGAGTCGGACACGACTGAACGACTTTCACTTCACATAATCAACTAAAAATGGTCAACAAGATATTTCACATTATTTTTTTCTTATTGTCCTAAGTCTTTCAAATGTGGTTGTATTTTTACACTTACAGCGCATCTCCATTGGCACTGACCACATTGCAAATGCACTCTACCCACAGGTGGTAGTAGTTACCATATTGGATAGTGTAGTCCTAGACTGGCCTCGGAGGAGGCAATGGCACCCACTCCAGTACTCTTGCCTGGAAAATCCCATAGACAGAGGAGCCTGGTAGGCTGCAGTCCATGGGGTCGCTAAGAGTTGGACACGACTGAGCGACTTCACTTTCATTCTTCACTTTCATGCATTGGAGAAGGAAATAGCAACCCACTCCAGTGTTCTTGCCTGGAGAATCCCAGGGACGGAGGAGCCCGGTGGGCTGCCGTCTCTGGGGTTGCACAGAGTCGGACACGGCTGAAGCAACTTAGCAGCAGCAGCAGCAGCAGACCAGCCTCATAGTCCTTTTAACCTGCGCCTTCCTGGGACTGAAGCAGGCAGCAGTAGGCAATGACTGGATGTACTCTGTGTGATCAAGTCAACACTTGGCCTATTCTTCCCAGTTGAAACAAAGGCTAGCAATGAGATTTAGCTCAAATTAGAAGCTCAAAGCTCATGAAACACATCAGCTTCCGTGTTATCCGTGCTAATAACATTTTTATCCCTTGGGCTAGTTGTTCTCTTGCTCTTCGTATTTTCACCTCAACCCAACTTGTGGAGACAAATGGTTTCAGCTAGAATAGTAGCAGTGAAGTTGATGTGACTAGGTGAACTGGATGAGAGAAAGAGAGAGGCATCAAGGATGATTCCTAGGTGTTTTCCTTGTTCAGTGGACCCTGTTCAATAGACCCTAGGGGCATTCTAACAGGACAGGCTGGAAGAGCAGGGAGAACCAACAAGAGGAAATTCTTGTTAATATTGTATAATTGACCTAAAAATTAGGTCAACTGGTCAAACAAAGTATGAAAAATTCAGATAAGGCAGTCATAAGCACCTACTGGGCATGAATTTGAGTAAACTCTGGGAGATAGTGAAGGACAGGGAAGCTTGGTGTACTACAGTCCATGGGGTCTCAAAGAGTCGGACACGACTGAGTGATTGAACAACAACAACAAAGCTTCTGTTAAAGAATAAGAGCTGTAAATACTGGCACAGAAATATATGAATGATTCACTTTTAACTGGATAAAGCAAGGTTCATAACAGTATACAAAGTATGCTTACTTTTACTGGGGGTGGAAGGGGTCATATACATATGCACATTATGTACCCACATAAATATGCTTTGTAAGTGCACAAGAATTTTCTGGAAGGATTAAAAAGAAGCTGTTAATAGTAGTTGCCTCCGGAGGAGGAATAAGAAAGGAATTTAGGATGAGGTAGCCATTTGCATTTTGCGTGTAATTTTTAGCGTTGCTTGCTTTCTTCTGACCCCGTACCAGTTATTATTTTTTAATTAAAAAAACAGTTTAAAGTATTTTAACCAATATTTTACTTGTGCTGTGCTGTGGTTAGTCAGTTGTGCCCAACTCTTTGTGACCCCATGGACTGTAGCCCACCAGGCTTCTCTGTCCATGGGGATTCTCCATACAAGAACACTGGAGTGGGTGGCCAAGTCCTCCTCCGGGTGATCTTTCCAAGCCAGGGACTGAACCCTGGTCTCCCACATTGCAGGCAGATTCTTTACCATCTGAGTCACCAGGGAAGCCCATGAATACCAGGGTGGGTAGCCTATTCCTTTTCCAGGGGATCTTCCTGACCCAGGAATTGAACAGGGATCTCCTGCATTGCAGGTGGATTCTTCACCAGCTGAGCTACCAGGGAAGCCTATTTTACTTGTCTTGTGTGTATTAAACACTATCAAATCTTGCGGAAACAAACTTCAAATATGGGGACCTTATAAGACTATTTTTAGGGGTCTGCTTTTCTCAATATTAAATCTCCTCCTTTTGGTAATTCTACTCAGTGTCCAGAAATCAAGTTCATAAGGCTGACATTGAGGCACTGCTGTGGCTCTCAACTTTAAAATATCTAAAGTTTAAAAAGCAGGGCAAGTGTGAAAAGCAAGATTTGAACCAGCTACAAACTCACCTCTAATGTTTCCAGGTGGCTTTACCACCATTACTTGCATATTTACCACCAGGTGAGATGCAGGATTACCCTCAGGGAGACACCAGAAGGCTGTCTATCAGGAAGGAGACAATGCTTACTGCTCTGGTACTCTTAATTAAGCTCAGGCAGGATGGAGAATAATAGGATTACAGTCTTCTGTGGAGAGATAAGGGAGAAATGGCTGCAGGCAAGGCTCTAAAGGCCTGTATGAGGGCTGTACACTTCAGGAGTTTAGAGGTGGTAGAACCCACTTTTAAAATGTATAATTAGTGAAGATGGAATTTGAGCTGGATCTTAATGCATATGAAGTAAAACATTATTTTAAAGTGTAACCCCACATAATCTTTATTTCCCCCAATTCTTGAAGCTTTCTGACCCTCCATCCATTGGAATTGAAGTAATCTTTCTTTTAGAGAAAGGCAGGGCCCAGCTTTGTAGGAAAAACAATATTTCTTCCCTGCTTCAGATACAAAAGTT
This sequence comes from Okapia johnstoni, assembly GCA_024291935.2. NCBI lineage: Eukaryota > Metazoa > Chordata > Mammalia > Artiodactyla > Giraffidae > Okapia > Okapia johnstoni. The sequence continues at coordinate 127,910,697 of CM044308.1, read as the reverse complement.
GTGAAAGCCCAGGCTTTTACTTGTGAAGGCCAACCTTTGTTGAAGGAAAAAAGAACTGGTGGATCTCAAGCACCCAACATTAGAAAACTAGAGTTTTTATAATAACCCACAAGGGAGAGGAGTAAGTGCCTAAAACCCTAGAGGGAGAAAGGATGTATCAAGAAGGAGAAGGCTGGCAGAGCTGTGGAGAGGTGAGAGACATTTGGAGGAAACAAGCTTTGGAATAAAGCCCTAATCAGATCCATGAGGGAGGATCCAGAGTCCCTTAGTCTTGGCCCTCAGCTTGAGAGATCAAGTGACAGAAACCCAAGATACACTACTGGGGGCATGGGGCTTGCTTTCTGTTGACATTCAGGGAAGAGACCATCACGCAGTTCCCTAAACCAACAAGCCTTGCTGCAGGAGAATATGGCAGCACCATGTGTTTAGCCAGAAAGGATCCCAGATGGAGTCCTCCAGATCCTCATAGGCTGCCTGCGGAGATGCAAACATCCCCTCATGATCCCATAAGGGGCAAGGGAGACTTGAAGCAGCGACCAGAGAATTCCTGGAGTTAGAATGAAAAGCCAGCAAATCATGTCCACAGAGGGTTCAGCAGCACCTTCAAATGTCAGCTGTGGATGCCACTGAAAATTTCTAAGCAAGGAGTAACATGGTGGATGTGGTACTTCAGGGATGTTGGTCTTGTAGTTGGGTTGGCTCATTGTACACGCTTATGAGACAGGGACTCAAAAAGTTCAGCCCTTACGCAAAATAACAGAAGCCACACCAGGAGGCAGCCTTTCACAGAATTACGAGGTTGGCCTATTTCATAGGAAGTCAGATATTTTCTTGTAGGGTACTGTATTTTAAGTAGTGTTTGTCTTTTAAACCAGAGCTGAGAAAAGAGAAGAGTCATGGCTTTCTCCCTCCAGCAGCTGTTCTGTGACCACTTCAGGTCCTGGTACTGCCCAAATGGGAGCAGTCACCTCTGGTGATGTTTACCTGATTCCATACAGTTGATCACAGCCTAGAGTCACTCATTGCTAATGAGCAGGTACATCTTCATCTTCACCTGCATGAAACATTTCTCATTCTAAAATGCATGCCTTTCTCATTCAGCACTGTCCAATATGGCCAGGATGCAAACCAAGAGACAGAAACACACTAATAAGCTCAGGGGAAACGATATTGCCCTTTGTTCTTAAACTAGTTAACCTGGAAATGAAGTGTAAACCGAGTTCTTTTAGTAAATGATGAATCCACTTTGCTGCACAGCAGGGACAAATTTTTTTAAGTAGACTCTACTGTTGAACTTCTCTTCACTCATCCTGAGTATCCTTTCCTTTGGCCTACCTTTCTAAACTCTGGCTAAAAATCCTTGTTAGTGGAGAGTCTAATAGACTCATCTCTACCATTTCTTATGAAATGAATATGTTTATGTGGTGGCTTTGAGCAACCCCACTAAGAAAATGGAACTGAGTGTTTCATTCCTCCTTCCTCCAACATTATGATGGCATTATTCTCCATCTAGAAAGATCACCCACCCATAAAGATGCAGATGAAAACCACAGCATATGCCTACTCAGATGCTTTTTCAACTCTATATTAAGTGTTGCACCAAGGAACATGCATCCCATGATTCTTTTAAATTTTATTTATAAGAAGAAGAAAAAACACTTTCCCCATTATACATTATGCATTGTGTCTCTATTGGACATTAAAGAAGATTACAGTAGATTTACTGCCCCTGGTATATTGTGTTTTTTCCCCCTTGTTGGCTAAGAGATAAGATAACTCTATAGAGCCAGCCAGAGCCAGACACATCAGCTCATATAGCTTTAAAAGAATATTTGTCTGAATACTAAGTCAAAATCCCCTCCTAATGAATTTCCATCCTGAAAATTATCTTCCATGTCAGGAAAGAGACCACAAGGAACAAGCATCTTCTTCCTCTGATTTGTACTGTGGAAAGAAAAGGAAAATAGCACAGATGCATTCGGTATTGTACAAAGAGCATATATGGGCATTTCCATCCCTAATATCACACTAGTTTCTGATGCTAATGTAAAATATGTTCTTTTTGCATTTATAATCACGATGAGCAGATGGCGAAGACGGTTTAAAGTAGTACTGTATGTCTATCAAAATAATGTATGCTGTTAGTGAGTCTTCCCTAAAACTGGAGTTTAATTGCTTATAAACACATACATTAGAAAGAATCGTGATTCGAAGGGCCATTTGCTCTGCCAGGACAATAGTTAGACAGAGTTCGCTCTAACAGGCTTTGGCTGCATGACTTCTGGCGGCAGCAGACGCTATGTTCTCTCTGTCTCTTCAAGAGGCTTAATTGATAAGAATGTTGGGATTGGCACAAAAGAACCCTGGTTTCTTAAAACAAAGGAATCCTTTTAAAATTAAACTAAAACAGGGAAATTAAGGGAAACCTGTAACCGGGGGAGAAGGGGGAAAAGGAAGAATTGAGGATGTAAGCTGCTCTGTCCTTTTTTTTTCCTTTTCTTTCACTACCGCATCTCAGCAAAACATCAACAAAGGCATTTTGTAAATGTTGGTGATTCATATTGACTGTATGGTCGCTGTGCTTTCTAAAAGTAAAACCTGCCCGAGAGGAGAGGAACATCTGCTTCCTTCGAGGGGCTTTGCGGCTCAGTCACAGGGCAGAAAGAGATGAAGGCTTCTACAACGCTGTCTGGAAGGGAGTGCTCCCAAGGAAGGAGGCTTGATCGCGGAAGCAGACGACTCAGTCGGGGAGGATCAGAATCCACTCGGAACACCACAAAAGGAATGGATACTGTTTGCAAACAGGAGGAGGAGAACGGGAGGAGGCGGCAGTGGAGAAAGGCAGGCTGAGCGCCAAGGGCCTTAAAAAGGCAGCAAGTTTTAGAAAACACTCATTTGACTAATTTGCCTAATATAATAAAGAAAGGATGGTTTTATTTTCAAATGCAGAAGTGGTGATTGATTAGGTGGGCATTATATTTGAAGCATGTGGAATGATTAATGGTTTTGAATGGCTATGGAAAATATCTCACAGAGAAGGAAACAAAAATCCATAAGTCATACGAGGCAGAGCACAAAAATACCAACATACCAACATTCAGAGAGAGTTTAAATAATAACAGACTGGATCTTGGAAGCGCGCCAAAGAAACAGGGAATAGAAAGAGAGCTGCACGCTGCAAAATGGTTTCTAGACAATAGGCAATGAGAGAGGGTCTGCACAGGCTTGCGAATGTGGTATTAGCTCTTTAATTATTATAATTACCTAAGTTTAAGGTCAAATCACCTGTGTATTACTGATAAAATGAATGATTTCTTTTAAAATAGTAGAAGTAGTGCTTATATTACCTAGGATGTTATAAGAATGGCTAATCCATGTTGGTGAGATACTACAGAATTATCCTCGCCTATAGAGCAACAACCCAGAGGAAGAATGGCTAGAATCCTACTACATCTGCACTCTTCTAACATTGAACACTGGAAATACATTCCGGTTCCCAAAGAGAGATCTCTGTGGTTGAATTCAACCTTTCCCACTACTGAAGACATACACTCGTCTGGTAGTTTAAAGTTGCCTTGTAATAGGACTTAACCCAACTAAGATGCTGTCAGATTTGGAATCTCGAAATCAAGTTTTGCAAGCTTTGATCAGTCACCAGATTGCAGCCCGAATCCAAAAAAACTCAAAGACTGGATGTAAAGGATTTGCAAAATATCTGCACTTTGAACACTCCTGAATGATGAAATGCCATAAAATGCTAAATGGTGTGATGAAAGATTTTCCTCTTTGTCTGATCCAAAATAACTCAAAGATTTCATGATTTAATCTTTCATCAGCATCAATTACAAATACTTTGTGTCTAATCCAGAAACTCCAGGAAAAAGCCATCCTGTTGTCCTTTGGGTAGGACCTAGCTAGACCTGAGAATCAATGAGGGAGAAGCCCAGATGTCTGGATGCTTCAAAGGCTTCGCTTGTGATTGTGATGTTCATCAGGCTTGAGAATTGTTGCTGTACAAAGCGTCAGTCTTTAAATGGTTTTAAGACTTTGGTCATCTGTATTTTTTCAATAGATCACTAGTTAAAACCTAGTACCAGGAATTCCCTAGTGGTCCAGTGGTTAGGACTCTGCACTTTCAGTGCTGAGGGCATGGGTTCAATCTCTGGTCAGGGAACTAAGATACCACAAGCCACATGACCAAAACAACAACAACAAAAAAAAACAAACCTAGTATCAGTTTGAGATAGGGCAAGACTGGTGTTAGGAAGGATCATTGGGGTGCCATTATCACGATCTGTGTAAGTGTTGATGAGTGTCTAAACCAGGGCAGTGGAAGTGGAAGAGGGAAACAGAGGCTCAGGGGTAGGGAGGTAGAGTCAGTGCATAGTCAGCATCACTCAGAGACTGAATGTGGAGTATGGACTATGCAGTAAAAAACAAGTCTAAAATAACTATCAGATTTCTACCTTGGGTGACTGGTTGGATGGTGAAGCCCATGACTCAGCAGGTTCTAACACCAGTTCTCTAACACCAAGTGGAGATTCTACAATTCAATCCAGTTCTGACACCAAAGAATTGAGAGCAGATTTGGCAAATTAAAGACTCCAGTCTCAAAAGACTGCTTTGCTCGGACACCAGCCACAGGTGGAGTCCCCAGGTGACCCACACTTCTATCTTGGCTACAATGTGAGAGTTCCCCAAATCCCCCACTCTAGTTCAACAATCTGCTAAAACAACTCACAGAAGTCACTGAAAGCACAATACTTACTAATGGCTGTTTTACGGGCTACAAATGAACAGCCAGATGAAGTGGCACGTTGGATATAGGTGAAAGGGTCCTGAGCGTCGGAGCCTCTGCCCTCTGTGGAGTTGGGGTGCACCATCCTCCTGGTACACCAATATGTTCACCAACCAGGAAGCTCCCCCTAGCCTCCTTATTCCAGAGTTTTTCTGAGTTTCTGGGGTTTCACTAGGTAGACACTCAATCCCCAGTGCCTTTTGTTTCCCTGGAGGTGGGAGGAGAGTGAGGGAATGAGAGTTCCAGCCCTCTAGTCATTTGCTTGGTCTTTCTTGTGTGGCCAGCCCATCTTCTGAAATTCCCTGGGCCCACCAGGGCTCACCTTGTCAACATAAACTCAGATGTGGTTGAAAAGGCTCCATCAGGAATAACAAAAGAGGCTCCCATCACTGGGGAAATTCCAAGAGTTTTTGAAACTCTGTCAGGAAGGGGAGGAAAGGTAAAGACATATTTTTGCTCTATCCTACTCAGGAATGGTAACATAAAATACATTTTCAGAGGAAGGTGAAAGTGAAAGTCACTCAGCTATGTCCGACTCTTTGCGACCCCATGGACTACACAGTCCATGGAATTCTCCAGGCCAGAATACTGGAGTGGGTAGCCTTTTCCTTCTCCAGGGGATCTTCCCAACCCAGGGATCGAACCCAGGTCTCCAGCATTGCAGGTGGATTCTTTACCAGCTGAGCCACAAGGGAAGGTAGCTAGCTCCATTTTGTATATGATGAGCTTAAGGATGACACAGATGGATACATCTCAGGAGAGGGCAGGACTGGAGGCAGAAATTCAGAAGTCACTGAATGACATGGTCCTATGAGGACCCCAAGGGTATGAGTCAGATATGGTGGGGGGGGGCGGAAATACATATATATACATATATATATGAACTTCAAGTTAAGTTGTGTCCAAGAGAATCCATGATGAGGACTGATAAGCTTGTATCATGCCATTCCTCACACATGGTAATATAGATTTTGTGCTTAAATCAGGAGCCAAGGAAACTTTTTCTGTAAAGGGACAGAGAATAAATATCTTAGGCTTTGCAAATCTATATCCCAGTTACTCAACTCTACCTTTGTTAGGCAAAAGCAGGGAGAAAATGAGCATTCAAATGAACATGGCTTGTTTCAATAAAAACATTACTTATAGACACTGACATTTTGAATTTCTTATAATTTTCACATGCCACAAAATATTCTTCCTCTGATTTTTCCCCCAACTATTAAAAAATATAAAAACCATTCTTAGCTTGCGGGCTGTAGAAAAACAAGTGGGTTCAGGGGCTGTACTTGGTCAAGGCCTGCTCTAAACCAACATGCTGTATGAGTCCCAAAGAGGAGGACAAAATATCAGGACCCAAGGGCTGAGGCTTCAGTTCCCAGATGAGTTGCATTTTAGTCCCTTGGTTGAAGAGTCAGAAGAGACTTGGAGAATGTGAGCCTGCTGTTTGATGGGGTGTTTCACCTGCGTAGGTCCTTGTGTCCCTCAGAGTTGCACTTAAATAAATCTCTTCAGCATGAGAACAAGTCTTCCCTTGGCTTTCTGCCACCACAGGCCTCTAGATTTCTCCCATCTCCTGGAGGCTCCCTCTCAGCTTCCTTTGTCAGCTACTGTCTGAGCTCCCTTCCAGTGCTGAGCTGTTCAGCATGCTCCACCTTATCTACACTCACTTGAGTTGTGTTTATCCAGTCTTGTGAGACTGGACATTTTTCAGATTCTGATGACAACCAGATCTCCATCTTCATCTTTACCTTGTCCCAGAATTCCAAATTTGTATATCCACCCACCCCCTCTCCCCCCTGCATTGGTCTGGCTGGCAATACTCACTTTCCCCACCTCCGTAAACTGTAGGACCATTCATTCACACAGCTGCTTAAATCCCACAACCTGTGTTGCTTTCCCTCTCATTTGCAGGCCCTCTGTAAGTCCCAGTAAGATCATTTCCAAAACACATTCTAGGTCTATCCATTTGCCCCATGTTCTCCCTCCTCCTTACTGGCCCCAAAATCCAGGCCACCTATGCCTCCCCTGGCCTGCATCAATAGCCTCCAGACAGGTCTTCTTGCAACCATTCTGCCCTCTACCAACCAGCCTTTAAATATCAACTCCAGTGACTTAAAGAAATTAATTAGTTGATTATGTTTTTGAGGCATTTTAGGCTTACAGAAAAGTTGAGAAGGAAGTACTGAGAATTTCCCTCTATCTCCTCACCACCACCACCCCATCCTTGACTCAGTTTCCTCTATCATTAATATCTTGCATTGGTATGGTACAATTGTTACAATTGATGAACCAATATTGATATATCACTATAACTAAAGCCCATATTTTACATTAAGGTTCACTTGTTTTGCACAGTCTGCTGGTTTTGATAAATGTGTAATGACGTGTATCTACCATTAAGACATCATACAGAATAATTTCACTGCTCCATAATCCCTGTACTAGACATATTCATCCTTCCCTTGCTCACCTGAACTCTTTGCAACCACTGATCTTTGTACTGTTTCCATAGTTTGGCCTTCTCCAGAATGTCACATAGTTGGAATCACACAGCGTGATGCCTTCTCAGACAGGTTTCATTCACTTAGATGTATGTTCTTAAGGTTTCTCTATGTTTTTTGTGACTTGATAGCTCATTCCTTTTTTAATACTGAATAGTCTTTCATGGTAAAGATGTACTAAAGTTCGCTTACCCATTTACCTATGGAAGGATGTCTTGGTTGCTTTCAAATTCCAGTGACTTTTTAACACAGAAGCCAGAACATTGGTTGCTCTGTTGTCGCACAGACACTTCCTTCTCTGACTTTTAATGCCTTAATGATTTGGTCCCTGCCTGCCCCTCTCAGCTCCCCCCACTGTGCTCCTTTCAATTTGTCATTCTCTCTGTCCTTGCCTGACAGCCCGCGTACCATCTGCTTCCCACAGTAGGATGCGCTTCCCTTGAATATTCACATGGGCCACTTCTCATTCAGATCTCGGCAAGGTTCTCCCTGGTCCCAATCCAAAGTTACTCCTCAATTACTCCCTATCACAACATCTCATCTGTAATTCTTTCCTTACCACTTAGCTCCATTTGACAGTTTCTTTTTGTTCATTTATTCTTTTTCTCCCTCAGTAAGAGCAGGGGGTAATTCCCTGGTGATCCAGTGGTTAGGACTCCATGCTTTCAATGCCAAGGGTGCAGGTTCAATCTCTGGTCAGGGAACTAAGATCCCACAAGCCACACAGTGTGGCCAAAAAAAAAAAGAGAGAGCGAGCAGGGACCTCCTCTATCTTATTAACTGATTTATATCTAGCGCCTAGCGCTGTGATGACTGAATGAACAGTTTATTAGTGAATGTTTCCCATTTCTAGAAGAACACTGTACCCAAGTATTCACAATAATTAAAGAGGAAATCAACATTTTGAGATGAACTTTTTCCATATCATATGCTTTTTATTTGCTTAATGAAACTCTTCCCTAGATTTCCATTCATAGTCAAGACCCTACCTCCTCCAAGGCCCCCTATCTGCTCCTGAGTCTCTTATATCTTTGCTGACACAGCAAAGCTATGAGGTTAGGTGGTAGAGCCAAAGGGTGGTGCCCAAAGAATGGGAAAGAGGAAATGGCAAGTGGACGATCAAGTTTAAAAATCAAGTAAAAAGAGCTGATTTGGTAAAAAAAAAAAAAAAAAAGTTCTGAAAGCAATTAAAAGAATCCTACAAATGCTTTGAATAAGCAAAACATTCTGTGAATAAGTGTTTAGCCTCCTAAAAAGATTCTTTTCAAGGACAATGTTCATTAGAAGTGAAATTAAATTTGTTTACAATTTTATACCCATATAATATTTAAATAAATCTGATAAAGGGGGAAAATCATTGTTCAAGGGATTGTTGCAATCTTCAATCTTAAGAAAAGGTATGGAACTTCTGAGTTTTTATTTATTTATCTTTGGTTGTGCTGGGTCTTTGCTGCTGCATGCGGGCTTTCTCTAGTTGTGGAGAGTAGGGGCTACTCTGCATGGTGGTGCACGGGCTTCTCTGGTGGAACACAGGCTCTAGGTGTGCAGACATCAGTAGTTGCAGCACGCAGGTTGCAGTTGTGGCTCACAGGCTCTAGAGCGCAGGCTCAGTAGTTGTGGCACACGGGCTTAATTGCTCTGAGGCACGTGGAACCTTCCTTGACCAGAGAGCAAACCCGGGTCCCTTGCATTGGCAGGTGGATTCTTATTCACCATACCACCCGGGAAGGCCAGAACTTATGACTTTTAACTCTGTGGATTTAAGTTCAAACACTATGGATCATATAAAGATCCCCTCCCAGCTGTAAGATTCTGCAATTGTGCACGTGGTCATCGTTCAAACTATCTGCCTTTGTAAAAGTGTGGTAATAGATCAAAGGATAAAGTATTCCATGTGTGTTAGGATAGGGTCATGTGAAGCCAAGTATATCTTGCACTGCCTGATAGGATGGCACTCAAAGTGGCACAAGACCTTCTGTTTTAAAGAAAGAGAGTGCTCAAAAACTTAATCGCTCAGAGGCTGGGGGTACGGCTAGCTATAGAATAAAACCATTTTAGAGTTAGCGGGGGCCTTAGAGGGCTCTAATTTGGAGAAGAAAGTCTTCAGACAGGTGCAGACTTGCTCACCGGCATTAATGTATTACGAACCATGGCCAGCATTTGGACCCAAGACCTTAATCTTCCTGGCCAGTGCTGCATCCAGTTCACTTCAACTGCCTCCCTGTTTTTATTTTAAGTCACCAAGTTTTGGGGTGATTTGTTACTCAGTGTTAGTAGCTGAAACACACTCATTAAGGGCAATTCTTTAAAAAGAAATAGTGAGAAAAAGAAAAGATAGGGAAGGGGAGAAGGAAGAATGAAAGAAGGGAGGGAGGGAGGAAGAAAGGAAGGAAAGAGAGAAGGAAATAAAAGATGATGGTGTAACAACCACCTATACCTGTTTTACAAGGATTCCACTATATAACACAGGGCGGCGAGCCTTGAACTCTGTGAAGACCTACAGGGATGAGATGCGATGGGGGAGGGAGGTTCAAGAGGGAGGGTGTATATATATACATAATTATGACATTATCATTGTTGTATGGCAGAAGCCAACACAACGTTGTAAAGCAATTATCCTCCAATTAAAAAATAAATAATAAATAAAATAAGGTACAAGAAGGATTCGAAAAGGTCGTCCCACTACCCACCAAATTCCTTTAAAGAAAAATGAAAATCTCCCCCTAAAGAAGACTTTCCATATTAATAGCTCTGAAGGAGTTCTTTCACTTTCTGCTCTGCTGCCAGGAAAAATAAGCAGGAATTATGAAGGTGGAAGTTTAGTAGCATGTTCTGTGCTCTGTGATGTTATCAGGTCACAGTGTGATCTTGTTAATCAAGCTGCTGAATGTACTTTACTTCCTGGTGTCCAGGCATATCACTTATAGTTCACTAAATACGGTGTTTGAGCTATCTCTGGAGAACCTGGGCATAGGGTCTTTGAATGGGAGTGACTCTGTGCTTCTAAGTCAGATTTGTTTCAACTAACAGCACCATTTTCAAGGAACATGATGTGAGGACTCTCAAGCATAGCACATTCCTAATGCTAAGACATAAAGAACCCAAATTAATCCTTTTGAGAGTCCTTTGGGAACTCATGTACCCAATTCTTCCTTACACATCCCAATGAGCATTACTATCCAGACATAGAGAGGCATCTATCAATTAGTTGAGAGTTTGGAGAGGAGTGTTAGAATAGGGAATAAGTGGCTTTTATTATATTCCTTAAAATTCCCTTTAATGATATTTTAGTTTTTTCGTATGCCAACCATATGATAAAATTATGTTTAGACCCCCAGTTTTGCAGTTTCCTCATTCTCTAATTAACCCATCCTATTCGCAGTATCTCTATATTAAACAGATGAGTTTTTAAGGCCCCTAATAACTGAGTATTGCCTATTTAAAAAATCAATCGGTGGATTTTTCATTATTTCATTATTACTAATGAAAATAATTTCCCCAACACATTGTTATTATGAGAATTCATTCCCGGAGGATTGTTTGTTGATTAGAGGGAAAAAATGTTTTCATCCTTGAGGTCTTTCTTTTCATCTTCGGCTCTTGACAAATTTTGTCAATAAAAACCTGTCATCAGCTATGTCTACTTCATCATCACTAAATATATCTCATATTCCTCCCCAAGCTCAGAATATCTTCTTATGAATATTAGAATGGAATTCTCTTCCTATATTGGTGGGTTTAGTCACTAAGTTTTGTCCGACTCTTGTGACCCCATGGACTGTAGCCCACCAGGCTCCTCTGCCCATGGGATTTCCCAGGCAATAATAGTGTAGTGGGTATTGCCATTCCCTTCTCCAGGGGGTCTTCCCGATCCAGGGATTGAACCTGGGTCTCCTCCATTGCATGCTGTCTCTTGCTTTGGAGGAGGATTCTTTACCAACTGAATTACCTGGAAAGCCCCTTCCTATATTGGCTATATATTTTAAAATCTATTCTGCTTTATTAAAGTATTGAATGCTACATGTGGCTTACCATAAAAATTTGTGAATTGTAAGTTCCAGTTTCTTTCCAGTTCTTTCCTGTAATTCACATTATTATCTTTTCTACCAACTAAGAGCATCATTTCTTCACCCTGTGTATAAAGCTCTTTGCTCTTTTCTCTCAATAACACTTTCAGGCAGTGCAGTTTTGCTCACTTCTCCTTCCCTGTCAGGGTCTGTTAACTGCTCTTGAGGTGCTGAAAAAAATAGAAAGCTTTTTCCTTTCTATTTGACTTGCCTGGTACTCAGATACCAGGAGAAGCTCTTTTACCTCCTTCTCTTCCACTTCAATCAGAAGGATAGGCGTGCTTATTCAGAGTTGCTGAGCTCCTTTGCTGTGGCTGAGAGCTAATTTCTTGCTTTTATCCAGAACTGCACCATAGGAACCTTGTGCTTTTTACTGCAAGCCCAGCTCCTTTACCACTTTCAGGGACCCTCAGATGAGCACCTTGCTTCAAATGCCAACACAAATGCTGCTTCCCCTCCTCCAACTAGCAGAAAAGTGCATCACCATGTACCAATCAAAGGAAATGTTTATGATGAGGACTCTTCACATTGATCAAAATGACCTTACTTGTCTCAGATAAACTCACAGTAGCCCAAAGTGATCATGGGAATGTGCCACATCGGACACTGAAAAGGGGAACTTGAAGAAATTTTTGAAGGTGGATTTTCTTCTTAGAATCCATTCCCTGCTGACACTTTATCTACAAATATGCTGTGATAACAGTGTCTGGTTAATTAACAGAATGTCTTTTATTGGGGGTATAATTGGAGGATTAGAGGAGGAAGATCCTCAATTTATTATTATTATTTTTTTGGTTTGTTTCTGGTAACTGTGATTCATATGAATGAGAAGATGTCCTATTCTGACAATTAATAAGTAGTATATAGGTTATAATTGTTTCTTTTTACTTATACAGATTCCAAATCTTAAAGCAGGGGGAAAAAGGAGAGAGGCTTTCAGTTAAATATGGCAGAATTTATAGCATCCATTTGTCTCTTCTTCCCTTCCAAACTTCCCTAAAATAACACTAAAGGAATAAAAGGTATTAGCATATGTGGAGAGAGAGAATGAAAGAGGAGACAAAAGTGAAAGAGAGATTTCAGCAAGTTTCTTGAAGATGGCAATTGAGTTGGAGAAGTGGCAATCGACTTAGCAGAGTTGAGTAAGTAACAGTAAAAGTGCTGCAGAGAGATTTCCAGAAGCAGTGATTCAGCTTCCTGCCCACCCAATCCCACCCTGACACTAACTCTATGGGAGAGCTATGGTCCACGTTGGAGAAACTGATTAAAAATGGCTTCAGATCCAGGCCCTGGAGGTCAGTGCCAGACTGGAGAGTGGCCTTAGCTCAAACAGAGGGACAAAGTAAAGTTTCTGTACAGAATTGTGAGACCCAGCCCCACCCCTCTAGGTTTTGTCCTACTCCCTGAATACCAGCAACCAAGTCTCTCAAACAGGAGACTGGAGGACTGATGCTTCTATTTAAAAACAAGATAAAACGGAATAGCCTCTAAGAAAAGAGCTCAGAATCTGACATTTAGGACTCTCCCGACAGAAGGGCTGGTTTAAAGCACCACCATCCCACGGTGACACTCACCCTGCATCGAGCCCAGCCCTCTACTCCCCCTGTGCACACGCAAGGACTTCCCACACTGTTGTCCAGTGCTTCAATCTTTAATACGAGTAAAGGATCAGCAAACACTTGAGGAAAATCTTTGGCATACAAGACAGAGATCAAACTTAAACACAAAAAGGAAGCAGAGACAATATGGGGGCAGAAGGAACCTTAAACAAAGAAAGAAAATCAACCTCTGATCCAAATGATGTATTCATAAAACAAATCCAAGACATGGAGAGGAAAAAAAAAGAGTTCAAGAAAACCTTTAGGAAATTGAGGTACCATTTCATGCCAGTCAGAATGGCTGCTATCAAAAAGTTCTACAAGCAATAAATGCTGGAGAGGGTGTGGAGAAAAGGGAACTCTCTTACACTGTTGATGGGAATGCAAACTAGTACAGCCACTATGGAGAACAGTGTGGAGATTCCTTAAAAAACTGGGAATAGAACTGCCATATGACCCAGCAATCCCACTGCTGGGCATACACACCAAGGAAACCAATGGGGAACACATGTAAACCCATGGTTGATTCATGTCAATGTATGGCAAAAACCACTACAATATTGTAAAGTAATTAGCCCCCAACTAAAATAAATAAATTAAAAAAAAAAATAAGTTACAATAAAAAAAAAAAGAAAACCTTTATGAAATTAAAAATACAGTACCTGGAATTAAAATATTTAGTATAAGTTTTGTTCCATAAAGTTAACTTCTTCTATAAACCTAAATAAAAAGTATAAGTATGGAAGATAGCAAATAAATGATTTTTTAAAAATGAAATTGAGAATCAATCTCCAAACTCTTAACATGATTAATAAAGTTTCTGAAAACACAGAATAGAGAAAATGGAGACAATAAAATTATCAAAGAAATGATATATGAAATATTTCCAAAAAGGCATGGGTCTCCAGATCAAAAGGAACCACCAAGTGCTCAGCACAATGAATGAATGATGAACACAAGTGCCAAAGCCACAGCGTTGTAAAATGTCAGAACATAGGAGATGCAAAGATGTCTCTGAAAGCCTCCAAACAGAAAAAAATTCACATACAAAGATGAGAATCAAATGCCATCATCTTCTGAATTCTGAGGGGCAAGGATTTTCAAAATAGAATTCTACATTTATCAAAATAGCAGTCAGGCACGAGGAGAGTATTAGTCTGGCTGCCATAACAAAACACCATAGACTGGGTGGCTTCAAGAAAAAGAACTACATTTTCTCATGATCTGAGGCCTGGAAGTCCAAGGTGCCTGCAGGATTGGTGTCTGGTAACAGCTCTCCCCTTAGTTACAGGCAGCTGCCATCTTGCTGGGTGCTCACATGACCTCTTCTTTGTAAGGACACAGAGGAAATGGATGGCAAGTGGGCTTTCTGGTATCTCTTCTTACAAGGACACTAACCCTAATGGATCAAGGCCCCAACCTTATGACCTCATTAACTCAATTACTCTTGTACTCCAAATATAGCTACACTGGGCTTCAACATAGGAATCTGATATGGAAACAACACATTTAGTCCATAAAAGGTAGCACATGGGCCATTTTCAAATGTGTAGACTCAAATGATTAATCTGTTTCTCATCCTATATTAGGACGCTTCAGAAGAATATGTTCCAGAAAAATGAAAAAGACCCAGAAAGAGGCTTCACATCCAAAAAGAGGGAGCTGGTACCAGAGACATGTCAGGACAACTGATATGCACAAAGTTAAAGAACACCAGTTCATCCTGGAGCAGGAAAGACTTTGGGGAAGTTAGGAAACTATTAACTCTACTAAAAACAAGAATGTTACATAAAAAAGGAAATATAAATGCAGTATATCACTTGGTTCTGGCAGTGATAATCTGCATATAGTCATACTAATCGAAATATTCACCCTTAATACAGCCCAAAACTGTTATACAGCCATTTTTGCTGCAGAGAGTGGGAAAGATGCTCTGTGTGGATGGCAGCAGTGGTGTGATAGAGCTAGGTCCTCAATCACCATCACAGGAAGTTAAAAGATCATGTCTCTCCTATTGTTAATTTATTTGAAAAATACTTAAGTGCCAAGTGTTAGACACTTTTCTAAGCGTTAATTCATATGAGATCGGGACTATTGTTATCCTTATTTTACAGAATAGGAAACTGAGACACAGAGTTTAAGTACGTTGCCCACGGTCACACAGCTAATTTGTTCAGAGTCAGGATTTTAAAACAGGCAGTCTGGCTCAAAAGTGCTACACTCTTTTCATGAAAATGGATACATGACAACATGGCAGTATAAGCATATTATTCAGAAATATGGGCTTCCCTGGTGGCTCAGATGATAAAGAATCTGCAATGAGGAGAGTATTAGTCTGGCTGCCATAACAAAACACCATAGACTGGGTGGCTTCAACAGACAGAAATGCATTTTCTCACAATCTGAAGGCTGGAAGTCCAAGGTGCCAGCAGGATTGGTGTCTGGTAATAGCTCTCCCCTCAATTACAAGCAGCTGCCATCTTGCGGGGTGCTCACATGACCTCTTCTTTGTAAGGACACAGAGGAAATGGAGTGCCATGTGGAAGACCTGAGTTCGATCTTGGGTTGGGAAGATCCCTTGGAGGAGGCAAAGGCTCCCCACTCCAGTATTCTTGTCTGGAGAATCCCCTGGACAGAGGAGCCTGGTGGGCTGCAGTCCATGGGACTACAAAGAGTAGGACACTCAATGATTAAACACAGCACAGCACATTCTGCAAGAAATAGTTAAAAGAGTTGAAAGTATTAGGCTCTGGGAAATAAGACTGAAGGTGGGGACAGGTTGGACAAGGGATCTGTTTCTATCATAAGATTTGCAGAAGCTATTTGATTTTTTTTTAACTATTGGCATGTATTTTTTAAAGAAAAATAAAAGTTAATTTTAAAAAAGAAAAATAACAGCTTCTGGGAACTCTTCTTAATGCTCTATGGGTGACCTAAATTGTAAGGAAATCTAAAAAAGAGTAGATACATATATATGTGTATATATATATATATATACTTTGCTGTGCAGCAGAAACTAACACAATATTGTAAAGGAACTATACTCAACAACAACAAAAAATGTCCTAGAGAAGAAAAAAAAGAAAGCAGCTTTTTCACCATCACCTCTCCTTCTCTATCTCTTCTCTCCACAGCCATATTAATTGGCTCTGGCTCCTTCTGTATGCTTGGCATTAAGGACTGGTTTACATGGTCAAGTCTAAGCTCCTTGTGATGGTGTACCTGGTCTGCATGACCTTCCTGCATGACTTTCCAAGATAAAAATGGAGCAATGCCATAGGAGATAAGCCTCAAAGTCCATCCAAAGAAAGATTTTCTCTCCACTAGCAGCACACAGACATACATGGAAAGAGGTAGCAGCTCTTTCATGTCTATCTCAAATATCAGGGAATGTAATGTCGTGAAATGCCAAGATCTCGAAGGCTCTCAAGATTCATCTGCTCCAACTCATGACATAATTAGTGCAGCACAGAGATCGAAAGAATGGCTTGCATCTCCCCAACTTCAGTGTCCAACTTCTCACTGAACTTCTTCAAACTCTTACAGAAACCTCCAAGTCAACATGTGTTAAGTTCAAATCTTGATTTCTCCGCCAGGGACATGTCTCCTGCACTGCTCTGTCTCTGAGTGATGCCACCATGCATCCAGTTGCAGAAACCAGAAGCCAGCACCACCCTAAACCAATTTTTCATCATCTCTTTCCAGGATAACTGTAATGACTTTTAACTGGTCTCCTATGTACACCAAGCCTCACTCCACACAGAAAGTTCCATCAAAAGGCAGAGTTGAACAAATTTCAAGTCCTATAATTAAAATCTTTCAGTGCCTTTCAATGCTCCTGAATAAAGACCAAATTTCTTAATGTGGTCTAGAAGGTTCTGCTTGGTCTGGTCACCCAGGTATATCTATATTCATCTTGAACCACAATCCCCTTCAATATCTGTCCAGCCACTTTCTCCTCCTCTCAGTCCACCTTACTGCTCATCATCACGTAAACAGTGGGCTTTCGATAAAGAATTCTTAAATACATGGTAACACGCAGATACAAGTTCAAAACCTAGTATGTCTTTGAACACATGAACCTCCTCAAATCTGTTGCCTCATCTATAAAGTGGAGATAATAACACCTATTCAAGGGTTTTTTCAGGATTCAACAAGATATTGACAATAAAGAACTTATCATAGTGCCTGGCACAAAATAAGCACACAGAAATTGTTAGTTATCTAATATTCTGCAGAATACCATCAAAATATTCCTGTTTTCATTAGTAACTGGTCATGCATGCCATTTGTTAATTAATCTGAACCTTTAAAAGCTTCATTAACATTTTGAGTCTGTGCAAATTCTAGGGATAATAAACTTCGTGATTTTATTACCCTTAGTGCAAAGGAGTTGAGTGTTGGTGCTGACTTGTCCCTACTCACAAGAGCTGATTGTTGAACTTTCAGGAAGTTTGTGAGCCAGTTGTATAATATGGTTTTTATTAAGATTTAAACTACATAAACTGAAATTGAAAGAATTATACTGAAAACAAGATAATAAACAATAAGTACTCAAAACGCATGAAATCCTATTTATTTTGCTACATTTTGTTTTAAACTCTTCTCTTGGAGTTATTTATGCTTGTTGTATCTGTGTAACAAAATACTATCTGATGACTCCCTACTGTATATCTCTTCCTATCTCTACTTTCGGTTACATCACATTGGTAGCTTGCAATCAGTCACACTGGGAGTATTTACACCATGGAAATCAGCAACCACTATAAATAAAGATTTCCCTCTCCCTACCTTGAAAGCTGGTTTTTAAACATTATCAGCACACCAGTGAGTCATGCCTGATTATGTAGACATCAGACAAAGATGAAGAAAGACCTAAACGTAAATGACAGTGGTCTCTTAGCAAAGTCGATAGCTCTCATAACACCGTATAACATTTCCTTTACTCTATTAATGAATCCACTAGATCCTTCCTTAGAGAATACTGACGTTAAGTTTATATACAGTTTTTATTAAGTTTGTTTATCTATAGAAACAAATGTGGAGGGTACACTGTTATGAGAGAGACATGACTGCTAAGGTATTGACTGTAAACAGTTTGATGACAAAGGAGAAATAAAAGCAATGAAAACCTAGAGAGGAACAAATAAGCCCAGGAGGGTGAGGTCACTAGTGTAAGGAAACCCTGAAATAGTCAACATAGCACAGCACAGAACAAGAGTTAATGATCTTAGGGCAAAGAGTCCTCAAGAACACGTTTGCTGTCTTCTATATATGTTTAAGAAAGAATGGTGTGTAATATGCATTTTAAATATCTAAAAACTCATGTCATCAAAACAGGCTGGGAAAACTGGATCAGTTCAGTTCAGTTCAGTTCAGTCGCTCAGTTGTGTCCGACTCTTTGCAACCCCATGAACTGCAGCACGCCAGGCCTCCCTGTCCATCACCAACTCCCGGAGTCCACCCAAACCCATGTCCATTGAGTCGGTGATGCCATCCAACCATCTCATCCTCTGTCATCCCCTTCTCCTCCTGCCCCCAATCCTACCCAGCATTAGGGTCTTTTCCAATGAGTCAACCCTTCGCATGAGGTGGCCAAAGTATTAGAGTTTCAGCTTCAACATCAGTCCTTCCAATGAACACGCAGGATTGATCTCCTTTAGGATGGATTGATTGGATCTCCTTGCAGTCCAAGGGACTCTCAAGAGTCTTCTCCAACACCACAGTTCGAAAGCATCAATTCTTTGGCGCTCAGCCTTCTTCACCGTCCAACTCTCACATCCATACATGACCACTGGAAAAACCATAGCCTTGACTAGACGGACCTTTGCTGGCAAAGTAATGTCTCTGCTTTTAAATATGCTATCTAGGTTGGCCATAACCTTCCTTCCAAGGAGTAAGCGTCTTTTAATTTCACGGCTGCAATCACCATCAGCAGTGATTCTGGAGCCCAAAAATATAAAGTCTGACACTGTTTCCACTGTTTCCCCATCTCTTTCCCATGAAGTGATGGGACCAGATGCCATGATCTTAGTTTTCTGAACGTTGAGCTTTAAGCCAACTTTTTCACTCTCCTCTTTCACTTTCATCAAGAGGCTCTTTAGTTCTTCTTCACTTTCTGCCATAAGGGTGGTGTCATCCGCATATCTGAGATTATTGATATTTCTCCGGGCAATCTAGATATCCACATACAAAAGAATGCATTTGGATCCTTACCTTAAAACATATAGAAAAAATAACTCAAAATGGATCTAAAGACCCAAACATAAGAGCTACAACTATAACATTCTTAGAAGAAAACAGGAGAAAAACTTCATGACTTTGAATTTGGCAGTGACTTCTTGGATATGACACTGAAAGCATAGGCAAGAACAATAACAGAAATAAATTGGATTTCATCAAAATTAAAAACTTTTGTGTGCCGAAAGGCACTATCAAGAAAGTGAAAAGGCAACTCATGGAATGGGAGAAAATATTTACAAGCTATATATCTGATAAGCAGTTAATATTTGAAATATATAATGAACTCCTACAACTCAACAACAACAAAAATAAACCCCCTAGTTAAAAAATTGGCAAAGGACTCGAAGAGACATCTCTCCAGAGAAGAGATACAAATGGCCAATAAGAACCTGAAAAGATGCTAAAGATCACTAATCGCTAACAAAATGCAAAGCAAAGCCACAAGATACCATTTCATGTCCATTAGAATGGCTGTTATTTAAAAAACAGAAAATAAGAACTGTTGGTGAAGATGTAGAGAAGTTAGAACACTTGTGCCTTACTGGTGAGAAGGTCAAATACCACAGACACAATGGAAAACAGTATGGCAGTTTCTCAAAAAATTAAACATAGAATTATCATATGACCCAGTAATTCCATTTCCTGGGATACACCCAAAAGAATTAAAAGCAGGAAATAGAGAACAGATATTTGTACACCCGTGTTCATAGCAGTATTATTCACAATAGCCAAAAAGTGGAGACAACTTAAATGCACATAGGCAGAAGAAAGGATAAGCAAAATGTGGTATATGTGTACAATGGAATATTACTCAGCCTGTACAACAAGGATAAACCTTAAATACATGCTTAGTGAAGTCAGGTAGATAGAAAAGGACCAACATTGTATGATTGCATTTAGTTGAGGTATGTAATAGTCAAGTCCATGGAGACAACAAGTAGGATACTGGTTACCAGAGGCTTGGGGAGGGGTAAATGGAGAGTTATTAAACAATGACTGGATGCAGAGTTTCAGTTTAGAAAGATGAATAAGTTCTGGAGATGGGTAGTGGTGATGATTGCACAACAATCTGAGTATCCTTAAAGCCGCTTAAATTGTACACTTAAAAATGAATTGTACACTTAAAAATGGTTAAAATAGAGGGAGGGTGGGAGGGAGGTTGAAGAGGGAGGGAATATATGTATGCTTATGGCTGGTTCATGTTGTTGTACAGCAGAAAGTAACACAACATTATAAAGCAATTATCCTCCAATTAAAATTTTTTTAAATGATAAATTTTATGTGATGTAAATTTTACCACCGCAAAAAGTGCTTTATAAGCATAAAAATCTAAAAATGGTTATTATATGTACTTTATTTTAAATGGTTATTTAATGTACTTTTTTAAAATGCACAACTTAAAGTGGACAAGCTCCAGGTCTCTAGAATAACACTATATGTGAAACATCACCGTCTCTGATCGGAATGGGACACAAGATGTGAGACTTATTTGTTATCAGTGTAATCATAAATATCAACAATGACATCCTCTATTGCCATAAGTTCAACCTCTGATCAACTATAAAGACAAATACAGTCCTTGAAAGTGTCTGTGGAGGGAGAGAGAGAAAGAACAGGATTAGACTAGAAGGGTGGACAGTGGGTGGCTTCTCTTGGGGAAGTTTAAAAAAGTGAAGATGAAAGAAGGCAAGGTGTCCTTAATAGTTACAAAAGAATGTGAACTACAGTGTGACAAGAGACTGAAAAAAAAAAAAAGATCCATGGGGTGGGCTCAGAAACTGCTGGCTTCTGCAGGTGTTGCTATAGGATACCACTTTGGAACTCTTAACCCATTTGTTTCCCCACGCCCAACTCTGCCTGACATCTGTTTGAAATTTGCCCTGAGCTCATTGTCTCAGACAGGACAGAAAAGGAGATTCTGGGAGCTTCTTCTTGGGTTTGTGTATTTCAATAGCCCATATACTTGAACAGAACAAAGAGATCAAGGTTTCAGTCATAGCATTTCAGAATTGAAGAAGTGGTCAGCTTCCCCCACCTTCTGCCCCAAGAACACGAAGACCAGAAATGATATGCCTGGGTTGTTCTGAGGGAGCAAAGGTGGGGAGAAGAGGACCGTTAGGAATACCCCGGATGATGTCAGTGGCCTTGGAGAAGGTTGTCCTGCAGCATCCATAAGGGCTGGGGCCGCAGGGTGAGTGTAGGGGAAGCAGGCAGGCTCTTATTTTGGCAGAGATGTCTGCTTGTTGTAAGAGAAACCCTAGACCAAGAGTAAATGCCTGAGATTACATTTCTGCCACTTCAGTAGAACAGAAATTAAGTTATAGAAAAATCAAGAAAGCTACATTTTTTCCATATGCGAGTTTGTGTACTGAAATTTGCACTTAGTACAGTTTGGGGAGTCTAGGAAATCATGACTATGATCCAGGAAAGCATATAAAGTGAGGATAGTGGAGCTGGTGGACATTCTAAGGTTTAGTGAGCAAGCAGTAGAATTATCTACAAAGGAGCTATAGATCCCAAAAGGTAAGGAGAGCACCAGGAGAGAGTGTTGGCCTGGAGCACACAGACACACATATTATCAAGTGGCCTGAAAGCTGGTTGTGCCGGAATCTAGAAAGTGCCCTCACCGACATGGCCTTAGAGTGTAATTCTCTTCTCTGACTCACCCTAGTTAACAACTGATCCTGTCTTGAAAGTGAAGTTACTCAGTCATGTCCGACTCTTTGCGACCCCATGGACTGTAGCCTACCAGGTTCCTCCATCCATGGGATTTTCCAGGCAAGAATACTGGAGTGGGTTGCCATTTCCTTCTCCAGGAGATCTTCCCAACCCAGGGATTGAACCTGGGTCTCCCACATTGTAGGCAGACGCTTTACCGTCTGAGCCACCAGGGAAGCTCCTGTCTTAGCCACCAAGAAAACCCAATCCCACCAGTTTCCATTTTGCAGTCCCCAATTTGGGTGACATAAGGGCACCCACAGGGCTTTTCAGGTCACGCCTGATGTGTTCCTTAAATGTCTTTCCACCTGGTCCATAATGGTTCATTCCTGTTGCCCAGGGTATCCTCATCACAATCTCACCTCTTTAATTCTCCCAAGTAACCTCAACACTGTGACCTTACCTCCTCCTTTCAGCCTGTCTTTGGGATTAAGATCAATACCTGCTGCTTGGCTTTTATTCCAGTGATGGATAGCTTTGGAAACTTATCTTGGCTGGTTTGCTGTCTCCATCTGATACTCCAAACTAATCTTCAGCCGAAGTCTTTAAAAAATGTCCATATTTTAAAGAAAGATGGATGATCCTCTCTGTTTCAAATAAGAAGGCAAATCAAAATGGGAACAAAGAAGGAATTTGGTTCCGTTTTGTTTCAATGAGTCCTTGAAGAGCTAGTAATTGTCTTTCTTTTCTTTGGTTACTTTGATGCTCCACATTCAGTAAGAACATGGCTGCGAGGAAGGGAGTGGGCAGTAGCGACCTGGGGCTTGAACTTGAGCTGTAAGTAGAACTTCTAAATAACTTTAAAATTTTTTCTCAAAAAATTATTTTCTGCCTTTTCTTCCAGGCTCAAGAAATAATGAAATTTCAAGAAATAGCTGAGATTTCATTCAGACACTCAAATTAGGCCCCACATGGAAATTCTAAAGCTTCCCTCATGGTGGCTCTTTCTTGTAGGTCCTCTTGAGCTTTGTGCTTGAATGTTCAGCCTCAAGGAGGAAAAGAACTGCTGTATATTCTACTCAGAGTCACTCCTTCATTTGCAGATGGCTTTGGGATTGTGCTTAGAGTTAGTTGTCCCCATCCTGAATGGGGAGATGAGTAAAGCCGGAAATAGACACAGAGTGAAATGGAGTCAATTTGGCATTTGAAGTGGAATTACTATGAGTAGTTTAAGCCATTGTTTTAGGAATTAGACCTCGCCGGATCATCAGAATGTGTTAAGCAGTTATGTGAACCTGCTGTCCCTGTGTCTGATGAGGACCAGAAGTCAGCAGTCCATCGTCCAGTCACAGAACGGGACAATGGACATCAAGTCAGGGAGAGGCAAGGACAGGTGGGGACCTGGGAGGAAGTGCAGGAACCCATGTAAGTCTCTCAGCACCCTCAAGCACCTGCCCAGGAGTCAAGGGAGCTTAAGGCTGGTGGCTGATTCACCCACAAGGGAAGCCAACAGATTCACAGCAGTGTGCGAGCTGCTGCAAGCCTCCTCTTTTTACACTGGCAAACTTTGTGTTGCTCTCACTTTCTCTTTCATGTATTTAAGAAATTGTTTGTTGAAGGAAAAGCAATAACAGAGACTAACTAAATAGAGAAACAACTAGATATTGCCTCCCCACCTCCAGGTAAAGTCACATCTTTATAGACCTGGGAGCTATGATATCAATGGCTGTTTGGAAAATGTCTTCCGTCATTTCTAGTTGCTAGAGAGCCAGTTTCACAATCTTTTCTTCTGTGTAGAGGGTTGACCAGTAACCTCATCTCGCAAATGCTACATCCATGTGCTATACAGAAATCTGTGACCTTATTTGGGAAAGGGGTCTTTTGCAGATATAACCAAATTAAGAATCTCAAGATGATATCATCCTGGATTATCTGGATGGGCCCTAAGTTCAGTGACAAGTGTCAGACTCAGAGAAGAAGGCCATGCAAAGATGGCAGTGGAGACAGGAGTGAGGTAGCCACAAACCAAGGAGTGTCTGGAGCCACCAGAGGTGGAAGGAACAAGGGAGGATTCTACTCCAGAGCCTTGGGAGGTGGTGAGGCTCACTGACGCCTTGGTTTCAGACTTCTGGCCTCCAGAACTATGAAGCACTATTTTAGTCCATCAAGTTTGTGGCAGTTTATTATAGCAGCTACAGAAAACATACCCCTTCAAATCTCTCTGTAACCCTGCAAGTAAAAGTTAATCCCTGATACGATAGAGGTTGCCAAGAAATTGTTCCAATATTATGGGTAGGCAGCAATTTTAATGGGTTGTTGGATATCCCTTACCAGCTATTAAATATTTTGAAGAACACCATGAATAAAAGTGTCAGCATATTATTGAATATTATGGAGGTAAGTACAAGAAGAATGGTTTTGTACCAAAACAGAAATGGTTTTGTTAAAATGATTAGGAGATAAGGCCAGGCAGGAAGAGAAATCTATCTTTTCATTTTGTTCTCTTCTGTACTTTTTCAAATTTTATTTTCCATGTACGTAATTATTTTTTAAATCACTAAGAAAAAAGAAAATATCAGATAATAATACAAATATGTTTAAGAATGTCTGCGCTGGAGAACAGCTCAAAGATTTCACATGAGAATTCAGCCCAAGGCAAAACTGGGAAACAGATAAGGTAATTCTGGGAGTTTCTAATCCAGACAATTCTAAGTCAAGGAAGAAAGGTCAAGTATCTGAAAAGAGCCTCCACTAGAGGGTACGTGTTTCTAAGCTTCATCACATTTGAAGCCTTTATCACTCCTGAGATGGCCATATTTCAGCCAGGTCTATGGTCTGTGATAGGAAGGACTATTCATCCGTGAGTATACACACTGATTGCATATCATTAGTACACCACTGCTTGCCTAAGTCTTGAGATATTTATGATGAGGAGTGATTATTACATATATAAAATCACACTAATGTTTTATATGAAAAGAAAATCATACCGAGAAGGAGAAAAGTCCATTGCGCCTATCGACAGTCCCCACTACCATCCTTAAGATCTGCCAAGAGTTCTGGTTGCAAAACATTGATTTTATAATAGCAATAAAGTTTACAGATGACAAAAATATGAGCTTGTTTACTCCTGGAAGGTTTTATTATTCATGCAAACAATTAGTCAAATGCAGAGGCTGTGATATACATTGCAAAATCGTTTCTGAGGCAGAAAGACCTCAAGAAGAGAGATTCAATAGAAATGATTTTAAAAAATACGATTTAAATGATTTTTTAAACTAAGGATTAAAAAGCCAGGCTCCACACCTGTAACAAAGATGGAGCCCAGTCAGGATCTTTGTGATCAAGAAGAAATGGATGGAAGGAAGGTTTATTTTAAGGGCTGTCATATAGTCAGCTGTGTTGTTTGCACCAACAGAAACTTCCAGGCTGTGGGATACCTGCAGCTTAAACCTAAGTCTAGTAAGGCATCCCAGACCTACTGAATCACAGGCTGCTGGTTCCAGCTTGTTACCAGTCTCTCTAACCGTGGCTATTCATGAGGAGTTAAATGTATTTAGTATGAGTGAGACAAATCCATTTTCCTTTCCCCTTAACATAACCTGCTTTCTCCCCTAAAACACATTGTCTAGATTCAAACTAGAGATTTTCTTCCTGCATAATATTGCACAGAAAGTTAAAATAATAGCAATGATGCCGTTAATTCAAACTGTCGGAGCCATGCAATACTCTATAGGCAAACACTAGAGGGTTGTCAGGGATTCAGAAGTAAACTAAAATGCTTCCATGAGACTCTAGTGATGGCAGTGAGGTTTTTGTTTTCCCTCACCTCCCACTCTCCAAGCATTCATTTCCTTTCTTCCCTTGCTCCTGCTAGGGTCCCCAAATTTCTAGCTACATAATTTGGGTGTTCCTGACCCTTCCCCAGTTGGAACTAATTGGCCTTTATCGCCTGACCCCTCTGATTGGTTCAGAGGGGAGCATGTGACACAAGTTAATCTAAGCAGAAGGAAGCTCTGACGGGTAGAGAAAGCTAACGTTTTCTCCCCAGAGATGAGAATTAAGATCCATCTAACCCTAGTTGCTGCTGCCAAGCATTCCACAGTGATGAGGAGAGCCAGTGTTAAAAGAAGCTGACGCAGTGCAAGGCAGAGCAGAGTGAATGACATGGGTGACATTGTTGAGCTTCTGGATCAGTTCTTGCATAAAATTCTCCCTAAATCTGGATTTCTCTGCCAATAAATTCCTTTCAGTTGTTTAAGCTGATTTAAGTTTCTCTTACATACAACTAAATGCTAATAGATATAATAACCAAAGCAAAATTGTGGCATCCATAAACATCTAGCTACTTTCCATGCAAATCCTTAGAGTTCATCCCCAAAAGTAAGACTGGAATGTTGGGGCCACTCCTAAATAACTCTAATTCCTGGAGACCTTGAAACACTTCCAGGGGCTTCCCTGGTGGCTCAGTGGTAAAGAATCCACCTATGAAGCAGAAGATGCAGAAATACAGGTTCGATCCGTGGTCCAGGAATATCCCAATGCCGTGGAACAACTAAGCCCGTGAAAGTTTAAGTTGCTCAGTTGTGTCCAACTCTTTGGGATCCCATGGACTTCTCCAGGCCAGAATACTGGAGTTGGTAGCCTTTCCCTTCTCCAGTGGATCTTCCCAACCCAGGGATCGAACCCAGGTCTTCCACATTGCAGGCGAATTCTTTACCATCTGAGCCATCAGGGAAGCCCAGCTAAGCCCATGCACCACAACTACTGAGTCTGTGCTCTAGAGCCTGGGAGCCACAACTACTGTAGCCGGTGCTCTGCAACAAGACAGCCACCACAATGAGAAGCCTGTGCACCACAACTAGAGAGGAGCCCTGGTTTGTCACAACTAGAGGAGAGCCCACACAGCGCAGACAAAAATCAATCAATAAAATTATATACAAAAAAATTTCCAGAAATCTATGTACAGAATATTATGTTGGGATTTGAATTCTTGACGAATCTGCAATCACCATGAGTCCTTGGTATTTATTGAATAGTGTTTCAACCATGAGAAGGGGAGAATACATCTAGGAACACACCAGCTTCCTGGGGTCACTGGGCTTGAGGATGAATTCTGGCTGCTGCCAAGGAAAGGTCTTGGTCACGTAAGGGTTTGGCTAGAATCAGAACAATTTCCTGTTCAAACTTGCATTTGCCCTTCTGTTCTAAGGGCACTGAGTGAGAATTACAGGTCAGCTGGTTAAAATAATTCATGATACAGAGTTCCTTTACCACTGAAGTGTCTGCGAGAAGAGCCACCAAAGGATCCAAGAAAACATTCCTACAGGGTCAGTCTGTGAAAGCAAGATATTCTTAAACCTTTTAAATGAATGTTCGGTATATTGCCTTAATAATAAATTTATTTATCTATACCTTACTTCCAAAAATGATTTGCAGTAGATTTAATACTATGTAGGATAAATAAGATTAAATAAATGAATGAACTCAATATAAAAGTAATGATAAGAAAATAAAATAAATATAAGGAAAAGTTAGTGTATAAAAAGATTTCATAATATCCTGTGCAGTTGCTATAGGTGGACAACAGATTTGTCTCTGACCTCTCATATTAGCTAAGAGGCAAACATACCTCTAACCGATTCATGAAGTTCAACAGATTTTTTAAAAAAGAGAGAAAGAAAATAAACAAAAACTGTTACACAGGAAAGAACAGTTTTACTGAGAAAACTTTCTCCTGTAGTAATTTCTCACTGTGCTACAGAGACCCTCCAAGAACAAATTCTGGAAAACACATCAACATAGCTGATGGTATAACCTCAAAGTGCTATTCAGCAACAGCAGTTCTAGGTGAGGAATCAAACACTCTCTGGTCACAGCTCTTTAATTATCTGCCATGGCAATTTACAATGTCCATTTAAATGTCAAGACCCCAAGCTTGAGGGTGCTACACATGGGCATCTCGTATCCATGGGGAGCCACCATCTACAAGGAAAGCTGACCTGAGAGGTGGAGAGAAACACAGATGGATTTGACTGAACACCTGGACTACTCAGTTCTATCAGCTGATCAATTGCATTTTTGCTTAAATAGTCAGAATTGGGTTCTTTTCACTCTACTGTGTTCCCATACTCTTGAGGGATGATGCCCACTCTCGTCAAAGTCAAAGGCTAAGTTCAGGGGGAAGGAGACGTAGGGGAGCATGTATCTTTCATACAGGTAAGAGCAGTAGGAGCCATGTTCATTCTAATCCCTACCACTCCCTCCACACAGCTGTGACCAAGTAGCAAATGGGCAGCAAGATGTATATTTGCAGGACCCTTCTCATCCCTGGTTATTGAGTGAAACCAATGGCTTTTGTTTCTTTATTTCATACTTCTTAAATTGTGAGTCTGTGAAAAGACGCTACGTGAATTGATCCTATAAAGGAACTGAATCTGTGTCATTTGAGCAACCAGCTGCTAGAGAACAGATGGTGTGTCTGAGCATGAGATAGTTTGCTCGTCTAAAAGCTCCCCTCTATGCAAGTGCTTTGCTCCCTGCAGCAGCTCTGACTTGTTCCAGGTAATCTATATTTATCAATAGGGTATGAACATTGTAAAAATAAGGCAATTATAGTTCTATGACAGAGCTAAATATTATGTCACTATATGAAGCAAATGGCATTGCTAGTCATTTCTTCAAATCTTATTTTCTTTATAAAAGCTGCATTTCAAAGCACTGGATCCCAGCAGGGATTCTTTGTCAACAATCTGCCATTTCTAGCTAAATTAAGTAATCATCTGGCTACTATATTTAGAAAGTGTGTGCAGGCTACAGAACATATAGAGAGCTCTAAATGGTGCGTTTATCTTCGGGGACACCATTATATAGGAGCAGAGGAGCATCTGCTTTTAAGAGAAAATGGGCTTTCTATTAGAACCACAGAACAAAAGAGACACTATAAAGAAGTTACTTCTCCCAGAAAATCCAAGTGTGACCAGGTTGTTTATGAAGATAGGATAGAATATCGTGCAATTTTTCTCGAAGAGTTTCTCCTCCCTACGTTAAGTTTCTCCTCCCTCTACACTAAGCTAAAGCTGTAAAAGAGCTCCCCTCAGGTTTCAGAATCCCTCCTTCTATAGAGGCTCTCTGTGCTCACAGACCAGGATTCGTTATCTTAAACCATTACAGTGATTTGGTAAACAATGATAGAGCTCCTGTTTATTGCACACTTACTATGTCTCAGGAATAATATACATTGTACATATATTATCTCATCAAGTAAATGAGATGAAATTATATGCATAAATGTGTGTGTGTGTGTGTGTGTGTGTGTGTGTGTGTGGTGCCTAGTGTGCTTAGGATATTTATACAAGGTATATATTTTAATTTTACAAATAAGGAAACCACAGCTCATAGGTATAAGAAATTTGCCTAATATCTTGTAGAAAGTAAGAGACGAAGATGGCTCAGGCCACTTCTGAGTCCACTCTGGCTACCACACTGTGTGTGTGTCCCTCAGTTGTATCCGACTCTTTGCAACTGCATGGGCCATAGCCCACCAGGCTCCTCTGACCATGGGTTTTTCCAGGGAAGAATACTGGAGCAGGTGGCCATTTCTTTCTCCAGGGGATCTTCCTGACCCAGGGATTGAACCCACAACTCTTGTGTCTTCTGCACTGGCAGGCAGATTCTTTACCACTGAGCCACCTGGGAAACCCAGCAACCACACCATGGCTGCCTCCTAAACAATGAAACCTTCTGCTGTATTTGCCCTGTGATGTTAATCCCATGTCCTTCTGTCGAATTTTCAAACTCCTCTCACATTCTTTCTATTCCTGCCCAAGGAAATGGACTAAAAAGTATCAACTGTTTTCAGGAGATGACCTGAGTTTTCTGGAAACAAAACAAAACAGAATTCCAATGAAAATTTGTGAAAACGACAAAGAAGACCAGCAGAGGACTTGAGACCTCTAGTACGTTCATTGTCTGACTTCTTGCAGCCCTGTCCTGATTATTCTCTGGGCCCTGAAGATAGGTTTATTCCATGCCTGTACTGCTGCAGAGAAAAGACCACAGGATCTTGCTGTCCATAAAAACTCTTTGCAGGAGGGAGTGAGGAGAGTGTCAGGCAGCCAGGAGTGGGCCTGAAGACCACTGCACATCATGTTTACCCACTAAACATCCAGCCTTTCTTTTCTACCTGAGATCTACTCTGGTCAGCAAGAATCTGAATATGACATGCTGTGAGGTAGGACAGAGAGAAAGAGAGCAAAAGAGAAAGGAAGAGAGAGAGAGAAAGTTGCTTCTGCTTGGAGTTCATTGAGCTTCTTTTGCCTAAAGAGTTTATAATTTTCTAACCATCATTTATTCAAATAAGTTGTTCTTCTCTCTCCTTTTCTTCTAGGACTCTGATTGCATATATGGCAAACAGCTTAATACTATTCCACAAACCATCACTGCTCTGTTATTTGCTTTTTTCAGTGATTTTTCTGCATATACTTCATTTTGTATCAATTCTGTCCCTATGTCTTCAAATTCACTGATCTTTCTTCTTTAGTGCCTAGTCTTCCGTTAATTTCACATGCTAAATTTTTTTAAATATTGTACTTTTCACCCCTAAAAATTTCATTTGGTTCTTTTTATCTTCCATTTGTCTTCTCATTATGTTCAAGCACTTTAACTGTTTGATCACGCATGTTTATAATAGCTGTTTTAACATCTTTTTCTGCTGATTGTTATCTATAGAACCAACCCATGCCAATTGACTGATTTTATTCTGGTTATGGGTTACACTTCCCTGCTTTGTGGCATGTCTGATGATTTTTTAAATTGGATCAAGGACATCATGAATGTTATGTTGTTGAAAGCCTGGATTTTTGTTTGTTTTCCTTTAAAGCGCATCAGGCTTTGTTTTGGTGAGCAATTGCTTGCTTTGCAGCTTGATCCCTTCTAGACCTGTTTTCTTAGCTTTTCAATCACACATCTTTTATTTTTATTTCAGGGGTGTTCAGCCTTACTGGCCATTAAGGCATGGCTCCCTCTGGTCTCCACTGCAAGTCCTGGGTGACCAGTGAAGACTCTCTACTCTGGCTGGTTGGAGTGTAAACACTTCACTGCCCTGGTGAACTTACAAGACACAGATTGCATTTTCCCTTGCCTTAGAGTGTTTCACATATGCACATACAACCCAATCATCAGCAAGATTCAAGGGGCCCTCCATGAGGATTTATCTAGCTCTGTTTCTGCATAGTACCTTCTTCTTCAAACTATGACCTGCAATGTCCATGTTCCTCAGAGTCCCCCATCTCCTTTTCCTCAATTCAGCAAGCCCACTGTGCTCTGCTTGGGATTCCCCTTGCTGGACTACAGTGTAGAAATTGCCTCCAAGTGGAAGCCAGGTGACAGTGGACCTCATCTTGTTTGATTCCCATCTCTCAGGAATCACAGCTGCCTCCGTCCAGTGTTTGAAAATAGTTGTTTCATCAACTGCCCAATTTTCAACTTATTTATGGTGGGAAGGCCCCACTGCTTCTATCCTAAAATAAAACAGAAGCTCAAGGAATTTTTAAAATTTGAAAGTCATCATAACATTTCCAAAATTTCCCAAATTCTATTAATGTCTTCAGGAATTAGTCTTCCTTTGGAAAACTTTTGTTTAAAGAGCGTGATCCTTAGAAGGGGAACAGGCTTATGAAGGGTGTCAGAGAAGATGATTATATAGGCTTAGTACATTCCTAATACAACATAGTTATTTTTCTTCAAATGGCTCATCTTTCAGTGAGTTTGGTTTTGTCTATTTTTTGGATTTATGATTATTTAAATTTTTGAATTATGCTTTGTTAATACTTATTGTTAAGTATCCCACGTTGATTGGAAAATTTAGTTACCAGAAGAAATGACACAGCAAAATTCCTCCCAATATTTAAGTCCCAAATTAATACAATTAATCCATTTCTTATTCAATGCATTAAACCTCCAATTACTTGACTAGCAACATGTTTGTAACTTTTAGGGGTTTTTCTCCACAAATATGTGACAGAATCCTCACAGGTACTTGCATGTATGGCCCCAATGTCCCTGGACTCACCAGTTTGTAGGTTACATTACCTCCCTGGGGGTAGAGGGTGGAAGACTGTGTCATATGCGTCACAGTTCGTACCTCCAGCTCCTGGGCTCTGAATTCTTCATGGCACCCCAAGGCACCTTACCAGGCCTCAAGCTGACTTCCCTTTCATACCCCAGACCCTGTCCCTCTGCCTTCCTTTGGTCACTATTTTCAATATTGCATCAACAATAATTTTTTTAAGCAAGAAAATACAATGCAAAGGCAATAAAAGAGTTCTTTGAAAGTCAGGCAAAATTTCCAAGATATACAAGGAGAGACTGAAATATGATCTGCTGAAGCCATTGGAAGCTTTGGTTCAATGTAATAAATATTTATTAAGCATGTAATTTGTCCATGATAAAATATTTTTAAGAAGTCTCAATAGCTCATCTCCAGTTATATGAGAACCAACACAACACAATCAAGCCAGCATCACATGAAATACTTTGTCATCCCTCACCAGAACCTCTGATGTCTTTTTTTTTTCTTTTTGAAGAAAATCTTCATTTCTGGGATTTATTAATTGATACTATATTTTGTAGAAGTTTAGAGATCAGGGTTTGTTCAAATTAACAAATATTAACACACAGATGAAATTCTCAAATTTAAGTCATTCCAGCTGCGATGTGACTTTAAGAGATGAAAGGGAAGCAGAGGAAAGAGGAAACAATTCAGTAAGCGAACAAGTGCAGATTCATGAAATAAAGGAAAAAGCACTGGCACAGGAGAGATATAAGAAGTGAAATAAAATTCAAGGCTCATGTAGATGTAGGTGAATAAATGTGGGGGGCAGGGTGGAGAGAGAGAAATATAAAGCTGAAGTCATCTAAGTATTTCCATAAGAAAACAAAACAAAATAAAAAAACATTTCTCCATTTCACTGGTAGCCTTACTTTTCCCAACTTTTTCTTAAGTTATAAATACTGGGATTTCCGTGGCAGTCTAGTGGTTGGGACTTGAGTTTTCATTGCCAGGGCGGGGTTCAATTTCTCTTCAGAGAAATATGATTCCACAAGTCGTGTGGTACAGCCAAAAAAATATTATCTGTGGTTTTAGGTAGAATGAGCTACTTGCATGTATGAATAGTTCAGAAAATATCTATAAACCCCATGAATTGATAATCTCTCCATGTATATGTCTGTAAGACTAGTTTTATCAGATATAAGCACCTAGAACCCAGCAGGTACTTCACAAGTATCTGTTTAATGTATGAATCCCTGACAATAATAGAGTGTACTGTAT